>JAMAIE010000002.1:181364-781364 GCA_023627795.1 Barnettozyma californica | reverse complement strand
TTTACAGTCCCGGCTGCCTGGGGACAGCTCGGTTTTATACACAATAAACTTAGTAACCTCTTCTCTTGGCCTCCTTGACGAGACCCATCAGTCTTCTGATACCTTCATCGAACTCTCTCTTCTTTCTCTTCATGCGCTTCATCTCGAGCACCTTACCTGGCTTCATGTGGAAACGTTGCTGCATTGCCTCACCACGAATGTTATTAGAATTGACAATACGTTTGAGTTGTTGATACGCACTGCCAATGTCACCTTTATGAACACTCACAATGCGACCAGCAATAGGCCCTGTCACAGGGAGACTATCCGCAACCTGTTTCGCTGTGGAGCTGGTGAGGTCATTACCAGAGAGGAACTGATGTTTGCCTTTGCTGTTGTTGTTGTTGTTCTTGATGCTGACGAAGCCCTTGTTGTTCAAAATCTCGTTGACTGTATTCTTGGTACTGTCATTTTTTAGAGGGATTCCCTTCAGCAGATTACTGAGACCATCATTGGCATGAGACTTAGAACTTTGAAAGCGAATCTGAGTGGATACAAAGCCATTCACAGACTTAAGGCTGAAGGGTTTCATTGTGCTGAACATTCGGACTCTGACTTGCCTGTGATTACTTGGTGGTGATCATTTCAGATGTGAAAAAAACTTACACCCTTCGCGAATTGCTTTCCTTGGATTTCTCAATAGTACAATTTGCCTACGCTATCCAGATCACGTAATGACAGCTGCTGAAGGTCAAGAAGCTGCTACTGCCAGTGCTGCTACTCAAATAGAATCCTTGAAACTCGAGTCTGCTCACGAAAATGTTGAAGTAGACTCCGATGAGACTGGTGCCATTGAAGCCACCGGAGCATCTGCCGACAAAAAGAAGAAGAAGAAGAAGTCCAGCAAGAAGAAGAAGAAATCCATCGCTCCTATCAGCAAATTCTACCCAGATGGGGTTTATCCTGAAGGTGAATGGCTTGACTATAATCTGAAGAGAACTACTGAGGAAGAGAAGAGATATCTTGAGAACCAAGACAGTGAGAAATGGAATGCGTTCAGAAAAGGTGCTGAGATCCATAGAAGAGTTAGAAAACATTTAGACGGCAAGTTTCAACCTGGAATGACTACCACTGAACTTGCAGAAACTATTGAAAACGCTGTCCGGACTTTCACTGACTCACCAAATGATCTAAAGAAAGCTGGTATCGGTTTCCCAACTGGTGTTTCTAGAAATTATGTCGCCGCACACTATACCCCAAACGCTGGTGATAAGACTGTCATTGAGTACGATGATGTGATTAAAGTGGATTATGGTGTACACATCGATGGTCACATCGTTGATTGTGCCTTTACTAAGACCTGGAATCCGAAATATGATGAGCTATTGAAGGCCGTTAAGGCTGCTACTAACACGGGTATCAAGGAAGCTGGTATTGATGTTAGACTTACAGACATTGGTGAAGCTATTCAAGAAGTTATGGAATCATATGAAGTCGAAATCGATGGCGAAGTGTTTCCTATCAGACCTATCAGAAACTTGAATGGTCACAATATTTCGCCGTACCAAATCCACGGAGGAAAGTCTGTGCCTATTGTAAAGAACTTTGATGAAACCAAGATGGAGGAAGGCGAAGTATTTGCAATTGAAACCTTTGGCTCCACCGGTAATGGCTACGTGATCACAGAAGGTGAATGTTCACACTACGCTTTGAACCATGACGCACCAAATGTGCCATTGAAACTGAACAGAGCCAAGCAGCTGCTCGCAACCATCAAGGATAACTTCGGCACCCTACCATGGTGTCGTAGATACTTAGATAAACTCGGTGAGGAGAAGTACCTGTTAGCGTTGAACACATTGGTTAGGGAGGGCATTGTCCAGGACTATCCACCGTTGGTAGATAAGAAGGGATCCTTCACTGCTCAATACGAACACACCATCATCCTGCATCCTCATAAAAAGGAAGTGGTGAGCAGAGGTGAAGATTATTAATCCGTCGAAAGGAAATCATGCATTTATTGTGTAGATATCGCAATTTTCATTTAATTATGACTAAGTGCTTAGTCATATTTACATTGATTTCGACTTCCATCCAAAATTTCAGGAAAAAAAACACGGAATTACAAAGCCCAAAACACAAACAGAGCAGTTGCAGCACACATACCATACATAGGAACAATGGCAATCATTTCCCCTAACGTGTTGGAATTTTCATGTATGTTACCTTCTCCATCAGCTATTTTGGTAGTTTAACCATTGCAAGTGATTCTGTATTTGATAATCTTTTTTTTTTGTTTTGCCAATCGTTGTCCTTCAAGTGACACGAAAGCGACAAAAAAACAAGTATGGATTGCTCGTTACAGTACCCAACATCGAGGAACAAGTTGAGATACTAACATTGCAATAGCCCCATTCTCCCAACCATCCACTAAATACATCCAAATCGCCAACGATTCTGATGAGACCATTGCGTTCAAGGTGAAGACCACCGCCCCAAAGGTGTATGTACATTTGTTTATTTATCCCTGATCTCCACTTATACTAACACGATCTCACCAGGTACTGTGTCAGACCTAACGCAGCTACTTTGGAACCAGGTGCATCTTTGGAGGTTAGTGTGATTTTGTTAGGCCTGAAAGAGGAGCCAGCTCCTGACTTTAAGTGCAATGATAAGTTTTTAATCGTTTCTTTGCCATCTCCGTACGACTTAGGTGACAAGAAGGTATCTGATATATGGCCAAAGTTGGAGGCGGAGTTCAAGGCTCAATCTGTTTCCAAAAAGATAAAGGTTAACTACATTATTAACCAACCAGAAGAGGAAAAGCCGGAATCTTCTGCCCAATCTACTGCGCCACTTCTAGAGAAGGTCAGCTCTGCTACCACCGAGGAGGAAATTGATCAAGATAGAAGCAGAATTGATGAGCTGAATGAGAAGTTGGATTCCAATGTTGCCAAATCATCATCTGCTAAATCTACAAAGTCATCAAACTCCTCAGAAAAGGCTGTCGTCAAATCATCAAGCACTCCAATTACCACCGTTCTATTAATTGCTTTGATTGCGTTCATTGTTGGTTGGTTATTTTTCTAGATACTCCAGAGATTGATGGCTTATTGATTTACAGTGGGTAACTTGGTGGTGAGGAATCACTGTTCTGTTATGTGTGTTTATACTTGGTTTGAAGATAAGATTTCAATTGATCATCACTAATTTTTTCATCAAACCAATTTGTGTGTTTATGTTTATTTAATGGTATTGGTTCATGTACAATCGATCTAGGCTGACTTTTAACTAGGATTCTTAACTAAAAACCGTTGATATTTAATGATCTCGAAACAATACTACTGAATGCAATTTGTAAAACTAACATGAAATGATCCTCCCCGTTTCTAAAAGCACATAAAAGTCAACCAAGTTATCCTCTCCTTTTTAGTATACATATAAACATCTTGAAGACAACAATTAATTAGAATTTCATTAACTAGAAGAAATAAGCTTAAGCCTCAAGAGCCAATCTACCCTTTGGGTTGGTGACCTTCAAACCCAAAGCCTTAGCTCTGGCCAAGATACCAACTCTGTTCTTGGAAGAGACAGAGTGAGAAATCTCAGCAGCGTAGGTCTTGGTGTGCAACAACAACAAGTCCAAGTCCTTGACATTGTTAACCAAGAAGGTCTTGTGACCGGATGGGGCCAAGTGTCTGGTTTTCTTGTTGGATCTGTAACCAATCTTTGGTTGAGGAATGGTACCTCTGAAACGACGTCTGACACAAGAGTCAATACCCTTCTGCTTTCTCCAGTTCTCAGAGACACGGGCGTAACGGTCAGAGTGGTGACGCTTGAACTTGCCGGCGAATTTCTTGACAATCTTTGGGTGTGGTAGGGAAGCAGCCATCTGTAGTAGTTGTTAGTATTCAATGCTATATTGAGTCATGAGAGAAAAGAGTTGCTATGATTGAGGTTAAATGTGGTTTGTGAGTATCCCGTAAAATGTAGTGATAGATACTTTCGCAAGCGTGGTAGGATTGAAAGATCTAAACGTCAAGGGAGTTTGTCAGTCAGTTTAGTTTATGTTTGGTAAGGATAAATCTTGATAATAATGTGAAGCTCTGGATGTGGTCTTTGTATAGATCTTTGGTGGTGGCTAAATATCTCTTGAGAGCATAATGGGAGCCGGTTTGGATGGTAGCATAGACCGAACAAGTTGGAGTGATTTATGTGAGCCCACTATTCTCTGTTTCTCTCATTCTTTCAATGGTTAGACGTACTTTGTCTGGGGTCTGTAGCAGTTATCTGTTTATTAGTTTAGGTCAAGGAAAAAATTCAATGTTTTTCACACGAGAGCTGCACGAGATGTGACTGCTATGAAAAAAAACTTCTTCGCGAAGTCTAGTAATGTATGGAAGAAATTGGTAGACGACACATATTTCTCTTTTTTCTTCAAGCCTTCCTACCTGCCCTAGAGACAGTCATGTGAGCACTATTTCAAAAATATAGGGCTACGGGCTAAGACGATATGTTTCAAAATTTGAAAGCAGGTTGACACCAAATCTACGTCGAAGGCCCCACCAAATTGATCATGGAACAACCAATTAACACAGAGCAAGAAAAGCTTCGGTATGCTTACATAGATCCGTCGAGAGAATATATCAAGGCTAGACCGCATCCTTCGCAGAACTTGATTGACCTTTATTCGCTGACACCAATTGCTAACTCAGTGGCACGTCTTAATGAGGATGGCACAAAGGGAGTCAAACTGAGGAAGTCATACAAGGCACACATTTCAGATCTTCCAGGAAGGCACAATGACATACCTGAAGTTAGAACAATGTCTCATATCGTGTTTGCTCCGGATCGAGAAGGTGCTCCTGTCAACATTGAACCATTTGAGCCAACAATGCTGTCCTACAACTTAAACTTTATGAAAACTCCAGAATCTGGTATTCCTGGATTTGACCCAGCTCAGTTAGCCATCGGCGATGTCGCTCAGAGCAAGAAGAAACCAAAAAATCGTTCACCAGAAGAGGATGCCAAACGTCGCCGGATAGAAGGTGCCCTAATTTGAATGAATATCAAACGGTATGAAGCATTAATCCTAATATTAACTTTTATTGAATTTTACGTAAGACCCAAACAACCTAATGTCGTTATATCAATCACCCTCTAAAACTTTTGATTCTAGAGTTCGCGTAGTTACTAATTCCTTCAACTTGCTTCTGGCCCTTACCGTCACTGTGCTTAAACAGCTTATTGCCAATGAGACTTCCAGAATGACTTAACAATGCTTTGATTGTTGCTTTCTTTATTTGCATGGTGACATCCAAAAGAGTGTACGTCTTATTTGTGAAGGTGATATCTGGCAAATTTAGCACAAAGTCAGTAACATTGATCAACCTTCTAGAACCTTGGCCTCTGAAAGTAATGCAAATGGATACACTCTTGAAGCAAAATGCCACAAAGCTCAAGTAGTTTGATGCTCTCTGGATCATTTCATCAACATCACCATCTTCACTACCTTCATCATCTTCCGCTGTGTATGCGGCTGATTCATGCTTAGATAAAATGTTGTCCAAACTATCTTCATTGGATCCCAAGCTGAATATGCTTCTCTTGCCTCTAAGACTTTGAGGTGTTCGTGAATCTGTAGGGCTAGTAGATGGTCTACTTGCGATTTCATTGGAAGCTGCGGAGTCTATCACAAGATTATTTGCTGCTGTTCTTGAAGGCCTTTGAATGCGGTGTCCATTGGAATTGGCAAGGAAGTTTGTAGATTTCCCATTGGAATTGACATGTAAGTTTGTAGATTTCCCATTCACGACAGGATTATCAAATGTTTTCTTTGAACTTTTACCACTAATAGTACTTTCAGTATCCGACTCAAGTTCATCAGACGGAGTTTCACCAGGGAAGACAAATTCCATAATCTTCTCCCCAGTAGATTCCTCAAAACTTAGTTGGACAGGTAACAAATCGACTTCAAATTTCTTCATTACTCTGATTCCACCTACGGGATGGCCCATATTCCAAGATATCTGGATCATTGGCGTAATATGCTCACTCTTGTTTCTGTTCTTTTTCTTAGAGTTTGACTTGCCGTTGAGTTGTGCACCAGAAAAGATGACTGGAAATTGTGAATGTTTGTTCAAGTTAATGATCTCTAGGTTCTGGATCGATATTTGATTTCTATCTGAGCGATCAGAATGTTCAACTCTCTTGAAGTGTGAGTTGAATAGAATCACATCAACAAATGGATCCCTGTTCTCATCCAATAGGTGCAATTTGATGTCATCCGCCCTAATATACCACTCCAAGAAGTCATCCGATTTTTCAGTTAATCCAGCACCACCTGAAAGAGAGGCATGCATCAAGAGATGAAGCTCCTCAGAGGCCTCATATTTTGCCATAGCTAGAATATGCATATCATCAATCTGTAAATCATCCAAAATCGGTCTCCTCCAAGTGAGGTTCTGTAGAATATGGTTCGACTGCCTAACAGCTTCCTGAAGTTGGGTAATTCTGTTTCTGATACTTGCCAAGTCAGACATATCCAGTGAGAACATCACCTTGGATTCACGGGCCTTATGCTCTGCTTCTCTTGGTTCATTGTAGATCAACAATTTAGTCGCGATGTTGTACAGCGAATAATACTGTTTCGAATCACAGGTAATAACGGCTTGGGATAGGTCACAGGTGAGTTTGTTTACCGTGTGCTCATCCGTTGGAATGAATGCTGAAGGAACAGATTTATCATAGCGTAACACAAGCGATGTTTTGTTCATCAGCATGTGGTCAGAGATCAGAGAACCATCATAACATAATTCAACACCCAACCATGGTGGCCAGGCCTCGTTTGAACCATACGAAGACTCTCTGAAGAACTGCTTACCTGTACCAATCAACTCCTCTTCGGCGAACATAAAAATACTGGCATTAGTTAAAATGGCCCCAAATCTCTGCTCGAAGACATTCTCGTTGTATTCCTCATCAGTTTCATTTGAATCAAATGAAATAATATTCAACTCAATATCTGGTGCAGCAACAAGAACACAGGATTTGGCATCCTCCTCGCTTTGTAATTGAATCTGCGGAGAGATCAATTTTACATAGTAAGTGTCGTGTGTCCGATAGAAAAATCCAACCATGATCTGGCGTAGTTCTTCCTTGAAGTTTTGAATCCGTCCTGATGTGTGACTCTTGATTTCTTCACTTTCTGCTTCATTGGGCTTACTCAACGTTGTATCCAAAGTAGTGGCCCTTGTAAGAGGGCGAGATAAGCCACTTCCTATATTGGCCAGCCTTTGATTTTCTATCAACTCATCTAGTTGAGCCAAAGACTTGTATTGTAGAAATTTTTTAGTTGTGGTGCTGTTTTCAAAAAGATATATGAACTTGTAGACAATGTTTCTGTTAGTATCATTCCACTTTAACAACATGTTATGAACAGTGAATCTGTTAGTGAAGGTCTCGCCTTCTGCAATATCATTGATTGCAAACTCAAATGAAGTTTTGCCACTAATACCTTGACTACTGCCTTGTTGATAAGCTCTCAGGAGATCAGAGACAAAAGTCGCACCGTGCCTTATCTGTTCATTATCAACTTTAAGCTGTCCAATTCGGCTTTTGACTTCATAATTGGCGGCTTGTGCATCTAGTTTGGCAATTTCCTTTTGGTTTCTGTCCAGTTTATTGTTTAATTCTTCAAGTCTCTTCTCCAGTTCAGTGCATTGGGTTATTGCCAACGATTCTTTGTCGATAAGACATGAGTGAAAGGATTCATCACCAAATGGTTTGATTCTCTTGCTTGTTTCAAAATCCAACTGGTAGTTATCCCCGTAGCTATTGTGCTTTGAGTACACAAATTTTGGAGTGCTCATCAAGGGATAAGCCTCAATATCCCCCATGTAGTTTCCAAACAATGGACTTCCAATTTCAATGAAATCAGTGATATCAAACCATGATTCATCATTATCAAACCCAGTGAATTTATAATGATCTTTTTTATCATCTCCAAAGGGACGAGGCTGTTCCACAGTACTCATATCGTTGATAAACTTCCCGTGAACTGCTCTTAGATCAAGCTCATCGATAACAATTTTGCCCACATTGAACTTGGTCTTTAGCAATCTCTTGGTGACACCTAAATTTTCGTTGTGGTCAAATGTCAACTCTTTTCTTTGATGTAGATCCATGACAAATTTGGAAACTTTACCCTTTAAACCGACACAATCAACCGTTTTGAACTTGTCATAAACAAATTCCGTATCACGATAAACATCAGAGATGAACAGTGGTTCCAAAACAGCCTGGTATTTGATTGTGTAAAGGTGCCTAGAAAACTTCGTGGACTCTCTAGTTGGCCCAAATATAGGACCATTGCGAACAGATAGTGTATTTGAGAACATTTTCCACCAACTAAAAAAGTAGGTAAAAGAGTTTGGAGACAATTGGATTTTGTTATAGGCACCATCCTTCTCTGAAATCAGTGAAAATGCCAAATGTACAAAGTCACTTCTGAAACCAGCGTATGAGTCAAAATTTTCACGGTCTTTGACATACTTCGGATTGCATAGTACCATATCATAGTGGGGTTTAAATTCGGAAGAACGCTGGCCAGGTCCTGATTTCCTTTCAAAGGAAACTCCAAAGATGAACTGAACACCACCAGAAAGTGTAATCACAGACTTTTCAAACAGATTAGCTTGCATTGCCTGTATCTTCTCAATATCTGGTTTCTCATGATTCCCGATATAGTACCCAAAGGCAGATTTCTCAAAGTTTGTAGAGGGATCACCCAAAAGGACAGCATCTGATGTAACTCTTGACCAGACCAATATCGGACTGGCCAAATGATTAGGAACAGCAAAAGTGATTGTATTGGAGTCCACCACAAAGAACTTGCTTGGATCATCCTTTTCATTAATAGAAAGGATGACTTCGTCCTCAAAAGATAAAGCAAACCCTGCACTTTCACCGCAGATTGAATAAGGATCTTTAGAGCCCTTGAACTGGATATTGAGATGTCCGCCATGATTCCATTGGAACCTCCATCTTGCATGGAACATAATTCTGATCTTATCCCAAAAACCCACCTTTCTTGATGGATCGATAGGTGGTTTCGTAAAGTTGTCCAAACTTTGCATTATTAAACCAATACACGGCTGATAAGAAGTACCCCAAGTAACCCTAGTGTTAGCAATGGAATTTAGTTCCCAGTCCAGCTGGGTGAACGTTTTGATAGCTGTTAAAGTTTTTGGAACTTCCAACGAGTAACAGTCATCTTCATCAAACTGTTCACAGCCAGGAACCAACGGAACAAATACCTCTCTAACTTCTTTTCTGGAACGAATAGCAGCCTCAGCAATGACGATATCACCATGTAATCTTACACCTGGTATGTTTTGATGCTGGGGCTTAGACACTGCAGGCATATATACCAAGGGCAGTGGGTAATCTCTCAAGTGTGCTCTTAATTCTTTGAGTTTCAAATCAGCATGGAGCGGGATCAAAATAGAGTACTTCGTATCCTTTGGAACACCCTTACCGATGTCATAGAGGAAATCAGGAACATTGTCTATACCAAACTTAGGAGGGCCAAGATCCAGGTCAAGGTTTTCCAGAATCAAAGTTAACAAAGAAGGGAATTTACTGTATTCCAAGACCCTCTTATTAAACTCAGGAGAAAGTTTAGTGAAGTCCAAATTACCTCTCAAGAACTCAAAACTGGAATAAAGTTCCATCTTCATTTTGTCTTTATAATTCTTTACTCTTGTTATCCATGATTTTGAGAAACCCTCTCTAAGGGCATGTAGCCTCTTTTGAATCTGTTGAGGACTATTATGCTGTTCACTATCAGAAGGCTTTCCATGCTGGGTTGGAAGAGTCGCCGACGCTGAAGAAGGCAGGCCAGCGGACTGAGGACCACCATGTTGTTTATTCCTGAAAATACCCGTCCTTCTAGTGATTGGAATGAAACTGTTGAGATCATCGATAATCTTCAGATGATTCTCTTTCTCTTTTGGATTATCAGATGTTGTTGATCTGTTTTTGATCTTGTGGGATTTTTCAAACTCTTCAACAAGCTGTTTCTCAAACAATTTTGTTTTTTCATATCTCATCTTTTGCTCGATCAAACCAACTTGGAAGATCATATTCAGTTCAGCTTCAAATGGGTCATCATCCATAGAAAAAATAAACCTTCCAGATTTGAGGTTAATTGGGGGAATTTTAACGGCAGGTTTGATCGAAGGATTGATGATAAACTCATTGGTATTGAACTTCAAAGAGTGGTGTAGTTGTTTCAAAGTTTTAAAAGTAACCGACACATTCTCAAAGATCTTATAGATAACAAATCGGTTCGGAACACTCAGATTACAAGTGTCGTTCGCCAGCAGAAACCACGGATCTTCACTCTTAGATATAATGCTAGGAATATTGATAATTGTTGACCCGTTCACAGCGGTAATTAGGCGAGCCCAATATCCCGGAGAAGTTGGTGACTCAGCACATAACCTGATATAATGAGCATCCAGATAGAGCTCATCAGTTTTTGTTCCAGTGCATCCAATCTCAGTAAGTTCTAACCTGAGTTTCAATCTATCAGGCATAACCATGATCCAATCAAAAGAATCAATCTTCAATTTGAGATCAACGAAATCCAGCAGATGTTTAATCGGAGATGGCTTACGTTTTTTAGCTCTCAATTGTGGTTTCTCAGATTTTTGCTTCATTTTCAAAAGAAACTCAAATATGGTGTTTCTGATCAAGTGAACGGTTGAAATCAACAAGAAATGTGTCATGACAGAGTACAACAAGTCAATCTTGTCAATATTCCAGTTCAGAAGAATTCTTTCCTCGTTTTCATGGGGTGCTGCTGAAACCGCCACATTATTGATTTTTAGGAAGACCTTTTCCTTCAGGATTTCACGTTTAGAGCTTTTCTCAGATATTACCTTACCCACAACTTTGGTGACATTGGCTATTAGTTTCCATTT
The DNA here is from genome assembly GCA_023627795.1 of Barnettozyma californica. Taxonomy (NCBI): domain Eukaryota; kingdom Fungi; phylum Ascomycota; class Saccharomycetes; order Phaffomycetales; family Phaffomycetaceae; genus Barnettozyma; species Barnettozyma californica. Next base: position 770,397 of record JAMAIE010000002.1, on the reverse strand, counting down.
ACCCAAAATAAGGGTTGATTCAGATCCAGAATCACTCAGCCCTCTATCATCATCCTCCAAAGAAGAAGAGCTGCTATCAATATCTTCACCTTCTCTACCAAGTAAGAAGAGGGCCTCAACCTTATCAACCGCAAGCTCAAATTTTCTCAACTGACCACCGACAAGATCGTTTTTAGTGTGTGGATCCAAGCCCTTCATAAGTTCCTTAGATATGAGCAAAGATCGGGAGCCCAATATCAGAGTCGACTTCGTTATGCTGATTTTCAAAGATCGTAACCAATCAGGGAGCACACCATCTACAAATTGAGCCAACGTAAACGGTTCAGGCTCCTCAATCGGAATTTCTTGATCAACAGAAACAGGTACGGTATCGTATCGCCAGCCAAATTCACCACTCTCAGTTCTAAAGTCTTCAAATAACGGACTCACCTTCGACTGCAATTCATTAAATAAATGGTTTAATCCATGTAGAACACGTAAATTAGAGGCGTCAAGCTTTAGATGAGCAATTTCAAGGCTAGACTGGACATGTGACTCTGGAATGATCTCTTGCGTCAACTTGAAAGCGATGTCTTCAATGTTGAATGTATCCTCTTCCAAATAGCTTGAATTGTTAATATACTTAGCCTTCAAACTATGGAGATTAACCTTGTAGTCTGAAGAATATACTGATTGATCATCCAATTCATCCTTGATCGTCTTGAATTCAAGAGCTAGTAAAGAAAGTTTGAATACCAAGATTCGATAATATTGATCATCGAATGTACTTTTCATCAAAAAGATCGGATTTTCGATACCAAATTTAAGGTCAAGAATCGGAAGCAAGTGTCTATGTTTCTTAATCAGGTTCCAATGTATAGCGTTCGCTTTTAGATCATCTTCATCTTTGATTGGAAGCATATTGCTTAGCCTTAGCTGCTCTTGGTGCTTCATATACTGCAAGAAAGACATTGCTGCAGTAGCGATATCGTCAGTAGACAAGTCAACCACAGGTTCAGACAAATGACCAACAAAAATAACCTTGGAATTAGATTCTCCATTTGTTCTTGCTGCTTTTAGAGTTTGAAAAGCATAATTGGAGCTGCCAGTAAAATTCATGACAGGAACTGAGATCACTTCTTTACTTGTTCCTGTACTTAGGTTATCCAACGTCAATGAAACCCCAGTGAAGTTGAAAATCAGCCGATAAGGCCTATCATTGAAATCAAATGACAAGCCATATCCTGGTGTATCGAAGTACATTCGCTTGGTGCTGGCAACGAAAGACGCAATGCGTAGCTTGAAAAGCACAGTTGGTTTGTAGCGGTGACAGTGAACAATATTGGCATTAGCTAATGGAATTTGCTCTACCGAGAAGCCATGTAAGGAAAAGTCAAATTCTTCAATGAAGTTGACAAAATAACGGATGGCAATCAATCTCTTCTGAAATTTGTAGAAGAAATAATCTTCATCCCGCACAATCTTCCGCTTGGGTGTTTTTTCCCTGCTCCTTTCTTTCAGCTTTTGGATGATTCTCGAAAGTGTTATTAATGGTAAGTTCATATCTCGAAGCTCACTGCTGATCTTTAACATTGACAGATTTCCATTTTCCATGTCAATTGATCCACTCAAATTGAAAAGTAGAGTGTCCAGTATTTCAATATCATTAATACTCTGTTGAAACAATCTCACATTAAGATTGAAAGCATAGTTATTGTCGTTCTGCTTCATAGAAACCTTTGCTAGGAGGGAATCAGAGTTCAGAGCGATATCTATATCGTCCCCAGTAACATTGAGGTCAAAAATTTTAAGTCCAACAAATCTGAAATATAGAAGATAGAGCTTAAACAAGTGTTTGACCAAAGGGGATTCGGGAAAAACACATAGGGGAATATCAGTTTCAAAATTTGACAAGTCTTGGAGAGGTTTTCGCAACATTTCTTCAGTTTCACTCTCATACTTGGCTGCATTCTGGGGAACGGATTTGATCGTAATGTTGACCCCCTCAAGTACAAGCACCACCGTAGCCCATGAAGACACTGATAAGTTCAATCTAATGGAGCCAATCTGAATGTCGACCTTTTTCGTTGAGATGCCTATGTGGGATATCTTCATAAGAAATGGGTTAATCCAACCGATCGAGATGCCAAACACTGCACATAGAAGTCCATGAAGAAACACCATTGAGGCCATAAAAATGAATGTGTATTTCCAAACAGTGGAGCTCTTGAAAAGCAACACCATGTTGGAGACAAATTCGTTACCCATTTCTCCCTTACCTTGAGTAGTATTTTAAAAAGGTCCAAGGCGGGTATCCCGTATCTCTTTTAGCCGTTAGGAAGGAAATGTGATTCCTTGAGTGTATGGCTAATTCTATCCTTTAAGGAGTATTCCGAAGAAGTGTGTGGATGGGTTTAATTATTGGCCAGTGAGTCAATTGGACGAAGAGTTTCTGTTGATAAATCAAGCTATAGCTAGTACGAAGTTATGTTTGTTTTGAGACTGCGACAGGTTGCCAGTTAGTTGGCTTAAAACGGAAAAGGTTACGGAGCGCCGTCGCTAACCTTGATTATATAATACAAGATAAATATATTACATAATACATTCCCTGCTTTTGGGATCAACAGAAAAAAAAACTTCGTAGCTCATTGAAAAGGGAATTTAGTTCAACTATCAACCAATATTCGGGGAAGATTTCAGAGACAGCCACCTATACGCCGTTTCTTACTTTAAATCTTTCAGACTCACTTTTGAAACAAGATCAGAAAGACCGAATTATCTGTCAACATGCGTATGTATTCACGTGAGATCTGGTATCTTAAGCCACAATGACATTCTTGCTAACATGTATCCTGCAGCACCAAAACAAAAGAGTGTGAAAATGGACTTGGGGTCCTTCCTCCAAGATGAGGCCTTTGGCGGTGACTCCTGGGCTGATGACGATATCGATTTCAGTTCCATTGAGGTTGGTGTTAAACAGTCCAACAGTTCCGGCTTCGGCTTCTCAGGTGGTGCCAACCCAAGGGATCCAGCCTTTGGTGGTGAGCTCCGTGGACGTCGTGATGAGCAGGAATATCCAATTCCAGATGCCCCACCCTACAAGGCTAGAATTGGTAATTTGCCATGGGACGTTACTGAAGAAGATGTCGCTGCTTGGATTAGCAGTCACTTGCAAAATGACACTGCTATTGAGAATTTGGTTGCACCAAAGGACTTTGCTGACCCATCTAGATTGAAGGGTTTTGCATTTGTTACTTTCCAAACTAAGGATCAATTGAAGAAGGCTTTAGAGCTGTCTGCTACTCAATTGAATGGCCGTAACGTTTATGTTTCTGTCGCTGCTCCAGACAGAAACGGTGGCTTTGGTAGAAGAGATGAGCCAGAATTGGACTGGGGTGCGGCAAGAGACACTCAAGCTGCTAGAACTCAAAGAGAACCAAGATTCAGAGAGGATAGACCAAGAAGAGAAGAGCCAGAGTTCGACTGGGGTGCTAGGGGCACTGGTGTTCCATCAAGAACACACAGAGAACCAAGAGAGCCAAGAGAGGACAGACCAAAAAGAGAAGAGCCAGTGTTAGACTGGGGTTCTGCAAGAGACACTCAAGCTACTAGAGCTCCAAGAGAACCAAGATTCAGAGAGGACAGACCAAAGAGGGAGGAGAAGGAATTTGACTGGGGTGCTAGAGGTACTGGTGTTCCATCAAGAACACACAGAGAGCCAAGAGAGCCAAGAGAGCCAAGAGAGGACAGACCAAAAAGAGAAGAGCCAGTGCTAGACTGGGGTTCTGCAAGAGACACTCAAGCTGCTAGAGCTCCAAGAGAATCAAGATTCAGAGAGGACAGACCAAAGAGAGAAGAAAAGGAGTTTGACTGGGGTGCTAGAGGTACTGGAGTTCCATCCAGACAAAGATCTGCCGCTTCCAAGCAAACTCAAGTTACAGAGCAGAAACCTACTGCTGCTCCAAAGAAGTCTGCATTCTCTGTTCTGGCTACTGAGGATGATGAATCTGATGAGGAGAACACTGAAGAAGGGTCTACTAAGGAGAACAAAAATGAAACCACGGGTTTGGAGAAGGCTGCTGCCAACTTGTCTTTGAAGGAGGACGCTGGTGAGGCATGGACCACCGTCAGAAAGAACTAGTAAGATCTTACTATTGTGTTTATAGTTTGTTTGTGTTGGGTTAGTTTGTAAAATAAAAGTGCGTCAACAGAATGGCCTGATCAAGGCTTCTCAAATCTTACAACTGCTTGCTACGCAAGTATAATTACCTTCTTCAATTTCCAGTATCCTCTTGAAGATACCCTGCGTGACGATATCAGGCAGTGTGCTGCCATTTTTAGCTTATCGGGGCCTTGACGTTGGAAGATGAGATATTTTCGCAGTTCTCAAAGTACAGATTGCTCTTGATGCGACCGCCTACATGGATTATTATCATGTATATTAATTAAAGATAGAATGTAAATAAGACTAAATCTACTTCCTCAACAGCTAATTGGCATCGTCGCCACCATTGATCTTCAGGACAACCTTACCAGCAGCATTATGGTGGATGATGCTGTCAACTGCCTCCTTGTAATCCGTCAAATCATGAACGGAGTCAATGGTTGGCTTAATCTTACCCTCTTCATAGAGAGTAGTGTATAGATCAAACCAATTAGTAGAAATGGAGGAAAATGTATAGTTGTAAGACTTTGGAAGCAAAAGCCTCATCAAGTAACTGAAACTGAAGTAGGTAAAGAAGCTAGCACTGTAGTCGGCAATGTTGTCACCAGCAATCGTAACATAACCCGAGTCTTCAGACTTTGGCTTCAAGACCTTGTTGATCACAGGGAAAAAGACCTTATTACCCACAGTATCAATAATCAAGTCAAACTTTTTCCCAGATTCATCTACCAGCTTGATTACTTCCTGAGCAACGTCTTGCGTCTTGTAGTCAATGATAGCATCTGCACCATATGCCTTCACTCTTTCAGCAGAGTTCCCAGAGTTAACAGACACAACGAAGCCTGTATTGTGATGGTTCTTTAGTAATTGGATCACATAGGCACCCACCGATGTGGCACCTCCATATACTAAAACTCTACCTTCTTGTCCAGGAACCTTATGATGCTTCAAAGTAGTGAATGCAGTACCAAATACTAATGGGAAAGAACTAGCTTCAACAAAAGACATAGAATCAGGAATCTTGCCAAAATTATGTCTGGACTTTTCAGTATTGTAGAGAAGATATTCACTAAAAGTACCCTGCTCAGTGAAAGTCTCCTCAAACAAACCAGCAATTCTGTCACCGACAGCGACTTCCTTTACATCACTGCCAATTCTCTCGACGATACCACTGAAATCACGGCCAATACCCTTGGTATTGCGTTTGAAAAATAGAAGTGGCGAAGAATTGTAAAGGGTCAAGTCAATTGGGTTGAAAGCTGCAGCCTTGACCTTCACTAAAACATCGTGAGGACCAAAATGAGCAGTCAATTCGGAAAGATCACTAGTTTTGAGCTCAAGTGGGCCCTTGTAGTCGTACTGAACTCTCTTGAAGGTCTTCTGCTCGGACATTGTATGCTGGAATCTCTGTTATGTGGAAAGAAGAAGGTGCAGAGCGGAAGCTTGCTGCGGCTTTGTAATTTTAAAATAATCCGTAGCCCCGATTAAAACCGAGCGTCTGTTCCTAAATGTGATTTCTAATCTAAGGTTTATACCCCACTAGATGTTTATATCTTGCGTGCAGTCTATTGAAAGTCATTTAATTCAAAAAGGTCTATAATTTAGAATTCCAACACCATTCGATAAGTTGAGATCCAGATTTCTAGCTTGTTGTTATTCTCTTACACCGAGAAGTAAATTTATAGAAATAAACATGCTAATGATTAAACTACAACATGATAACTAAAACAGTCCAAATAATCGTAATTAAAACACTAAACCAAAATAAACACAAATATAACTTTATCAAATCACGCAGAACCCAATAATACAATACTTTCTCTCTTCAACTTCAGACCATAGCATCGACTCTTCGTCTACTAGCTTCAGGGTCCAGCTGCTGTTGTATTGATGGTCGTGGTTGTTGTTGTTCTTCTTGTTGTTGTTGTTGGGAATCATCCTCCCGGGCATCATCTTCACCATTACCAGTAATCCGCTCCGAGTCTCTCAAGGTTTGGTCCTCACTAACAATAGCAGAGTTCACCAAATCTGTTTTGGAAATACCCATGATGAACCAGAACACTCGCCACTTGAACGTGAGGTATTTCTTCATATTGTCCTGAGCTATCGTCTCGACCTCTGGGTTTCTCTGAAGAATTTCTGCAACTCTCTCTGACAGCGTTGTATACTGAAGCTCAGGATAGTTCGCGACAGATTCCACGTCAGCATTCTCCTCCTGTAGCTCCTCTGGAGTAGCACCTGGTCTTTTCAAGTAGTAATCACGTTTGCACATTGGACAACAAGCTTTTCTTTTAGTCAACCAGGGATCGAGACACTCTTGATGAAAGACATGTCCACATATTAAGCCACGAACCTGATCATTTGGCTCAAAGGTATCAATACAGATAGCACATGTGCCCGAGTCAAAGTGCATATCGTCATGGTATGGATTGCCAAGGTCAACTTCTGGCAATGTTGATGTTGCAGTATTGGTGACCTCGGTGGGTTCGGTGACTCTATTTTCGTTGGTATCAGTTGTCCCATTATTCGTATCTCCTGTAATGTTAGTATCCTCATTACTACCTCGGTCCAAGTTCTCCAGGTGCAACGCCTCGTCATTCTCCTCTTTCAGAATATCGGCAACTCCACGGTTGTCAGCATCAAGTTCTGCACCACCTTCAAGCCAGTTCTGATATGTTCTGGCTGGAAACAGATGCTCCACTTCTTCCTCAGTCAGCCTTCTCTTCTTTAAAAATCTTCGTCTTCTTCTAGCACGCCTCATCTCCTCCGACGTCATCTCAGGGTTGTACATGTTGAATGTCTGCATCGCAAAGTCGCCCGTTAGCAAAACTATTCCATTGTTATTGGTGGATGTGATACGGGCCGTGGCGTAGAGTCCTAATCTCGTTCTTACATAATATCTCATGGAGAAGAAGATAAACACGAGAGCAATCACCACGCCGATCGCCACAGCAATGAAGAACAGAATAGAGGAAGGTTGGGCGTTATTCTGTGTAGAGACCTGAGTATTTGATGATGCAGATGACATTGCTCAGTATATTGGTGAAATATTTAGTAGGTGGGGCTTCAGTCAAACCCTGATTGATAGGCTGCAGCAAGTTTCAGGGAGGCAGTCGTCAAGGTCTGAAAGAAAGATCAGCTGTAGAGCAATACCGCTGGGTCTGTTTGGTAGGAAATTGATAGAAGGATTTGATGCTAACAGTAGTCTTACTGTAGGGCTGAACCGGTTGTTGAGAAGGTAAAAAATTGGAAAAGCTAATGTGACAAAAAAAGTGGTGATCTATCCATTTGCATATTTTTTGACTCCAGCTGAAAAGTTGGTATCATTAATTTCGCGAAATTTGTTCATTATTCACTTTCCACCGTTCACTACTAGTTCAATGAGAAGCACTTGAAGTTATGATTGCTGATAGACATCCCGATAAAGGACCGCAGCAAAAAAAAAACACTGATATTATGATATGTACACTCTAAATAGTGTGATAATTCACGGTAATACAACGAAAAGCCTTCTAGTTTTTATTGTAATCATGATAAGAGAATTTGAGACATTAGATTGTGATGAGAGAGTTTTGAATTTTGAATGAGAGTATACAGTCGATATAACGATTCGAATAGTATTTATTGCTTAATATTCCCGCCCATAAGTAACCACAAAAAAGTAGCTCTCGATGATCTTAATAGTGAGCATTAATGATATGATGTCAGGTTCGCCAGAGTATTTCTTGAAAAGAAAAATAGAGTAGTGTACATAATTCTTTTTTTTTTTTTTTTTTTTTTTTTTTTGACACATGTTTTGCCACCCACCACCACTCAACTTTACTGAAGCCTAACTAACCAGCCATAGTGATAAAAGTCAATCAGTTCATACAAAAAGATGACTATAGATGAGGAAAATGCAGAGTCAACCAAGGTTCAAATCTATGTCTACGACATCTCCCACGGAATGGCACAATTATACTCTCGGGCAATTGTTGGAATTGACCTTGAGGCTATTTATCACACATCCATTGTCGCGTTTGGTCACGAGTACTATTTTGACAGAGAGGGTCCTACTAAGGGCATACCAGCCCTAACTAGATTTGGAGCACCCCATACGGTTATTGACATTGGCGAGACTTTCATACCTAAGGACATTTTTGAAGAATATCTAGATGAGCTGAAAGCAGATAGATTCAAGTTTGGGAGTTATGACTTGTTCTTTAACAACTGCAATCATTTTACACACGAGGTTGTACAGTTTGCCAATGGATCTGAATTAGACTCCAAAATATTGAATTTACCTGAACAGGTACTGAGCTCGCCTAACGGTGCATTGATTCAGCAGTTGTTTTCTGGTGGATTTTGAAAGATACACACAGCAAGAAGACTGTGTATCCAAATTGATTTCAGTTGCAATGGAAAGTCAACTATATACTGCGTGACCTAAACAGTGAGGCACTTGTTTGCATTCATGATTCGCGTAACGTTTCCCCGTTCGGAAGCGTTCAGATCTATTATGCGGACGAGGTAGAATATGCTTGATTTTGCATTTTATGAAATGAGCCCAAAAATTCAACAAACTTTGACGCCCAGAAGCCTTCTTCTTCATCACATCAAATAACAGCTGACCTAGATTTTTTAACAGCCCTGAGAACAACAAAACTACAGCTGTAGATACTTTCTAATACAATGAACATTTTCTTCATAATACATAGCCAGAGTCATGTCAAATCGTAAAGCATTACTGAAAATCTCACTTATCAACATTGTTAGTGTCCAGATCTGAATGAGTAGAAACAATTGAATTATTCTCTGACTTATCTGATGTTTCCACTGCTCTACTTTTAGTTCCAGCTTTTTCCTCTTTTTTATCCTCAGAGTCAGTGTCAAGAGCATGACCTCTTTTAACCTCCGTCTCTGTAGGCTTGATATCTGTTTCAATTAAAAGATTGTCCTGAGTATCTGATTTGATAGATGTACTAGATTGGACAGCATTGGCGTCGTTCGCCTGTTTAGTGTCTCCATGTGCCTTCATCCCTCCATTAGTGGCGCCTTGAGATTCTTCTTTCTGTTTTACCTCATGTTTATTAAACTCAATTACCGTCTCAATGCTTGTGTTTGGCGGTAGATCAGCTGTGGAGTTAGGTGTGGCACTAGATCCCTGTTCTGCACGCTCCTTCTCCATTTTGATGGCAAGAACCAGAGGTGCCCAATCTAACAGGATCAGCTCTGCACGCTCATGAAAATCAATTCCATGTAGATTCTTCAACTCTGGCGTTTTTAGAATTGCCCTCAATACCTTATGTAGTCGTGAGTCATTCAAGTACTTGACATCGTTCACCTCTCTGGCAAAATCAACCAATTCGTTAAGAGCAGTGTCACACTCTTGTGCCTCTTTTAGAGTAGGATGGTCATTTTCCTTTTTGCGCTGTAGTAGGCGTCTTTGAAGAACCGACCGGAACTCTCGACACTTAGTAAAGACTCTGTCCTCCTCTTTGCCTTTCTTTAACTGGGGCTCAGATTTAGATTCGGGGTTTTTGCTGTCCAAATAATTTGTCGAGAGGCTGCGTTTACGGGAAGCTGTACCCTTAGCTGATTTCGCTGTAGGTGTCTTGGTTGATGTGGATGTTTTAGTCCTAGCGTTCTTTTTTTCTGGGGTAACTTTAGTTGTTTCAGACTCTGGAAAAGGGGAGCCCAGTTCAAATTCCTCATCATCAGCGATAATATCTAAATCTCTCAGAAGTTTCTCAAATTTCCCCTCATCATCGTCATCCATATACTCAATCATTTCGTCGAATGAGTCCCTGATCCCGTCATGATCCTTGGAATGCTCGTTTCTTAACTTGAGTGCTTCATCACGGTTAACTTTCAGCACCCTCTTGTGGGAGGCAAAGAAATACTCAACCTTTCCGCTTTGGAAAAACAGCACACAAGGTCTCCCTGATTTCAAAAACTGCATATGCTTTTTATTAAGAACATGTGATGGAATGTGACAGAATGGCATCACGATGGATGGCCAATATGGATCGCTCCCAATTTTAGCCAGAAGCAGCTCACCAGTGTAAAATTCTACCATTTTATGATCAGTTCAACTTAATAATTCAGGTCTTGAAGATACAATGCAGAATTTAGCAAGTTGATGTGATCCTGCGACGTCGGCGTAGACTCAATTACAGTAGAGTGTTCTCGGTGTTGATATGCGGATGGGTGTTAATTTGGAGGTGGCCAGAGGCAGTACAATATACGCTGCTATCAATTCGTCTGCAGGCAGGCGTGCTCAGTTGATAAAACAGTGCTGGCTTAGTACTGTTGTCCTTGTTGACCTTTATAAGAATGAGTCTAAGAGCTTGTTCAGTTTTTCTACAACGCGAACATATCCATCCTATCATTTCGCGAAATAGCGAAAATTTCCCTTTTTAGCTATATGCCTACCAGCCGTCCTTGTCATTCCTGTCAACTTGCACGCTCAAGACTCTCAAAGAACAAGAAATAAAGTTGTGAACAGAGGTTACAAAGAGGCCAAAATCTACGGCATGAGAAGCTGACCAAGGAATATTGGAGCAGATGGTCCGTTCATAAGGTATTAGTCCATCCATCACTAGTGTGGTCCTTCAACCCAAATCAGTTTTCGCGATGAAGGGCATCGACAAGTTTGGTGGTGCCTTCATTCTTCACTTTGCCTGTAGTTATTATGTTTCCATTTGTTTCAATAACACCAATTGTAGATTCCAATGTAGTGCTATGATTCTCTAAATGTAGAACCGGACTATTGGGTGTGACACTGGATCTTCCTTTTTCCAGTTTTAGTTGTTCCAGTAAGGGCTCCCACGTCTCAAGAATTAATAGGGCTCGTTTGTGAAAGTCAATTCCATGCAACTCTTCTAGATTTGGCTTCCTTTGTATAGCCTTCAAGACTTTGTGCAACTTTGAGGCGTATAGATATTTTGCATCAGTCACCTCCTTAGCAAAATCTACTAACTCGTCGATAGAACGGTCGCATATCTCTGTCTCCTCTTTGGATGGGGTGTCTTTGTCATCCTTCCTTTGAAGCAGCCGTCTCTGTAGTACTGAGCGGAATTCTCGGCACTTTGATGTGATTTGGTCTTCCATATCGTGTGGATTTTCTTTCATCTTCTTAGTCTGAAGACCACCATTTGAGTCATTCTCTTGTCCTGCTCCATTTGGACTTTTACGTTTGGTGTTCGTAGGGTTATTCGTTGCAGCTTTTCTGTGGGTCGGTTTACGGTGTGGTTCTCGTAAAGGCTCTGGGAAGGCTGGGCCCATTTCAAACTCCTCGTCATCTCCAATCAGTCCCTTATTTCTCAGTAGTCTTTCAAATTTCACTGCCTCATCCTCATCATCATCCATATAGTCCAGCATTTCATCATATGAGTATCTTATGCCCTCCATGTTAAACTTGCTTTTGGAATAGTTATCTCTAATCTCCTGGGCCTCCTTGCGAGTGATTATAGACACATTGTGGATAGGTGGGAAAAAGAATTGTGATGCATTGCGTTCGAAAAACATCACACATGGCTTTCCTTCTGCCATTTCGAGCTTGTGTTTCTTTGTGTATACGCGTTCAGGAATGTGATTCCATGGCATTACGATTGACGGCCACTTGGGATATGACTTAAGCTTGGTTAAAACCACCTCCCCTGCTTTGAAGTCAGCCATTGTAGGAATCGCTTCGGGTCAATGGTGAAAAGAATGGGGGTTCAGATACCGAGCGTACGTATCAAGGGCTTCACTAATGGCTTGTATGATCGTTGATGAGTGACAGTCAGTAAGCAGAGTTGAAGCTTGCCACTTGTTTACGTCGCTTTTTGACGTTTCACAGGGGTTTCGCGAAAATTACGCTTTTCAGTCTTGACCTAAAATTTGTGCAGGATGTTTTTTCATTCTTTCCCTTGTGGATCTGTGTATTACCTCAAGTTTCTGAATGATGACTAAGAAGAGACAACTAAGTCAGGATGACACTGAGGTCGAATCCAAGATGTTGAGAACCAAATATGAGGATGCCAATGTGTATCTCTCGACAATTAATCGAAAATATTTGGATTTTGATTTCGAAAAAGTCTGCAGTGTAACACTAAGCAATGTCAATATTTATGGCTGCTTAGTATGCGGGAAGTACTTTCAAGGAAGAGGCAAGTCTTCGCCAGCAGTTTTGCACGCTATTGATGAGGATCATCACATTTTCATCAATTTCACTACTTTGAAGTCGTATATTCTTCCTGAGAACAAACTTGTTTCATCAAGCACGCTGAAAGACATTGAGTATGCCATATACCCACAGTATACTAAAGCTGAGATCAGCCAATTAAGAAGCCAGAGCTGCACAGATTTGAACGGAAATAGTTATAAGCCTGGTTTCATTGGTCTCAATAATATCAAGGCTAATGACTATATGAATGTTATTCTTCAAGCCATTGCGCACACCAGAATAATACAAGAGAATTTGTTACTTGTGCAGAATAATGACACAGATGATATTATCTCCCGCAAAGAGCTGAATAAGCGATTCACCACTTTTGTCAAAAAGCTTTGGTCCCCAAAGCTCTTCAAGAATCATATATCCCCACACGATGTGCTTCAGCATATTGGTATATTGTCAAATAAGCAGTTCACAATGAACGAACAGAAAGATCCTAAAGATTTCCTGCTTTGGCTGTTAAACACTTTGCACAGATATTTCCTCGTTGATAAGTCAAAGAGTATTATCAGTAACTCATTTCAAGGGAGACTCAGGATCCAATCTCAGAAACTATCAACGACAGAGACAGAGAATCAACAGGTTGAGTTTAGACGAAATGAGGATGTCACTGAGACTTCGACAAAGTTTTGGATTTTAACTCTGGATCTTCCATCACCTTCATTTTTTAAGGACGGATCTAATGTGGATGAGATTCCCCAGATTCAACTAAGGAAACTGATGGAGAAGTATACCGGGGAGAAGGAGCAAATATTACCCACTGAGATACGGAGGTATACCATCGATAAGTTCCCACCATACCTCATTCTACATTTCAACAGATTCCAGGATCCAAAACTTGATATCAAGCTGACCAACAAGGAGAGAAACCAGACGATCGTAGAGTTTCCATTGGAGATGACGTTTAGGAACGACACCGTCAAGTACAGACTGAAATCAAATATTGTTCATCAAAGTATTCAGAATTCCGTCAACTTGAAGGACGACAATCAAAGTGTATGGGCCATACAACTGAGAAGAAATGAAGAGTGGTTCGAGATTGAAGACCTGAACATCAAAAAGAAAGAGAAGGAATTTCTGTTTTTGAGCGAATCCTACATTCAAGTCTGGGAGAGACTCAAGTGATTGGGCTACAAGGTCTTGTGCTAGTGTACATAGAGAATGGGATCTTCCCTTATTTAATCGCTATTGAGTCCACACCTCCAGTCAAAACACTAACAACATTATCCTCTATCAACTTTTCAGCAGTTTCTAGTAAATGTTTCTTTGGATCCTGCTTACCGACGTATCTAGTCTTTAATTGATCTTCGGTGAGCTCTTTTTCCTCTTCGACTCTCTTAACATATTGTTCGGCAATCTTCAACATCTTGCTCGTGCCTTCAGCGTTGGCATGTTCCTTATGCTCGTAATTGTTCAATGCCAAACCAGATTGCCATTCCTTCTTGTGCAAATTCAAAAGCATGTTTGTTTCCAGTGGAGTCTTTTTATAATCAATGTTCAATGAATAGTAATGACGATTCAACCCATGAATCAAAGCTTGAATAGATGGTTTATTCAAATGGCCCACATTGGACGTAGTCTGTCTTGGTTCGGTGCCAAACATCAATGTGCTGGAATTGATCAATCTGAACGCATCAATCACAACCTTACCCTTCACAGATTGGATCGGATCAATAACCACAGCCACCGCCCTTGGGTTCAGTTGTTCAAACGATTGTTGGGTATTTATGTCCACACTTGAGAGCCAACATCCGAAACCAGGGTGTGAATGGTACCATCCGACAACCATCTGGTCTCTGCCTGTCTGTCTCAGCATGTCCATCATCTTGGTCTGGAAGACATCATCAACCGCCTCAACAGACACACCGGTACCTGATTGTGGCATCGCAAAGACATCAACAACATGAATGGTATATTCGTCGACAAATTCACCTAGCATCAAACCCATAACTTCCATTGGAACACCTGCGCGGCCGTGCTTCAGCATCTTAAGAAGTGCAAGAGACGAAACATACACAGTTTCCTTGTTGTCAATGACAGGGCCATCCACTGGTGGCGCGCCGCCACCTATCGCACCTGGTTGTCCAAGAAGTCTCTGGAGTCTTTGCATTGTGTATGATTGTTGGTATTTATGCTAATGGGGGAGTTTACAGCTGTTTTGTGAGTTTTCCTTGGTGGCAAATGATGTTGAACTTTGTAGTGGCCCCAGTCAAAACAGACGGTGACTAATCACTTATGTAACATGTAACACTTCCATCGCGATTCTCTGGGGTTACCCTGTCCTCTGGGAACAGATGCAACTTAGAAAAGAAAGTGAGTCTTTGAGTTAACGTTCACGTGATAGCTATCTACAAGCGGTAAACTGTCATATATAGCAGACAGTTTCTAATCACCATTAGAATCAAGGTTTAGATGCGAGTGTGGGAACAGTGATAGGGATATAAAAATATAAAGGTGTGATTGGCGAGTCCGGATCGCGGATCTGATTTTGATAGAAAAAAGGATGCACTTAAGTTGTATTGCTTTCCATATAAGCTCGACCATATGATTGCTGGAGAATAATTGCTGGCAGTTGTACAATTTGACGATCTGAATCTCTTGCCCTCTGTTCATTCTGAAAGTAGATCTTGTGTATGTTCCTTAATCTTCAGTAGCGTCTATATAGCAGTGGCGAGAGTAGCCTCTGATGATCAAAAAAGTCACTCAAAATTTGTTCCTTCCGTGTATATTTTAAAAAGATGGGCTAAAGAACGTAAGTTATGCACGAGACTAAACTACTGCACGTCGCTATTTACGTAAGCGTTATGATCTAACCAGTTAGAGGCTTTAAGAGAGCTGCGGAAGCTTCAAATGAATCCTTTACCCGATAAAGTAGCTCTATCTATAACGCTAATTGCGTTTAGACAGGAATTATATGCATTGTGCAGCAAGAGTGGAACCTGTAGTGTAATACCTGAATATACATGCTCAAGAACTGGCAAACTGAGCATACAACACTTGCACTGTCTTGAGCAATAGGTCTGTGTTGAAGAAACTCCTCACTTTGTTTAATCTCAGTCAACCATGTCAACAGTCAATGTGAGCACTGAGTGCTGGAGCTTCAACCTATGTTGCAAAGTTTAAACACACAAGCTTGAACTTACATAGCAAAACGTTGATTGCTGCAACCTTAAAAATCTAATGATCCTTAAAAGATAGAAGAGCGTTATTGGACAGTAGTGACAAGTTTTCACGGTCCGGTATTCGGTCTGTCTGCCGGGGAAAAACGATGAATTAACTCCGGTTAAGGTCTGTGTTGTTTTAACCCCGATGGGCTTGACATAGTTACTTAGGAAGTGGTCTCTAGTACGAAATATATCAGTCAGCAGTGCTGGTGGTTGAAGATAACGTTTGTACAGACTAAGGGTTGTATATGGGACTATATATCGACGATTGCTGCCTTTAGCCAATGAGGCCCTTTCATGATGTCACATTGAGGGATCGGGCCAGACAAACCGAGCTGAAAAAGGTCCAGGAACAGAGACGCCGAGAAACTTCTGCCAAGTGTTAATTCCGCCTAAAACGACCGCGTGCATAATACCGCAGCACAAGTGCTTTGTCAGCTTAACTGGCGTATAAAAACCCGCAGGTATCCACCAAGTGTGAATGAACAATGGCCGCTCTGGATTAAGAGAGGGTAACGAGGTTCAATGACAGACACTAAGAGCAAGAAGAGAGTTTCCAAAGCCTGCGACTGTTGCAGAAAGAGCAAGACAAAGTGTGATGGCATGAGACCGTGCCAACGTTGTCTTGAAGACGGCAAGATCTGTACCTATATGAATAGAAAGAAGGAGGACAAGATGTACCCAGCAAGCTACGTCGATTTACTCGAGACCCGTGTCAGCGTCCTTGCTCAAACGCTTACACAACTATTGGCAAAGTCAAAAGAGGACGAAGATGGTGCTGCTATTGTTCAGTTTTGTCAAGACCCACATCTTCTGGACAGCGAAGGAATGTTCGATCTCAACAAGGTGATTTGTGAACTCTTATCAGCTGAGAAGTTAGACAATCTAGCTGAGTCTAGCAGAGATTACTCCATCACTGATATTACCAACGTGACGGCAACGGCTAGCAATTCCAATCCGCCTACTATCTACAGATCAGACTCATTGACGAGGTCACCATCACCACGCCAACTTTCAACAAGCAACAGCAACAGCCACAGCTCATCTACACATCACCACTATCCCCTTTCGGCTCATCTTCAGCACTCTGACTCACACATCCACAAGAAGTCACACCGTCGTACACAGAGTAGCTTCTCTTCGTCGTTGACCTCTCCCATTCAAAGCCAGCTCAATCTGGATTCCCCTGTGTTCTCCCCATCATCTGCTTTGGAGAATTGCAACATTTCATTAGATATCACCTCAAACCCATCTGATCGGTTTGATCTGGATGGTGTTATCAAAACTGAACCATTGTCACTGGAAATATCATCACTAAGCAGCATGACTACGTTGTCCAGCACATCGACGCTCTCACCGATCGAGAACAGCGATTCGGAAATCTTCTCGCTAGACACAATCCAAAGCTTTGAGGACCCTGTCATTACTGAATCTAACTGGAGAAGCCAGTTGGGATTCCAGAGTCTGAATGAGATTAGACACCCAATGGTGAAAGATGAGCCAATGCCAATAACGATCAGCGATTCTTTCCCTTCATTTAACGTAAAGTATGGCACCATCTTTGAGTAAGGTTACATCATGGATTTTTTGCTTATTATTAAGGGTCTTCGGTTTTTGGGTTTTGGGTTTTGTTATATAATTGGTTTTAATTCTTGGTTCGTTCAGAGATTCTTCATATTCTTTTAATTGCTACACTTGATTTCATGGTGTAAGTAGTCCTGCTCGCTAGGCTCTATTAGGTTTTCCAAAGTTGTACACCGTTCTATTTTTAAGGGAATGTGTTACGGGGACTTTAGTCTGAAAATCCTTGTTTTGCGAAGCTTTTGTTGATTGCTTGCTAAGCTGAATGGATCAATCTCGATGGTCTGTCTTTGAGGTCGTCCGCCGATCCTTTTTAAAGTGGTCTTTTTCTTGTTTCTGGCGGAATTAGTTTTAGCTTCTATAGGATGCACTCTTTCTGGGGTTAACAGCGTTGGCAGGGCTATTCTAGTTGCACTATGCTCCTTTGAAGATGGCGTTTCATTTGTGCTGTCCCAAGAGACGACTGGTGCAGTGAGCAAACATATACGATCTTTTTCCTCCTCTTCCTCCAATTCCTTCTCACATTCAGTCTTTTCCCTCTTGATGAAAGTTTGGGGTTTGAAAGTCCTGTCTGAAGCACCTCCGGAATATCTGGCCTGATCGTAACCAGCCGTATTGGATCTAACGTCAGCAGGGTTCGGCCTCACGGATTTAAGTTTGACGGATTTCAACGGCTCAGTTGGCGTTAACGGCTCAGCACGGAGATACTGGCTCGCTTCATCAGTAGCAGAAATGCCGACTATTTCTTCAAGAACCCCACTTTCGCCATTCTTATGCAGTAAGGTCGAACTGTTTTTTGTCTCATGACGTGCTGATGCATCCCATGCGGGCTCGGTCTCGAGTTCTATTGATCCCGTGGTGAGGGATAGTGCCACACTAGTCGCCTGAGGGATAAAGGGCTCGGGCTCAGTTCGCCGATCGCGATGCTCCAGTTGTTGACGATTTGAGGAAGAGGGTGACAGTGACTCTGGAATGGTGGTTGAAAACGCAGTGTGACGTCTTGTTGAAGATTCTGGTACCTGTGCTGTTATATTGTTAACTATCGTCTTGGTTGAGATGGATGAAGTTGTTCGTCTGCTTTGAAGAACGGGTTTGAAAGGTGCTGAAGGGTATGACGATTGTGGTGTAGGTCGTCTGATACGACTGAGCCCAACTGCGCGTCGACAACTTTGCACTTTCGATATTTTGGGTGCGTTAGGCGGGTTTGGGCTGTACACTGTGGTCCCAACAGTTCGTGGTTTCCTGTCCTGTGATGTTCCTTTATCAAATACTTTAGAGATATCCCTTGTAGTCTCAGACAAAAGAGAATCAATATTGATTAATAGTCCAGCCACTTTGAACTCACATCCCCAATGAGTCTCGTCTAATAGCTTGTCATTTTTGAGAAAACATGAACCAATGAGGATGCCATCCTCGTTGAAGACTTCGGCCTTGTTATTGAAGCGGTAAAATCTCAGCTTTCCATCGCACCAGGACTTGATCCGCTGACTGATATTAGTAGTGTAGAGGATCTGGTACTCAGATATCTCAGATAAGAGCTGGCTCAGTATCTGAGACATTATGTTGACGTAACCATTGAATATTGTTTGCAACTTGTTGGATCAAAACCAAATAATTTTGGCACATTTTTTCGGTAGAGGCAACATTTTTAATCATATTGTGGCATTTTGTACTTCACACGTACGTTGTATACTTCATAACGATCTGTGTCTGACTTGATGGAGATCACATAATTTTACAATCTTTACTTGATTTTTCTACTCAAAGATGCTACAACTCTCAACCTCAACTGTATGTATGCTTTGACACTTAGAACGTAGTTAGTTTCATCGTCATGGGAATCCTTAAGGACAAAGACCCTAGGGTACACCACCTTCCAAAGCATTTAACATTGAGCCCAAAAGTCTGTCTTTGGAGGAAAAAACAGATTAATGAATAAGATCTTAAGGATCACATATTTCCTTTTAGAACGAGCATTTGAACCGAAATATCCAGTTCCGAACAACTTTAGAGTGCGACACTGAGTCTTTCATGGTCATTACGGATAGACTTGGAAGTTGATATAAAGACAGAGTAGACACAACTAATATGACTCTACTTCGTTATAACCAGGGAAAGCTTCAAATTGACAGTGTTTTTATGTAGTGAATACAGAAAATAGAGGGATGGTTTGTGGCTTTCTTCTATAAAGTGAAGTGAGCTTTCTTCCTGAATAGAGAGCCATCATGCATTTGCATGTCAATATGTGATAAACATTGTCTTCTGGTGAGTGAAATTTTGTTACTCTTATGATTGATGTTCTCAATTCTAACTGTGGGATGAGCATACACATGCTTTCAAACCAGGGCTCCTAATCTAATTTACGCGCTTATAGACATCCCCCAAAAACGTCTTTCAGGTTCACTATATCCATACGCCGTTACGGTGCTCAAATTCTTTTAGTCGAGAGCTCACGTGTAAATATTCATCACAGTTGCGTTCATTAAAATCGAAAACTACTTATCCCAGAAATTAAGCCTTGATCTTCTCCTCCAAAACCTTGGTCAAAGTAACAGCGTCCTCAGCAAACTTTCTGATACCCTCAGACAACTTCTCGGTGGCCATAGCATCCTCGTTCAACAAGAATCTGAACTTAGCCTCGTCGTCAACGTAAGAAACCTTCTCAAAGTCGGCGGAAGCGGCAGTAGCAGCATCCAAAACCTTTGGAACTGGTTCCTCGGAAGTGATTAGCTCCTCCAACAACTTTGGAGCAATAGTTAGGAAATCCACACCAGCAAGAGCCTTAATCTCACCAATGTTTCTGAAAGAAGCACCCATAACAATGGTCTCGTAGCCGAACTTCTTGTAGTATTGGTAGATCTGCTTAACTGAAATAACACCTGGGTCAGACTCGGCAGTGTAAGTCTCACCAGTCTTGGCCTTGTACCAGTCCAAAATTCTACCAACAAATGGGGAGATCAAGGTGACCTTAGCCTCAGCACAAGCAACGGCTTGAACAAAAGAGAACAATAGGGTCAAGTTGGTGTGAATACCGTGCTTTGCTTCAAGCTCACGGGCAGCTTGAATACCTTCCCAAGTAGAAGCAACCTTAATCAAGATTCTTTCCTTCTCAACACCAACGGACTTATAAAGAGCAATGATCTCAAGTGCCTTCTTGATGGTGGCTTCCTTGTCAAAGGACAATCTGGCGTCAACCTCAGTGGAGACACGGCCTGGGACAATAGCTAGAATCTCCTTACCAAACTCAACTAAAAGTCTATCTAGAGCCAAGTTGGTTTGAGCCTCAACGCCTTCAGCGTTCTCCTTAGCGTAAGCAACGGCACTGTCAATCAACTTGGCATACTCTGGCTTCTTAGCAGCAGCTAGAATCAAAGATGGGTTGGTAGTGGCATCCTGTGGGGTGTACTTAGCAATGGACTCGAACTCACCGGTGTCAGTGACAACGACGGTGCCGGTAGCCTTCAATTGTTCTAGAGAGTTGTTGGACATTGTGAGGTGATTGGGATAGATCGAGTGAACTTGACTGATTCAGTATGATCGTAAGAGTGGCGACCATTGCTTTTTATATTTTTTGTCCAACTCGTGGCTGACTGTTCTCCGCGTGTGGTCCGTACCAAATATTTCGGCTGAGAGCTGGGCGATGGGGTTAAGGCCTCCGTCTAGCTTTCCGTCTAACGTTCTGCCTAAATCACTGTTGTCCAGGCAGGACTATGGCGGCTTCTAACGGGCCAAGGGCCACCGCAGGCCAGAAAAAAAAAGAAAAAAATAGCCTATGCACATCTGGTGATGATGAAGCTCTGGTCCTCGTGAAAAGGCGACGACGCTTCTGCCTTTTGACACATTCATCTGGGGAATTAGCTCATCAATTTTTCGATCCTTATTGGATGGAAGAACAACCATCTGATTGACAGAACTGCAACATTTAAAATTGCTTTGGTGTGGACACTACTCACAGACACCACCGCAAGGCTAATAAATATAATGAAAACTGTTCACAATACATACACCTTCTCTACAAAATAAAATACCTTGACTCAAGTGCACCATGTCCTGGCTCTCCCAACCATCCACTAAGCACATACTTCAGATAACAGCCTCGGCAAGTTACGATGTTTCTACTCAGACGATTGTGCCTGTCAACACTGAGACTCCACTCCATGTGTCCTCACCTTTGGCGGATATTGAGTTGATTGTTCGCATAAAGGACTTTGTAGGCTCAGAGGCACATGCTGGCCATCCAAAGACATCTCCATATTTTGATAAAAGGGTTGGGACGAACATCTCCATTCAGGTGAATCTCACTCCAAGGGGTGAACCAATTAACGGAGATGAGCTTGTGTTTGGGAACGATTTTGGGTATCCAATTAAGGATTTCCTTCCCTATGGTGCAGGTGCTGGTTTGAAGTTATTCCAGACATATGTCGACCCAAGTGTCGTAGGAGATTTGTACTCTGAGAAGCCATTCCTTTATGGGAAAGCACTGTCGTCTTTTAACGCAATTCAGTTAATTGATGAGATAGAGGAGCCAGAAAACGATGAAGATGGAATTACGCTGTTTGTTGAGGAGGGACTCCAAAATCAGAAGCCGGAGAGCGAGAAGCTTATCATACCAATTCAAGCCCCTGAACGTCAGAAGTTCTTCCAGGATTCTCATAATCAAGCCTTGTTCACGTTGCTACCTGGAAAAACATACATGTTTGATTTCTTCTCCGGACTGGTTAGCCTTAAGGAATCCCAATTCAATATAAATCTACCGGGGGGCTTTTCGCTCAATTTATCTCGTTATCTCAACAATAAGTTCAACACAGTGCGTTTTGTGCTAAAAAAAATTGATGGTGATCTGGGTGTAGAGAATGGTGAGGTATTATTAGTTATCACTTTTGCCATCACAGACGTTATTGAAGAAACTTCTGAGAGTGACCAAGTCGAAAGCTCCGACGAAGTAGATAAACCTTAGGATTCAATGATGGTGTGTGCTTGAGAGCAGGTCTTATCAATGAGTAGTACAAAGTTAATTAAATTAATCATACCTGCTTTACTAGTCAATCTTCATCTTAAAGTTTTAACATCTGATCTCAATTTAATAGAGTCTCCTAATTTATTTTGAATTATTTTTAAAGTTTTTTCATCATTAATACTCATTATCATTTCACAACATATTAGGTCTACTACTTTATCCAATCTTTACCAAGCAAGAATATAATATGTTTCTTGGTTACAACTTTTGAAGTTTGAGGGATGTTTATAATGTGGTCCGTACCAGTTTTCTTGGGCATATCTAGATCTGACCATCTGTCATACATACGGAAAATTAGTTGACATATCCGAAATACCTGAATTTGTGCCAATATCAAACTCTAACATCTGCTGTATAGAACTAGCGTGATCAGGAAGAGCAATATCGATCTTCACCATGTAATCTTCACTACGTGAAACAGTATATGTACATTGTCAATGAGCTCCTAGCCGAGTGTACTGGTCAGACTAACTCTGATGCACTCAATTTTTGAAGAAAATCGAGAGAACTCCAGTAATCAGAAAAAGCAGTTTAAATTGAAGTGAATTGGCCATATGTTTCTGGAAAAACAGTTGGAGTAACATCGCCAATTCCTAGGCTATAGCATATAATACCGAGCCTTTGGCGTTGATGATCAGTACTAGACCCAGGTTATACTCAGTATCCAGGTATCCAGTATCCATATCCAGTATCCATATCCAGTATCCATATCCAGTATCCATATCAGTATCCATATCCATAACTCTGGATACTGGGGCTCAATTTGTTAGTATCCAGGTGGCATCCATATGTCGTCGACGGATTAGTTGACTTGAATGGTGAAACCCCTGACATCATGACCGACTGCCTTGGCTCCACCAGCATTAGCCATGGTGGACTATAAGGAATGGAGCATGCAATATCATCAAAAATTCACTATAGCTGTCACAAGTTCAAACTATCTCAAAGCTTCACAACAACGTCAAAAACAGTGAACACTGTACTTTTCCCATCTGAGATGGGCACGGTCTCTACATTAATGCTTCGTCAAAGTTCTAAACCTTGTGATTTACCAGGTTCTGTCATCACCATGTTGCAACTTAAGAACTGAGAGAAAGAGAGTGATATCAGCTGGCCTACAAATATAACCCATATCCAGAACTTCATGAGTTGATTACCTAGTAACTGTTTCAGAGCAGCTGCACGCGCATTAGTGAGGATTGACGAATCATCAACTTAGATTATGTTCTTATAGGAGTTTCAATAGCTAAAGTTTCCAACGTTTGAAATCTATTCAAAATGTAATATTGAAGATAAACAAACACTAGACTGTTATTACAGCGTCATATAACCCTCACTAGTTGGTGGATTTTATTGTTCTTCGGTGAGCGAGATTTCTGTTCCGCGCCGAGCCGCGCCTTCTTATTGGCTACATCGACTAGTTTGACACATTCAACAGCAAAAGTACTTAATTATTCAGATCTACCAGCGCAATTTCAGGACCCCAGAGTATCACACCTTAGAAGAGCTGAAGAAACTTGATAAAGGAAGATCTTCCAGGTTCTGGGCTCCCAACTCTCTACCGACTCGCACCAATTTCCCCAAACTGGAACTAAAATCCACTGGTAGGGGCCACACAAGTGCCAGTTCCGTGGAAGCATCACATTGCAAAGCGATTGAAGGGCTTATTCACACCTCTTCTGTGAACAAAAAAAAAGCGGCATCACTACTGTTTCCTTACCATTTACCCCTCAAGCTACACTAGTGACGATCAGTGTACCCCTCTGTCTGTGTGTCCCCTACTTAGTAGACCAACGCATCCAAGTTTGTAATGGTGGATGAGACGCTTTACATCACCCCCCACGAAGCCGCACTGGCCGTGGTGGCAACAGCTATGAAGAAAGCTAGACTGCGATTGGATACACTTATCATCAACTCCATCATTGGTGGTGTCTTGTTCAGCGCTGGTGGTATGTTACACTTGTGTGTACAGGCTGAAAATCCGTTGATCTGGGCTAGCAATCCTGGAATGGTACATTTGATGCAAGGTTTGGTATATCCAATTGGTTTGTTCTATGTCATTGTGATGGGTGCTGAGTTGTTCAACTCTAATGTTCTTTACTTTTCAGTGGCTCTGTGTCGTGGAGCTGTCAGCATATTTGATTTGTTAATAAGTTGGTTCTTCAGTTGGTTATTCAACCTCGGTGCAAACTTATTTGTCTGTTATGTCATATGTCATTTAAGTGGAGTCACACAAGGTGATTTGTACAAGCAAGGTGCTATTGATATTGCTATGGCTAAGGATGACTCTACTTTCATCGAGACTTTTATAAAGGGATGTGCGGCGAATTTCTGTGTGTGTTTGGCTGTTTATTTACAACTGTTGGCAAAGCCATACCATGTCAAACTGCTCCTGATGGGTCTACCAATCTTCACTTTTGTTACTATGGGGTTCAACCATGTTGTTGCTGACATGTACCTTGTACCCATGGGTATGATTGAAGGTGCGCCAATTCCTGTGGGTGTCTACGTCTGGAAGATCCTTATTGGCGCCACTCTGGGAAATGCTGTTGGTGGATCCATATTTGGAATCGTGATTCCATTTTACCTACATCTGGTTGTTGTGGAGAGAGACAGAGATTTGCTCAACTTGCCTAAATTTGAAGCAAGAGATGAACAACCTGAGCTGGAGATGGATTCCAGAGTCGTTAGAGTACCTGCACATGCTCTTGAGGTCAATACAGAATCTTCAGACTCGGAGTCTGGAGAAAAATATAGTGATCAAATCGATCCAATACCATACCGTCCACCAAGCATTGCATCAGGTTCTCAGCTGAATCCAACAATGAGCATATCTTCCCGAAGCTCACATTTATCACGTCGTACCTCACACAATGCAAGATCACCGCCAGGTGTCTTCCCAGTAATGGGTATGGGTGCACCACTCACGCGGGAACGCACAATTGCTAATGGTACTCATATTACAAGCAACTCTAGTGACAACCAATCTATCTATTCGAGAGATGATCGTTCGATTTTCTCCACGATGACCAGGAACAGGAAGGAAATTCGAGACCAAGAAAAGGAAGAAGAGGATGAGTATATCCGGTTTGGTGGATATAATGCCAGAGAGAATGCTCCTGGTGAAACTTTGAAGAGAGTCATCACACGTGCACACAAGCCTGCAGAAGCGAGCAGATCGCAAGACATAGAAATGGGCTTGAGTAAAACCTTTGACGCCAGTGACTTGCGAGCCTCTAATAACAGCTCCGGAGTATTAAGATCACTTCAACGAACTTTCTCACTGCGGAACCCAGATACCTCTGATGAACTACATGATCGTTTAAGGCGTCACAGTATCACGCGAATTGCAGCCAATGCATCTGATAACATTGCTGGGATTGATAACTATGATTTTGACGATATTATCAAGAAACCACCGCCAGCACAACGCAAGAAGTCACATCAATCTGCGAAGTCGTCAGTTCCTCTATCTCCTATTCAAAGTGAGCACAACAGTTCTGAGGAGGACATCCCAAAGATTGATGAGGGTATTGATCCATTGGAAACTCTAGGCGATCCAGGAAGTGAAACTTCAAGTTTACGTGATGATCAGGGTAGCAATGACGCACAGGATCAGGTTTCATCGCTATCCAGTGATTCCAGAGAAGAAAGAGATGCTAATGACTCTGCTACAGGTAATTGATCAGACTTCATGGACATATAGATGAATCAAGCATGTTTCGATACGATATTTTGTAGGTATGTGACGATTACAAAAAGGACTACAAATAATAGTTGGGAGTTTCTCTAGAAACATCAAATTCACAACAAGGAATTTCTTGTGCTTTTCGAGCGAGAGAGAGCGGTGTCGACCACGCACATACAATGAAAAAATAATGCATACAAAAACTAATCTGATCAAGTACTCAAAACGTACCATAGACAGTTGTAAAAGAAGCTCATGAGTATGAAATGTCTCCAGAAAAATCATTAGCGACTGGTCCGGTTCAGAAAAGATTCAAAATACTAGACACACATACCTTTAAAGCTACAGAATCAGATAAAGAGTGTATATTCTGATATAACTTCTTCACGACTATGCGATTAGCGGATTACACTGTTCAATCGCAACCTCTCTAAATGGTGGTATACAGGCTATAGATTGTCTCAAGATCTGTAATCACCATTGATTGTGACGTACTCGTGTGACAAGTCGCACGTCCAGAAATCTGCTTCTTGGCCACCACCAGTGCCCAACTCAACCAAGATTTCCAAGTCTTCAAATTGCAAAATCTCAGATGCTCTCACCTCATCAACGTTCTGTGGCTCACCATTAACCAGCAGCTCTAGCTTGGCAGACCCATCGGTTGGGATGAAAGACACATTGGTCTTTGTGGTATCAACCTCCACATCAGAATAACCCACTGCGCACAAGATACGACCCCAGTTTGCATCTTTCCCATACAGGGCAGTTTTTACAAGTGGTGAGTTAGAGATGGTTTTGGCAACCTTGTGAGCATCCTTGTACGAAAGGGCATCTTTGACCCTAATAGTAACAAACTTGGTGGCACCTTCTCCATCTCTAACAACAAGTTGGGACAAGGTTTGTGCAAACTGGGTGATTTCATCCCTAATCAGCTCGAATGATTCAGGAGTGGATTCATCAATCAAAGGTCCACCAGCAGCACCATTGGCCAAGGCAGCGATGGTATCATTAGTAGACATGTCACCATCAACAGAAATACAGTTGAAGGATCTGTCGTTCGCATAAGTGAGTATCGCTTGTAATGCAGATGGGGCGATTGGTGCATCAGTGACGAAGAAGCCGAGGAGAGTGGCCATATTTGGGCAAATCATTCCGGCACCTTTGGACAAACCAGCGATGGAGTAGGTGTGGTTGTTGACGGAAATCTTCTTCGAGACGAGTTTAGGAAATGTATCAGTCGTCATTATTCCCTTCGCACAGGTGAGCCATGAATCGTGGTCAGAACCCAAGTTCCCATTGTATAACTTTGGCAATGCAGGAAGGATTTTGTCCATGCTCAAATTTTGACCAATCACACCTGTGGACATTGCTAAGGTTGATTGAGAGCCTGAAGTGTTTCCAACAAGGGCATCGACTGCGTCGACAATCTCATTGGCATTCTTTAGTCCCAGAGTACCCGTGACAGCGTTAGCACAACCACTATTGATAACGATGGCGTTAATCTTTTGTGTATTTTGAAGGATCTTAGAGGAGACTTGGACAGGGGCTGCTTTGAATTTGTTTGTAGTGAAGACGGCAGCGGCGCTGGCTGCCTTTTCAGAGACAATCAGGGACAGATCAAGTGCATTGTTCTTCTTAACGCCTGAAGCTACTGCACCGACTTTGTACCCCTTTGGGTACACACCAGAAGTTGGAACGTACTTAGTGTACTTATTGGAGGCCTTGGAGGCAGTAGAGAAGAGTCTGGTACCGCTCATTTCGTGTTATGAACAATCGTGCAATGAGTGATGAGATGAGAGGTGATACTTTTTTTTTTCCTTGCGTGAGTAATCGGATTTATTGGGATAACAATTCTACAGATAGAAAGAAGAGGTAACTTCACCGATCAAAGACTTCCAACAAAAATAAATACATGATTTTTCAGAGAGCTTCTAATTAATATCTTGGAAATTTTATATGTTTTCAAATCGCTATATAAGGATCTTGGTCCAAACTGAAGTTAGGCGATGAGCAAGTAAAGTAGATCAGGACATTATTGCGTAACCTCGAACAACAGTGGTTAAATGCCACTGTTCCTATAGACAAGACTCCGAAATTTACGGATTGTACAGATGAAAATGGTTGGAAAAGAGATCATTTATGACATTATTGAGATTAGAGGGTGCAAGAGAGATATTGGATGTTGAGTTGCGTCTTTCGTCTATTGCGAGCCTCCAGTGTGGGTATTAAACAAACTCATTCATACTCATACAGCATGTCCGATTGGTTATTCCAATTTCTACGATACTCCATGTAAACTCAAACATTTCCTCCTAAAAGACCATTAACCACAATCAAATGGAAGCAAATATATCAGTAGGGTAAGATAGCCCTCTTCTCCAAGTTTGGGTTGGGTAGTGGATCAAATCTGTACCCATCGCTCACAACCTTTCCCAATCCTCACACACTTACACAAAAGAAGAAGACTGGCACTTGCCATCGACTTGAAAATCTTTTAAGCAAGAAAAAGCTTTCAACCACCGGAGCAATCACCCCACAATTGAATCCAATTGAATCTATAATGTCCACAGAGAAGAAAACAGAGGCCAAGCCAGACTACACCATCGCCAACTCTGACGTTGTCGAGAAGTACAAGACCGCTGGTGTCATTGCCCAGAAGGTTCTTGCCCACGTCAAGACCTTGATCAAGGATGGTGTTTCCATTTGGGAGGTTACCCAGGCCGGTGATGCCCTTATTGAAGAAGAGGTGTCTTTGATTTACAACTCCAAGAAGAACAAGGTTGAATCTAAAGGAATTGCCTTCCCAACCACCATTTCTCTAAATTCAATTGTTGATCACTTGACTCCAATTAATGCAGAGGATTCTCAAGCTAACTTGACATTGAAAGACGGTGATATCGCTAAGATCCACCTTGGTGTGCAAATTGATGGATTTGCTTCTATTTTGGCAGATACTGTTGTCGTTGGTGCATCTAAGGAGAAGCCAGTTACTGGCAAGAAGGCTGACTTGATTGCCGCTGCCCACAAAGCATCCGAAGCTGCCATTAGAACCATCAAGCCAGGCAAGAAAAACTACGACGTTACCAAGATTGTTGACCAAGTTACGAAGGAATTTGGCGTTTCCCCAGTGCAAGGCATGTTGTCCCATAACCAAGAGCGTAATGTGCTTACTGGTCCAAACGAAATTATCATCAACCCATCAGATGACCAAAGAGCGCAGGTTTCTCCATTTGAGTTTGAAGTTGGCCAAGTCTTTGGTTTGGACATCTTGGTGTCTGCAGGTACCGGTAAGGTGAAGAAGACTGATATTAGAACCACCATTTACAAGTTGACTGGTAACACTTACCAGTTGAAGTTGAAGTCCTCTCACTTGGTGTTGAATGAGATCAAGAGAAAGGCCTCCTCTTTCCCATTCTCCATTAAGAACTTGGATGATCCAACCAAGGGCCGTACCGGTTTGACTGAGAATGTCAACCACGGCACCATGGTTGCCTATGACATTTTCCAAGAGAAGGACCAAGCTGATGTTGCTCAGGTTTTGATCACTGTTGCTGTTACTAAGAATGGTTTGGTCAAGCTAACCTCTTCTGAATTGGATTCTGAGGTTATCAAGTCTGAGGTTGAGTTGTCTGAGGATGTTAAGACCCTCTTATCTCAAGGTTTGAAGACTAAGAAGGCCAAGAAATAGGTGTAACGAATGTGTATATACTGATGTGTGGATGAGTTTCTACAGATAATTGAAATATGTAGAAGTGCCTATGTGGATGTATAGCTACGTAAAAGGTTATGGGAGTCAGGTCTCTCTCTATTCTAGCCAGGCATCTGAACTGTTGCCGGATGATAAAAAAGATGAACAGATGATTGAATAACGGTTAGGTGAGACAAAGGGATACAACTATTGTACTTTGGAAAAAAAACTTGAATCACGGGTAAACAGAAGTGCATGCAATTAAAGTCCGCTCAGCACTGTACACCAATACGTCACGAGGTATCCTCCACATTATTTCTAAGCTTGTTAATAGTCGCATTCAACGGCTGCCTAAATTGATTGAGCAGTTTGTTATTGGCGCATGAAAAATAGATATAAGTATTAATTTGGCAAGTGATCCACACTGTGATTGAGCTCACCTTCGTTTTTGGAGATAAGAGTGCCCCATTATATTACATACGCGAGATCTCACCAAAAAGCTCGGGCTAAAGTGCAGATCAGTCCTCAATAATAACACTTGTTGCATCAATGGCTGGATTAGTGTTATAGCAACGAGCTAATTGTCAAGTCTTGATTTAAATGAATGTGAAACACGGGGAATCTCAATGTGTGTCATTGCTTGAAAAAGTTCAAGTCTCTAGAGATACGATCTTTCTTGTTCCTTTCTGCCATAATTTATATGAGTAATTCACTGTGATCAAGGAGATTTCTATTGATAAGCTGGTGAACATCAGAAACACGTATAAATTAGATCCTTCTGTGTGTGTCCAACTCAGTACCCAGGAAATGCGCTTGGTCAAACCTCGAGTAGACTCCAAGAAGAATTTAGGAGAGTCACGCGAACAGAGTAGAAACATAGTAGAGTGCCATTCCAATTACTAAACAACGTATAGTACACACTCTTGTAAGCAGTGAGCACATTCCAATCCATTACATAATGCTCATCAACAAGATCACATTAGGTTCAGTAGGTCGCCATTGTCCCATTTTAATGTTTTCCCGTTTTGATGAGCTTAACAAAAAGGAAAAAAAAGTTGGACAAATTTCTGAACTTCTTCCGCAAACACAACTCCACAACCAACGACAAAAGAGAATAAATTCAACCTATCAGAAACTCATAAAACTCATCATTGGATTCATCTTGTTGAGAAGTTTCACGGCACCAATTAATCGAGTTTTCAAATCGTTTTTTTCAATCGAGTTTGGTTCTTTATCTAGTGTGTTTTTTTTGCTAATTGGGACGTGTTATTGGCCATTTTATACAGCACACACTAAGCGGCATTGATACCACCAGAATGCCACCACCACGTTCTGGATCGGCCCCCAATGGCAAGGCACTTCCCTCTCCAGCTGCGTCGCGGAAAAGTTCAAAATCGCCAGCTACAACGACGGCCGTATCAGCATTAGGTGGTACATCTCAGAAAGCTATTAATGGCTCTTCTGTACTAAGTTCAAATCCGCCATTTCAAGAGCCTCCCCTTGCTGCACCAATGCCGTCCATCACTGGCTTGCCACTGAGTGCATTCCCAAATTCTAAAATTAAGAAGGAGAGACTCTGGCCTGTGAAGAGAGGGAAGCCCGGAAGACCTAAGAAGGCAGTTGCAGATAAAGAGGCTGCGCAGGCCACTGAGCGTGAAAAGTACATGGACGATCTTGCCTCCAGCTATGAGGCTGGTTTGAAAACTACAATCAATGAGAAAATACAAAAACCTAGTGCGATACGATCAAAGACAAAACCGTGTTCGAGAGATGGGGCCAGTCTGTTTGGGAGTATGATGGGGAGAAAGAAACGGTCAAGTGCTGAGATAACTCCTTTGAGGCCATCAACTGCGCCAGAACCAATCATGACACAACAGCATGAGCAACAGCAACTACCGAAGAAGGTCGTACTCTCAGTTATCGAACCAAAACCTCCATTGGTCCTAGAACCAAAACCACTGTCATCAAGATCAAGATCAAAATCAAAGACACCACCAGAGCCAGTTACACCACAGAAACGCAGAGCTCCATCACCATTCCGAGCACCAGATTCATTCCCATCACAGCGATCTCTAATTGAGAAAGACGACCATCACCAACGAACAAAAATTAAAAACTCTTCCCCTAAAAAGGCTCGTCGTAATGCATTTGGCTTCGAGACCGCTCCAGCAGATGGTGGCGCAAAAGACTCAAAGCGTCAGGCTGCACCTGAATTTGACACAGATACCACCCGTGACAACGAAGATTTCTGCAGTGCATGCGGCGAATCCGGGATATTCCTCTGTTGCGAGTCATGTCCACGTTCTTTCCACTTTGCATGTTGTGACCCACCGTATTCAGAACAGACTCTTCCTGATGCGGAATGGTTCTGCAACGAATGCTTTGCAAAGAAGAATCCACCTGGTCAGCGGTACAAGGGCCTCTTTGGGAAACTGCTCAACCAAGTGCCGTACAGAAATCCAATACGGTTCCAATTGCCTAAGAAACTAAGGGAGAGATTTGAAGGCATATCTACAGGTCCTTTTGGTGAGTATGAGGACGCTGATACGAGGCCTTTCAATCCATCCATTGTGTATGCCTTTGACCAGTTTGACCCAGCACATCATTATGACAAGAATGGCGACGCCAAGGTCTGTGCTAAATGTGGTGAAAGTGGACTGAACCATTCTACTGTCAATGGAGGCGGTGACAAACTGATTGCACAATGTGAGTATTGTCCATCTGCATGGCACTTGGACTGCCTGAACCCACCATTATCAACAGTTAAGCTCCTAGGTAAGAAATGGAAGTGTCCTAACCATGCCGACCATCTCATTGTGAACAAGCAGCGCCGTTTGAAGAAACCGACGATAGTTGATGTGGATCAGACTAGAGGATATAAGAACAATGGTCAGATTGAGATTGCCTCAGATGACGATGAGAACGATTGGGAGAAGTCAAGTGATGACGAAAAGAGTACCGACGACGATAATGGTGAAAACGCTGAGGCTGTTGTAATTCCTACACCACCCCACATGAAGACATACGACACAGAGAATGGCGTTGCCGCCAAGATAAACCCAAAAACGCACAAGCAGTGGCTGGATCCATATGTTATTCCTAGGATTCCAGCCAAAGGAATCGTGCTCGACTTTATTGGTAAAGTGAGGGACGCTAAGGCAGAGGAGTTAGCGAAAGTCGAAGAAATTTGGAGACTCTCAAAGTTGAACAATGAGATGTTGACCAACTTTGAGACGGGAGAGAGACAATCAGTGAAAGGCTTGATGGATATGAAGACATCTGGCCTGATAGAACTCGCGAATGCGTGCGATTTCAAACTTGATGATGCGGATCGAGAAGAGGGACTTGAAGATGATGAAATTGAAGAATTATTGTTGATAAAGAAGCTTATTAAGAGGAAAGGAAAGAAGAAGATGCTTGCCTACTTGAAGAATAAAAAGTGATACAAGTTGTTATAATCGTGCTACTTGGGAGGTATCCCAGCAAATTAATTATTAGTCGCCTTGTATATGGTTTGCTGATACTTTTCAACAAAACCGGAGTTCATGTAGCATTTCGTTAGATATCTGTAGCAAATAAAAGGGTTCACTGTTCATCACTCTCCTCCTCGCTATTCTCAATACCAAAGTTCTCGTCCTCCTCTTCCTCGACGACCTCGTTACCTTGGGTATAGTCAACCCTCTTTAAACGTGAGCTCTTTCTCAATGGCATGTTCTCGTCAATCATTTTCCCTCCAGAATAGCTGTCATCATCGTCATCATCACCGCTGTCTATCTTTCTTTTTCTGTATTGCTTCTTTGCCTTCGTAGGAGCAGAAACAAGTCTCACCCTTTTAGGCTTAGGAACTCCGGATAAATCAGCCTGGGAACGGGGTCTTTTAGCAGCAGTCACACTACCAATCTTCTGTTTCACAATCACCTTGAGTTTCTTTAACACATCTGGGCCTATAAAAGACTTGGACACTAGTTGCTGGCGCTCTTTAATAGTCTTCATCGGCCTAAACAGATCAGATGATAATTCAATATTGCCTGGGTAAGATGATAAGACCCATCCCTTGCGGTCCTGCCATTCTTTTATGGCCAACTGCGTCAACTCAGCAACTCTGTAGATGTGTGACGCAGCTTCCTCATCTTCGGCAGATACGTCAGAGTGCTGCTTCACGCGTGCTGCTAGGTAATAAAGTAGTGAAATGTTCTGCTGTTTGGCAACAGAATCAAGGAAGAACGCAATGTACTCCAGCGAAAATGTATAAGCTTTCAAAGTGTTCTCCTCCACATTCTCGACGCTGGAAATATAATCAAGGAACTCACTATGGTGGGCAATAGTATAGATCAATCCTGTCAAACTTTTCTCGAACTGAATCTCATTTTTCCCTGATGTGGCAAGTGCATTGGAGAATCTCTCAAAAGAAGATTTGATCCAAGTCTTTACTTCAGACTTCAATGACTGTGAAGGCTCGTAGGCAATTGTGTATACCAATGGCAAGAACTTGAGAGAAATCTCTTGGTTTTTTAGGTACAATGTCAACTTGCTGATAAACGCCATACGAACCTGTTCGTTCTCATCCTGGATTAGAAGAACTAATCTTTCAAGTAGAGAAGGTTTTATCATCTTATTATACTTTGGGAACCTTGCAAGTTTTAACAAATCCAAACCTGCCTCAAGTCTTAATCTCGCCTGATAGTGCTTTGGAGTTGGATATGAGGAGGATTTAGAACTAACAATCTCACCCCCGTTGCCAATGAGAGAGCTCAACAATTTTAACACGTTCTCCGCGACAGCATCATCACTGTTTTCCGATTCGCCATTAGCTCGTAAAGTATTGGTGAACGTCTTGATGGCATAGATCTTGGCCAATAGCGGAGATAGTGCACGATCATCCAATGACGCATCATCTACCCAGGTTGGATCATCATCAGTTCCAGTTATCTGGTTAGTCAATAGAATATCCTTGATCAGAATCGGAGTCATCTCATCGATTTTATCCTCCAGAATGTATGGTGCAACCAAAAACAATTGAGCAACAACAGCCAAGTGGGACGCAATGTATTCATTATCTGTGTCTAGGGGATATACTGCTTCAATAATTTGGGTGAGAAAAACGTCCTTCTTATCCGACAATGATAAGATCTTGACTGCATATCTTGCCTCAGATGGGTTACCCACTCTTCCATACTCAATAATCTTATCGAAAAACTTGTGGTCAGAATTATTCATAAAGTCCTTCAGCTTTCTAAGAATGTGGAAAATAGCTTTGAGTGTGTTAGCATGTGAAGTTGTATCGGTGCCTGGATCAGACTCTTTAATCAACTTGACAAGATCAGTGATTTGGTTCTGGAAAGAAGATGGTGAAATAGTGGAAATATTGTCAATAAGCTCCTGTGATACCTTCTTGGTTTCTTCCTGAGATTGATTTAGCTTCAAAAGTGGAGAAATGTTGGATCTGTTGAAGATGGTTTGACTGGATCTGAGAATCAACAACTGGAAGGTCTTGAGCAGGTTCTTCATTGAGAACGCTCCCTCACTTTTTACGCTGTTCACAATCTTTGTGTCCTGGATTCTGGTTATGAACTCTTTGGTGGAGTTTTGCAAGGTCTTGTAGTCGGAGTCATCTGAGATGATAATCTTTAACAAATAATATAGACGTCTGTTATTGATATTCACAAATCTTCTAATGGATTCAGAGGGTGTCAAATAGTCAGGGATAGTTACAACAAGCCAATTGATCGTCTTGTTGATCTTATTCTCTATCTCAGCGTCTGTGTTGTTTCCACCATTATACTCTTCAGAAAACTCAATCAATTTTCTCAGAACGTTAGCAAGCTGCTGTTGTCTCTTAGTAAAAGCAATGAAAGATGCCTTTGCTCTTGCATCCAAGTTACTAAAAATAAACATCAATCTCTCAACTCTCTTCAACTCATCATCGTTGGGTGGCAAGATTTTCTGCAAGAGTGTGAAGTCAACTAGGTAATTGATGTTCTTGTCGTTAATGTAGTATAAGCTTAATATGTGATTTGGGATACCCTTGACAGACTTCAAAAAAGCTTCCAACTGTGTTGAATCAGTTGATTGTAAAGCATCATACGACTCATTATATAGATCGCCTAAAATCTTCAAGGCCTCTTCACGAATATCAATATGCTTCTCCCTTGTCAACTGTACGATTGCATTCAACAAACTCTCATCTGTAAGTTTACTCAGCAGGACAGAAGATGGGATTCTTGCAATAGCTTTAATGGTACTCAGTCTTACCTTCTCATCGGTGTCAATCAAAGTCTTGGAAAGGCCATGGAAAATCTCCTGGTTCAAGTCGTTCCTATTCACTAGGATCTCGGCAGTTTGTTCAACCCACTCCGAACGAACCGTTGGGGAGACGTCCAATGTCTTCTTCATCCAGGTGATCCAAGTCGGTTTGTGAACTTGAACAAAATTAATTCTGGAGTTCGCAGAGAGGATCTTGCCAATAGTCTCTGTGGCAATCACACGAATCTTTGAATCATCAGCGCTCAACTCATTATCAATAAGACCCATAACAGAGCCAAGAATCTCAGGAACGTGTTTCCAGATTTCAATTGACAGCTTATGAATTTTTGGAAGACTCCTCATGGAGATTTCGGTTCCTTCTTCATTGTTCTCAAAGAGAACTTCAGAAAAAAACTTGGTTAAATACCTTGCTAGTCTATCAGGGTTTGCATTGCAAATATTCAAGGAGAAATTGAAAGGAGATGAATTCGTGGAAGGCAGAGATGTAGAAACAGACTTCTCAGAGCTGTTGGTCAGAAACTTGTTCAAAATCAATTTCAGAACAGGAGTGGTTATCTGATCCCACTCAGATACAATTTCAATCAAAATATCAGAGATTATTGGCTCCAACTTTTTGTGGAACACATTAGCAGGATCGTAGAATAGTTCAAATATACTCTCAATTAACTGTGAACTGTTGTTGATATCTGTGACAAGAATGATACTTCTAACCTCTGCGGACCGTGTCAAGAGATATACTTGTTGTGTATAGTACGCATTCTCAGGATCTGAGAGCTTCTGGAACTGTTTGATGAACAACTTGAAGATGTCACTCAGTTGTGAATCAGTGTAGGGAGCATCTGGTGCGTAAATTCTGAGGACATCCGATAAGCAACAAGCAACTAAAGCCTGGACACCTGGATCTCTATTTGAGATCAGTTTCTTGCTCACAAGATCAGCACTATATTTTTCAAGTGATTTAATGTTAAAATTATCCTGATCGACTTTGGACAGTTCGGTGGCAAGGGCCTATATGCTTTGGTTAATGGAGAACTTGGATTGACAAAAAAAACAAGGGTGCACTCACGTCCAAGCGGGACTGCAGCTCCTTCAATGAAATATTCTCCTTAGGAGAACTCAAAATATTCTTGTTGAATCGCAGTTTAGGCGAACTAGAAGTCATCTTGATTTATGCTGTTTTAACAAGCCTTGTCTTTCTGTGTGATTTTCTCATTTTTTTGTTTTCGTGACGCGACGTGAGGTTTTCGCGTAATTTTGGTGTTTTTGTTGATTATGTCATCTTGTTAATAATTGATTATGTGATCTTCTCTGCAGCTTCACGCTTTTGATTTTAGAACTAGAACCAGAGATTTTTAGCTGTTTGGTATCCCAGCCAGCAAACAACAACATCTAACTTCACCAAATTAATCACTCTTTGTTTATCCAATAACGACAATGAGTAGCTTTGACAGCGACTACCACCTTGGTATTCGACAAAGCAAGAACAAACGTTCTATTGGTTCGCAAGAGTCTAATGAAACAGATGTGTCTCCGTTGACATCGAGAAAAGTGTCCGTGGCAGACGCCTCGGCGGCACTTCCTTCCAGAAATCACCCAACTCGTGAAACCTCGGGGGGCTTAGACCCAGGGCAGCACAATGGGGCTACATCGGTTAGTACACCAGCATCTCCCACTTCGGCAGGTTTTAGTGGTCCCAGCTCACACTATCGTGGATTCCATTTTCAAGGGAGAAACCAGCCAGTCCCTCCATTAGAGCAGCCAATTAAGCCCAAGACAAAGAAAAGTCTATTCGGGAAGTTCATTAATTCAATTAAGGAAGATAACAGAAGATCAAGCCACTCGTCAGATAGCAATGCGTCAATACCCATGTCATCAAGGACCTCTTCTATTCAAAGTATGAGAATGTCATCAGTTGGAGGTTTTAGAGAGTCACTGGGCTTGACTTCAATCAGTTCACACCCTAGTTCACACAGCCAAGTTGCGATTGGGCCCAAGGATAACTTTACTTCCACTCGCTCAACTACATCTGGTTCCGCAGGGTCTGCAATGTCCACAAACAGGGTCTATCCTAGCCATAGCATTCCCAATGTCTCAGCTTATGACTTCTCCAAATCAGTTGTCGCAATCGATGTTAATGATCTAAATGATATGGAAGGTATTGTTTCCATGAAGAACGACGATATTGAATCCAAAGGCTACAACCTGGATAACCCAACAAAGAGCAACAGCTCAGAAATTGTCGATAGTGTCACAAATATAATAAGAAAAGATACTTGGGCAGCTCCTGAGTCATGGGATGTCAAGAATGAGAAGACCAAATTTGAACACAATGCACACGATAGTGATGATGATGACTATGTTGTCAGAAGCACCTATAAGGTCAGACAGCTTGTTGATGACGAGAAGGTTGACAACAGAAAATACCATCTTAGGATTTATGCGGAAGATGATGACTTCAGTTCTATTCTAAAAAGACCGTTTAATGAGAATGTTGGGGAACTTATCCAGTTTTTGAAGAAAAAATACCAACTTACCGGTGATTACAAGCTAAGTCTGAGAGTTGGTAAGGTTACCAAAAAGTTAGAATCGAATCAGAAGCCTGTCAAAATTCAAACAAACTTACTTTTACTATCTGGTTACTTGGATACTGATAAGTTAGATGAAGTTGGTAGATCTGATTTGAGTTACTTGTTTAAGTTTATTCTCCATCACGATGTTTTGAAACAATTGAGTCCTCTGGAGGAAGATCATATCAGCAGGGATTTGGTTCATGTCAATCTCAAAAGTAAAGATCTCCAGAAAATACCAGCACTGTGCTATTCTTCCAATGTCCAAAGCTTGGATGTTTCTAATAACGGTGATATCACCCTTCCAATTGACTTTTTCCAGATGTCGGACTCTCAGCTGAGCGGATTGAGAATGGTTAATATCAGGACAAAAGTATTCCCAGCAAATATTGTCTACGCTAAAGAATTAGTGTCCTTGGATTTGGAGAGAAATTTTATATCCATGATTCCTGGCAACATCTCACTTTTGAAGAATCTCTCCATTTTGAACTTGAGCTGTAACAAGCTCACATCACTGCCTAAACTCCCTGCCAATTTGAAGATTTTGGACCTAAGTTCGAATGAATTTCACTCCTACCCGGAATCAGTGAATCAATTAACAAACCTTTTGCAATTGGACTTGTCTTACAATAAATTGAGTGTCTTGCCTGAGTCCATTAATAATCTCAAGTCTGTTAAGAAGATCAACTTATCCTCAAATTATATCACATATGTTAATATTGCATTATCAAACCTGAGAACTTTGAACTTGAAACACAATGACATCAGCTTTATCACACTGCACGACTCCAATATCGAGAACTTGTATTTGACGAACAATCACATCTCAAATATTGCTGATCCACTGCCAAGTTTGAAAACGCTCGATCTGCAACAGAATCCAATTACGCAATTGAATATCCAGAGTCATCATTTAGCAGCTCTGAATCTATGTAAGGCTAAACTAACTGCATTCCCTAGCGTGATTTTGTCGTTCACCAAGTTGGAAAAATTGGAATTAGGTAAGAATGCTCTCCGTGAATTGCCAGATCTTTCTAGTTTGGAAAACTTGAAGGAACTTTCTGTTTACTCCAATAACTTGGAAACTCTACCAAGTTTTGAGAAACTCAAAAAGCTAAAGATTCTTGATGTTCATGATAACAACTTGAAGACAATTCCAGATATTTCTTTCCTGGAGAAGGTCAATGTCTCGTCCAACTTGATCTCTGAGCTACCATCTCCAAAATACAGCAATGTTATTCAGTTCCGAGCTGCTGATAACCAACTTGAAGGCGATGCATTGGATGTGATTAAACATTTCACAAAATTGAAGATTCTTTCTGTTGCATATAACAAAATAATTGAGATTCCGACTGGTACACTAAGTGAGAACGTTGAGTTGGATCAGTTGTTCCTCTCAGGTAACGATTTGACTACTCTCCCAGAAGACCTCGAAAACATCACAAACTTGAGAGTTCTGTCTCTAAATGGTAACAGATTCAGAACATTGCCAGCAGACTTGGCAAATTTCGATAACCTGGAAGTTATTGACGTTGGTTCCAATGATTTAAAGTATAACACCTCAAACTCTAAATATGAATGGAACTGGAAGGGTAATCATAACCTCAGGTATTTGAACTTTTCAGGAAACAAGAAGTTTGAGATCACAGAAGATTTGAACTTGCCGAAG
Source organism: Barnettozyma californica (assembly GCA_023627795.1). NCBI lineage: Eukaryota > Fungi > Ascomycota > Saccharomycetes > Phaffomycetales > Phaffomycetaceae > Barnettozyma > Barnettozyma californica. Next base: position 730,418 of record JAMAIE010000002.1, on the reverse strand, counting down.
TTAAAATTTTTGGGTTTGATGGATCTGACCATCACTACCCAATCAATTCCTGATGAATTCAAGGATCTGAGAGTAAGAACGACTCCTACCATATTAGGTAACTTGCAGTATGGTATTTCTGATCGTATCAACAATCAAATCATTGCCAGAGACTCATTATTTGAGAAAATTGATGGTGGTATCCTCGTCTGTTTGTTTGATGGTTTCAACTCGGGTAACATTTCCTACGTCATTCGTGAGAACTTCCACAAGCTGTTTGAACAGAAGTTGATGAACTCTGATATTGTCACTGCGCTAAGGCACAGTTTCCTCCAATTAAATAGCATTGTTAACGAGCATGACCTCAACACAGAGGATGGTCTAACTGGTTCTTCTGTCACTGCTGTCTATATTAAGGATAATAAGATTTACACAGCAAATATTGGCGACACCATGGTTATGTTAGCCAAACCGGATGGATCATACAACTTCTTGAGTATCCGCCACCAGCCATCCTCTGCCATTGAGTTCGACAGAATCAGAACCAGTGGTGGATTTGTTTCCGCCAATGACAGGTTGGATGGTGTCTCTCAAGTATCGAGAGCTGCTGGGTTTTTTGACTTGCTCCCTCACATTCACACTGGTTGTGACATTTCTGAGACCACTTTCGACAACGAGGTGCTGGTTATTGGTACCAAAGAACTCTTTGAGGCTCTACCTATAAAGACAATTGCTGATATTGTCAGAGAAAGTGATAATGCAATGCTTACCGCTGAGAAGTTGAGAGATTATGCTATTTCTTATGGATGTGATACCAAGGTTACATCCATTGTGATGACCAAACGCAAGGCCAAAAAGAAGTCCTTACCAGCGTCAAGACAACAAGTTGAAGACTCTAACTTGAGAAGATTGAAGCCTGAAATCCAACCACCTATTGGTGAATTGGCAATGGTATTCACTGATATTAAGAACTCTACATCACTGTGGGAGAATTATCCATTGGCAATGAGATCTGCTATCAGAACTCATAATGACATAATGAGACGGCTGTTGCATATTGTTGGTGGTTATGAGGTTAAAACAGAAGGTGATGCCTTTATGGTTTCATTTCCGACAGTGACTTCTGCAATGATTTGGTGCTTCAATGTTCAGCAACAATTACTACAGGAGGACTGGCCAGCTGAGATCATTCAGAGTGACGAAGGTCAAGAATTCACTGACGCAAACGGCAATGTCATTTATAAGGGTCTGTCCGTGAGAATGGGTATCCATTGGGGTACCCCTGTGTGCGAACCAGATATTATCACCAGAAGAATGGATTACTTTGGTCCAATGGTTAATAAGACCGCAAGAGTATGTGCAGTTGCTGATGGTGGTGAGATTACATTAACACAGGACTGTTTAAATGAGTTCAGAAGAATCGAAGCTGCATACCAAAAGACTAAAAGAGGTACCCCAGTTGAAGAAGCCTTTGGAGACGGGGAAGCGTCCGAATCATTATCGAATGAGTTTTCCATACTGAACAATATTGAATGGAAGTTTCAGAGAATGGGAAAAGTCCAGTTAAAGGGTCTCGAAACTGAGGAAGAAATCACCTTGATGTTCCCTAAACAACTTCAAACCAGATACAGATTCCAAAGAAAGCCCGAAACACAGGTTATTGGTGATATGAATGACTTCAGAGATGTTCTGTTGAGATTAGAAACGATGTGCTCTATACTATTTGGTGAACCAATCGATTTGACCCGCATCAAGAGATCCGAACTGGATAAAGGTCTGTTTGAGCTCTTTGTGAGCCGTTTCGAACATCTTGTCGCAATGCTGGCATTGCGCGATGGTACTGTGGGGTTATTTGACGATGGTGTTGGTGTTTTAGATCTAGTTACTAGAATTGTAAGTGAGTATCAAGAGAGGAACGGAAAATAATTGACTCCAATGCATAGGTTAATAACTCTTGATCATTTTGTAGGGAAAATACTCATAACCCATTTTGACCGTGCGTTTTTGACAGAGTTCCTAGAAAAAACAACTTAGACAACTTGACTTTTCTCTGGATTTGGAATAGAAGACTTACCTCAGAGTCTCGAAGACTAGGTAACCTTCCAATTATATTATCAGCTTTCCCTCGCTATCACACCAAGTTTTATCAGATGCCGCCAAAGGTCAACAGAGATGCCCCATCGGCGTCAGAATCAGAGGCCAAACAATCCTCCAACACTGGTAACTCTAGAGCGTCCACCAAAGCCAGAAATGCAGCTGCTCAGGCCGCTCAAGCAGAGCTCATCGCGCGCCATGTCCACTCAAACGGACCACATGACTGCAAACCCATTGATCCGCTTGACTTTGAGACATTGCCAGATTCTGTGTTGAGAAAGTACAAGGATCACTATCACCTACCGAAAAAAAGCTGTATGAGCCATGAAGGATACTTCTTGGAATCAGAAATAGGGAAGAAGACACAAAGCTACCGTAACAAGGACCGTATATCGAAACCAGAGTTGGCATCAGCCGTGAAGAAGCATTTTTTAGCACAGCATCCCAAGGAGAGTGAGATTGTGACGAATTTTTTGTACAAAGTAAACAACAAAGATAAGGCCTTCAAGCTTCATTTTACACAGTGACGTAACCTATGACATGCTCTGAGAAAGCCCTTTGTATACTAAGCGATGATGACTTTATGGATTAGTCTAGTAGAAAATGAGGAGCCGCCGTAGTATTTCGCGAAATCATCATAAAGATGACAACTCTTCGACAAAACTCATCACCAACATTAAAGACGCCAGCCATGGACTCCTCCACTGTGATCTTTGTGATTGTTCTAATAATTGCGTTTGTGTTCTTAAGATGGTTCATTGACTCTGACGATGAGTTGGATTCCAGAGACAATAACACAACGAACTCCACTAGTTCTCGCAGTAACCGCAACGCCACCCGCCAGCAAGGCCATCACCGTCGTGAAGTCACCGTGGACATGATCGAGGTGGTTCAAAGCATTGCACCACACCTCACTGTAAGCCAGATTAAGCTTGATTTGGAACAAACAGGTTCCGTTCAGGGCACAGTTGACAGAATCCTTGGAGGTGTTGAGCTACCCTTCCCGGCTGGAGAGGATGCTTCCACCAGTGGTGCTGATAACAACGACCAAGGCGGTGATATACGTAACAGAACAAACAACATCAAGGCTGAGAACCTTCTGGAGAAGTTCAAAGTTGATGAAAAGGCTGTGAAGGATGTCAAGAAAAACGAATGGTCAAATGATTCTGATGAGAGACACAAAACTTTGGAACAGAAGAAAGCAGAGATGATCCTTAGGGCTCGTAAAAGGCTAGAAAAACAGCTTAAGAATGAACAGGATTTGTCGGGTCTACAAGAGCAATAACATGATATACGCATCTATCAATGACAAACTTCTATAATGTTGTCTTTGGTGTAGTCGTAAGAACGGCCCTCTTCTTCTGCTTAGCCGGTGGTTGCTGGTTTATGTGAACTCTTTCCTCATCTTGTAGCCCTCTTCTACCTTCCAGAGCAACCACCGTATCCTCAAGTCCAGAGTTAATCACAATACTGTGGTCCTTTGGATGGGCAGGCAGTGAGGGAAGTTCATGTGTAAGAGCAGTGGTTGGCGGGGAAAGTGATACCGGTGCAAGCGTAGCTGAATGAACAGTAGTACGAAAGGTGGTATTAGTTGCATTTGGAATAGGTCTCACAATTAGAGAATCAATCCTTCCCTTCTTTGACGGTGTCAGCTCATTTACAACAAAGTCTCCAGATCTCTTTTTTAGGGCAGGAGATACCATCGATGTTGTTATTTCTTCTGTCGATTCAGGCAATAATGCAGAATAATCCTTGCTAAATCTGTTACCAAACTCGCCATCGCTGAAGCGAATAAGAGTACAGAAGCCATCTGCCGAACTAACAATCAAACTCTCACCGTCAGCATTCCAGGTAATATCAGTTAAAATCCTGTAGTGGATACTTGATACTGACCCCAGTGCATGTTCATGCTGAGTATCATAGATGAAAACAGAATCTTGTGTGGCCACTGCGTAAACCATCTTGTATGGTAACTTAAATGCAGGGTGTTGTGAACCAGGATCCAATTCATAGAAAACTGGGGAAAATGCAATAACGAGGGCTGCCTTCTTGAAGCCAGGAAGGTGAGCAATAGGTGGCTTATTCAGTCCTGTTCTAGAATATATGTAAACAGTATTGGTCAGATCCTCCTTATTATCATTAGCATGCGGGGCTGTGCTGTTCTTGAAGATACCAGATGGTGTCAACAGGAAATTACCATCTGGAGAGAAGGTTAGTCTTCTGAAAAAAGACTCCAAATTCTCAGTATGATACAACATGGAGCTCTTTACTGAATTGAAGTTTAGCAAATGCGACACTTGCGCCCTGATCGCTGGTAATGGGGACGCGCTTCTAACAGATCTGCTTTGTTTAGGCGATTGTATCGTAGTGATAACAGGCGGTGTTTCAAACTTTGTTGTTTCAGTTTCATCAGCATCATTTATCTCAATTACTCCAGGTGTGGATGTTTCAAGAGATGCAGGTGTTGGTATCAGCCTCGTCGGAAGTTCAGCTCTTGATATTTTGTGATGAATCTTCGGTGATATCCCAACGGAGTCATTAGGATTCGAATGCAATGAATAGATGTGAATCGATCTGTCTGCTGATTGTGTAGCAACAAACTGTCCTAATGGATCCCAGCAGACACCTTGCACGTAGTGATTATGCTCTGCGATCTGGCTCACCTGTTGGCCGGTGCTGGCATCATAGATTCTAGAGACGTTATCAGTTGACCCGGTAATAATGAACTTTGAGTCAGGAGACCACGCCAGATCATAAATTTCTGATGTACTTGAGCGACAGCTATGTCTCAATGTCCATGACTCTTTTAACTCATCGTCTTCTTCAGAACCAAACTCCTTCACGACACCTCCAGTGTTCAAAGTCCAAATCAAGACAGTTCCATCATCACCAGCTGTCGCTAGAATCTCGCCCTTAGGATCAAACCGCACCACGTTCACAGCCTGTGTATGTCTAGTCAGAGTGGACAAATACTCTACTTTCACGTCATCTTTGTTCCTTAAGAGCTTCCAAATACGGACATTGTTATCACCACCACCAGTCACCAGTCTTTGTGATGCTCCATGTTGAAAATTGGGCTGAAAATGGGCGCTGTAGACCGGCTCATTGTTATCATGCCATACAATGGTAAGATTGTTCACTTCCATGGTGTCCAAAATCTCTCAAGTACCTATTTGAGTTGATAAATCTGTGCTTATTTTATTGTTGGAGAACGCGCTTCTCGTTTGGATTTTCACTTATGGTTAGCCCACGCCAGCTACAATCAATCTTTTTTTTTCCATTTTAAATACAAATCTTTTTTTTCTTTCTTCTTTCATTAGAAGCTTCTTCAAGGAAACAAAGATGAGCGGAGAGTCCACTTAATGAGATCTGTGTGTTGTAATGAGGTATCAATACAGATGTGTTGATCTCAGTACAGTGCACAATAATCTCATGGTTATAACTGCTCCTGTTCTCTTTGCCGTCCTACTGCACATCTTGTCAAATCCCACCTGATGATGAATTAATCCCTACCGTCTTGTGGTGCCGTTTTGTTGCAGAAATTGATGTTAATTGCTTCGTGCAATCGGGCAGTCTCAATGCCATATCAGGAATCTACGACGCTATCGTGGTTTTCTGGGCTGGTGTGCCTCACATTCTTAATTCTTTTTCTCAGATCTACACCATCGAATATCAAAAAAAACCACCCACACTTATTATTAATATAAGCTATGTGATTGGTGGTAGGATACAGTGTTAGATTTTTGTCTTTTTGTAGATGTTGTTTCTGCAGCAATCTTGAATAGAATAACTGGGCCAAAATAGCCATCAATTTTTAACTCGTCTTTCACGGGTAACCAGTGGTTGATCTTTAAGAAGTCGTCGACTGGCCTAACCGTAGACTTTCCCTTGCCACACACAGGAAGGATTGAGGGCAACTGGCTCTTGAACCCGTCGATATTCAACTTCTGTACAGGCTCCAACACCACTGCGCAAACGTCATCATCATAACCAAACTCTTTCACAACCCATTCAACCTGTGGACTTTGCTCCAATGAAACGGAGACGTTCTTCGGTAGCAACGAGCGTGAAAAAGGAATGAACTCGATTTGGAACCTGCTAGTATTGAGCACTTCTTCAGTGAAGTAATCTTTGAAGTTCCCCAGAAGGTAGTTGATCAAAGATACTCTTGATTCCACCGAAACAGTGTAACCTGTATATAGGAAACTCTTTCTGAAAGTCACCCTCTTCAATTTGGCATTTGTCTTCCCGCCTTTGTCAATAACTTCGTTGTGACGATCTATAGTCTCTTCCACTAATAACCGTTCAACTTTGGGATTCAAATATGAAGGCTGGGTGTAGACAGGAACCAAGTTATATATAAGCTGTAGTTTCCTTGTAGAGATAAACTCATTAAGAAGAACCTGAAACCCATTCAAATGTGACCTTCTATCATCATAGATCGTTATCTCGTTAGTGAACTTGTACTTTTCCAAAAGCTCCATAACCACTTGTCCTTTGAAATTCATTGTGCTTTCAAAATCACCAGTCTTCAAAACTAGCCCATCGTACTTGAGGCCCTTCCCTTCAAGCATCTCCCATACCAATTCTGTGAATATCTTTTTTTGCCTTCCCGTCATCACAATTGTCAAGGTATCCTCATCATCGTGAGACAAGCGCATCAACTCGATAATGTCCTCATTCCATAATCCTTCCCAGCCCCTTTTGCTTTCCACATCCCAACCGTCTCCTGCGTTCCTCAGCACTAGTGGATTACACCACCAACCACCACCATGCAGCATCTCGTTGTTTGTAAGTATTCCTATGGACTGGTCATTGTAAAGTGATGGGTTGGGACCAGGGGTTCTGAAGAGTGTGTTGTCGAAATCAAAGACATGAATCTTGCGAATCTTGTCAACAGCCGGAGCATCTGCTACATTTGAACAATCCCAGAATAACAATGGATGGTGGTTTCCAGATGACAGTGGAGCAGAGGCTCCAACCTGGCTAAGGTGTTTCCTTTTCATTGTTTGTGCGATGCTGAAGGAATAACAAGCAATTTTTGAATCTCCAGGATGCAACTGTTTCCTGATGAATCGGCTTGGTGGCACTTAGAGGCGATGATTATATTCTCAAATGTATATTTCCTGTGTGTCTGTCACTTTGAATTCAGGAGATGAGGAAGAAAAAGAAAACTTCAGCGACGGTTCTCCGGATGATAAGTCCTCAATTAAGTATAGATAATGATGTGCTTATAACTGAGATCTTTTATGATGGACAAAGCGTTAAAAGAAAGAGAACGCATTTCTTCAACTAAAACTTATTCTCTTCCAATGAAGAACTATCGAAAAAAATGCTCTCACTCAGAGTCGAACTGAGGATCGCTACATTACTAGTGTAGCGCCTTACCAACTTGGCCATAAGAGCTTTTTCTGAAAGGAAAAACTTATTGTTTCTTCCTGTAATGTTTGTAGATCCGAAAAGTTATTACAGACATATTTGTACTCTGTAACTCTTTAAACACTAGGTCCTACACTAGGTCCTACACTAGTTCTACATAGTAAAATTGTAGTGCTATGTGACTACTAATAGTGAAGTTTAATTGTGTTTGTGGTGGAGATGGAGGACTCCAGAATTTTAAAGGATTTTATGATTCTTCAGATACGCGCCATTGATTGAAAAAAGAGCTAATCAAACTGTCGCAGTTTGTGCACATCAACATTCGAAGTCCAAAATGGCGTGGGACTTACGACCTACCCTTGGAATTGGGATCCCATCACTCATCATTGCCTTGATTGGCTATGGAGGCCATGCTTTTGTTTTCCACAAGTACCTTACAATACATCAGCAGTTATGGTTTCAATTCTGCCTCTCATGCCTCTGGGTCAGCTATATCATAGCCATATATCAAGATCCGGGTTCACCTCCTCCTAATTTCAAGCCCCTCAAAGGCCAATGGAGACGGTACTGTCATAAGTGCAAACTCTACAAGCCAGAACGCACTCACCATTGCAAGAAATGCAGGAAGTGTGTCCTCAAAATGGATCACCATTGTCCATGGCTTGCTAATTGCGTTGGCCATGGGAACATGCCTCATTTCCTCAGATTCCTTATCCTGGTTGATTATACTAATGGTTTTGCGTTAATGCAGTTGGTTAAGCGTCTTTACGCCTTCTGGAGAGATAGAAATCTACCTATTTACTTAATCTCCAAAGTCGAGCTTGTGGCGGTTATTGCATTGGCACCAATGAGTTTTCTTGTCTTCATAACTGTGGGATTGATGACTATAAGATGGTTCTATCAGATTCTCTTCACAGGAAGAACCCAGATTGAGAGCTGGGAATACGAGAGAATAGAAGCGCAGATTGGTACCAAAAGATTCTGGAATGCTATTCAGAGGAACTACAAAGCTCTTTATGGCAAGGACTTGAAATCAGTAACATCTTGGTCTACAGCTCATAGACTTATTCAAAATTCGATGGATGAGGAGGTGTCGCCGTTCTTCACTATGGATGATCTTCTATTTCCCTACGATATCAATCCTTGGGAGAATCTTGTTCAAGTATTTGGATATCCTTGGTCGTGGGTCTGTTTCTGGGGTAAGCCTCTCGGCAACGGTATCAGCTTCCAAAAGAATGAGTTTTTTGATCCAACTGGTGAAGATGAGTTAAGCTCATTGCCTTGGCCTCCGGATTCAGGGGATGATGATATCATTACTAAACAACGTGTTGATGAATCGCATGAAACCCTGAGAAATAGAGGAATAACCCATGAATGGAGCAACAACTACGGGGAGAGGTTGTCAGACTTCGGTGTTGACATCGAAACTGAATCAGAGATTTGCACGTCTGCGCAAATCCACGAGTAGATACATATCCATCGATTTGCTAGACAGAAGTCGTAACGTCTATAATCTGCATTACAGTAAACAGTACTTTTCTTAAACACATATAAACAAAAAAAGAAAGTAGAACCTAAACAACATATACAAATTGATCACTCCATCTTCACATCACCATCACCATCAACTTGAGAAGTTATTGTAGTGGATGCAACAGCATTTTCTGTTGAAACCGTTCCCAAACTATCGCCATTGTTATTTTCATCAGTGGTGGTATCGTTTCCCTTGATTTCGGTGTCATCAGGGATAGTCGCGTCGCCATCAACAGTCACATCTTGATCTTGCACAGAAGCAAGAGCTGGATTGACCTTTTTGGATGTCTCAGAAGCCTCATCGGTTTTCTCAATGGTTCGATCACCTTCCTCCTCCGCCTTATTCTCTGCAGTCTTAGTCTTGGCTTGTAGAGCCTTGACTTCATTAAAATCATTTGGCGATCTCTTTAAGGCAGAAATCTTTTCATTCAACAATTTCACTTCAGCTTCATCTCCCACGATCTCCTCAAATAACTCTTCCGTAACCTTTGTCAATCTCTTGCTTGCGCCAGTAGTTTGTTTGCATGGGTTGTTGTATGTAGAGTACTTTGTGAACTCATCTCTTGTAGAGCGTTCAAATGACAGTTTGTAGCTCTCTTTGGCAATCTTAATAGACAACTGTGAATCAGTGTATCCTTCCTGTTCACTTGGGTCTACAGATTCCATGTCGGTAGACTTGGTGAATGGTAACCTCACTTCACTGACATTAACACCTTCTGTTGGGTGTGCAATGACATAAGACGTCAAGTAGTAGTTATATTCCTCCGTTGCAGTCTTGTGGTCCTTTAAAGTGAGGTCATCCAGTGCCACATAATGAATAGAAACATGGTTTGTCTGCTGGTTGTACTCAATTCTGAACATATTCTCTTCCGGGCTCATCTCTAATCTCACATTGTTACGGTATATTATCTGATCTTTGGCACTGGTTGTGGTCTTCTTTCTATCTGTCTCAAAGAGCAACATAATTGCGGAAGAATGACCATCTTGTAAGATAGAATGTAAGTGCTTCACCAAGGATTGTGTGACTTTATCAATAGTGTATAACTTGTAAGCTCTGTTTCTATAAGCTTGTCTTAACGACTCTTCAAACCACTGTTGCTCAATGTCACCTTCGATCAATCTCTCAGAAATAGACAACAACTGGGTGTAGGCATCCTCTTCCTTGTTAAATTCAAGACCCATATCCTCCAGCTGATTTGAAACCAAGTTCAAATCCTTAGCAAATTTGACAACAGAGCGAGTCTTGATGTCCTTTGTCACCTCATCGTTGATCTTCTTGACCTCACTCAATCTGTCGTACAATACTCTCAAGTGGCGGAAGAACACATAGATGTTGGTGTTACCAAATAAGTTGAAGATGTTTCTATCCGTGTTGACTGTCTCAGCATTCGCTTGTTCTGATGCAATCGTCTTAATCCAGGAATCAGACGTAACATCGAACTCCTGCTCTTCATCATCTTTGGACTTTGGAACATCAGCAGCTGGCGTTGATTCGTGCTCTGGCGTAGATGAAGCTTCAGCAATCTTCTGTGGTTTAGACTTCTTCAATACATCCTTCAACAAATCGGTGTCACGATGACGCTTGCGTGAATTTCCCTCAGGTGTTGGAGTCGGAGTGTTCGAATTAACAGTTTCTGTTGTCTCTTGTTCACTGTCAGCACTCTGTGTAGGAATTCTCTTAATAGCAGCTTGTTCAACAACTTCTGGTTCAATAGAGAAGAACAAAGCAATGAAGGATTTCAAAAAATCGTAAATTCTCTCCTTATCATTGACAGAATAAGGTGTTGCAGAGCTTAAGAAGACGTATGCCAACTTGATAATATCATAGAAAATCTCGTTGTCTTCAAAGTCATAGTCCAGTTGACTTTGTGGTTTGGGAGTCAATGGATGCATTCTTTTGTTCACCTGCTCAGACTTAATTGTGCTGATTTCTGAAACCAATTGCTTCACAGTCAACAGTTTCTTGTCATTCTGCTTGAATGTCAAGCCCAGGTGATCCAAAGACTTAAAGAAGGTCTTTTGCTCCATTTCTCTCCAAACCTTATTCCACTCGCGGTGAGCCCTTCTCCATTCTTCATCCTTCTGCTTCAATCTCTTCAAAACAACCGGAATAGCCACAGCTGGGTTATCATGTAAAGCGTCAATGACTTCAAATCCCTTCTCCTTACCATAGATCTTTCTGACGACCTTCTTATAGATAGTCTGAGACGTATGACCCAAACCATTATGAAGTTTGAAGCCAGCCTTCTCCTCTTGTGACATGTTGGCGATACGATTAGCCAATGTCTCAAAAGTTTGAATTGTTCTCAAGTTTGACTCCATGTAATAATCATACTCATGTCTTTCCTCCTCAATTCTAAACAGCAGCTCTTCATACTGGTTCTTACGATGAGCAATGAAACCAGAATCTTCAGATGCCCAAGTCGGATGACCAACCCATTCATCATTTAGAACTTCCCAGCACATATCATCTCTTCCAGAACAAGGCATAAAAGTCTCCACCTTAGGCAATAATCTGTAACTTGGACCATAAGGCTTACACAAGAGCAAGTCCAACTGATGCTTCTTAAAGATGATATTCTCAATATGATATGGCTTTTCATCATATCCAATAAAGTTCTTGAACCACTCGAAAAGATCCTGATGGGAACCAATGAAACCTTCAACCCTCTCCACAAGAATTTGAGTATCAATCAAGTCTTGGTTGAACAAATTAATAAGCTTCAAAAACTCATTGTAGCTTTGTTTTGAACCAATGGCTTTCTTAATCTTATCAAAGAAACTGATCTCTTCAATCAAGTTGGAGGTCTTGACACTTGGTTCAACGGGTTCTGGAACACCTGGAACAAGAGTGGCATCAGATTCAGTAACTCTTGGTCTATCAGCTACAGAAATAGACCCCCTCATATTAGAAGTTGGAATATCCTTAGTAAACTTATTCATATCATGCCCTGTGCTGTCGATTCTCTTGCCCTTGCTGTCAACAGTAGGAGGGGAAAAGTTACCGACAGGTGGGAGTTGAGACTGGCCAGACTGTTCATAATATTCTTGATTAGGATGCTGGCCTTGCTGAGCCCACTGTTGGTTAGGGTCTGGTAGAAACTGTTTGAAATCATCCAATAAATCTGGAGCATTTTGGAACAAAAGGGTGACTTGGGAATAAATCTCAGAAATCGGCTTCTGCTCACGTTGATAGGTCTGGAGAATCTCCAAGAAATGTTTGTAGATGTCAGGTTGGTTTGCAAATCTTGTCTTGATCTTATTGACATAACTGATAGCATTGTTAAACTCGACAGGGCCACCCGGCTTGCGCTCATTGCCAACATTCAAGCCGCCCCTACTGGCAGCGTCTTGTAGCTGTGACATAGAATTGGGATTCGGCTGTCCATAAAACATCTCCGGCTGTCCATAACCAGGCTGTCCTGGCGCCGGATGTGATGATTGAGCCAATTGCTGCTGAGCCTGTTGATCTAGTAACGGCGGTTGTCCAAACGCATGGGTGTTCTCATGAGCACCATCATACATCATCCTTGGTTTGTGTTCAGCAATTGTGGTGGTAGTACCCATCGGTGTTGTCACTCTGATAGCGTGCGGGTCGTTTGGGTCCATTAAACACTCAATTCTGTAACCAGGAGGCAAAAACGTGTTAAAACCTTGAATCAAAGTTGGATGGCCTCTAAACAGGGTGCTAACTCTATCAATAACTCCTGGTGTATCAATAGATTGAGACTTGAAGTCCTTCATGATATCCAGAAAGTGGTTATACACATCGGGACGGTTCTGAAACTGAACCTTGACTTGATCCAAATAAGACAATGCATCCTTCACATTCAATGGTCTATACGCAGATGTTTGTGGAGTCTGCTGTCCATTTGTGGAGGGTTGTTGTTTTGCGCCTTGATCATGCTGTGCAGGAGTTGCTTGCGTCTGACTTGGTTGCTGCTGCGAGGTTTGAGGTTGACCCGTAGAAGGACGGCCACCTACAGCAGGAAGCGAGTAGTAACCTTGATACTCTGACTTCGGAGTTTGGGAAAAGTCCAATGGTGACTAGGGCAAAGGTTAGTAAAAGTGTCCAATCAAAGCACTCAGTAGTTCCAGCAGTGGTAGGGCCACTCCGAAAGGGGAAACCCAATACATACAGTGTTTGATGGCCTTGGATGGTTCAAAAGGCTCTCTGACTTGTTGGAGATAACAGGAAGTTGATAGTAGGCCACTGAGATCTAATTAGTATAAATTTCGGTAACAAGGAAAACTTTATGGTGCAGCTAAAAGGTACAGGTATAGATGGGTCGGCAATCCAAAAATTTGGAAAGGCGATACCGACAACCACACATACTAGCATCACCCGATTAACTGCTGCCAAAGAGTATCGTCATTCCAGATATGGTACATACATGAAGAAGAGTTATGACCTGACGGCATCACTGGTGGTAGCAATGGGGCATCTTGACGACTAGTGTTCAGTTAGTAAAACGTTGATGTAAGACACAAGATGTCAAGAATCTAACATCCCATTGTATACCAAAGCATTGGGAAAGATAACACTTACTTTTGCAGAGGTGGGATGCTTGGTTTGTTGCTAGAGTCGGCGCCCTCTGGCTTCTTCTCATTCCAAGACTGTGACATAATGGATCAGTTGAACGTGGTTCAAGAGAATAGGCTGATAGTACAGACAACTTCGCAAATACAAGTGCTCGATATGAACACTCCTGAAAATAGAAGGGCTTCTGTTGGTGTTAAGGGTAAGCGTGGGTCCTCTCGCTTCTGTAAGGTTAAAGAAAACTCAACAACAAAACAGAGCGATTGCAGCAGTTCGAAACAAACTCTTCACAGGTAAAACGCTTCCGGTATATTATTAGTGCGTAATGCCAATAGTTGTCAGTTGACTCGGTGCAGCGTGTTTCTGAAGACGTCTAGCTTTGTTGTGTTGGAGTTTGTGAAAGAAAGGGAATTCAAAAGCGCCAAAACCGTACAGGAGCTTAGGTCAGCATGCAGGGAGTTCGGTAGGGTAACTAGACTGCTACCTCGGAAGTCTACCAACACCGACCTTGAAAACAAATGATGTGCTGTGGGAAGTAGGACAGTGGTTTAGCACTCCAACAGAAGAATTATCCCATCCGCGCTTCGATCATACAACTAGAATGAACGCTCCAGATCGTTTTGAGCTATTCATATTACCAGATGGTGTCTCCAAGTACGTTCCATGAATGATAACGATGCTTCCGTGAAATTTTACTAACATCGACCGAACAGACTAAAGATCGAGCCTGATGCCAGAGTTGCAAATGCGGCAGTGATCACATTTGAAAAGGAAGACCATACACTCGGAAATCTTCTTCGAGCCCAGCTATTGAAGGACGATCGTGTATTGTTCGCTGCTTATAAAGTAGAGCACCCTCTATTTGCCAAGTTCGTGATGAGAATACAAACAGAGGATGGGTACGCTCCGAGAGAAGCCTTGAAGAATGCCTGTAACTCTCTTCTTTCTCAGCTAGAGATCATCAAAAATAAGTTCATAACTGAGTGGAACTTGCAAGATATTGCGCACGACCGCGACAATTTGTGAACGGACTTTTGAAAGTTTCGTTATAGGTGATATATTCCCGGTACAGTTCATGATTCACTTCCTTGTACAATAGAATGAAAATTAAAAACGATGAAAAAAAACTGTATCTACTAATCTGTTAAAACTCTGTCTACTAGTCCGCTAGGGAATATTCAAAGGCGCTGTTCTTTTTCTAATATTATTATATTATTACGGAGATTGTGAACGACCTCTATAAGTATAGGGTATCTTTAAGGGAATTAATAGCACAGAAGACGTTGTCATTAAGGACGTTAGTTGTTAATCTTGTCTCTCAAGGCTTCCTTGATTAGTTCAAGCTTTTCTTGTAGACCAATGTCATTGGTCACGTTTGGGAAATGTCCTTCTCTAAGGACTTGATGCAACATGCATGTTTCAGAAACTCTCTCTGGGGAGATGTATGTGATTACAGATCCAGTCTGTGAAATGCAAATCTTATGATGATCTCTGAAGTTGAACTGAATAGACCCATTGCTCAATTCGAACATGACATATAGGTCGTATCTTGTGTACCTTCTCAAAAAGACTTCTTCATGAACAACCAATGAATCTTCGTCATTAGAAACCCTGCATAAATTAGTCTTCATGTACTTGGCGAAGAAATCAGCAACCTCCACTTGTCTCGCTAGTGATTGTGGGACACGCTCGGCTTGATATTGATTGGCTAACCAACCCTCAACCGGGTTATTGATGATGTTCCAAAAGCTGTTACTATGATTGACCCTCAACAGTGTGCTTCCATCATTGAAAAGCACACCTATATCGTCAGTGGACAATTGGTATGAAAACCCATGCTTATTAGAGTAGTCAACCCATTTGCTGATTAATATTGGGTTCTTTAGACCGGTCATATTTGTATTTGTGGTGGATCTCATTCTCGACTGGCGCTCAGAAATATAGATACCATTCAAAGTATTGGTGCATTCTTGTCTCAAAATACTATCTGATAATCTAGTAGTTCCCGGTCTCTCATCAGATAAGGCATTCTGACTATGATCGTCCAATCTTCGAGCTCTTCCGAGTTTTGAGCTGTTGTCATCCAAACCAAACTTTTTG
The DNA here is from genome assembly GCA_023627795.1 of Barnettozyma californica. Taxonomy (NCBI): domain Eukaryota; kingdom Fungi; phylum Ascomycota; class Saccharomycetes; order Phaffomycetales; family Phaffomycetaceae; genus Barnettozyma; species Barnettozyma californica. The sequence continues at coordinate 714,793 of JAMAIE010000002.1, read as the reverse complement.
GCTCTAACAGCAGGATCAGAAACTTCTTTATACTTACTCTTGGTGTTTCCCGGCGACAACGAATGAGGTAATATTGTCTTCGCCTTTTCTGATTCCAAATCTGTCTTTAAGATCTCAACTGGGTTCTTGGAGGAAGAATGGATCAATCCCGCAGCTCTTTTGGCATTCATGAAATTATTCTGAGATTCTATCCGGCCAAGATCAGAAAAGTCAGGTGTTGAAACCAATGATTCCACTGTTATTCTGTCTGGGAATGGACCTTTGAAAAAACTATAGTCCAAAATCTCGTCCAATGTTGGTCTTCTCAAAGGATCAGTTGTCAAAATATCCGTTATTAGTTCCTTTGCCGCCCTGGAAATAGGCTTGTCCTCTGGGAAGTCATAATCATTGGTTTTGATTCTCTCATAAATCAAAGAGACATCTTTGGACTGGAATGGAGGCTTTCCCACCAATAGTGCATAAATCATGACACCAATAGACCAGATATCAACTTGATAGCTGTGACCAACATGTTTCCCAGTCAAAACTTCTGGTGCAATATAGTTTGGTGTGCCACAGATAGTGTACTTTCTATCGTTGTCAGCTTGTAAAACCGATGCAAGACCAAAGTCACCGATCTTCAAATTCATCTCCGGATCAAAGAAAATGTTTCCAAGTTTCAAGTCTCTGTGGATCACTCTTCTTGTATGCATGTACCGAATTCCACCAATAACTTGAGTCATAAAAAATCTTACTTCAGGCTCAGTTAAAAACTTTCTCTTCTTCAATAGATCCATCAGTGATTGATTCGGGCAGATTTCGAGCAAAATGTAGACATTGACATCATCTTCAAAACAATCAATAAACTGAACAATGTTTGGATGTGCCATAGATTTGTGGATCTTGATCTCTGATAACAACTTGGTCTTGGTCTTGTCTGACTTGATAGAAGCTTTTGCGACAGTCTTCGCAGCGTAGACCTTTCCGCTATCATCCTTGATCTGGAAACATCTGGCAAACCCACCTTCGCCCAAAAAGTATCCTCTCTTATAGTCCTTCCCTGTTCTGGTTCTGATCAATGATGGTGGTGTCTTGCAAAGCGCTGACAACTTCTCCTTCTTCTTCTTAGCCTTCTCTTTAGCCAGTTGTGGTTTGTCTTGAGTGGCTGTTTTCAGGTCACCATCCTTCTCTAATCTTCTAGTAGACTTGATCGGTGTAATATGCTGTGTGGCTCTGGCATTGAGCTCTCTGGCACCTAATGCCTGCAACGGTTGACCTCTCACGGCGGCCATTCTCTTTATTGGTTTTGTTGATGAGAGGGGTGAATGAACGCAATTATCTTAACTAAAACTCTCTCTGGTACTGATCCATGAAACCGGGGTACAAACAGGTAAAAAAATGTTACTTAGGTTTGTAAAAAATGTGTGTAGAAAAAAGTTCTTCCAACCACAAACGCAAATAAGATTAGTGTATTGTCGACAGGGTATGAAATGGTTCTCTGACTTAGAAGAAACTATTATTGTCTTCACTATGTCTTGATTTATGGAAAAAGCGATAGAAGTATCGTTGGAGTAGGAAGTCAAATGAATTTTGTAGGGCAAAGTTTCAGCGATCGCTGCATCGCTAGTAACATCGTTTGTTTTCATTTCGCTCGAATATTTTCCAAATCAGGAAAAACATAAACAAAAAATATGCATGGCTGAGATCCTATTTACCATTTGAGTAAAAACTAAACAGATAAATCAGGGCAAACAAAAACAAATGCTCTTCCATTTTCTAGGGCGTCAGGTACTGTCCCACCCTGAAATCTTGCGGTGTTACTCCGGATATAGATACTGGATGGCGTTAGGTGGCCTTTGATGATACGTAAGTAGAACTACAGTACTTCTAAACTTTGGGGCGCATAAACTAGTACTAATACTGTTGAATGTTACAATAACATTCCTTGAGGAGCTGTTCCTTCTCTTAAATGTGATAATTAGTGCATTATTAAAAAGATAACCTAACATACGCTAGTAGCAACAGCTCAACCGTTTGGTCACGCTACTTATCACGTGATAAGATTGGTACGGGCGCATTAAACTTTTTGAAGTTGGTGCCAAATTTTTAGCGTATCAGAACATTACTAGTAACATTTAAATTACTATCATTGACTAGACCGACTGTAACTTCATCATCGTAAAGTCTAGACAGTCGCAGGGATGAGCTCAGAATCTGATGATGACATTGCGCTATCAAAGAGGGCCAAATGTATGTTTAAACGTCTCCCATCATGGGTTCTTTCCTACAGATCACCGACAGTTGGCGTGAACAGTTCCCATTTTCATATGCTCAAGGATAGATACTAACTAAGCAGGATAGCTGTTGTCAAAAAAAAAAGTGAAGATGATGATGATGATGACAAACCGCTCTCTAGCTTTTCTCAATCCTCGAAGCAAGCAAGCGATACCTCAAATGATGACGATTCAGACACTCCACTATACAAGACTCCTGTTAAGCGCAGAGCCAAGTCTCCATTAACTACAAGCTCTTCTAAAAAAAGAAAAGTCAACGGTATATTAAAGACGGAATCAAACTCCAGTAAGGTTAAAAAGGAGGAGACTCCTGTCAAGGAAGAAGATGGTGATGAAGAAGTGTACAAATGGTGGGAGAACATGGACGAAGACGACTCTATCAAGTGGGAGACCTTCGAACACAATGGTGTAATTTTCCCTCCAGAGTACGAACCTTTGCCTTCGCATGTTAAACTCTACTATGATGGTCAGGCTGTTGATCTACCACCAGAAGCCGAAGAAGTGGCCGGTTTCTTTGCTGCATTAATCGAGACCGATCATGGTCGTAACCCTGTTTTCCAAAAGAACTTTTTTCACGACTTCAAGGAAGTTCTAAAGGAATCTGGTGGTTGTAATGTGGATATCCAAGATTTTGACAAGTGCGATTTTACTAAAATGTTCAACTACTTCGAATTGAAGAAGGAAGAGAAGAAAAACATCACCAAGCAGGAGAAAAAGGCCATGAAGGAACAGAAAGAAGCTCTTGAAGAACCATACAAGACATGCCTGCTTAACGGTAGGAAGGAACAAGTTGGAAACTTTAGAGTCGAACCTCCGGGGTTATTCAGAGGCCGTGGTGCCCATCCAAAGACAGGCAAATTGAAGAAGCGTGTTAAGCCTGAAGATATTGTGTTGAATTTGAGTAAGAACGCACTAGTCCCTCCGCCTCCTGAGGGCCACCAATGGGGTGAAATTAGACATGACAATACTGTCTCTTGGCTAGCAATGTGGAGGGAAAATGTGTTGAACAACGTCAAGTACGTTAGATTTGCTGCCAACTCTTCATTGAAGGGTATTAGTGACTTCAAAAAGTTTGAGAAAGCAAGAGAATTAGTGAAACACATAGCCCGAATCAGAAAAGATTATCAAGGCTTGCTTAAGGACCAACTGATGCATAATAGACAACTGGCAACTGCTACCTACCTGATCGATGTGTTTGCCCTCAGAGCGGGCGGTGAAAAGTCTGAAGAAGAAGCAGATACAGTCGGCTGCTGTTCCTTAAGATACGAGCACATCACACTATCACCTCCAAACAAGGTTACCTTTGACTTTTTGGGTAAGGACTCCATCAGGTTCTACCAAGAGGTAGAGGTTTCCAAGCAAGTTTTCAAGAACTTGAAGATTTTTAAGAAGTCGCCAAAAGGCCCTGGTGATGCGTTGTTTGACCGAATTGAGCCATCAGTCTTAAACAAGCATTTCCAAAAGTACATGCCTGGATTGACAGCAAAGGTGTTCCGTACATACAATGCTTCCAAGACCATGCAAGACCAATTGGATTTGATTACAAATGAAGGTACAATTGCTGAAAAGGTGATGAAGTTCAACGCCGCCAACAGAACAGTTGCTATTTTGTGTAACCATCAAAGGACTGTCACTAAGGGGCACGCTGCTTCTATGCAAAAGATCAGTGACAAAATCAAAGAGATGGAATGGCAAAAAATCAGATTAAAAAAGATGGTGAAACAACTAGACCCAAAGTATGAGAAAAAACATCCACATTTCTTTGAAGAGTTGGATGATATTACTAAGGAAGAGGAAGAAACCATTCACAGACTTGTCTTAGAGAAGGAGCGTGAAAAATATGAAAAGAAGTTCAAGAGAGATAATGATAAAAGAGTTGAACACGGTGAAAAGCCCCTGCCTGAATCGGAACTAAAGAACAACCTAACAAGTGTTGATGAGCTGGAGAAGGAGTACGCTAAGGAGCTGAAATCTGGTAAGCCTGAAGTAACAGCAGGAGCGACTGTTGAGAAACTTGTGACCCAGATTGACCGATTGACTGAGCGAATCAGTAACACTGCACTTCAGATGAAGGATAAAGAGGATAACTCTCAAGTTGCGTTGGGTACATCAAAGATCAACTATATCGATCCAAGATTATCTGTTATGTTTTGCAAGAAGTTCAATGTGCCAATCGAAAGAATTTTCACTAAGACACTTAGAGACAAGTTCAAGTGGGCAATCGAGTCGGTTGACGAGAAGTGGAGATTTTACTGAAAGTACAAGTTTGAAACATATAATGCATTTAGATCATCTTTGAAGTAGACGAAAAGTATTCCGCGGGTTTGAATTACGTTTCTGCAATTTTCTATACTAACAATCACCCCTTGTGTAAGAACCTCATGACGCGTTTGGAGACGCGAAAATCCCAAACGCGAACGCGTCGCTATAAATTTTCGTTCCCTGCAGCATAGAAATGTCATTTACAGGTATTTCAAACAGTAGTTGCATTAAAACATGAAATTAAACCCTTTGGGAACCTTTGGAATGCTCTCTGCTGGTTCTCATACATAAAGAGCAAATTTCTGTTTTTGGCGACAGTTTTACTTCACAGCATCACAATATCCAACTAATTGTCACTCTTTAAAACCATTAACCTCTTCAGAGGCCATTTTGCATACCCTTGTTTCAGTCATTCACTAACTTCTTTAGTATACAGGTACATATAAACCCAGACCCACATAATGAGAATTGATTGTGTGTCCCAACTCGTAGGGGCTTTATTCTTCTTTTCGGTGGCATTGGCAGCAGATACCGTAACATCAACCTCTAACTCCACCAGCACAGTGACAAGTCTCCCTCGTTTAAGCTCTTCTACCGCAAACACAACGTTACTAATGCCCTCTTTGACCACATCAATGCCTAAAATTCAGACTTCTTCGAATGAGACAGTGACGAGTACCAGCTCCTTTTCCCAAACTTTCACCCCACTTGTTCCTACTGGGATGAACCCAAATGTCATATATGAGACGCTGCCTTCAGAATTCACATTTATCATTGTTGGAGGAATTCTAGGACTCATTGCTCTTGTTTTATTGATCACAAGAATTGTTCAAAATTATCTGTCAGCGAAGCGTGCAAAGGTAGCTGCTATTTCAACTCTTCAGCAAGATCAATACTACAATTATGACTCCTCTCTGTTCTCCAAATCTAAGAATCTATCGTCGGTATCAGTTTATTCGGTAGGTTCAGATTCGACTCAAAGTTCTTCTGGTAACCCGTTTCCATCTAGTCGGGGTGGAAGAACATACAGAAATGCAATCAGCAGGGCGTCACGAAGCTCGCTCTTTATATCTCCTACTGAGATGCTTTCTCTACCACTACCCAGCTTTGGCAGCACGTTTCAAGAGAATTCAGGTTATTCACCAATTGAGTCTCCATCTTCAGCATACTTTGACCAGACGTCCAATGTGCCCAAAGAAAAAAGAACTAGACCTCCAAGTGTTTACATGGAAGAGCTCCTCAATGATGACGCCTCTTCAGATTTTGACGGATCAGACCAGTACGATTATACTGAGGAAAAAGTCTGAACCAACAAACTTTTGTTATTATTAATGTGTCCGATTTAGCTGTGTTTGTGTATTTTTTGGTGTTGTATTTTAAGTATGGATTAGAAATATAGATCATGTATTGTATTGAGTTCACAAGTCTAGTCTCCGTTAGCCTTCTAACACTCTCTGTGATTAAATAAATAAATAAATGGTAAATAAATAATAAATAGGGAATAAATAGATAAATATAGGGTGTATCTCAACGATCAACTTCACCAAACACCAAATCCATGGTACCGATGATTGCCACTGCATCAGGCAAGTAGTGACCCCTGGCAATATGGTCAAACGCAGACAAGTGTGCAAACCCTGGAGCTCTAATCTTACATTTGTATGGTCTCTCAGAACCATCACTGACAAGATAGACACCCATCTCACCCTTTGGAGCTTCAATTGGCGCATAGGCCTCACCTTGTGGGACAGCATAACCCTTACTAAATAGCAAGAAGTGGTGGATTAATGCCTCCATGTCCTCCTTCATCAAAGATCTTGGTGGGGGTGAGATCTTGTAATCCTCAACCTTGACTGGACCTGGTGGCATGTCATTACAACATTGCTCAATGATTCTCAGTGACTGTCTGAACTCAGCCATTCTGCAGAGGTATCTATCATAACAGTCACCATTTGTACCAACTGGAATATCGAAATCAACTAAATCATAAGCATCATATGGTTGCGCCTTTCTGATATCATATGGGACACCAGAGCCTCTCAGCATTACACCGGTGCAACCATAGTTCTGGGCTTCTTCAGCTGTAAGCGTACCAACGTCAACTAAACGCTGCTTCCAAATTCTGTTATCAGTCAACAACTCTTCAGTTTCATCCAATCTGTCACCAAATTGGGTCGCCCACATGTAGATGTCATCAAGCAAGCCCTCTGGCAAGTCCTGGGAGACACCACCTGGTCTGAAATAAGCAGCATGCAGACGAGCACCAGAAACTCTTTCGTAAAACTCCATTAACTTCTCACGTTCTTCAAACCCCCACAAGAAAGGAGTTAGTGCACCAACATCCATAGCGTGAGACAAAATAGACATCAAATGGTTCAGACATCTCGTGATTTCACCAAATAGAGTTCTGATGTACTTGGATCTAATAGGAACATCAATATTCAACAGCTTCTCAACTGCCAAACAGAAAGACAACTCGTTCGTCATCATGGAAACATAATCCAGACGGTCAAAGTAAGGCAAAGCTTGCAAATATGTCTTACTCTCAATCAGTTTTTCAGTACCTCTGTGAAGCAGTCCAATGTGCGGATCAGATCTCACAATCTCTTCACCGTGAAGCTCCAAAATTAATCTCAACACACCATGCGCTGCAGGGTGCTGAGGTCCAAAATTAACTGTAAAATGCCTCATCTTCGATTCGTCCTCCTCAATTTCCTTCGCAGCAATATTGGAAGCCTGCATATCCAAATCGTAGAGATCGAAGTGCTCCACAAGGGTGGTTGGGGTGAAATTGCCCATAGGACTGTTAATTTCCTTTGGATCGAAGTAGAATTCCTGTGGGGTAGGCTTTGGAGGGCGGAAAACGTCCATCTCGCTCTCAAAGTTTCTGGATGACGCACTGAATAGCCTATTCGTGATACCAAAGCTTCTCAAGCGAGATTGGGTCATAATATGAGCCCTTGGGGACTTCAAGACAGCTGAACGTAGCATTCTCAAGGAGAGGAGATTCAGGGAGGGGAACTCTCAAAGCTCAAAAAACAGCACAAAAATAGTACTAAAGTTTTGATTAGATGCGCAAATTAGTGAATCTGAACTTAAAAGGGTTGTATGCGCCGAATCAAGTCACTGATTGGGGATTTGTGCTTCTTTGGACTTTGTTGTTCTTGTTGAAAGGGGATTGGCCAATTCGAATTGGCCAAAAAAACACAATTTCTAAAATGTGGTGTCCGGATGTATCGTTATCATAAGGACCTTTAGTCTTCCTTTACATGAGCAACACAGCTAGGTCTCTTGCTTTGAGAGCATATCGTTCATTGTACTTTTATTTAGAATTCTAGATTTTCTCCATTATTTAGATGGCCTATACTGCTCAATGACGGATTTTGGCTTGCTGTAGGTCCCCACAGGCTCATACTCAACATCGAGACCAAATGATTTAGGCCCACCGACACTCAGGGCCCTTTCTGTATCAGTCCACAAGTTACTTGGAGAGATAACCAACACAAATACTAACAGGCCATACTTGTAATCGGGTGTACCCACTGCCTCTCCAGTATCGGCATCAATTACGGTAATCAAATCAGGCACACTTGCGACCACTTTGCCATTCAACCTAGCTACCAAGTTCTCGTTTTGGAATGGGATTCTTAATTCATTCAGATCTTTATCTTGGAGGACAACTTCGCCAAAGAAATATCCCTTTTCAAGCTTCTTCTCCACGCCAATAATCTTACCATCAAAGAGCTTCTTTGCTGAAGTTGGCTTGATGGAATCGATGATGTGATTAGCAAGGTTCACAATGTCAGACTTCTGTTTAGCTATGGATACCGCTCTCCCAATTTGCCAGGCTAGTGAAATGCTGTTTCTGATTACCAGCTTATTGCTATCATTGATCAAAGACACCAAACCAATAAAAGACCCCAGTTCTGATAATGCTGCTCGCACGATCTTTTCTGCGTATTCATTAGACTTTGTCTGTTTCACAATGATATCATTGCCATTACCATCACTAAATGCACATGGAGAGAAGAAGGCATCCTCCGATATAACAACTGGTGTGATTTGGTGGATCATTGGGTAAGCTCTTCCCATCAAGTCAGCATCAATTACTTTTCTGTTAAGCTGTGAAGCCACAATCAAACCTTGAAATCCATTGCCACCACCAATCTCCAGAGGAACGCAAGTTTCGATGTCTTTGTAATTCTCGCTCAGCAGGTTGTAAGCATTCATGAGCTCATAACCTTGGATTCTTTCATTAGCCACTGTTGGAGAGCCAACAAATACCACTGCAATAGATGAATAATCATGCTTGAAGTCAACATCAACAATCTTCATTGGCAGTCCTTGGGATAATAGATTCTTTGCAATCAAATACTGTGGGTATGGGTCACCACCACCGCCACATCCTAGAATATAAGTACCAATTCTTAAAAACTCCAAATCAATTTGACTAATAATCCACTCCATGTTGCTATTGACAGTTGGTCTATATTTCTCAAAGATGATAGTTTCACCCTCTTCCTTGAATGCTAATGGATTCTTACGAACAATGTGACTCTCCTTGCCACCAGTCTCGGTGAGTTCTGTTTTGATGTTCTTGAGCTTGGAATAATCCACATCGGCAACAACCTTAACTTCAAACTTATTAATGTTAGCATAAGGAACTTCTTCTGCGGTAATATCGACAACACTAATTGTGTCCTCCAAAGCGCCATGGCTGATAGCTTTAGTGTAGGCCTCTTTCTTCAGCGATTCAACCATAAATTCCCTCTCCTCTGGCTTCCCAAATGCTTGAGCCACAGCACTGATTTTACCAATGGCAGCACCAATGGCATTCGCAACCTGGAAGTATGTTGGTCTCCAAACCTCAGATGCACCATTGATCTTGTCTGGGATAATAAAAGAACCACCACCCACCAGCAGAACTGGTATATCATCTGGTGATGTTTTCATTTTATCAATCACATCCTCAACAATAGCAGTTAATCTCTTAACATACTTTGCATAGAATTGTTCATCAAAACATCCGTCCACCCTCTTCTTGTCACCAATAACATATATAGGATCATCTCCTTCTGGTTGAGAAAGTCTATTGAAAATTGACACATCCGAGGCGGTAGCAGTATCACCACCACCAACAATAGACTTACTAAAGTCATTACCCACTGAATCTGGACCAATGGTAACATGATCACCATGATCACGGACAATAGATCCACCACCAAGCCCAACACTGCCAACCTGTGGCATTGACAACCGCGTTCTAACACCACCCACAAGAGAATATGTGGATGTCTTTCTGGGGTAGCCATTAGGGAGCAAAAGACCAACGTCAGTGGTAGTACCGCCCACATCAACAACAATGACACTCTGACCTTCAAACTTATTCAGCAAGAATGAGGCACCCCTCATGGAGTTAGTGGTACCAGATGAGAAAGTCTTAATGGGAATCCTGAGAGCTTCATTAATAGTGAGGACAGTGCCATCGTTCTGAGTCAACAAGACAGGTGCATCAATACCAGACTTCTGTACAGCCCTCTGAAATAGCTTAATTATATGGTTAGCAAACCTCTTCACTGAAGCGTTTAAAATCGTGAGATTTTCACGCTCTAAGAGACCAACACCACCCAGGTCATGAGACGTTACAATTTGCGCATCAGGAATCACCTCTCTTAGAATATTTGCAACTTTCAACTCCTGCTCAGGGAAAATAGGCGAGAAGATACCACTGATAGCAACTGCTTTTATTCCCAGCTCTTTGATCTTAAGGGCATGTTTCAACACCTCTGTTTCATCAATATCAGCAATGATACCTCCATCAACTTGATATCCACCTGTAAGAAGCGCATGGTAACCACTCAAAATCCGTGCCAAATCTTTTGGGAAATCAGTAAAAGGCGGTGCATTCCCTGAATATGGGCCACATAATCTCAAAACAGCGACTTTGTCCAGTCTAGCTTGGTCTCTTTCCACAATAGCATTAATGAAATGTGTCGTACCAATTGTCACTGAAAGAACATCTGTCTTCAACTCAGGTTGACTTTGAAAAAGCTGTTCCAAAGAAGATGAAATCCCAATAGATACATCATCAGTCGTCAATTGCTTGTTCCATGAAACGACAGCATCCTTGGAAGCCGATGTAGAAGAATCCAAAAGGACAGCATCTGTGTTGGTTCCACCAACATCAATCCCGATCAAGTATTTTCCCATCAGGATTTTTTTATAGCATGTATTACAGAAACTTCAATAACTGAGGCTAATTAAACTAAGGGTTTTTTGAAGAGCGAGAGCAACAAGTGTTTAAATTGAATACCAATAAACAAGGAACTCTTAATATAAAGTCAATCTTGTTCCTTCTTGTTCTGGTTTACACCAACAAAGGCGGGTAACGGCTTTCCTTCTCAGATAGGAAATCTCCGTATCCGCTCTTTTTATGTAGGTAAGAACTCCGACAGGGGAGATTCGAGAACGTTACCAGACATAAGCATTCATGTGATATGATGTCCGTTCATATCCCAGAAATCGGAAATACGAAATCATAAGCCGCTTTTAAGGGAGGCAGCTGAAACTTTGCAAAAATATACCCCTTTTTGTTGGGTTCTGAGATCAATAATCATGGCTTTCACCACTCCCCCCTCTCCCCCCTTCTCACACACACACACGGTACACGTTACATCTACACATCTGGCTGAGGGTACAGTTGAAATCAAATCTGACTCTCCGCATTTTTTGTTCCTTTTTTTTTTCAAGCTGTAGGAATGCGTATTCGTGTCTGTTGATTGTCAACCAACTTTATCTCTTTCTGTTTGTAAACAACCCCCAAATCGAAGGACTAATTTTACTGTAGATAGTTGGTATGTGTTGGAAAAATGTTTCCAGTCTAATCCAATCTCGCAAGTTTTTTCCGCTTTCGTAATGCTGTTGTACTCCAAGAACATCACGTCCAGACGCCTCGTATTGATATGCATGCACTGCTGTAAAATACAATAGAGAATCTCCGCCGGTCATTTCCGGGGCAACCGGAATCAAAATCCACGTACTTAAGTTTATCACCTCTAGTCCTTTCCCACGCTCCGAGAAACCTCCAAAAACTTCTAATAAATGTTGCCTATTAGGTCACATATAATCTCTAAACAGAAGCAAATAAAATAGCTCCGAAAGTTTTTCGTATGTGTTTCATGTTTCTTTTATCTCCTCAGAGGTACAACAAAAATGAGTAGATCTTTCAGGGGTTTGTACTTCTATTCTTATTCCTTCCATCACTGAAGAAGCCACCATTCCCTTAGCCTTTTCCTCAAGGTGAGGCTACAGATTGGAATCTAGCGAATTACAGACCGCCCAGTGCTTTGAGCTACAAGCGAAACAATTCCTATTCTATCATTCTATCGTTTGTCCATAAATATAAAAAGTCATTATGATCCCAGATCCCTTACAGCACAAAGCGACCGCTATTAAATAATCTTGTAACCAGAGAATTCAGAATAGTACATGTTGTTCAACTCATTAATACCCTGCTGACCCATATCAGACCAGAAATTATTAGTATCTGTCATTGGAAACTCCACTGGGGTTGTTTGACGAGTAACTTGATTACTATACTCTCCACTGCTATTATTACCCTGTGTTCCATACTGTGTTTGTCCACCAGTATTGTTTTCAGTACTGAAGTTGGTGTTGTTTCCAGTGCTTTGTCTATCCTCTGGATTGGCAGCGTTGGGTGGAACCATTGCACGCTTGAACAAGTCTTGAAGTTCATTGCTCTCGTTGAGTTGTCTTTCACGCTTCTTTGCGTCCTCCTGCTTTTTGACTTCTTCCAATTCACGAAGTCTTTGAATAGATTCACCCACCAGCTCATCAGTTATCACTGAACCAAGTTGATTAACAAAGTCATACTGCTCACGCTCTTGTTCAATAAGGTCCAATTCTGCCTGTTTCTTCGGATTAGCATCGTTTACATCAATAATGAAAGAAACAGTGCACTTGTTCAGATAGCTTTCAGTCATGTCTCTTCCACCAAATACATTGGAAACAATATCCTTCTGATCCTTCTCCAGTTCAACAAATTCCTTATCAAAACTTTTCTTTAAGTGGTTCAACACCTTAAAGCTTTCCTTTAGCACTTCTGGTTTCAATATGAATACATCTCTACCCAAAAGCTCCAAATCATTCAGCATCAAATCAATATCTTGATATAATGCACTCTTATCAGCAGGGCTCAGATTATGATTCAATAAAAGCAACATGGATTGGATAATAGAACCAGTGAATGACTGGTGAATCTGAGAGAGGAAAAGTGGGTTCTTCAAATCATACACTTGTCTCAGTTTTCTATAGACCAAAAATAGTGACTTTGCTGCTGTTTTGCCTACTTCCCAAGCAATCGGGATATTATCAGAAAGGTAGTTCTGATAAATTCTGAATCTATGAATGCAGATACATGTATGGAGCATGTGATGTTGAAATTGAATCCTGATGTCATTGACATAAGGAATATTACCCTCTTTGTCCAACTGAAAATACCAATTTTTTGCACCTGCACAGAGCTCCAAGTCGATCTCCAGCAAACCAGTGAAAGCAGGATTGTTGATCTGATCCATGTTAGAGAACTCCTTTTTGCAATTTTTCAAATGTTTTTTCTCAAACACACCATTCATAATCTTCATCATATGAGCTCTATGGATATTGAATGAGTTATCAGTTGGAACATTAGGAGACTTCAACTTGATAGAATCAGGTGTAATATCATCATCATTGCAGTTTGACGGGTATGGTACCGTGGAATTGTATGATCGGATAGTTGGCTTTGTTCCTAAAGATAAGGCCCTGAATGTGTCACAGCCGCAGATATCCCACCAGAGTCTTCTCTTCATTTCCAACTCCAACAGATTTGGGTTGGTAGAATCATCCTTGTCCAACCCCATGGCATATGCATCCTTTATGGCCTTCTCTAGATACTCATTTAACTGCTCGGCTCTCTTAGTGGCATAGAAATACAATTGAAACAAAGAAAACACCTGCAAGCTGTAAGGGTGGAAATCTGATGGACTCTTCTTCAACGAGTCAGATATATTGATACACTCTTTCGCAGCAGCAAACCAAATTTTATGTGATCTTTCAATCTCAGAAGAGTCAATGTTAATCAACCCTTTGGGCAAGTGAATGGCAGCTAGACAAAGTACCACAAAAAGTATCGCTAACCAACCAACGTCTACCTTTTCAGGATCAGACCAAAACATTTCAACCTCGCGCCTGAATGAAGGATGATGGAGCGAATGGTATATATAATCCAAGTTTTGCAGATAAAAATCCACCAATAACTTAGTTTGCATTCTTGAGGGTAACAGTTTGATATACTTGAATTTGTACTCATTTCTATTAGAGCTTGGTGATGGCTGATCAGTTACAGTTGAAGCTGGGTTTGAAAGCACTTGTGGTCTATTATTGAGCTCATTCTGCAAGATACTCACCTGATTCTTGTATAAAACAGTATCATTTTCCAAGTTCTTGATCATTCTGAACGAATCATCCAACTTCTTCTTCAAAACTTCAACCTCGTCATTTCTGTCCATGAAGCCAATCCGAGACTGTTGATACATCGGCATTGCAGGAACATTTTGGAGTGGCATCTGTGTCTGACTGTTCATCTGGATTGAAGCCTGTTGCGGAAAGCCAATACCCATGGGGAGTTGTTGCTGTGATTGGTCAGGCTGGTTAAACGCAGAATAATCCATCGAGGAATTAGATCCTGGGATTGGTTGCTGTGAATGTCCGGGGGTGTGCTGCTCTGCTATCGGCTGTGAGATATACTGTTGTTGCAGGGTGTGCATTGTCTGAGACTGTTGTGATTGTATGAGGTTCAAATGCGATGGATCTTGCATTGGTGAAACTTGCAGTTGCTTCTGAATCTCATGAGATTGTTGTTGCTGTTGTTGTTGCTGTTGCTGTTGCTGTTGTTGTTGTATTAGATGTTGTCGCTGTTGCTGTGGCGGTTGCATCATCTGTTGATGTGGATCAAAGCCAAAGGAGCTCGATTGACTTGAATCAGACGATGCTTTATTGTCATTCAAGTTCCTATAATTAGCATTGGCAAGTGGCGAATTAGCATGAGTCTTCTGTTTCTTACCATGGGGTGCGAGGAGTCCATCAGGGGAGTTTCCGGATGATGCTATGGCCGTAGGGGACTGTCCTGACTCTGATGGCGAAGTCTTGTTTATACGACCAAACTTGGAATTGGGAGCGATAAGCTCCTGAATACTGTTCAGTGGTGTTGCTGGGTTAGCTAAGCACTCCTCAGTCTTGTTGTTACGACCTTTTTGGCAAGTACCGCAAGGGACCTTCAGATCACACTTTCTCTTCAACCGGCGACATGGGCCACAGGCATGGGATTTTTTTCCGGTTGCTCTCGAAACAGCACGATTAGGTCCTGTTGAAGGTGGTTGAGGTACTTGTGGTTGTACCTGCATTTGTTATATACCAAACTAATTGTTTTAGGTAAAATCTGATACTTCTAAGCAGTTCTAAGTAGAGCTAGGCAAGGAAGGACCAACAGGTTTCTGTTTGTTTTTTTTTGTTTGGCGGTAACGCAGAGGGAAAAAAACGTCCGAGAAAAAGAAACAAAAGTCGTTAATTTATCTTGAAGTGGATATTTACCGTATTTGGCACAACTTTGACAGGATTTTTGCTCTACGCAGTCGTTTGTCTCATAAAATGCGTCAGTAGAAGGTCTAAATCATATGGATGACCTCATTGGCTGACGGAGCAGCCCAAATCGATCAGGAATATATGGCCGGCACCGTGATAGAAAAAGCAGCATCGACGAGTGGTGATCAGACTTGTGCAATACCACACCAAGACTGGGTTCAAAATCAGGCGGATGGCAATCTTTCCGTCTCTCTCCCTCATAGCAAGCAGTCAAACCGGCTACTTCAATTGCTATATGTAGACTTTCTTTAGCTCCTCCTCAAGCTCCTTCGTAGGGAACTGCTGTGGAGGGTTTGGAATCTTCGCCCTCCAGACCTCCTGTTGATTCTTGTAAATGACAAATGTTGGCCACCACACGACATCAATTGATTTCTGCACCTTAGCACCTTCCTCGTCTAGGCCATTAATCTTAACAAATTTGGCATTTGGATACTTCACCGCGAGTTCTTCGTACAAAGGAGCCACCACTGTACAAGGAGGGCACCTAGTGGAATAGAAGTCGAGCACTGCCAATTCATTGCTCTGGATGACCTTGGTGAATTCGGCAAGGTTTCTAACCTCCTGAACTTTTTCCTCGTCGTAAGTCATAGCGGCGTTTGAGTAAAGATGACCCTGGTGTGTATGAGTTGAGTTGTATAGCTAGGAAGAGTCTTCTTGTGGGTGTGGATCTCTTAAATATAGATCTGCAAATTTTTTGGTGACAGTTACAGAGCGGGCATGATAAGTTTGAGCGGTTTGATGCAGCGCAGGCATCTCCGTCCCCAAACGCCCATTAGCTTACGAAAATCAGGGGCCACTGTTGTGGAAAAGGAACGCCAATACGGTAAGCCCGGGATTCCTTCCATAAAGCGCAAAGTCCGCAAAATAATCATCACGTGAAGTCCGACTTTCTGCCGGAGAACAACTCGCTGTGGAATTCACACTCCTACTCACATAAAAAATACCTATGAAAAACTCTATCGTTGGCCAAAAGTAGCAAAATCAATTGCCTCTTCTTTTCAATTTACCTTTGAAACATTCTTTATAATCTATACAGTTGCGTCTCGCGAGCCTTTTTTTTTTCAGTAACTTTCCTTTTCCTTTACGTTTCCTCACAAAGCAAATATCCGCTAAATCTCGGATAAATAAGAAGAACCTCGCTGAACCACAGCACACTGTAGATGGGCGGTACGATCGGAAATTGTAGAATTTCCTGAGGGATTTGAGATTAATATTCAGCAATGTGAATTAAAGATTTCGAGCATTATCGCAATCTGCTGAAGAAATGAGACAAAGTTTAAAGATATGTGCGGAATAGCTGCTACAGAAACTCTTCTTCCCCCAAGGATAGCAAGAAAGAACCATCTCTCAACAGTTGAAATCACTGACAGGTGCTCACTCAACCCTTTTTTTTTAAAATGAAACGATTATTAAGTCCCAAGGCAACCAATAACCAAAGGTGGGAAGTACATACATAACACAGACACCAAAAGAAGCATTTCAGAAACGCTGGAACATACAGTGAGTACCATTACTCTCATAGCACTCGTTATAAAATTAATGAAACCTGCTAAAGCAATTTTGATAGAGCTGAATAGTTATTATTGCAAGATCTTTTTGATCCAACTAAGTGAGACTTGGGTACGATTCAGATGATGGTAAGATCCTTTGTTTTCAATTAGCATAATTCCGATCAAAACCATGTGTTGCCTTCTCAAATCAAACCATACCTACGTATTGTTAGACTTCAGTTCAATTATTCAACTATACTCACAGTTTCCACCTTAATTAAAGAAATCTTTGCCACTAAAATGGTGTATACCTCTAGCACCGTTAAAGTTGACCTTCTCATAAACCATTAACTCTGATGACAACAACAAATAAAGAAAGCTAATATATATATAATATCTCTATTTACTATTATATAAGTGATATTTCCAAATTCAATGGGAATCCAAGTTTTTATTTTTGAGTGAAGATCTTGTTTAAAATACAACTTCACTTTTCCGACGGATGTCCGAAGGGAGGTTGTTCAGTATGATGCATGTGCAAGTTAATCGATAAGATACCAATAAATATCTCATCCTTTTCTTAGCACAAGTGGCATCTAAAAATTCTTAACATACTAAAAGATGACCCTCTTGAGCATATTGAGGGAATTCGACGTAGTTATAGTCATATTTTATAAAACATGCACCAGTGAAAATCTTGAATTAGGCTCTATCTGGTTCCCCTTTACCACGCTGCTACACCCCATTAGTTATTCAACCGCCCTCTCACAAGAGGAGATCAAGACCTATAAAAAATATTTGGCTCTATGCGATTAATATTTGGCAACGCCTCATGGTTATACCTGTGCGCTTTATGGTGTGTTCAGGTTCGCACCCAATTTTCACTGGTAGATACAATCACATGAACTTAGGGCTACATACGTTGAGCAAGGCAAAAAAGAATAAAAGCACATCTTTCCTGTATGCACACTTCATTAGCTTTTGCTAGTCTTAACGCGGTTTAACGCACTGAACAGCCGTACTTGATGGCACAGACCAATCTACTAGCAACTTAAACGATCGATTGTTCTTAAAACTGGGGTTGCGGTTGCACACCACTGATAACCGATGCTGTTTTTGAAGTGCTGCAGCCTGGTAATTTTGACTTTAGTACATATACCACCTCAAAAGAACTTGATTGACTGTATTGATGATAAGCGGCTGGAACGACTGCATGTTTATTTTCAGTGCTACTACAAAAATAAATAGACAAAAGTAGTTTTGATAGTAATGCCTGATTGGAGGCAATTGATGTTATTTGATTGGTAGGCATGCCGCACCAGTAGTATGCAGGAAATCTTACGATCGTTCATGATTTCGTCGATCATTATTTTTTTCAATAGTTCAGAACTACTAAAATTGGGATCAGCCTTACAGTCAGCCTTACAGTATTCGCGAAAATTTAATGCTACCCCAAAGGAACTGAGATAAACAATTATAAAATTCGACTCTATCCAATGGCAGCTGTTAATAGGACTAGCCCAACGTAAAAGTGAACAAACCACTAGCTGAAAATAGTATTGCCGTAGCAGAAAAACGGCCTGTCAATCAAAGTTTGATTGTACATACTGGTGCATGCATACAGGAGGATGTTTTTTGTTTTTTCCTTCTCTTTGAAGTTGATTGTTGTTTAAACTTTACAAACCAGAGGTTGGCAACTAGAACTGCACCATAGTAGTAATGATGTAAGTTACAAAGTTGAAAACAATAATAGTTAAGTCAATAACTTGTAACCAACGAAGATTCCAGGTAACGAACGGTCTTTTTGAACATTGTTGACACATGTAATAGATTAGAGCCTCTTTAGAGGTACACAATCGACCGATCCGCAAGTTCTATGAAGGATTTGAGTAAGAGAACTTGATCAAATGTTGGTTGACTGTTGCAGCGATTTCGGTGGAAGCCGTTTCTTGCTGGATCGTTTTGGTTTGTTTGTAAGCTCTCACGATTGCGATGTGCCATGCAACACGTCTTACGTAATAAAGGCTCGAACGACCCGCCACAGTTCTGGGCACAACAGTTCTTTGTTGAGTACATTTGCAGCTGAGGGTTTATTGAGTACTGGGTTCCCCGAAATTTATAATTGAATATGGAATGAGCCCTTTCTTCTTGAAAGTGCATTTGAGCTAGGTTGTGAAATTGATTAGATTTAGGTACTGGCGAGACTGACATCTCTTTTTTTTTTTTTTTAAAAGTATTCCCAGGCCTAGGCATTTTTTTGAATGTAGGTATCGTAAAACAAAAATAAAAAAAAAAAAAAGGAACGAGTGATAAATAAAATGGCGACCTCAACATTAACATACTCAAAACCCCTTAGACTCCCGTATAACGAAGATCCCAAAGATCCCAAACATCTCACTTAAATGGTGTTCGCCAAAGTACTCGAGAAGATCCGTATTCCGGACTCTGATAGAGTAATTACTGACAATTGGAAGTCGCCCGATGTCATATGTTTACCGCCATCAAGGAGGACTTGGGGCCACCTCGATTTTCTCGGATTCTGGAATGTGATTGCCCTGTCCATCTCAACATGGCAGTCGTGTGCAACGTTGCTAGCGATTGGACTGAACGTCTGGCAGTCCATGGTAGCAGTCATTCTTGCGAAGATTATTATTTTTGCGATCGCACTGTCTCACGGCTGGGCGGGTGCTGTCTGGCATATTGGATATCCAGTTTACTCCAGATTCACTTTTGGCCTATGGGGTTCGTATCTTGCACTAATACAGAGAATTGTACTCTGCACTGTGTGGTATGCAGTGCAGTCTTACACAGGTGCCCAGTTGGTGGCCATTATTCTTTCCACCATCTTTTCTGGGTTCAACCATCTTCATAATACCCTTCCAGATTCACTTCCAATGACTCTCAAACAATTCGTTGGATTCATTATTTACCATGTTTTATCGATTCCCTTTCTCTACATTCGTCCTGAAAAACTCCACACTCCTTTCAAGGTGGTGACTTTTATTTCATTCTTCGCTGTGTTTGGAACGTCCATCGGGTCCATGGTGCATGCACATGGCGCTGGTGATTTATTGAGGGCAAAGTCCACAGCTAAGCCAGGTGCTGAGCTTGGTATGGTGTTCATGCATGGAATCAATGCTGTGATTAATAACTTTGCTGTTGGTTTGGCGAACCAACCTGATTTTTCCCGTTTTGCCTCCAAGCCTGGAAAGCAAATTTGGGGCCAGGCCGTCTCCATTCTATTGTTTGGCACTGTGGTTCCCTTGTTCGGTATTTTGGGTACATCTGCTGCTTCCAAGTCCTATGGTGATGTCAATGACTTGAATCTATGGAATCCTCCAAACATTATTGAACAGTGGCTGGTTGAGGCTTACACTCCTAGATCCAGATGTGCTGCTTTCTTTGCTGCGTTTGGGTTCCTTGTCAGTTCGATGGGTTTGAATACTATTGATAATGGTATCAGTGGTGGTATTGATCTGGTGGCAATAGCACCAAAGTACATCAATATTAGAAGAGGTGCCTATTTGATCATGATTGTCTCCATTATTATCCAGCCATGGCAAATTTTGGCCAATGCTAGTGTTTTCATCAATGTGTTGGGCTCGTATGGGTGTTTCTTTGGTCCTATGATTGGTGTCTTCACAGCAGACTACTACATTGTTAGAAAACAAAAGTTGAAATTGAGCGATCTCTATAGAGGCAGTTCTGACTCTATTTATTGGTTCTGGAAGGGTATCAATTGGAGAAGTTACGTTTCCTGGATTTGTGGTTTCGTACCAGGTATTATTGGTTTCGCATCTGTTAACCCGGCCATGACCAATGTTCCAGTTGCTGCGATCAAGATGTTCCAGATTTCCTTTATTATTGGATACCCTATTGGGTTTTTGGTTCATGTCGGGATCAATTACTTCTTCCCACCTCCAGGTATTGGCGAGATAGATGCCTACGACGTATACGGTACCTTTACACCTGAGGAGGCAGTAAAGCTGGGTGTCACACCCCACGAGGATTTGGCGCATAGTGAAACTGATGATTATTTTGAGAAAAGTGACCAAAAGGACATTCAGACAGTGACCAATAGATTGTTCAAGAATTTACTATGATTGATCGTTCTTTATATTTTCCTTTTTTTTGACTTCCATCTACAGGTTTGGATGGTCTGCACCGTATATAGCACCACTATAGGAGCCCTACCCCCCAATTCTAAGTGATTTGTGCAATTTTGTTTTAATAATACTTTAATCAATATAGAGAACAATCTGTAGTTTAAATTGCGTTCTTGACATTGAAATGAAACGCCCATCCGCATTCAATCGAAACTCAAGCAGCTCACAGTACAAGTTTTGACCTCCTCTTAAAACCGAAAGCCTTCAAGAGTACAGATTTTCTTGTTCCTTCAGCCAACCTAGCCTCAGCAAGTCTGAAAGGAGTCCTCCTTCTGGAATTTTCCCACGGCCTTCCCTAAAATCTTGGTACGGACACGACCGATGAAATTTATAAATCCAAATTTTTGCCACCAAGAATCGCTCTTGAACTCTCTCCGTCTTTTAACAAGTACAAAACAAATCATAATGGCCAGATCAAGAGGTGGTTCCCGTCCAACCGTTCAACGTTCCGCTCCAGCTCAGCATAGACCAGCTTCTACTGCTGCTGCTCACTCACCGGCCCAAGCTCCACAACACCAACAACCAGTTTATGCTCAACAACCACAACAGCCAGGTATGTTTGCCCAAATGGCATCCACTGCTGCTGGTGTAGCCGTTGGTTCAGCTGTTGGCCATACCATTGGTGCAGGTATTACCTCCATGTTTGGTGGCTCATCTTCTGCCCCAGCTGAGCAACAACAGGCCGCTCCTCCAGCTCAACAGCAGTATGCCACCCAGCAACAACAGCAACCAGCTGCCTGTGATGTTGACGCCAGAAACTTCACCAGATGTTTGAGTGAGAACGACGGTAACATGCAAATTTGTGACTTCTACTTGCAACAATTGAGAGCTTGTCAAGAGGCTTCTCGTCAGTACTAAATTTTTGATATAACTGAGCTGAATTCTATAATTATTTAAAACCCATACGACCTTTATAGATTGTTTGACAAACAGCAAAGCAGCAGGTATGTTCGTAATAATGATTCTTGTAAATAAACACATTTTGGTTTTAGTTCTAGTAGTACGTATATATCCGCCTCGGGGCAGCAAGATCCAACCAATCAGAGTTCGATCAAAGTCAATCATGACTCAGTAATTATATAATCAGATCTTGTGGAATCTGAACAGGAGGGTTGCTTGTAACCATGACAATCCCGGAATGGGAAAATAATAAACAAAAATTAAACCCACCAAAAAATCTTCTACATTTTCCTTGACAAGCAATCTTCCATTTAGAATCGGTTTTCCAAACTCAAAAAGCCCTTGATTTAGTTTTTAAGTTGACTTTTGGAAAGAGATACTTTATCACTTTAGACCGAAACTACGCTTGCTTTGATTGTTATTGACTGACCTCTAAAAGCTTCCTAATCAGAGAGGATCCCCATTGCCATTGTCTCTCTGTCAACTTCAATATTACTGTGCATACATACATAACTGATCCTACCATAAAAATTGAGCAGTTAGTACAAATTCTGATCACCAGCGAAGATTCAAGATTGCTACAACCATGTCTGTCAGAATGTTGAGAAGCACTAGATCACTCCCATCCCTAAAAGTCCTAGACTCTGCCTTTCGCAACGAGGTAAGAACATCTACTCGTGCTTTTGGTACTGTGTCTACTAAGTATAATTTGTGTGTCCCTGATATTCCTCACCACGCGACCCGTCCATTTGCTGAGTTCAAGAGATCAGTTCATCAAACTTCAAAGAAGAATGCTACTACTTTGCTTAGTACCACAAAGAATTCAGAGTTCTCTTTAATGAGTTTGAACTCTTTGAAGATGGAATGTCGCAAAAGAGGTTTGAAGGTTAGTGGCAGAAAGAGCGAGTTGGTGTCTAGAATTCAAACCTATGACAATTCATTTGCTGGCTCCGAAGGTAGCTCGATGTCAACTGCTGCCAGTGAGACCTCTAAGAGACCAGCTGGTGTGATAAAGAAGGCTGTAATGACTAACCCGCTTTCAAAGATGCACTTCTCCAAGTCTTCTAACGTTGAAGCTAAAGGGGATGACTCTCATATTGACTACATTAAGCCCATTGATCAAGATCCAGACCAACTTGTTGGAGATGACTACATTATTCAGATTCCATCGATATCTACCAAGGCTTCGCAAACCCCTGTTACTAAGCTGGAGAAAAAGCTGAAGGAGGAAGGTGTCGATGCGAACATCAACGATAAAGTAATTTCAAAGGCTGCGGGCTCTGACTCTAAGATTTTTGAGTTTGGGTCTTTCTTCAATATTGATGAGCAGAATGATGCTGCTGCAAAAGAGCAGGGATTTGAAGGGGCACAAGAGAAACCTGAAGAGAAGTATAAGTACGATGATTCTGAAATTCCCTCATATGACAAGAAAGTTTGGGCCGGTCTGTTGGCTGGTGTTGGTGCTTGGTGGCTATTCAAGCCAAAAAATAAGAAGTAACTATGGTTTTATTATGAAGGACACGAGTATTATTTAGGTTTTGTTTATTTATTTACGTTTGCAGTCTAGTCTACATTGATCCTGTCAATGCTACAAAAAAAGAATTCCGATATTCATAAGCCATTACCTTTCATTTGAAACCAATGCACGAAACCAAGCCGAAAACCAAGCATCAGTACTAGTTCATAAACATTGAACTGGCTGCCAGTAACCCTACACTTAATAGTAAAACTGCGGTGGTTGTTCCACCAGAATGAATGGAGAAACCGCCACCATATGCATACTGTGTAGGTCTCCGTTGTTTTGGGGGCTGATACTGATGAGTGTGGTCGTGCTGATGATGCTGGTGTTGCTTTTCAGTTCTTTGAGACCCAAATCGATGCAGATTCATGGTG
Organism: Barnettozyma californica; assembly: GCA_023627795.1. Taxonomy (NCBI): domain Eukaryota; kingdom Fungi; phylum Ascomycota; class Saccharomycetes; order Phaffomycetales; family Phaffomycetaceae; genus Barnettozyma; species Barnettozyma californica. The sequence continues at coordinate 691,108 of JAMAIE010000002.1, read as the reverse complement.
TAGTCGATCTCATCCTCGATTCGCTCACGAAACTTTTGTTCATCATGAGTATTTGTGCGCTGAAACGGTTCATCAGCGCCTGATTGCTGATTATTGAGACGTTTGTTGATCATGCGACGCTCGAACCAGAGGTTTCCCCTAAGATGTTCGTTGAAGTCAAAATGGGGGACATCGTGGTTGTCCCCTGTTCCTGCATAAGTAGATTGCGACATTGGACGATAATGTGCCCTTGTTCTGGAAAAATGCGTTCCTCCTGTTGATGCAGCTGTGTGGAAGTGTGGTCTCTTAGAGACTGTTCTGGCGTTGACCTGCTGGTCATACTTCTTGCGTGCAGCTGTGTTGGAGAGAGTTTTGTACGCTGTAATTATGCGCAGATAGTTTGACTTTACCACTTGCTTGTTAGGAGAGGAGCCGTGCATATCTGGATGATACTTCTTTGATAGAGCACGGAAAGCTTTCTTAATCGCACTAGAGTCTGCTGAATGAGGGATGTCTAGTATTTGATAGTGAGAGAAGTTCATGGGGAACTCTCTAGCACCCAACGAGCCCATAGTTGACGCCAAACGACGGAAAATCAGGCTGCTGGATTGCATGGCGAAATATCAATGAGGTTATAAGCAATGCCTAGCGCAGATGCGAGTTCGTTCGACTTTTTATAGATCAATATGGCGATGACCTGGCTGTGTGAATTTTTTTTTGGGTGTCTGTAGTTGCTTCAAGATGCTTGAAGGTGCTTCTAGCGTTAGGTGAAAAAAAAAGGTGTCACCGAAACCGGCAAAGCTTACTTTAAATTCATTCACGAGATAAGAACGTGTACGATACCTTCTACATATAGTGCAATGACAGATCGTAACTCATTATTCGGCTTCCTCTTCATCATCTTCATTGAAGTCCAGCTCAACCCATCCGGGCCAGGCAAGCTCATCTCTGAGCAAATCACGAATCAAATCAGTTAGGAATCGCTCAACCTTATCCACATTCCTCAGTATGGCGCCTTGGTCAAACTCTGCTCCACCGGTCTTGAGTTCTCCGATCTCATTCTCGATCCTTAAGTTTCTGATGATGTCGATACGTGTGGCCTTCTCCTTGGCCCGTCGTGGGTTCTTTAGCACATCATCCAACTGCTCATCACTCAAGTCACACAAAAAGGACACAAATAAACGTTTAGAAATGTAGCTTAATACCAACAATGAGTGGATGCTTAATTCCACAATCCTTAGTGAGACAGGAAGTTTGATGAATTCTGGAGAAGGGTAGTTCACCAATAGTTCTGTTTCAATCTCCAGCGTGACATCACCTTTATAGTCCGCCTCCACAAGAAACTGGATGTCATTTGGAGACTGCGGGAGCCTCGTTTCACCACCTTCATCATCAGTTGTAACGTAGAATTCTTCAAACGGATCAGAGATGTGACGGATCGTGATTTGAGGTCCCACCGAGCCAATAGAGAAGTCCTTTACTCTAATATTCTGTAAAAAATCGGGCAGCGTAAGTGCACTGAGGTGCTCGTTGAGGAAACTGGACACAGCAGCGTTGATTTGCTCAGGCTCTGATGGCCAGTTGATTTCAATGGACATTAAATCGGTTAATTTGTAGTCCGTAGTAAGAAGGTGTTGATCTTTTTTGGTTTTCTTTTCGTACTTTCGTACTCTCTGGGAACTTGGTATGCTTCGAAACCTTAAGAAGTCGGTTCACTCTGCCAAAGAGGCAGCCAAAGCTGCACAGAATCACACACATACCCTTCACAGGACTTTGACTGTGCCTACTCCTATTGCCTATCGTGTTGTGGCTGGTGTTGATAAATACCATGAATTCATTCCATACTGCAAAGATTCCTTCATCACTGAATGGGATACATCGGACGAGCCAACTAAAGCAGGTCTCAGGGTTGGGTTTCAGTCATTTGATGAGGAGTTTGTGTGTGATTTGGAGTGTATCAAGGATCAAGCGGTACTCGCAACCTCTGTAACGCATTCTCTCTTCCATCATTTGCATACTAAATGGAGTTTCAAAGAGATCAAAGATAGCCAGCACTGCCGAGCCTCACTGGAGTTGAGCTACCGTTTCAAGTCTCCGTTGTACCATAGTGTTAGTGGAGTATTTGGAACTAGCGTTGGTGAACTCGTCATGAGGGCGTTTGAGAAGAGGGCTAAAGAACTTCACGAAGAGACAGGTAAATAGAGCACTTAGAATACATTATTAGCATTAAGAATGATATTACATACACAAATCTAACGATGTCTCGCCAGTGGCATGTCCTGGATCGAAGTCACCAAACTGGACCAGTTGTTGGACTGCAATTCACTCACCTTTAGATAATTAGCAATTAGGTCCTGCGCACAGTCAGTAATCTGATACTGGCACTCTTGGAAAACGATAAGTTCATTCAACAATGACTGTTTGATCAGCCAATCCCTGTGTGTCTGGATATCAATCAATTTTTGATCATTGCTGATCAGGTTGTTCAGTTTATCCACCTCGAACCCCTTGACATCAGCCTTCTTATTCAATTCGTTTAGTTTGGATTGATGCATTTGGATACGTGATTGAATCATTGGAATCTGATTTCCACCTTTAGTCTCAAATCTGTCAATCAGCAATTTCAGAGAGATGAGATAGTCGTTAAAATTCTTGAATTTTTCCAAAGTTGTGTGCTTGATTAAAGTATTGGATTCTTCAAGCACGTCATTGGCCTCTTTGAATTTCAAACTCACAAGACTCAAATTCTCACTAATTTCAGCAATATCTGAATCACCAAATGCATTAAAAAGTTTCAAATTACCTGGATCATTAAAGCTGTTCATAATCTTGTTGAACTTCAAATCATCACTAGCAATCTGTTCATATCTCCTCATGAATCTTTCAACAAGAACAGTCAGCTTGCTCCAATTTTCAAGACAATTGACGATCTTCAAATTAACGCTTTCAACATTCAACACGTCCTGAAATATATCCAAATTCGCGTTCCACAATTCCACGAAGCCAATGGAGATCTTTCTTCCTTCAAATTCTTCCGTAGTGTCATATGTTGCCTGCTTTCTCCAAGATGAAAGATCAGTAGGAACAGTTAAAAACATCACCACGAGTTGTTCTTGTGATAAAATAGGGTGCTTCATGATCTGATTGATAAATCTCACTAGACCCTTCAGACGTCTAACAAGGAATTCTTCATCTGCAGTGCTACCGAGTCTCTTTGGAGGAAGATCAGGGATTAACCTGAATGGGTATTTAGTTAAGAGTGTTTGATGAAGCCAGTCAAAGTCTGAGTATCTTCTAATGACTTTACGATCCACGCTCTGTTCCGAATCAGGAAGGTCAACAAGGTGTTGAACGAGATAGTTGGTGTGCTTAAACATTAGAACACCTTCCTTTTCAGGAAGTTCTGTGATCTCCACAATGTCCTTGCCCAGAGGGTTAAAAGAAGTGCGGATTGAGGCAGTGTACATGGAAAGGTCTGTATCAGAGGACGGCAGGGAGACGTTACCGTTACCTGAGGTATTATGGGAGGAGATACCGGTTGCATCTGACACGACACCCAGAGGCTCTGAAGTTGGTAGTCCCCACGGATCTTCGAAGTTAAGAGCCATCACTATGCAATGAACGTGGCAAGTTGTGAATGAATTGAGTTGTTTGTTTGTTTGTTGTTTTTTTTTCTTCTCGATGTTATCGGTGTAAGCTTATTTTAAATCTTCTGATGGAATGAATGCCCCGGATTTCTGGACATAGAAAACAGTACTATGAATACTACATAAAACACCGATCGAAGTTTTTCTCTTGTTCGTCTATGCAATTTTCTTCGATGTGTTTGTGAAACCAACACCTTTGACATTGGCAATGAAATCATTTTCATCGTCATCACAATCTTTTAGATAAACCTCCGTTTCAAAGATAGTCTTAAGGTCTCTCAATAGATAAATCAAATCCTCATCAACTTGGGCCTTGCTGATTCTCAAACGACCCACATCCTCCTTACCAATGCACATATACACCAAGGCAAGTGGTAGTTGTGGTTTACAAACGACGGCCGATTTAGAAATCTCCTCCAGAAGACAGTATGCAACCTTCTCACCCAGCTCATCAGGCGTCTCCCCAGCAAGACCAATGTCTTCGGCATAGTATCTCCAGCCCTTTTTACTTTCAGCAACTAAAGTAATACCAAAACCGGGACTCTTACCGGAGTTTTCACCTCTCCAGACATCTGCGGTGATGTTGACTTCACATCCTGTATCCTTCAACACTGCTCTTGCATTGTCAATCATTCTGTTAACAACAGAGGGCGAAACACGTGTACAGTATGCGACACCTCTGATGGAGCTAATTTTTGGCTTTTCGATAGCATGCATAGTTAATGGTTGTGGAATCAACGAGTCCACGACTAGATGTACTTCACCGCCACCGAGTGGAGGCGAACCTCTCTTTAGGGTATGCAGTGACACTTCCCGAACACCAAACTTCTCCATCACTGGAAGCAAGCCCCATCTTATACCTTCCAGACCTGGGTCAGTCTTGGATGCAGTTATACCTTTAAACAAAATGTTGAACTTCTTCTTCGAAAATGGCGCAAGATAGAGCATCGCTTCAATATAGTATCCAACTGGCTTTGATTCATGACAGTTGTGGGTAATTTCACCACCGATAATGATACCTGGGTGGTATATTATTGTAGTACCAGTATATGAAATCTCAATACGTGAGCCGTTGGTGACAGCCTCGATGAGTCTGAGAAAGGAGACCTCGTGATCTTTGAGACCAGGATTGAGCTCATTAGAGCGAATCTTCTCGATCTTGATTGGAGTTCCTGCAAGTGTGGACAGGAGAAGACGTAAACGAAAGTTTCTGTGTCCCTGGAAAGTTACAAGAGCTTTGACCATGGCTTTGGTGTGGGTTGTAGGATACTTACTGAATATTTTGGTTCAGAAAAGAGCTGTCTTTCAAGGAAATAAATTTTCAGGCGATGAGATTACCCGGAGTTGATAGTATCTGAGATCTAATCCTAATTACGGAATACGAGCCGTTCTCTTCTGTTCTTACTATGAGCTCCTATCCGTCAATCATAGATTGCAATGCTATGAGAAAGACCACAATGAGTCACTGGGCTGATAAAAACTGAAGGTGAAGGATCTCCCGGTTCAGTCTCATGGCATAAGAAGTTCCAAAGCGGGGCAAGAGAGAACAACATAAACAGCAGGTGAATAACATCAATGATTCAGGATAAGTCTATCTTTCAAAGAATAGTAGTCAGGATAAAGGGGACTTTTACTTCGAAGGATTTCACGGTCTCATAAATCTTAGAACTTCTTTCCTGTTAATATTGTCCAAAGATCAGAACATGTTACCCGGATTATGAAAGTTTGTTCTCAGTTTTATCCCTAAGAGATGAAAAAAGATGGCGACAAAACAAAACAAAACAAACAGCTGAGAAGAGGCTGAATCACTGTTAGAAATTGCAAATTTAGACAGGAATCATGAGTGATACTCCGGGTGCTTCATCATCGCCGCACAAACGCGCACTTTCAGCGCAGACAGATGATATAGAAGACACTCCTCAAATGACACCGGACTCAAAGAGAATAAGATTGGAGGCTGACATAGGCAGCTCAGATATTGACCTTGGTGGATTTGGACTACCCAGAGTTGATTCAGGAAATTTGAACACTGATCTAATTGGGACACCACAACCAGGGGTGATTCTGTCTCCATCTAAGGAGGATGATATGGGTTTTAGTTTACAAGTACCAGAGCTTACATCTGGTGCGGGAGTTATTTCACCAAGCGCTACAGGTGATTCAAAAAACGGTAAAGATGATGTACAAAAAGGAGGTCCCCAGGCTGACCCTGATAAGTTGACAGATGCTCTATTGGCGTCAGGTGTTGATCTGAAAGCAGAGGAGGCATTGTTGGCACAAACACAATTGAATTTTCAACAGCAACAACAACAACAGCAGCAGCAGCAACGAGGCGCACTTGTACAGTTAGACCCATTCTTAAACCAGAGAAACTTGAGTGTATTCATGAACAAGATTGTGGTACAGAATAAGTTGAAGCATATGGGCTCGAACCCTGAGGAGGAGAAACAAATTCTAGAGCTGATCACAATTGCTTGCGAAGAGTGGATGAAAAGTATATTGATGAGTTCAGTAGTTTTGTCCAGACATAGACGCAGATCAGTGGCAAAGAGCAAGAAAAGGAGTGAAGTTTCAAAGGCATTGAGAGAGTTGGCGATTAAGGATCAAGCATTGGAAGAGAAGAGAAATGAACGTAAGAAGAAATTGGGGCTGACGAATGATGACGAAGGGAAGGAAGGATCCGAGGAGATTCAACACAAGGCCACCAATGCTACTGTGGAGATGATGGCAGGTGGAAGAAAGAAGAAGAAGTACAGTTGGATGACTGGTGGAAGTGCTGGAGCTGCCAATGGTGGCAAACCTGGTACGCCTGGTGGAGCTGGAGGCGACCAGACGATTCGCTTCAGAGAGGCAAGAGAAGAGCCTGGTATTGCTGTCAGAGACCTGCTTTTGTCTTTAGAGAAGAAGAGAATGGGGGTTGAGAAAACTTTGGTGAAAGGCTATGCTAAAATGAAGGACTGATCACTTACTCTGCCATTTAATGATAACGATTTTATAAATCACTTGCAACGTATTTAGTCCGATCCATGAATAATAATGTTGATGTTGATTCTGTTTTTAGGATTTAATAAACTATTTTAACGGATCAATAAAAAAAAGCACTCACGCTGGGGGTCGAACCCAGAATCTTCTGATTAGAAGTCAGACGCGTTGCCATTACGCCACGCGAGCTTTTATTGATGTAATAAGAATGTAGGAGAATACTGATAGGAAGGATTTCTCGGAAATGATAACTAGTTCGGAAGTCCCGTATATTTTGTTTTGATTTCAAAACAAAACAAGAATCCTCTTTTGTAACTCTCAGCTTCCAATACGCTCTGACTCTACAAGATCAAGTTCTCGCTAGGGAATAGTCGCGGAACGTCATGGATTTCCAACTTTCAGAGTCATTGAGCACTTTCCAGGCGTCGGACAAGAGTTCCTATACTATTCATGATGTTGACTATTTATTACGTGAAGTGACACCACAGTTGGGGCATTCTCCAGAAGCTGTAATTGACGGAGATATTTTCTCAAGTCTGGAGACATTGGTATTAGGCTTTCACACATTGAATAAGCACCACAAAAGAAAGGTTATTGAATTGGTTACCCATGGTCTTCACAGTGTATCTGACTTGACAAGTACCATTATTGAGACTGGGGATACAGAGTCATTCGCTGCACAAAAGCTATACTTGGAAGTATATGCCTATTTGACCCATGTTATTATCACTTATCTCGGGATGGAAAAAATGCCACACTCAGCGAAAAAGGCTGATGATCACTCTTTGGAGATCTTCAAGACCAACACTCAACAAATCGAGTTGGTTTTGGATTCTGTGATTATGCCATTCAAACTCCATCTTAATAGAATATTTATCACTACGCCTGAGAGGGATCTATTTGTGGCTGCCTTTACTAGACCGATTTATCTGTTGATGGAAGATGAGAAAAGAATGAAGGTCCCAACCTTGAAGGCATACATGTTCAAGGTGATATCTCTAGCAGTCAAATCACATGGGCATAGTTCTGCAGCACAGAGTGCTATTATGCAAAACCTCAACTATTTTGGGCACTTGAGTGGTGTTATGGCAGAGCTTTTGCAGCACTTGAACGACGTGTACGATTACCCACAGCTGACCGAAGAAGTTTTGAGAGAGGTGAGTAACAAGGAGTATGATCCTAATGATACAAAGAGTCCCAAACAAGTGTCCCTGTTCATTGTGAAGATATCTGAATTATTACCTTTGATTTTACTGAAACAGATGATGCTGGTGTCGAGGCTTCTTAGCAATAGCTCGTTTACATTGCGTTTGGCGGTGGTTGAAGCATGTGGTAATATTGTACTCGACATGGCTAAAAAGGATGAGGAGTTTGAGCGTCACAAGCAACATATTTTCACTCTTCTGGATCTTTTGACGGACAGATTCCGTGATCAAAACCCTTATGTTAGATCTAAAGCCATTCAGGCGGTTACCAGGTTATGTGAGATTGAAGGCAAGTTCAACAAACTGCGTACTACGTTCTTACAGTTGGCAATTAGAAGTTTGAATGATCGGAGTGCTCTTTGCAGAAGAAATGCATTGAAATTATTAGGTAAGCTCATTACCACACATCCATTCGGTGCATTGCATGGCACCCAACTATCCTTGACAAGTTGGAAGAAAAGACTAGCTGATGTGAAAGCCGAATTGGAGAAATTGGAGCCTGGAGAGAACACTGAGGTGATTGTGAGAAGAAATCTTGAAGAAAGCACCAATGCAGGCGAGTATGAACAGGAAGCTAAAGAGGAAGCTGAACTTGATGTTAACGCAATTGCCAAAATAAAGTTGACAGAACAGTACTATAATGATGCCATCGAGTTTATCGAAATGGTTCAGAAGGGTGTCGTGATGGCTACCCAATTGCTATACTCCAAGAATAAGAATGAAGTGATTGATACCATGGATTTCTTTGTGACAGCCAATGTTTATGACATTGAAAATACCAAAGTCGGTATTCGTCGGATGTTGCATCTAGTTTGGATGAAGTCCAATGACGAAGAGGGTAACAATATTGCTGATAACCTAGTCAGAAACTATGAGACCCTCTTCTTGTCCACGCCTCCTGAAGCATCTGCTTTAGAAGCCGCTGCATTTATAGCCAAGAACTTGATTAAATTGACTTACGAGGCCACCGTTCCTGAGCTAGCGTCACTTGAGAGGCTTCTTGGACTGATGTATGAGGCTGGGATGATCAATGATAATGTCATTAAGGTTTTGTGGCAGATTTATAATTTTCAAGATCAAAACTTCTCCAGAAAACAGCGTCGTGGATCAATCATTGTGTTGGGTATGTTGGCACTATCAAATCATGAGATTGCAGTGAAGGGTGTTGATGCTCTTTTGGCGATCGGCTTAGGACCAAAGGGTAAAGATGACTTGGTTTTGGCTAAGTATTCTTGTACTGCTTTGAATCGAGCTGTTCCAAGGCAGAGAAAGGAAACTAGTTCTGATAGAACAAATTTTAGAATTGGAAGAGAGGATGATGCAATCCGTGCGCTCGTAAAGGTCTTGGTTGACTACAATGATAACAGCGAATACTACAGTCTTGCGGAACAGGCGATAAATACAGTGTTTAACCTGGCACATGATCCTGAGTCTGTGGCTACTCATATCATCAGGGAGAAAACCAAACTGACATTTTCGCAACCTGTGGAAGGTCAGTCTCAAGTGATTTCATTATCACAGCTTCTATTTATTGTGGGCCACATTGCAATTAAGATGGTTGTACATTTGGAAGCCTTGGAAGCTCAGTTCAAGAAAAAGAAAATCGAAGCTGAGATGAATAAAGACAAGGGAAAGAAGGATGATGAATCCCATGAATTGGAGATGATAGGAGGAACTTCTGAAGACGACTTTGCTGATGCTGTGAACTTCATCAAGGAGAAGGAGTTGCTTTTCGGCGAGAGTTCTATATTGGCCAAATTTGGACCGCTTGTGAAAACAGTTTGTCAATACTCAGACAAGTACGACAACGCGATACTACAGAGGTCAGCTGTATCATGTTTTGAGAAGTTGATGTGTGTTTCTTCAAAGTATTGTGAGGATAATCTTCAGTTACTATTAACAATCATGGAGAAGTCACAAGATCCAGTTATTCGCTCTAATTCTGTATTAGGTCTTGGTGACATGACAGTCTGTTTCAATAACTTGATTGATGAGAACACTGACTTCCTATATCGCCGTTTGCATGATGAAGACTTGATGGTGAAACGTACTGCGTTGATGACGATAACATTCTTGATCTTGGCTGGCCAGGTCAAAGTTAAGGGCCAGTTATTCCAGATGGCAAAGTTATTGGAGGATGAAAATCAGAACATCAGTGACATGAGTCGTCTCTTCTTTACAGAGTTGGCTACAAAAGATAACGCAATCTACAATGGGTTCATTGACATATTCAGTGGATTATCAAACGATGAGGACCTGGAGAAGGAAGCACGTAAACGTATCTTGAAGTTTTTGATTGGCTTCATTGATAAGGAGAGGCACCAGAAGCAGTTGTCTGAGAAGTTAGTTCAGAGACTAGCTAAGGTTGAGAACCAGGAAAAGTGGAATCACATTGCATTTGCGTTAAACACCCTCCCAAACAAGACTGAAGAGATTTCCAAGTTACTAGAAGCTGGGTATAATGAAGTTAGCAGTAAAGAATAGATCATAGATTTATTTACAAAGCTAATAATAATTTATTGGTTGCTCTTATTCTTTACCTTCGTAGTGATCACCAAACATCTCTGACGGGTGATCAAATACGTCCTTTGCAACACCAATCTCACAGTCAAACGGCAATTGTTTTGAATAAAGTTGACCAGACTTCAAGTGTTCGCTGACAACGTCAGCAAGACCCTTAATAAATGTAGGAGAGTCATTTAGAGACTCAGCTCTCTTAACCTTATGTGGATACTTGATGTCTTCTTGTAACTCGATATCAATCTCATGAAGAGTCTCGATATGATCACTAGTGAACGCAATTGGGACAATGATGATACCCTCAGCCTTTTCTTCAATTTTCTCGACAAACTTGGCTGTTTGAGCACCTAGCCATGGCTTTGGGCCAACTTGGGATTGATAAACAACTCTATATGGGTTGCAAAACTTCAACTCTTTCATCACAGCGTATGAAGTGGCACTAACTTCAGCAGGATAAGCATCACCATTGTTGATAACGTCCATTGGAAGTGAGTGTGCAGAAAAAAGGATCTTGACCTGATCTCTCTTGTCTTCTGGGAATTCTTGCAATTTGGCCTGGATGTTTTCGGCAAATGCTTTTACAAGTCCTTCGTTTTCTGGCCATCTATCAATAGTTGACCATTCAATCTTTCTCTGTGGATCCAACTTCTGAGTTTGTCTCCAGAGTTCATTGATAGAACTTCCTGATGTAGAATAGGAGAATTGGGGATATTGAGAAAAAGCAACGGCTCTGGTAATGCCATCATCGAGCAATTTCTGCAAAGTCTCCTCTGTGTAAGGATGTGCGTAGCGGAAGGCCACGTAAGGCTTGTGAGGCGCAGTTTCTGGGTTCGTCTTATCTAGGATCTTGCAAGCCTCTTCAACCTGATACTGTGACCATTTTAAGATAGGAGAGCCTCCACCGATTTCCTCGTAGTGCTTTTCGATCTTTGGAGTACGACGCTTAGCGATCCAACGAGCCAGTGTATCTTGGAAGCGACCCACACCGAGATTGATCAAATCACCGTCTGCAAAGAGCTTGTACAGGAAGTTGTATACTTCTGGTATAGTGGATGGGCCACCCATGTTCATGAACACCACAGCAGTGGCTTTATGCTGACGTTTCCAGGCAGCAGCACTGGTGCTAAAGAGCCTTGTTTGTTGTCTGAGCATCTGTGAGATCAGTTCTAATGGGTGATTAAGAGGGAGATTGGTGGCGTGTTGCGGCTATATAAATTTAGCTTGCATCTGAGACCTGGTGGATGTTCCGCGAAGTTCTAGGAACGACTACGAAGATGCGGAATACGCGACGTCATTTAGGCTACTTTTAACTACTTTTCACCCTTTACTACACGACATGCATTCAATGAGAAGTAGAGAAGTTGAAGGAACATAGACGAGCTTCCAGGAATACAAAGACTCATAGGCTTTGAACTTTTAAGTCTCTCTGAAGGCCAAGTATGGCATCATCACGTGATAACACGTGAATATGCTACATGAACCGGATTTCAATTATTTTTTCTGTCGTTTGGAGAAGTATCCAACCTATGTGTTAGTATGGAGCAAAGAGAGAAACAGCCATTCACTGTTAGCCATTGAGAGCTTTCTCCTTGTTGATATACTGAACCGGTCATGGTTAGATTTATTTCAAATACAATTGCGCAGTGGGCTGCGGCATCTGGACTTGATGAGGCCACCCTAAAGTTGGTCATTTGTCTCTTTGGTTCATTCCCACTGAATGCAATCCTAAAGCGTATTCCAGATAAGGATATCTTTAGAAAGAATGCATTCATCATCTCTGTTTCTGCTTTTTACTTGTTTGGAATCTGTGATTTGTTCACTGGTTTCAGAACATTGATGATCAGTACTGGGTTCACTTATTTGATCACAAGATATCTTAAGTCCAGATTTATGCCATTTATCAACTTCTTCTTTGTTATGGGTCATTTGGCTTTCAATCACATTAGTCTTCAGTTTTTCAGCGACTATGATGCAAGCAAGATTGATATTACAGGAGCTCAAATGGTCCTTGTGATGAAGTTGACAGCATTTGCTTGGAATGTCCATGATGGGCGCAAAGCAGAGTCTGAATTGACTGCATACCAGTTATCGAAAGCTGTCAAGGAACATCCTCCCCTAATCAATTTCATGAGTTATGCTTTCTTTTACCCATCTATCCTTACTGGCCCTGCCTTTGATTACATTGACTACGAAAAATGGTTAAGTTCCGAAATGTTCACCGATTTGCCTGAATCTAAGAAGCCTGGTAAGAAGAGAAAGAGAAACATTCCTAAATCTGGCCGCGTTGCGTTTTATCGTGTCGCTCAAGCTATTGGCTGGTTGCTGATCTGGCAGAAGTCAGGTGAATATGTCCCATTTGATTACCTTTTCTCACCAGCTTTCAAGACCCACAATCTGATTTATAAAATGGTGTACCTCTATCTCCTTGGATTCACGTACAGACTAAAGTACTATGCAGCATGGACCATTTCTGAGGCATCCTGTATCTTGGCAGGTCTGGGTTACAATGGATATGACAAAGAGACCGGTACCATTCTCTGGAATCGTGTTCAGAATATTGACATTTTTGGATTTGAGACTGCTCAGAACATACATGTCGCTCTGGAAGCCTGGAACCAAAATACTAACAAGTGGTTGAAGCATTATGTATATCTCCGTGTCACTAGAAAAGATTCCAAACCTGGTTTCAAAAGTACATTGATTACATTTTTGACCTCAGCCTTTTGGCACGGCACAAGACCAGGTTATTACCTAAGTTTTGCCACTGGTGCACTAATGCAGTCCTGTGGTAAGATTTACAGACGCAATCTGAGACCAATTTTCCTAGATGATGAAGGTCATGGAAAACCAACCAAACTGGCCTATGATGCCGTCACTTATGTGGTTACACAACTTGCTGTGGGCTATCTAGTTCAACCATTCATGATTCTTGATTTTGGTAAGTCGCTTGCTGTCTGGGGCTCTGTTAAATACTGCGTGCATATTGGTATTGCGATTACTGTGTTCTTGTTCAATGGTCCATTCAAGAAGCCAGTTGTGGCATTTGTAAAGCAGTTTCACCCACAAAAGAAGGAGGGCAAGCTTGTGGACATTATCCAGGATAAGAAAGATTTGGAAGAGAAGGAGGCCATCCATTTGGGTATTCCAGTCGCAGATTTTGAAAATGCTGACTTGTCCAAGATTACTGCAGAGCTGGATGAGTTCAAGCAAGATGTAGAGGAATGGCAGAAGGCTCATGGCCTGGAGGAGGAAGAGAAGAACGTCAAGGAAGCATTCAATGAATTCCACAAGGATATGGAGAAGCTAAGAAAGTCTACGATCGACGAGAAAAAAAGGGATTAATTGGTTTTAGTTGTTTAATGATCATTCATGCTTATTAATTAATCAATGTAGTCGGTCTTCTATAGGTCATCAGGATCAAATAAATCTAAGTCTTCCATCACATCATTATCGCCGTCATCACCTTCATCACCATACGCACCACCAAATGAACCTCTTCTAGTGATAGGTCTCGGTGATGTCTTTGTAGTTTCATCCTCCTTTTTATCGTCAACGGTAGTAGTCTTCTGGATAATAGCAGTCTTCCCACCAATAACTTCTTCTGGTTTTAAGGATGCAATTGCTAGCATCCCACTCCGCATCAATCTCTCACTGGGCCAAACGAAATCTGCTGGCATCATCGTCGTCTTTGATTCAGGCGCTCTGGTGAATTTGGACAACTTCATAGCATATTGGAGGATACTACCAGCAGAGACCTTATTATCCTGCATTTCCCTCTGTTCAGCCAATGCTGTATCTAGTGTAGATAACGATGCCAGCTGTGCACGACATTCACCGAGCCCTAGGAGCACCTTTTTGCAATTATCGCCCAGTTCGTTGGCGCGGGTTTCTAGAGCCTGGATCTCAAGTCCTGATTCACGATGTTTCACAAGGTCCTGTAAAGAGTCTCTCAACTCGCTATCGAGCTTCACTAATTGCTCTGCATCTTGTATGTTTGGATTGTATAGGGCAACGGAGGCCAAGAGAGAATTAAGTGTGTGTTCATAAGCATCGATAGTTTTGATGATGGGGAGTTCGGCAAGTTTATTGTCGATTTGTTGTTGTTGTTGTTGTTGCTGCTGCTGCTGAATCTCTGGCGTTGCGATACGGGAGTGAAGACTTAGTGATGACTGTGGCCTGTCCAATGGAGAAGTCATTGTGGTCACCAATCGGGAAGCTGAAGCACGCAGTTTGTTGTTGTTGGTGTTTTTTTTTTTTGCGTAACTACACTTATCTAGACAGCATACGCTCTAATTGGTGGTAATAGATTACAGCATTAATTATGATCATCTTCTGTATCTCCTGGACAGTTAGAGGAAAGATCTTTTTGATCATTATATTTCAAGCCACAGTAGAAGCAATAGTCAAATTCTGAGCGTAAATGGAGGTTGAGCCGTTGAACCTGATCACTGATGGGGAGCTCCTCAAACACTGACAGTTCAAAATCATCACCTTCATCTTCAGGTGTAGCATCTTCCTGTTTCTGAGTATGTTTACTCTCAGAATCAGCTTCCGTATGATCTTCCTTCTCATTCACACTCTCTTCGCGCCTCGCGCTGTTAGCTTTCAACAGACCTTGGATGTACTTAACATAGCCTCTCCACATGACATTGACGTCAAGAGGATCCAACTTTTCAATATCAACATCTGCGTCCCCGCTAAACTCATAGCAGTACTTTTGCATCCGATGGACTACCTTAGTCAAGCTAGCATCCTTATGTTCCTGATTCAACCGGCTTCTGAATTCGGTTTCATCATTCTTATGCCATTCCTGAATGTGTCCTGTAGGAGTTCTTGTTTCCCGTATACCAGCTCTGCTCGAATTGAGAACTGGCATAATGGGCTCGAGTAAAGCAGTCTTGTTCTTGTTGTCTGTACCTAGAACATCACCGATCGTAAACCCCATTTTCTCCATAATGGAGAGGCCTTTTGACTTGGAGTTCCTTGACGAGGCAAGAGGCGTATTGGGGAGTGGTGTAAGAATATCTTTGGAGCCATGAGATTCACTGATTTGACCAAAGAGAGAAGTCCTCAGTCTATCCTGCATCAGTTCAGCCTTGGATTTCTGAATTCCTCTATGTACAGGCGATATCTCTTGGAGACTCTTGGGTTTGCACTCATCATCTTCAACTATGGTGATACTTAGATAATCTTCTTGTTCATCACTTACATCTTCTGGTATTATTTGGTGGAAAGTTGGTCTCTCATCGTCGATGTCATCGGCTTCCTCAAGTTGTAACGTCAATTTGGGCAGTTTGATGCGTTTGCGGTTGGCAGGACGAGTCACTTCCCTGGGAGCTGGCTCCTCGTCTGAACTTTCATCAAACCCAAGTTCTTTACGCTTACTTTTCATCTTATGATCGGCTGTAAAAGCAGATTGATCTGTCCCCACTTTTTGTTTTTGTTTAGTTTTAGTTTTTCTCTCTAATGATATGAGGTGGGAAAATAGAAGACTTTTACTGAAATTTACCATAACCCAAAAATATCGAATATAGCACGTAGCATCACCCGATGAATACAATCTAGAATATAAACTGTACATAGATACATTCAAGCTTACTTGATATCAACGCCTTGACTCTTCAATTGTTTGTAATGTGCCTCCTCCAAACCAGATTTCCAAAGTTGGTGGTTCTCACCAATCACGTATGTGATTGTTCTCTTCTTGAAGCCTTCCTCACCAAGGTACTCCAACTGATCTATTACATCCTCCAATAAAAATGCCTTACCAGCTGCAATGCCATCTCCCAGGCCAGGGTGCAGCACATTCACCGCATGGATGTGGAAATGGTAGTATGATGGTTGATAGTGGATGAACAGACGCAGGTGATCAGGGTGAATTCTATTCTGGTAACACGAAGAGACAGAGTTTCTGATTTTTACCTCCATTTCTCTCAACCATTCTCTATGTGTGATATTGAGGTCCCTTAGGGATTTAATGTCGTCACGGTACACAATGGCACAGAGATACAGAGCGTCGATGTTAACTCCATCCCACTTCATATCAGGCAAGAGGATAAACCCATTTTCCTTGTTGAAGTCATTGTAGATAACTCTGTCAGCCTCCGCACCTTCATACAGAATATTTCTCACCCATTTGAGACGATCGCCAGTCATTGTCTTGATGTAAGGAACGACATACTCCTCATACATTGCCGGAGTTTCCTCAATGATGTGCAACTGTTGAGTATCGTACTTCTTGATGTGTGTCTCTGTAGCTGGGTAAATCAAGTTCAACTTAGCAGTAGGTGACTTATCAATATCCTGCTTGAGAGTGCAGAGCCCCCAGTAGTATATATCATTCTGGGTAATCGTCTTGACAACATCAATGGAATTGACGCACGCAAAGTCTGAGTCACAACTTCTGGTTGGAGGGTCTCCCTTTAGAGCAGCTTCCTGCTCGTCAAATGAAAAGTGCGACTTCTCGACAGAGAGAATACCTGGTTGCCCATCTATTTGGCCCAAGAGAGCAATGGTTTTCGTCTGGGGATTGGACGCAAGTACGCGCTCAAAGACGAATTTCTGAACGAGTTGATCTAATGACATAGCTATGTAGAGTGTGTAGTGTGACAATATATTTGTCTGAAAGCCACTTGCCTGCGATTGAGAGTGACACTGCTCTGATTTTTCCCAATGGAGACCAGTTAGTAGAAAGCAAACAGGAAGCTTTTTTTGGTGTAAAGATCACGAAGTTACTTGGTACGGCCACCTTCCGAAGTAGTCTCAAGATGATTTTTGCTGTTAGTCTGACACCATTCAAGACAGCCGTCAATATTTGAGTCTTACAGCTTACATTAAGTTTACCCAGAAGAGGAAGTATGGAGAGTTTTTGGTTTTACAAAATTCTGAGACCATCAGTCTCGCGAGTATCTGCACCAAACTTGACAAAGTGTATATGAAAGAAAATACAGTATGGTAATAATAAGTCCGGTCTGGTCCGGTCTGGTCTAACTTGCGAGGTTTAACAGCTCTCCTCACCATCCCACTCTACTTGCGAGTCCAAGATCACAAATTGCCATTTTTTACTGCTCGCTGGGTGGGGCCCTTTAACACTCGGACTTGTTGAGGTTTGGTTGCATACGAGGAGTAATTAATATCTCTGATACGCGTGCAGCATACCTTTTATTGCAGCCTACAGGAGATGTTGCTTGCTTGTGCTCGGATCTGCAGCTCGGGCAACCTCCCACTTGAAAAGTTCGGATGTTGAAAAATTGAACTTTGGAAGTCGCCCTCGATTCCGTCATCAATTGTGAGCATACAAAAGTACAAAACCGCATATTTTAAGCATCTTCAAGAACCTTGCGTATATATTGTCGTAAATTCGAGTTAAATTCTACTTCCGAGTTCAGACATGCCAGGTTCAATAAAAATAACAATTTCAAGTAAGAGTTGCATGCAATTTTACAGTATGAATACCTGGAAAACGGAATCGTTCAAGTGGAGTCTGTTAGCTCTTTAAAACCCAGATCCCTAGTGTCCACTATTTTAGAGATCTTTAACACTATCAACTGCAATAAGTGAACGATGGGCTCCTTCAGTGGTCAAATCGTAAATTCATTGATAGTTAACATTGGCCATTATTCTAAGACAAAACAAGAAATGTTTAGTTTCTGCATACGGCTACTTTAAAAGGATCAAAAGTGGACGGCTGGACCAGGGAATCGACTTTAGATACCAGGGCACTTCTAAACCTTCAGCTTCCCAAAAAAGTTAACAACAGCAACAGCAACAACAAAAACAACAGAAAACGATTTGTTTTAAACCACATTGTATGATCCTCCAATGTTTACTCAAACTAGATAGAGAATGTTACTTGCTTCTCGATACTGCTATTTTTACATTGTTGTAAAGCTTTTTTCCTGCAAGGATATGTCATTTCCATGCACATTTGAATGAGATGTACGTTATGCATAGAAAATATTCTGCGGGTGATTTCCAGACTATAGTCACATCACTGTATATTGATTGTCCGCTATTTAGGACCGAAGTTGTCTTTGGTCTCTAATGGACATACTGTCTGAAACTGCAGCAAGAGACCTTAAAGAGACATTTTTAGGCACTTGGCGCATTTTGGGGATCACATACCCAACAAACTCAATATCGTAGATTGTTGAATAACATTTTCACTGTTCTACTTGACGATGTTTATGGATGGAATGAAGTTCATCTCGGCCAAGGCCCAGGGATCGATATCACATCGTCATACCTATACCTACAGCTGCCGTATCCGAAGCTCGCATATTTATTTATATCCCGGTGCCGCGGAAGTGAAATTTGTCCTTGTCTGTTGAACTCATTCAGCTTAAAGAGCTGCGGCTCCGGCATTGTTCGTATTGATACAGATAAATCCTACGGTAAATGTAATACTCTATAGAAAAAAGTAATTAAGGATACTAATATTCCAACTTTTTTTCATTTTTCTTCCCGACAGAAACTCCCCAACATACCGGCCTGCACCACTTCAGACACTGAAATACACATAACACTGCATACATAACACTACACTGCATGAGCATAAAGTGACATGTGAAATCCAGTAACCACCTTTCGGTAACCTCCTCGGCTGAAAAACTGCAGTCTAGCCGTTGAGGAAATGAGGTACGTCTGCATATGTCGGTCTATCTCCACCAACAACATCAACATACTTCATTCATCTTCAAGATCCCAATAATATATAACTGATAAGCTGACTAACTAAGCGGTAGTGTATGATGGAAAAGGTATCCTTTGATTGAGTGAAACTGGACTACGGCTCAGTTGCAATGTCTGATGAACTCCAAAAATCGTGGTTCATTTTTAAGATTGCAAACAATAGGTTCGATAGTGGTAATAATTCGCCAACAGTGCTAAACAAGGGAGCTCATTTCGGTTTCGTGGGCTGTGGTAGGATCAGACTTGAGCAGCTGTTTAATATCTGAGCAGAATCGTGTGGTCTATGCGGTCTGTTGCTTTACCCAATCACGAAGTTACAATCTACGACTCCTAGGAGTTATTTAATGTTGTCAATAGTGCACAATTTTAGGATTTAAGAAAGACAGCCAACCGTTCCTGAATGAATGATTAAATATAGAACTGGCAAGCTCATGAAGCTTGGATGACCACCTCATGGAAGGGAAAGCGTCCGATTAAATGTAGACTAACATTGTTCCATTCTGTCATTTGACACGTGAGGCGGAGCAAAATTTGCAAGTCTATGGTGCAAGGATTTCTCTCATATTTGTGATCTCATTTCCTGAGTATGGTGGTGCGCTGAAAGATGACTTCTAATAGAGCTTGGGCTTGTATCTGATTATTACACATTTGTAAGCATACACTCTGAGCTCAAAATCTTACATATTTCTGTATCACTTAAATCTCCATCCAGATCCCTAAAAGTATGCTAACCAACGGTTTCCGAGTCTTAAAGGGCAAGAAGGGGGCGGTGCAAGGTAAATGTAAATAACAAAGGAGGACTCCCGAAACGATGAGTTGCGGATCGTTTGGTAGATACATGCTGATGCATATGCAAGCATCTGCATAATTATTTACCGCACTTTTGAACTTAAAGTTTAATGTACGACCAGAATGGAAACTCCTTGGAAGCTGGAACAGGAATTTGGAACCGTCTGAATAGAGTTTTTTGGTCACGAGAGAATTATTGAGAAGATAAACGGGTTCTAACATACTGGTTAAGCTTGATCGCTTATATCCAGCTACATCTATTCTTGCATTGGTTGACCTCCAGATGTTGGTGAATATACTTCAAATTATGTGCGGGAATCTCCAGTATTTTCACTATTGGGGATATTGAGTCTTTATTGCCGGAGACAGAACGGAAGGGATACCTTGCAGTATCGAGTTGTGGTGTATACCTGCCAGATTACCTGTTTTTTTAACTATGGATTTACAATCCATAATTGAGAGCAAGTATTTACATTAAGCGTCAATCTAGCACATTTGCTAATCCAATGTAAATTCTGCTATGGACTCAGTAGTATGTACCTTTTAACTTTAGCTCCTCCATTTGCTATCTACCAATCTCTTTCTTCATTAGGCTCTTGAATGCGAATACATGCGGGAGCAGTTTGCCGTACAAAAGGCATCACCACAAATGCCGACACCTTGATACCTGATACAGAACCACGATCCCCACTATTATGGACATATGGCAGTAAGCAATAGCAACAAACACTCGAGGCCCTGGTATATGTGGTAGTCTCAATTAGAACGACATGAACCTTGATTGCTATCTACCTCCAACACTTCCAGTTTTAAACTTTTACCACATTAAGCTTTCGTCAACATTTCGAAACCCGAAACCCGAAGACATCTGGACTGTACGCAGGTTCCAATCTGGTGCAGACATAAGCTTGCATAGAGTTGCAGGTTTGGCACTGCAGAGATCAACGAAAGCATGGAGTAACGGGCGCTCGTAAGTTGTTGACGCACATTTCTGCAAGGGTATTCACAATTGTTTCCAAAATCCCCTTCTGTATGCATTTATCTGGAACGATCCGGACACGAAACTGCAAATATGAACCGCTATGCACAGATTCAACTGCAGGTATTTTAAGTGATTTATGCAGTCAGATTCCGGTTGGGAATGGCCAGAGGCAAATGACTTCCCAGCGCAAAAAAGCTTCCACCTAGTGAAAGTGAAACTTTTTGCCACGTAGGTTCTAATCACACTCCCCTACACAATACACCCTGCTCCCCACGAGATGCCAAAGCGTACCTCCCCATCACCAACACAGCCTAGGGTCAAGCGCCAGACCCCTAAAACATTCCATGCTGAACTGGTGAACCAGCAACAAACACAACAACAGCACCAAGAGCAACAAAGGCAATCACTGATGGAGAAAGACTCTAACTACATCAAAATACAAAGAGAGTTTGATGTTTCGAGCTCTAAGACATGGCTCTTCATTGGCCAGTGTGCCGCCACTTTTGGACTGCATTCGTTAGCTGTACAGGCTTATGATTCCTCACTAAGACATACTCCGGACAAGGTGGATTCCATCGTTGGATTATCCAAGGCGCTGAAGTTGCAGGACCCAACTCTCGGACTGAAGCAATCGACAGAGCTCATATTGTCCTCTATCCAGCGATACCAACATCTGTCCAATGAGCCAGCGCTCTGGAAGGAACTCTGTGAAACCCATCTGGCTGCCTCCCAATTTGAAGAGGCACACCAAGCCATTTCAAGAGCACTAGCTCTCAATGGAACAGACCCAGAGCTCTTACTAACGGGTGCAGAGTGTCTCATCAAGCTGTCCAACTTCCAATACGCCACACATATTTTGCATTCAGTCCTCTCTGCCTTTACCAACAAACCTCATTTGAACGAGTTGGAGGTAAATATTGTGAGAGACGCCCACTATAAGCTGGCCTACCTGGCCTCGCTAGAGGACAATGTCAAGGTTGCTGTTTCTGAGATTAAGATTGCCCTATCGCTCCCACCACATCCACCGTCTAAGATCGAAGAACAGGCCACGCTATGGGCCTTTTTGATAACTTTGAAGGAGAGAACTGGTGACGTTGAGATTGCATTGAAGACAGCACAAGATGCCATATATTCTGTCGGAAGCGTACCCAAGTTACTCATTGCACAGGCATACCTTTTATTGCTTCCAAATAGCAAAATTTTTGACCCTTTGACTGCTATTTCGTTGCTGGAGAGCGCTGTCAATCAAGAGGTCCTGGCCCATGGACCCAACGTTGAGGGAGACTTTCTAGTCTGGTATCTATTGGGTAAAGCTCATACAGCGATTGAATCACCAAGGGAAGCATACAATGCTTTCCAGATTGCCCTAAGACTAGGACCGTCATCTCCATTGCCGTGGTTGGCTGTGGGTTCACTGTACTTGAAAATGGGCCAGTTGCCAGATGCTCTTGCGGCATACTCTCAAGCAGCGCGTTTGATGGTCGATGATACTTCAACTACTGGTGCTGCTGCATCAGCCACTGCTTGGGATGGATTAAGCTGTGTGTACGAGCGTTGTGATGATCAGGCCCACGATGCAGCAGACGCATGCCTACGTGCTGCTGCTTGTTTCAGAGCTGCCGGAGACTTAAGAGCTGCTACTCAGTCAGAACAACGTGCGCATTCGTTGACTGCTGGTGCTAGAGGAGAAGCTCCTATTCCTTCATTGAGGGATCCGCCAGAGACCCCTATCGTTCTCGTGAGAGAGTTAGTGTCTGGCTCTAAACAGTCATTGGCTAACAACGCCCAGCAGCAACAACAAGCCCCCACTGCACAGGTTGGACCACCACTACCATGTCACCAGCAGCCACAGAGAGCCACCCAAGTTTCACCACGAATGACACAAGAGGATAAGAAAGTGTCTCCTGGGCTGTCTGTAGGAAGTGGTGAGGCTCCAAGGCATTTCCACCATATCCCAATACCAAGAGGCTCATTGGCATCGAGGTCAAACACCCCTGACTTGAAACAAAACGAGAAGCAACAACAGCAGGTACAACTATCACACCAACCGACTCCTGCTCCGCAACTTCAACAACCACAACAACCAAGCTGGTCGCCACCAACACAAGAAGCTCCTCCAAATGGTTTCCACTACCAGCCGCCTCTACAGAACCCTGCTAACCCTCGTTCTTTAGTTGGTCCTACTCTTGGTGCCTCTTCAAATGTAGCTCCACCCGGTTTTGCAGCCCATGCACCACCACTGATACAACCACCTCAGCATCCTCCCCAAAACATACCACATCCTGGCCCTGGTAGCATTCCTGTGGGAGTTCCTAATGGGGCGGCCTACATTCAGCAACCGACTTATGCCTACAGTCATGCACCTCCAACTTCAGCATTTGCAGCCCAATGGAGATGAAGATAGCGATAATGATTTCAGAAAATGATGTTTTAATGATTTTGATGTCTCTGGTTGTAATAATGTGCCTCATTTTTCACGATGAAGACCGATAGTGTAGAAAGTATCGTTGCTGTCATTTTAATCTGACGCGTTAATAATTTTCGCGTTTTCATCCCAAAATAGTCCAAAATCGCCCACGCGTCACGAGTTTCAAACCAAATCTGCAGGTTGATATGTTCCTTTTCACCTGTCAAATATATA
The DNA here is from genome assembly GCA_023627795.1 of Barnettozyma californica. NCBI lineage: Eukaryota > Fungi > Ascomycota > Saccharomycetes > Phaffomycetales > Phaffomycetaceae > Barnettozyma > Barnettozyma californica. The sequence continues at coordinate 667,672 of JAMAIE010000002.1, read as the reverse complement.
AGTGACTTTTCCCCTTTCTTCTACTTCTTCGTAACCCGTAGACATTCTCGAATTAAACCAGCACATGATGATGAAGAAGAGCCAGAGCAGTACTTTCCACGAGTCTAAGTCCAGAAAGCTTTGGAGATCGATTACATCAAAAGATAAATCGCTCCCACTGCCCAAGTATTCGGTACCTAATGTATCTGCTCCGTCAAGCCCCGTCACGCCTGAATTTGTGAACTCTATACCACGGAGTCGTTCAAGCATGTTGATCCTAGAACAACCTACAACACGGAATAACAACCACAACCACAACAGAAGATCTCTCCTTAACAAGTACAAATCAACAGTTGACTTCAGCACTTTCAGGATCGATGAAGAAACAACAGATCCTGAAGAGCTTGAGTTTTACAACCAGATTTGCAAGAGAGAATCCTCAAAACACTACTCATTTCTACCTGAATCGGAAATAGGAGAATGTGACGAAGAGGTTCAAAAGACCACCATAAATGAGAAACTATTCGACTCAGCATTGGAAGATTACAAGCTCTTCACAGGATCCCCACTGAACTCTCCCGACTCTTCTACATTTTCAGATAGTTCATCCATCATACCCGAAGAGGACAAAATTGTCTCGATACCATCCTTTATATTATCTGGTGAAGCTCTTGATTCCAAGGAATCCATTATGACCATTTCCAATTCGTTATGGGTCGGATCAACAATCACAGACTTAGAGTTTGAGCAAGATATGATTTTGGATGCATTTGGCGGGGTTGATGTGAGCGAGCTATTTAGTGAAAGACTAACGGACAAAATTAGCCTGGGACCAAATGCATCGAAGACACATAGGGCCAGTGGTTGTGTGAACAGGACCTCTCTGTTCTTTGGCTAGATAATTTTTAGATTTAAGATCCTCACATCAGCGATCTGGCAGATAAACTAATGACCTTTAATGAAATGATATTTATTGACAGTATGTAGACTATGCATAGTATTCAGTGCTCTAGTATGGTGTCAGTCTTGGGCGTTGTATACCCTTCATTAGGTGCTGAGGTAAAATCTCAAGGTGGTGTGTGGGTGACGTGTGACTGTGACTTCTAACCAATTCCGAGGGGAAGCAGAATATGAAATGTTCATCAATAGTCACGTGAAGTGACCGGATTTTTTATATTTTTTTTTCAACCACACGCTGGAAATTTTTCAAAGTCATTTCTATTGTTGACCACAACTTATTTCAATCTCTTCAAGGAATAGTCCGCCTATCAAGCTTAAACTGATTATTCTAGATTCAAAATGAAATACTTAGCTGCTTACTTGCTTTTGGCCCAAGGTGGTGTTGAACAACCAACCTTTGAAGACATCAAGTCCGCTCTTGCTGTTATCGGTGTTGAGGCTGAGGAGGCCAGAGTTTCCGCTTTGTTGGCCTCTTTGGAGGGTAAGACCTTGGCTGAGGTTATTGCTGAGGGTAGTGCCAAGTTGGCTTCTGTCCCAACTGGTGGTGCTGCTGCTGCTGCCCCAGCTGCTGGTGCCTCTGCTGGTGCCGAGACTGCTGCTGAGGAGGAGAAGGAGGAAGAGAAGGAGGAGTCCGATGATGACATGGGTTTCGGTTTGTTCGATTAAACGTGTTGAAGTCGTTACTTATTCAGTCTACTCTTTATCAAATAAAAACTTCATTTGCGTCATTGAGCTTCGTAGAGAGAACCTATCATGTTTGGAGTTGAGCATTCTGCTCCAAGATCTTGAGAAGCCTCTGTCTTTTGGTTTCATTAAGATTTTTTAGCTTCTCCAGTATGATAGTCAACCTGGCGACTTCCTCGCGAAGAGTATTCTTTGAGCTTGGTATGTTTTGTTGTATGTTTTGACGTTGGCCAATCTTGAGCTCCACTAAATTGGCATAGTCATTTAGTGCCTTAACCTTCTGTTGAGTTTTTTTAATGAGTAATGTCTTTTCAACAACCTGCTCTCTTTTGTTATTGTACTCAACGAATGATTCATTTCCATCAGTGTCATCTTCAGCGTTTAGATTCAGTATTGGGAGCATCTCAACATCCCTAAGAATGTCGTTTAGGGCATACAACTTATAATCACTTTTCAAATCGACAGGGAGGTCAAGTTCTTTGATTTTGTCTATAAGAGCTTCTTGCTGTGCTGCTTCCTCCTTCCAGAGTGTACATATTTGTTCAGCTGCTTGACTGATGGCCTGTTGTGAGTAGGATCCACGAATGTAATGTTCTAGATGGTCATTGACTGATGATGGTCAGTTAGCTGCTAATCAAGGATGATGATTGAAGATCGTTGTTTAAACATACCGTCCGCAATTACCTTTTTGATGCGATTCGTACTGATGGCATCACCACCATGCCTTTCAAGAAGAGATTCAAGTTTTTGTGAGTTAAGTTCAAATGGTTCACCAACGATTTCCACCTGGTCCCTCAAAAACTTCAACAATTGCTGGTAGCTATGTGACATTTCCGTTGAAGTAGAGCTATAATGTGATTGGTGTTGAGTTTTATTGCCCCTGACTGCAATAACAACCGAACCGCAACAACTAACAACGCGAGTCAAACGCGTCTCTCAATTTTTTACATTACACATTTCAGTCGTTATGAGCCCATGAATTGGTTCTTAAAACGTCCCGCAGGTAATCAAATCTAGATGTGCATCTCATCACTCTACAGTGCAGAGAAGTACATATTTCCTGCATGTCGGAGGCTAAGACAAAAGGAAATGGGTTGTGTTAGCGAGGACGATGTACCAAAACGGTATAGAGCAAGTTCGATATGAAGGTGTGGGGATTGAAGGAATGTGTCTGATCGAATCAAAACCAATTTCGTGCGGCTCTAGAAGTCATTTCCTATCGCAGTTGTTCCACTTAAAATATGTCTCTAGTTCCTGACAGGGAACTCTCCCTGTCTTATTGAAATCGAAGCGTATATCTTGAGGACAGGTGGCCTTTCAGAAAACTCATTTCGCTGCAAGTATTTTACCGGTAGAATATTTACATTCCAGCTGTATCCCTTGCGTATATGACGAAATCATGAGTTGAGAACATTGGGAGGTCTGAATATGTCATCAGTCTGAAGAGCTTGAACGAGATGGACTACAGAGGAGCAACGACCTTGGATGTGCCCTTATAGAAGGTAGTTTAAATAATGTTGGTCAACAAATAATATGAAGCGTGCTCTGTTGACTATTTGCCTATGATTAACCCAGACTATTGCGTACTCACCTCCTATGAACCTCCATGCAACGCGTTAGGACACAGCAGTTAATTATTTATTGGATACCCGGATAAGATGAACACGGAGTAGATATTCTGCAGAAAAAATGCAGGAATGTCTAGTAGCTTTGAAGTAAGTTATGCATGCGGTAGGAAGAATCTTGTTCAGGAGATTGTGGTTCAACACAACACAACATAGATACATCGAAGCTTCTGTAGACAGCGGATACAAATATGCAAATAGAGTGTGTTAATGTGCTGGGTAACCAATGGCTGGTATTTTGGCCGTCATTGAAAGTGAGGTTTACTAGCCTGGACCAAAAAATCAAATGGAAAAGAAAACTGTAACACAGGTCTCTATATTAAAAATCTAGACTACAAAAGGAGAGGGTAACTTCTGAAACCGCGGTCTTGTATAGTTTCCTCAATCATTTTCAAGATAGATATCGTACTAAATGTGTGCTTGGTTGGGAAGTTGGAGGTATCTAAAGTCTGGATTCTGGAAGTGTCTATAAAGTACTTGCTCTATTCTGCTTAATACGTCTTCCGATGTGCACAGTAGCTTGAAACAAAAAGTCCGGATATTAGAGAACGATTAATGAAGGTTCTCAGCTGACTGTAAGATTGCTGTAGTGCATTGATAAGAAATCAAACTTGAGAGCGCCTTGCCTCACATTAGCTAACTACACGTAAGCTCCAGAAAAAGAAAGCACTAAAAAAAATAAAAATAAAAAACAGCCTCTTGCAGATTCAGGGGGCAATCTGCAGCGGCCATTGTCGGCTAACGTCGAATCCTGAATGGAAGCGTCCGAGGAAGTCTGCAATAAAACAAGACTAGTCTCCATTTTGAGTCTAGCACTTCTGGACTGGAAAAAGCGCAAGTTATGAATAGGCTGGTTTGGGGTAAGCGTAACACCAACCCAGGTGACACTAATTATTCTTTGAAAAAAAAGTGGGCTTTGTTATTACTATGAGACGCAACGTTGTATCTCGCCCGCCAAAAATCGAACATTGGAACAAAATCGGACGTTTCTTTCAATGTACAGTCTGCTGTCGGGGAGCGCGACAAAGTACATGCTTTTTACAGTTGTTTCAAATTCTTAGCTTTTGGGAATCGACTTTTCCGAATTACCTCCAAAAATACGAAAATACAAAAAAAACCTAACACTTGTCCTTTACAGCCACGTAAACCTTCGAAACCGCTCCTGGCCTGTTAGTGTTGATAGCTAAAGCGAATCATTGCCTCACAGTATCGACACACGCATAGATACAGAAGGGGTGCGCCGAATCCCCTTTTCTGCCTCAGTTGAGATCTATCCTCTGTTGTTTACCCGCCAATATACACAGACGCAGAAGATCAACCATCACTCACCACCCAGACGTACTCACAACTAACACCGTCAGAATTCTTTCCACACTGATTGCAGAGTCATCTGAGATGACCAACAGCCTCGACGTCGAAGACACGACGGCAATGAAAAAACCTCTTGATGACAATTCGAAGAAGATTGAGTACAAGACTCTTATAAAGGAGAAAGTTCTCAAGCCTTCCAAGGAGCCACGATATAAAGACGTAAGAGCGCATCACCAGCATCTTGTTATTAGAGACTCTCACTATCTTCATAGAATGCCGTCTTCTTTCATCACCTGCTCATCATGTCACAGAGGACGCGTTCTCAAGATTGCATCTATCCAAGAGTCTTCTACAGAGGAAATTCTAGAAGAGATTTACTCCAATATTTTAAAAAACCCATGCTCAAAGCGTAAGGCCACCACTAAGGAGTCCCAGGAAGCGTTTGCCAAAACTTATTCTGCAACAAACAAGAAACCAAGGTATTCCTCTTCTTCGTCTGGTACAAGTATACAAAGCAGTGCAGATTCAACAGGTACCACAATTGCCACATCTACCCATGATCAGAATTACTCTCCGCTTCAGCCAAACAGCTATTTCCAACAGATGCCTGGATTGGTTCACCCTCAACTATCCAATGATCTCTCTTCTGGTACTGCCACTCCGCACAACGCACAGCTGACGCTCGCTCAAGGCGGTCCTGTCAATGTCGATACCAATAGAGGCGGTATGAATCAAGTACAGCAAATGCAGCGCTTACAACAGGTACATCAATCTTACCCTTATGCTACAGGTTTGCAAGGAAAGTCTGTTGGACAACAAACTCAATCACCCCCACATCACAATCAAGGTCTTGTTAGCAAAAGTACCAGTAGAATACCCATAATTGATGATTTTCTCAATGACTTTGAAGAGATACAGGAAATTGCTGATCTCAATGCCAAGATTACTATCAATTCTATCGGGTCGACAACGAAAGTTGCATCATACACGCTGAGCACGCTTTTCAATGGAATGTCCTCATTTCCAACGAGTTTGGATCTGTTCTTGTCTTTAGGAATAGAGGCTGGGATAACAGAAAATTTTTTCACAGACGATACTCTTATTATTCCATTGCCAGCATACTCTGCCAGCATGTTTATGAAAGATTTGAACAAGAACCATTTCCTCACTGATGAATCTCTAACTCAGATAATCACTAAGAGAATTCAGGGGTTCATTTCACAACAGAGTATAAATTTTCAGATGTTGAAAATTGCAATTGTGTTCAATTATTTCCAGGAAGGTGTTCCTGAAAGACCTCATGAAAATCAATCCCACAAATATGTTGGTAACATATACGTCATCACCAAGTTCAACGTTTTGCAGGATCTGAGTCTGACATTTACAACCTCAAGATATACATTTAACCACAGTTATTCATGGGTGGATCCAAAGGAAGAATGGGTCAAAGTTGAGACTTTCAACGAGTTGATTATTAAACCCTTACAGAGTGAGATCTTCATGAAGTATCACCAAGATTTATTGGGTAATCACCTTCATAGCAGTGTTCTTGATAGAGGCTCCACTATGAATCTGATTCCATATACTGTTGATGAAAGTTTCCTTGTCACATCGGCATCATCCCTATATGTTGTGAACTTCATTAGTTTAAAGATTCTGCGAGTCTTGTGTGGTGTTGAAGGGATGCAGATGTTGAGTTATTTGTTATCAGTTAAGGTTAACACAAGACATAACTTGCATTTGTTGAAGCTTCTTTTGGACAGACTGAAGATCACTGCGGATATGGACCCTGTTGATGGATAATTGATCATAACTTATATATGCAATTGTCTTCCTTTTATGAAAGTGACTTATGATCATTTCTTTTGATCAAAGATATTTGTTTTGCACTCTGCTGCATTCACCTCTATGGTCCAATCAAGATACTCATCCAATCATACACATATCATTTGATTGAATTTTAACCGTTAGTGTACTTGTGGCACACAGTCAGGCGCGATTAGGAAAGTCGGTTTTCAGAGAATTGATTACATGTGGGCTTATGGCATTATTCCGGTTAGAGTGCTGTACAAATTCTGATTCATTAAGGCCTGATAGATTACACCAAGGAATCTCCAAACACCCAACAGGAATATGTCATGCGGGTACTGAGCACCAAATGTAACGGTTCCAACAATCTGATCTTGAGTGAGCGGATTATGCTGCCATCCTTCTAGGGGTACAATCTTGATGAGTATATTTGAGAGCCGTGAAGTTTTATGCCTGAATTGTAATCTCAAAATACGTTAAGTGGCACTCACAGCTCATGATATTTATCATCAGCTCCCCTCACAAATGCATGGTTAATTATTTATGTATTAATGATTCCGTAGGTTCAAATGAGATGAAGATGAAGAAGTTGTCGAAATTTACTGAGGCGGGCTTCGATATTTTGATGTAAAACTATAGTCAAAGAAGTATGTCTCATAAGAGCGCATACTTGCATTAAATAATTATCAAGATATATTCAGAAATATAAAAAGGAAAACAAGTCAAATACTAAACAAAAGAGAAACTGAGAAACAGCTTACAACTTGTCATAGTACTCTTCGTAACCTGGAACACCTTCCTTCAAACCGTGTCTCTTTCTGGCAGCGGTCACAATTTCACCGGCCTTGGAGGTTGGGTCCAATGGGTCAGTGTTTAGGGTAGCCCAGTGGTCGAAAACCATCTGTGGGAAAGCTTGACCACCAGTAGCTTGACGCAATTCACCAGTGAAACCGAAGGATTCGTTAACTGGCAAGTAAGCCTTGACAGTGAACAATGGAGTACCTGGTCTTTGCTCTTCAGAAATAACTTGACCTCTCTTCTTGTTCAAAACAGAGTAGATACCACCGACAGCAGTCTCTGGACATTGAATCTCGACCAAGAAGACTGGCTCTTGGATTCTTGGTTGAGCCAACAACATGGCAGCGTAGGTGACTCTTCTCATGGTTGGCAAGATTTGACCAGCACCTCTGTGGATAGAATCAGCGTGCAAGGTAACATCCAAAATGTTGAATCTGATAGATCTCAAACTCTCATCCATGATTGGACCAGCACCAGAAGCCCAAGCGAAACCAGAAACGACAGAGTCCTTGATTTCAGACAAGTATTGGACAGCCTTGGTTTGGTCAACAACAACGTTTGGACCGTTACCCTCTGGACCGAAACACCAGATCTTTCTGGCATCAGTGACATCCCAACCGAACTCATCAGCCAAGATTCTGGCACGGGCCTTGAAATCATCCTTTGGAGAAACCTTACCGGACTCAATGGCCAAAGCAACTTCCTCACCCAATGGCTCAGCCTTAACGTATAGACGGTTGTGCTTGTTTGGAGACTTGGACAAAGCAGTGATGGAAGACTCAGCCTCAACAGTCTCTCTGTAGGCAACAACTGGTGGAGAAATCTTCAATGGGATACCAGCGTGGTCGTGTTCCAAATCGGACAAACAAATTTCCAAGTGCAACTCACCAGTACCAGCAACAATGTGCTCACCGGATGAGGACATGTAAGTCAAGACACATGGGTCAGACTTGGACAATCTCTTCAAACCTTCAACCAACTTTGGCAAGTCAGAAGCGTTCTTAACCTCAACAGCAACTTCGACAACTGGAGAGACGGAGAACTTCATGACCTTCAAGTTGTGGGCAGTGTCATCAGTGGTGATAGTACCAGACTTCAACAAGAACTGGTCAATACCGACCAAACCGACAATGTTACCGGCTGGACAGTCATCAATTGGCTCGACGAATCTACCCATCATCAAAACAACTCTTTGAATAGCCTTGACGAACAAGTCATCCTTCTTACCTGGAACATAGTTTGGACCTTGGATTCTAACCTTTTGACCAGACTTGACAGTACCGGCGAAGACACGACCGAAGGCGTAGAAACGACCCTTATCAGAGGTTGGCACCATCTTGGAGACGTACAACATCAAATCAGCGGTTGGGTCACAGTTCTTGATACCAATACAGGCCTTGTCATCGACTGGACCTTCGTACAAGGTGTCAGCTCTGTAGTTTTGGGCTGTGACTGGGGATGGCAAGTGGATGACAATCATTTCCAACAAGGCATCGGCAGCTGGCAAGAACTTCTTCATGACAGCCTTCAATAGAGCCTTACCTTCCAACTCCTTCTCGTCACCCTTCAAGTTGATCTCCAACTTCTCCAACAAGGTTGGGATTTCTTCCTTCTTGAAGTTCATGATAGCAGCAAACAATCTGAAGATTGGGTCCAGGACGAACATGTTGAAAGCTCTCTCCAATGGCTTACCTTCGGCATCCTTGTCCTTGTTAGTCCACTTCTTAGTCTTTGGGTTGAAGTAAGAGTCACCCCACAATCTCTCCATCATCTTTTCTCTGTCAACACCGAACTTCTTGGAGTATCTGGTGGCGAATTGACGGACAGTGAAGGCCCAACCGTGCAAACCGGAACCGAAGGCAACGGTACCACGCTCTGGGTAGACTTGGACATCACCCAAGACTGGGTCAACATAAGTAGCAATGATAACGTTAACGGACTCAACAGTTCTGGAGAAAGATTGGTACAAATCCTCCTTGGTGACTTGCAACTCAAGCAAAGCTCTATCAACCTTGTTGATGACAACAACTGGCTTGATACGCTCACCCAAAGATTGACGCAAGACGGTCTCAGTTTGAACACAGACACCTTCAACACAGTCAACAACAACCAAAGCACCATCAGTAACACGCAAAGCGGCAGTAACCTCAGAAGAGAAGTCAACGTGACCTGGGGAATCAATCAAGTTAATCAAGAAAGAGTTACCTTCAGTCTTTTGCTTGATCTCCTTAACATCGTCGTCATCACACTCGGAGTACAAAGAAATAGCAGTAGACTTGATGGTAATACCTCTCTCTTGCTCATCCTTTCTGGTATCAGTGAAACGAGCCTCACCAGCCTTTGCAGCGGAAATAATACCAGCTCTTTGAACCAAGGAATCGGTCAAAGTAGATTTACCGTGATCGACGTGGGCAATAACGGACATGTTACGAACGTTAGTAACCTTGTCCATCAAGGCTCTCATTTGCTAGAAGTATTGTTAGTATAAAGTTTCGTTAAAGCTAGCTGTACAACAAAGACCTCTCCATCCGCTGACATAATCTGGCTTGCTGGGCAACTGTCAACGACAAGGTGGCGGGGTGCTACACCAGCAGTTCAAAATCAAGTAGGGATATAAAGGCCATATTCGCAATATGAATGGGAGACGTACATCAACTGTGAAGTTCACTATTTAGTTGATTGTTAGTATTTTTTGCTCCCTAAACTAATCCAGTTGTAAAGGTTTAATGGTTGTTTGCGAGGCTGCTCATCACACCAAGGAATAGGTCACTTTGAACGTCAGTTCTGGTACCATTTGACATTGGATTGATTGACCTCAAGAACCATGATACGCAGTACAATTAGGACCGATGTACTTACCCATCTTGTCTGATTTTCTTTAATTGAATCTAAAAGATGGACTCTTTTGGAGAAGGAAATTCTAAAGGAAAAACTTGTGCTGGAAAAATTTTTTCATCTAAAAAGTTGAAAGCGGGAACTTGAATTATCGTGTCCGTACCAGATCACATGGAGACCGGGTAACATGAGTTTGATAAGAGGTTGTTAGGTGAGACTTTGCTGAAATGCTCTCTTTGAATATATATATATGTAGTCTATCATCAGTAACTTCACCTTGAGTTCTTACAAGTCTTACTCATGTGCACTTTTAGCAAGTGAGACTTCATCATCGCCAGTGAACTGGAAGGATTGGCTCGTGCAGAAAGACTGAATAAGGTATTTAGACACCCCTCATTAGCTCCAGTACCTGCCTACACAGAAAAACCATTGAAAATAATACCCAAACTAACGTAAGAATCTTGGAAATCTATCCTTTAAATAAAACAGGTGATGGTGGTTCTTCTTTAGCTAAAAGTACTTTCCCCAAGCAAAGATGCTGCGTTCTTTGCATCAAACTCCTCATGGTCACTGTCAGGCTCTACCTCCTTTGGTTCGTCAAACTCCACTGGGTCATCTAGTTTCAGCAAATTGGTACTGAAATGCGATTTAGAACGATCACCATTCCAGCTATCTCCATTTGGACCCTGACTAGAGGTGTTGCGATGCTCCTTTACAGGGTATGACTCTCTACCAAGACGAGCCAGGCCCCCAGTAGGATCAACTGATCTCACATCTATCCTCACACGTTCAAGAACATTCAATTTGCGGCGTTCGTATTCAATGTTCTTTCTCACATAAAGTTTGAATAGTTCTATAATCTGGAGGTCTAGCTGTTTTAAGTATGCCGCCTTCTCTAAGAGCATTTCCTCTGTAATTCTCTTGATTTTAAGACTCAAACTTTCCTCAACATCAGTGGCTTCCTGGAAAGCTCTGATAGCTTCATCAACCTTGATCGGGTTGATATCCCTTTTGTTCTGTAGCTTTCGGGCTTGTTCATGTTTCAACCTAGAGTTTGACTGTGCCTGGATAAGCTCTCTCATCAACAGGTGCCTGTTAGTGAGGGCTTCCTTAATCACATAACCGTCATTTACCACAGCTTGTAAACCATCCGCAAATGTAGCCAAATCCAAACTTGCATTGATAGATTCCAAATCACCAATATGACTTAAAGTTTTACCAATCTTGTTCCACATATTCACCATTCCTGCATGAGATACTTCAAGTTGACTCAAGGTAGTGATTTGTTGCCCAAACTCATTCGTCTTTAGTCCCAATGACTTCTTCATCTTGACGAGTTTTTCGAGCTTTTCAATAATTGCTCTGGAGTCTTGATAAATGGACTTAATCAGTGGTCTGAACTCTGCAAGTTCCAGAGCTTCGTCATATGGGGGTTGAAGTTGTTTCAAGGTCTTTCTTTTGAGTCCTGAAGCAGGGACCTTGGATTTATTGATTGGGGAGTATGTGTTGAAATCAGAGTCAATGAAGTAGGGGAATTCTTCACTCTTGATCAAGATGGGATTGCCAACGATCTTTTCAAACCAAGTTTGAAAGTTACGAATCACGCACTTGTAATCCTCTTCATTGGTAACACCATAATTGGTGTGTGCCAATGGTAGTGCCGGAACAAAACACTCTGGGTGAGCACCATTCAGGTAATTGAAGAAATTGTCAAACTCCAAATATGACTTCTTCAAGTTCTTATAGCTCTTCTTTCTGAAATGTGGTAGATTTGTCTGGAGGTCAAATATCACACCTGGGTTCTCCTTCTTGTTGTTGAGAGAGCCTGATCTCTCCAGACCATGCACTCTAATGAGGATCTTGTAATTAGAAGTCACGTCAAAGCGTTCTGGGATGAGCTTCCTCAAACGTTCCTCATATTCAGATACTTCAGAGGCATTACCCTGTGGTGGCTGTGCTTTGTTTTCGGTTGTTTGGTCGATCTCACCTGGGGACGCTGTGTCCTCAACTGAAGTTACTGCAGGTGTCACCTCAGTTGAAGGCATGCTAGCAGGCTCCGCAAATGGATTGTTATCGAACTCATCTGGATCGTATGGGATAGTAGTGGACATATTTGATTAGATGCCCAATTGATGTCTGACCTCTGGTTGGCAAGTCTTGCAAACATGGAGACTTGTTTATTTCCGATAGACCATTATCCAGTATTACCCGGCCATAATTACTTAATGCCTGACTAAAATTGATAACGAATTAATGACTTCTGATTCACAAACCCTACGAACTTTACTCATTACCTTCTTTTGCTTCAAAATCTCTCTAATATGGCACGTCGAATCATTCTCAATCCCAAATATGTCAATGACATTGGTCTTAAAGGCGTGATCTTTGACATGGATGGTACACTCTGTCTTCCTCAGACATGGATGTTCGGTGAAATGCGATCTGCTATTGATCTTACCGATCCAGGTACAGATATCTTGGATTTCATTGCTGCCATGTCACCCGATCAGCAGAAAGTGGCTAATGCCGCAATTGCCGAGGTCGAACATAAAGCTATGAAGCAGATGGAACCTCACCCAGGTCTTTTGGAATTGATGCTCTTCCTTGATAAGAAGCAATTAAAAAAGGGGATATGCACCCGAAACCTGATAGTTCCTGTCAATCACTTGCTCGAGAATCATTTGACTGGTGTGGACTTCGATGCAATTGTGACTAGGGAATTCCAGCCGCCAAAACCAAGTGGTGCACCTTTGCAGCATATTGCTCAGATCTGGGGCTTGGAACCAAAGAATCTTATCATGGTGGGTGACTCAATGGATGATATGCTTGCTGGGGCAAGAGCTGGCTGCGCTACAATTCTTCTGAAGACACATGCTAATAAGGCTATAAGAGAGAGCCCTGTTGTTGATTATGTGGTGGATTCACTAGACCAAATTATAGATCTGATTGAAAAGGGATTCATTACAAGAAGTGATCAACCACTTTACTGATAGTTTAAAATATACTGCAAAAAACACGATGAAAGAGCCATTTCCGGCTCAATCATTTTTTCATTGATGTATAACTTCACATGGGACTTTTCTGCCTTCATGTGCCCAATTCTCTCTGTGGCGTACTCATCTTTCTGTACCATGGTCTTCTCAAGGTAACCATTTGGACACCAAAAATATTCAAAGTCTGAATTTTTCAGAACCCTGAAACCTGACTTGTATTTGTGGTAGTGCTTGACGTGGATCCTGCTCACCCTCCGCTCCTCTCGTATGTGAAGTGTTGGATGTGGATTGTACTCCATCTCATTGCACAATTGTCTTCTCTTTACATAAGCGTTAGCCAGAATGGCTGGCTCAATGTAAGGTGAAGTGTAGTTATCATTACTAAGGCAGGCAGACACAGGCTGTGACAACGGGGATAGTGCAGATCCAGCACCCACACCAGCACTCATCTGTTCTTCGTATCTCTTGTTTTTTCTCAACGGGAAATAGATGTCCTTGTTAAAGATACTCCAGGTTGGGTTCATGTGTATCAACGACACATAGTCTTCGTCTTTAGTAGTTAGTAGCTCAGAATGACTATCCGACTGTATTTCAAACATCTTCCATTCTTCGCTGAGGAGAGTTGCCCTCCCCTTAACAAACTTGAATTTCACCAGTCCATACTGATCAATGACTTCGAACCCTCCTTGGTTAATCGCAGACTTGTAAACACAAGGGTCCGGTACCGTTTCATCATGCTGCTCATCCACTTTAACGAACTGGTAAACCGTTGCCGATTTGAAGTTCAATGGATAATACTCTCTTCTTCCTTCTTTTTTTACAAGATGATCATAGCGGCCTCTTTCGTAGGCTGTGTAAAAAACCAATGAGGTAAGGCATATGGCCCAGATGTTGGTGTAAGTGAGATCGAGTTGTTCCATCTTTTCAAACTAGATGTTACCTGTTGGATCGATAGTTGGTATTTTGAGCACAAGCAGGAGTTTTGTGGCCAAAATTGGAACCTCGATCTGTGACACAAAATGACATGAGTCAGCTTCAAAAAACGAATAAGATGCGATGTATACTCCAAACACAGCGATGATAACTATTTTGATATATACGCCAGTGAAAGACTTCTATCAGGTGGTCGGTGATGTCTAAGGTAATGCAGCAACATTCTTCTCTCCAGCGGTAGATCCAACAGAGCTATCAGTTGTGATCGGTTTTGTTGATTCGTCCCATTGAAAGGTTAATCGCGTACCCTCTTCTGATAGATTGATGGAAGATCTCATGAACTTTTCAGCAATATATCTCTCTTTGAAGCTAACAGCCAAATCAGTACCGTGAATAGTAATAGAATCAACATTAGATTGGCCAACAACAGTGTTCAGGACATTTTGGAACTCCGGATTATTGATATCGGTGAAGTCACGGACTAGGACAGTTTTGGTCCTAAGATCTAACTTGTTAGAGGAGGGTCTAGAATACGGCGAAAAGCTTCCACCGAACGAGCTCGCTGTCCTGCTTCTGAGAGGGCCAGCTGTTCTTCTACCTTTTGATGGGAATACTGGTTTTCCTAGTAGCCTAGCCCTATCTGTTGCAATTTGTTCAGGTGTGACACCATTCTCTTTCATTAAGGCCTCGATAGTGTTGAGTTTCGCTAGTAACTTCACTTCTTGTTCTGGGTGGTTCATGAGCTCTTGTGCCAGTGCTTCCAATTCCTTCTCATATCTGAAAAGCATTTTCTCCTTCATCGCAATCAAATTTTCTAATCCCTCTTTGTATTTGTTTCTTTTGGCTCGTTTCTCCTCCCATTCCTTCTGTTTGGTATGTTGATCCAATTTGAACTGCTCCACGTCAAAATCCGTCTCATTAGCGGCAGTCTGGATAACTTGTGCACTTGGAACACTCGTAGGTTTCTTGAAAAACACCTTGATAAATCTGTTGTCAAAAATTGGGATAGGCGACACCCATGCCTGGGTGGCCATGTTGTGATCCTTGAACTCTATCTCAGCCATTCTATTCTCAAAATCAATCTCAACACTAATAATCTCACCAAATCTTTGAAAGAAACTCTTTAGGATTGGTTCCTGGAGTTTATCCTCTGGCAGCTCGGCAATTATCAGATTGTTAGTTGGCTCTTCCTCAGTGGAAACAAGACCCAGGAGTGTCTCTTCTCCTGTCTTCTGTGACGACTTGAGCCCATGCCCAACATGTCCAACAAGCTGGTTGGAGTCTCCCCTGTGATTCCCCTCATTAGGATCAGTTGACAAAGACGAACTGATGCTACCGTCATTCTTGTGAATTGGAGACAATTCAGCTGCTAACTGTTGCTCGTGCCCACTCTTCTTAATACCATCCACCGCTTTTGAATCTTCAACAAACGTTCCATTATCAAGGAGTTGAACCAATTCTTTTGCGAAATCATCACTACGGGAAATGAAGATACTCAATTCAGATGTTAAGAGCTTCATCAACTCTTCACCTTCAACATTGTTCTTTAGGAGCGCAAGGACATAGTCTGACAATACATCTGGGTCTGCGTCCGAAAGTTCTTTGGTGCGTTTCTTAAGCCATGGTTTAAGAGAAGCTGAATCTTTTTCAGTGATGGGCATTGTTTAGGAAAACCAGCTGATCTGGTTTCATCTATTGACGCTTCTGAGTTTAATTACATTAAAAATCTTTCTTATGATTCTCTTAGATATGCAAAAATTGTAGCCTTTTCATGATTACATAATATCCAAAAACAAACAATGCTTCCCCTATCAAGTTTGGTTAAGCTTCAAGTGTTAACTTCAATACAGTTTGTTTTGCTCAAGAGTTGATCTAGAGCTTTGGAAATACTTTACTATCAGTAATGAAGTTCCCACACGCTCATAGTTTCTATTTGAAAACTTTGAGAGAATTTCAAAATATCATCAGATGTCAACCAATTTATTAACCAGATGTCACCCTGAATTTTTTTTTTTTCCTCAAGATTTTTGAGTCAAGATCCACGACGTTTGAACAGATGAGATTTGTTTAATTCCCGTTGGTATCACACTTCTTTTTAAGATCATATCAAGATGACTTATGCACTCACTGTGATATTTCACAAGCCTATTGAGACGGCACAGTTTATGGAGATCCGCTCTTTCATCCACTCTCTTCCACTGAGAGTCACTGACATCATCACATTGAGCGAGAACAGAGTCTATGATTTCATTGTTACTTTTAAGAAGTCTGAGGCTTCAGAAACAAAGGAAGCTGAGTCTGAACTCATTGAAAAGTTGAAAAGTGATCTTTCGGATATTGACAGGGACGAGCTAAATGAGATTGGAGCAGAGTTTGACATGATTCTTCAAAAGCAAAATGAGAATCGGAAGAACAAGGGCCTCTTCTGCTTTGACATGGACTCTACATTGATCTACCAAGAGGTTATTGAGTTGATTGCTGCTTATGCTGGCTTGGAAGATGAAGTTGAGGCTATTACCACAAGTGCTATGAACGGTGAGTTGGATTTTAAGGAATCCTTGTTTGCTAGAGTAAAGCTACTGAAGGGTATCAGCGCAGACATTTGGGACGATTTGAAGAAAAAGCTAGAGTTTACCAAGGGGGATCAGGAGCTGATGCGTGGGTTGAAAAAAGCCGGTTGCAAACTTGCAGTGCTCTCCGGAGGTTTCATCGAGTTGGCTACTTTTGTTAAGGAGACTCTGAACTTGGACTACGCTTTTGCCAACAAGCTTTCGACTGAGATTGCTGATAATAAGGAGGTATTTGACGGTACCACGATTGGTGAAATCGTTGATGGTCAGAAGAAGGCAGAGCTCACAAAGCACATTGCAGAATTAGAAGGGGTTGAGCTGGAACGTGTTGTTTGTGTGGGTGATGGTTCAAACGATTTACCAATGATGAGCATCGCCGGATGGGGTATTGCATGGAATGCTAAGCCAAAGGTGCAGAAGCTTGCACCTTGTAAGCTCAACACTGATAATATCAGTGACATCTTTTACATTTTGGGTTACAACGACCAGGAGATTTCTGAGCTCACTCAGACCATAGAATAGAAATATATAAAGCCCTATTTTACACAATCCTGCCTCTCACAACTCCTTGCACACCATTCATTAACAGCACCTCATCACCAACTTTAATTTCTTTTAAAGTTATAAGCCTCTCTTTGAGCAAGCCTTTACTTAGCAACGTATGTCTCATTACACCACAGAGACACCCACTAGAAAGAGAGGGCGTAAACCATTCAAACCGCGCACTTTCATTATTGTATAGTTTGAAGGCCATGTTAGTGATTGAGCCTTCTGTAACTTGGTTGGCAGAATTGTAAAGAAGTACCTCATGTTGTTCCCCCGGCGGTATATTGGCTGGAAGGCAACGTTCTCTAGCTGCGTTATAGCTGGCTCTATTAGTGGTTTTGAATGAAGTGAAGGGGGAAATCATTGTTGCCTGTTTGTCAATATGAACTTTCCATTCAATAGATCCACCGGAAAGATAGTCTTCCAATGAAGGCGCAGTAAGGCCATCAAACAAGTTAAAACGTTCATTTGTAGAGTAACTCTCCACAGAGATATCCCCCGTCGGGTTCATGAGAACTCGCAGTCTGTACGGTAGGGACTTGTCAAGTCCCTCCAATGCATTGTTCAAGTTTAGTAATAGGGGTACTCTCTCAACGTGGAATGGGATTCCAAAGAAAGATGCTGTGAAATTAATCCTGTCAAGATGTTCGTTAAGTAGGAAGAAGAGGCTTGAGTTGTAATCATTTTCCTTTGTGGGGTTGGGTGTGATCTCGAACATATTGGCATAGTCAATAACCTCACCAGGGTTCAGCAAGTACCCATCAAAAAATGTGCTTGGGCTAGCTAACAGTGGATCATATCGTATGGTGCTTAGGATTTGGAAATTAGTTTTATCAACAACCTCCCCATACTGTTCCACCAGTGCGTCATGGAACTTTTGGTCATTGTTGAAGCTTTTATTAATGTACATCTCCTTGATTTTGGCGACCACCGGTTCATACATCTTCATCTTCTCAGGATCAATTGCCTTCGGCTGGCGCTTTGAGACCATATTTCTTCATATACGTCGTGGGTAAGCTAGTGAATTAGTGGTATACCATTTTTTGGGGCTCACATTTAACATAATCCTTCATACCCGGGTAACGGAGTCGGAGTCGTGTCTCCTACAAAACTCTACAAAGTATTAAAGGTAAGCTTCACTTTTCCATTAATCGACTAAAAGCACAAGAGGTACAATACGTTCATAATAGTCATAGCCAACACGGATTAGATTAGCTCTTGGGAGATAAACTGTCTTCTCAAATCAATTCTTCTAGAACCATGCAGTAATCTCAGTCTCTCCATTTCAGCTTCACCACCATGTCTCAAGTCATTGTCATCTCTACTCGTCCAGATACCATGTATGTTCTCAGGTGGGTTTTGTTGGGTCTTTAAGAAAAGTTCAATGTACTTTGGAATCAAAATCAAATCACCGCAGACCGATGTAATAATAAATGTACCAAAGTCTTTCTGAATACCAGCTTCCTCATACAATGCTGCAATAAGACTTTCAGCATCGGTTGAGTCATATTGTCTGTGAACAATCTCACGCACCTTTTCTACAACACTGATTGGCGGGTTGAAGGTGAAGAACTTAGGACTTACCAAATCATCTGTTAGGAAATCCAAAGTTTGGGGGCCACCTGGGCGAGTGGCATTAGCAACTGCAGCGCTGGCATAGTTGGAAGAGAAGTCCAGATCATGAAGGTCAGTCTGGTCTCCTGCAATAAATAGATTTGTTGAATCCCCAGTAGATTCGGCAGATTCTGCATTCTTGGAATAGTTTCCTGGAGTACGTCTTTTCTTGGCTGGAGGACCATCATCAAACTGGTTGTTATGCTCAGTCAACTTCGACCCTAGATCATCTTCGAGATTAGAGGAGTCTTTCTTAGACTTGTATGAGCTCTTACCTGTAAAATTTTTGATTTCCTCAGGTGTTGTATTTTCCCTCTTGCACTTTTCATAGTAATCAATGTAGTCGTCAATCCCATATTGAGAAACAAACTTGCGGAATCTGTCTCTCCATGCAGCCTTCGAATGAGATGGAAATCGACTCTCCATAAGGTCAAAGATCTTACCTGGTGGGTTGATATCACAATTGCGTTGGTACTCATCAGAACCAACTTTCTGTATTAGTTCCTCCCTCACAACTTTACTCAGTTGGTAATCATCATCTGCTGTGAATTTGCGCTTCATAGTTTTTGGCATTTCTTCACATGGAATAAATTTGCCATCCGCGTCTTGTAAAAGGTTTCCATTCGAATCTGTCTTGTATACATATTGCATCCGATTAACAAGATTGTGTGTGAAACGGTATCTGATACTGTTACCGGTATGTCTACCGATGAGAAGAGCAATCTCATGGTAAAGTTTATGAGTGGAGCGACGATGTGGATTGCGACGGACCTGCTCGATAATAATTTCATCTTCCTCTTTAGTGAACGCGTTTTTGGCTGAGTTGTTGTTTGACGAACGTTGAGGTTGGACTTGTTTCTGAGCTTCTGATGGAGTTGAGCCTGGGATATTTCCTGGAGTTTCACGAGCAGTAATTACGGCATCCATCACTCTGTCATTACCTCCAGCTTCTGTGTTGCTGCCAACCTCCTTTCCAGAATCAAGATATGACACCAGTTGTTGCACATCTGGGCCATTATCTCTCGGGTTTTTGTAATCTTCCAGTTTGAGAAGCCTGTTTTGTTTCACAGATTCAGTAACAAGGCGCGGATCATAAGTGTCGTGGTGAACTTCCCCAAAAGTGGATAGAATCAACACTGGCTTACCAGTACTGCTCTCAGGCGTGTCACTAATATGACCACCATGCTGGCTGATTTGAGCTGCTAGTAGATCTCGGTCGCCCACTGTGACAGGGATGTGGAAAACAAGTGAGTTTCCTTGCTCATCGACAAAAAATTGCGGTTGGGTCTCAAGCAATTGGGAATCTATCACGCTTTCTGTCATTATAGAACGCGTCTCACTTTGTTTGTTTGTTTTGAAGGTGTAGAGGTTTTGTTGGGATGTTTAGAGAAAATAAAAAAAAAAGGTCTCTCACTACTTCAACTCCGGGGGTATGTTGCTATTCCGAGGTTAGTCGTTTAAAAAGTAGCTACATTATTTATAAGGTGTATATCATCTAGCTATAAAAGCGGACAGGCATGATGCCTAGCGACTAGTCTACAATCTCAGAGGTCCCATACCATAAAGTCATTTTCATTCATTCTATAAAAACAATAACAACAACAAACCTATTATTTGTTGGCCTCAATCTTTTGCTTAATGGCATTTGGGTTGGCACCGATCACCTTGTCAACGACCTTACCGTCTCTGTAGAAAATGATTGTTGGCATAGCAGAAACCTCCTGCTCTTGAGCAACAGAACTCAATTCATCGACATCAAGCTTGTAGAATTCGGTGGAGTCAGCGTATTCACCAGCGAAACGTTCTAGCAATGGAGCAATCATCTTACAAGGACCACACCAAACTGCGAAGAAGTCAACAACGACAAGCTTGGATGAACTGATGGCGGTGGCGAATTGATCAGCAGAGGAGATTTGTTGAACCATTGTGTGTGTTTGTATTTGTGTTATTAGAGATACAAGTTCAAATTGAGCGCTACTGTTGATTTTCGGCAAATCGTATTCTTTTTATACAGACGCGTTCACGTTTTCGCGATTTGTCATCGCTGTGGCTGGACTCGAGCGGTAAATGTCAGCATGATGAAACTGCTCTCCGGTAAATCTTGTCACTAACAGAATCTCCACCCTTCTAGAAAAACCCACCAAAGCCACTCCTTACAAATAAACAACTAAACCCATCAATTATTAATCATCACAAATGACAACTCCATACGAACAGATCGACCAGGACCCGCATTTCACCCGAGTTGTCCGCTTCTTCCGTCCGTCAGACTATGGTGCTTGGGCCCTAAGTACTATTGCTGCTCCTTCTTTGCTGGTTGCGTTTGAGTACTTTGACCCAATTAATGGGCTCAAGTATGCCAAACCTGCAGCACCTCATCTCAGAGTTTGTGGCCTCATTGGCTTTGCTGGTGGTTTCATTATCGCTTACAATCGCTCAACAAAGAGATTCTATGGGTATGCTGAGAATGCTAGGGAGGTGAAGAAGGATCGCTACCAAGTCAAACGCAACTTAAGCTTGGGCCTACCAGCTCTAGGTTCTAAGCCAACCATGAGCGACTACTTACAGGATGTTACATTTAGAAATTCTAAAAACTCGCAGTTCGCATTGTTTCTTTTGCCATGGTTCAGTTTCTTTGCCCACGAGAAGCATCAGATCGATTTAAAGAAGTACTACGAAGTAAGAGAAGGGGAACAGGACTGGGGATTTCAGCTACCAGCAATCGAAACTCTAGAAAAGACTGTTGTTTGATATCTCGCTTGCACTATTTATTCTTATTTATTTGTCCCTCTGGGACGCACTTATTTATCCATTTAAAGCTGATGAAATCTATTTATTAAATACACACCTATTTATATAAAACTCTGAGCGTTCTCCAAGAAGTAAGGAAGTCCAAAGCTCTGATGCGGTATATGATCTGCTTATATCCTTTGGGTGGTAAACAGAGCTTTCGCACTTCGCTGTATATCGATTGAGTCTAACATTCATGTCAGTTAACCCTCTCCGCCCTTTGAAATTGGACAAAAGAAGATTACTAACTCAAAAGTCTTTTAAACCATCCCAAGTAGATAGGTATGTAGTATCTGACGCTCATCTTTAGAATAGTGCATTGTTTCGCACTGGCCGCTTTGACACAAGCAGTTCCTAATTCCCAGTTTACCAAGCATCGCGAACCCCAGTCACAAAAATTGCACCCGACAAATTGGTGTAAAAATCAAAAACACTGCACCAGTCGATTCCAAACTCATCTTTTGATATACATCACCAAGAGTCATGTCCAAGTTGAACATCCTAACGCCTGTCAAGCGTACTCTTGACTTTGCTCTAAAGCCACGTCTGAACGCCACACTAACGGGCTTCAACAACTCTGGCTCTACTTTTTCTATCAATCCATTCTGTGACATTGCAGTGGAGGAAGCTATCGCTATCAAGAAGGCCCATCCAACTCTTGTCAACTCCATTCACTCTGTATCCATTGGCCCAGCTAAAGCACAGGATGTGCTTAGACAGACCTTGGCTAAGGGTGCTGATGCTGCCACTTTGATTGAGACCGGTGCCGAGGAAGAGGTTGAGCCATTGGCTGTTGCTAAGATCTTGAAGCAGATTGCTGAAGAGAAGGAATCTAATCTGATTATTTTGGGTAAGCAATCTATTGACTCTGACTCCAATCAAGTTGGTCAGATGCTTGCTGGTTTGTTGAATTGGCCACAAGCCACAAATGCTGCCAAGGTTGAGGTGGCTGCTGATGGCACTGAAATTAGCGTCACTAGAGAGATTGATGGCGGTGAAGAGATTGTTAAGGCCAAGCTACCAATGATTATCACTACTGACTTGAGACTAAACGAACCAGGTTTTGTCAACTTGGCTAAGATGATGAAGGCTAAGAAGAAGAAGCTGGACAAGAAGAAGCTTTCTGATTTTGGAGTGGAGAGTAGATTGGAGGTTTTGGCTGTTGAAGAGCCAGCTGTCAGAGAATCTGGTATCAAGCTTTCTTCAGTGGATGAGCTTGTGCAGAAGTTGAAGGACGCTAAGGCGATCTAATAATCCCATCGTGAGTGGAATGTAACGTATGAATGTAAAAAGTTGAACTAATTTAGAAAAAAAAAAATACATATATCAATTGAGTTGAATAGATTGTATAGTTCTTTTATTAAGATGAAGTTTTTAAGATTATAGGTTATATATGCGGGGAGCTATGGATCATCTTCGACATCACTCAGCAAGGAGGGTGTGTCAGCTTGCGACAGGAACAGCTTTCGTGGATGTATTACTTTCTTCACTCTGGGGGTGTTTCTTAGATTAGTATTACTTGTTGAAGGCCTTTTGCAGTTCAATTGAGTCAGTGATTTCTTTGAAGGTGTTTTGAATGCCTGTGCAGTCATTCTTCTTGTCATTGATCTGGTTCTGGTTTGATTGGGAAAATCGTCTGGTGTGCTGGGAGCAGTAACCCCCAAATCATCATCTTCTGGATCTAAATTTTGCCTGCTAGATCTTCGAGACCGTGCAGGTGTCATCGGTAACGAGACAGATTGGCTATCCCTAGAATTCAACTCTATTCGCGAGATGACTGGGCCAAATCTGTTGTCCTCAAGAGAGTTGGCCGCCATGGTGCGTTCTAAGTTGGAAAGCTTGTTCAGAATTATCTCCATGGACTGGTCAAACTTCGTTGCTTGATATGCGACAAGGTGGTCCAAATTAGTGACAATGTCTTTGAGCTCCTTATCGTCTCTACCAGTATTATTAACGTTTCCAAAAAACTGTGAGGGAAACCGCGACCCAGACAGCCGATCAAGCTGTGATGAAATAGAGCGAAGCATCTGGACTGTGGTGAGATAACCTTCACCAACAACGTCTTGTTGTAGCTCCTTTCTCTGTTTGGTCAGCTGTGAACTTGTCAATTTTATTGAATCATTGACCTTCTTCAAACTCGACACCAGCTGTTCTACTGGTTCTTTCGTCAGACAAGTGAACTTTTCTAGCGACTCTGTAACACTGCTTGTTGCACTTTCAAGTGCGTTACTATTGGCCATCAACTGGAAGGATAGCGTTTTAGATCTTTCTCGAAGGTCCATGCTTTCAAATTCCAACCGAGTTGACCACGCCACGAGCTCTCTGCGCACTTCGTCATCACTCAGTCCCTCTATGTGAATTCTGTTATCAGCACCTTGAGCCAATGCCTTGGCAAACCGCTGTTGTAAGCTCTGTGAACGTGTTTCCATTAGCCGCCGAAACGATCTCCAAACAAATGAACATGAGAATTAGGAAAATATCTGGACTCCCAAAAAGTAATTTATAGCCACCGGCGGCTAATTGCAATAGTCATTTAGATTTGGCCATCTCGGTGTAAGTTCTCGGTAGAAGCTCACCAAGATCTGAACGCTCATGAAACTGGGACGAATGAACATTGGCTCTCTCTGGATTATCCTTCAAACAGAGCCAAGGATGTGCCAAGGCTTGGTCTACTGTGTGCCTTCTATGTGGTTCTCTCACTAGTAGGTTTGAAATGAGATCGAGGGCAGTATCACTTACCGCATCAAAGTAGGGAGAGTAGAATGCATACTTTGCCAACAGAACCTGCTCTCTCATTGAAGGCGGGCCCAATTCATCACTAAATGGAGGAAACCCGCCAAGGCACACATAGAGCAACACTCCTGCACTCCACATATCCACTGGTTTTGCGTATTGACGCTCAGAAGAAGGGTGTAGCACTTCAGGGGCCACATATGAAGGCGTACCACACAGAGTGTTGGTAAAATGCAACTCACCGATAAATTTTGCTAGCCCAAAGTCTGCAATTTTTACCTCCAATTGTCCATTGTTGTTACTGTTCAGCAATATGTTCTCGGGCTTGATATCACGGTGGATAATGTTGAGGCCATGTAAGTACTTTAAGCCTTCTAACAGTTGTTTGAATATTCCCTTGGCTTCAAGTTCAGGTAACTGAGTGCGTTCCACAATTCGTGTGAACAGCTCACCACCAGTTACCTTCTCTAGCACCAGATATGTAGAGACCATACCTTGTGAAATTGGCTCGACAAAAGCGTCAACCAATCCGACCACATTGGGATGACGAAGAGACTTAAGAACATCCATCTCCTGCTGGAACTTGGTTGCACTTTTCGCATCATTCGCGCGTTGTGGCTTGAAAACCTTCACAGCAAACTCGGATCCACTCTCTTTTGATGTAGCATCAGAAACAGTCGCATAATGTCCTGATCCAAGCTGCCTTCCAATGACATAGAGATCTGAAAAGCGTCTCACATCTGGATCCTCAAAGTATTTCACCATAAACCCAGCTTTACCAATCCATAACTCATCACCTTGTCGTAATACAACACCGCTTTTGGGTACACGATGACATTGTTCTGCTCCCGCTGGTTTCAGAAGGGTCCCATTAGTTGAGTTATCCAAGAGGTTAATCACCCAACGATCGGCTTCACGACGAGCAATTAATGTGCAGTGGACAGATGACACCTCAGTAAGTGAAGAACTAAGCTTTATATCACACTTAGAGGATCTTCCGATCGTGATATTAGAGGTTAATGTTATGTGGGTGTCATAATGAGTGGTTAGTGAGATCAACGTGGCTATCGGTGTGTCAGGAACAGGAGATGTACTGTTCTGTGTGAATTGTCTCTTCAATGATGGTTTTGTCGGTGATTCGAGAGGTCTCTTATTGGAACAGGCCGTCATACTCGTGATATATATATGATGGTGGACGAGAGTACTAAGCTAGGTGTTGATATTGATCCCGCGATCGAACATCTTTTTTTTTTTTTTTCTTTTTTTTTTTTAAATTTCCAACTCCTCATTGCACTGCTGCTGCTCATCTTTAGAGGATCACAGAACATCTATACAGTTAGAGCACAAAAACTCAAAGAACTCAGAAATAAATCTTGATTTCATAACGTCCTTAATTTTATACAGACATATAGAGTTACTAGTAGATATAAATATTAATTATTATTGCAAAATAGTGGAAATCTTGACAACACTAATAAAAACTATCAACAAACGTCGATAGAATCTTACTGGCCAGCTTCAATTTCATCATTATGTTCAATCTGTCACGGTATATACAAGATTAAGTGTAGCTTTGGATGATTGTGAGTAATGCCCTATGGTTTCTGTAGATTTGACATGAAGCTAAAGTATCCTTGAAACCTAGACAATACAAGCACAGAGTCCTTGATAACCAGAATCAACAATCTCCTCAACGCTGGGAAGTTAAATCCAATTGCGATTCTCATTTTGGAAATGCACATATCTGTGCAGTGGAATACATAAACGCAGACATATGTATGTCCGAGAGCTGAGACGCATTGCGTATGCAGGAACATTGTTCCAGCAGTGTAGATCTTGACTATCGAATTATACCTAGAAGTCGGCATTCAGAGTCCAAAAGGAGAGCATCATCATCTGAGGATGCGGTGTTCACATTGTAAAGGTACTTGCAGTCATTAAAGTTTCCCATATATGGAGTAGTGTTCATATCAGAATAGTTTTGATCAATAAGAATTCCACTTTGTTCATTCACACGGTTTTGTATTGTCTGTGATTCTGAATTTAGCTCAAGGCTGTCATTCCCAATCGAAAGCATGTCATCGTGGCTTTGTTGGTCGTCCATTCGAGAAGAAATGTCCATGTATTCTTGTAGTTATACTGTCATCCATAGTATCATCTTACAAATTTGTTGTGGTTTAAACTTGTTATTATATTAGTAAACCACATTTCAACTGTATGAATCAACAAACTGAGCACTCCTGTAGTCAAAGTGCCAGCATACGGCGTAAACGACCTAGCTTCCTGACACAGTATTGAAGCTTTGTTAGCATAGGCGTCCCAATCAAATGGGCTACGTTATAATTTATGTCTACCATGGTGATAAATGGCCCATAATATCCATAGCAATGTTCTGCGTTTCGTCATTGGTCTCAGCCGATCTGATACAAGGTCCTGCTTAGCAAAGAAACACTTTCTTTTAACAATGAGTCCATAGTGCTTAGATTATTTTTCCCATGAATCATAATATGAATGCATTACAGTAATCTAAGTACATAAAATACATACTGTGTTTTTGAATTCTACCCATGATGCCCTGATATTCTCAAACAGTGACAATACTCTTCCATCTTCAAGACTTCCAGCATCAAACATAGTTCCCTTTCGTCAGCGTTTACTTCAGCCTTCTTTTTAAGGTCCATGTGCTTGGTTTCTGGTTTCTTGGAGGAGCCAGGTTTCAGAGCATTGATCACTGCTGATGATGGTCTCGGTTCAGGTGAGGTCTTGGCTGAGCCGTTCGTCTTAGAACTTGTGGTGAGATCCATTGGGTCTGTTGAATGAGTATCTGTTTTTGTCCCATTACAAGGAATGTTATTCACAGGAAGCGGGTTCACCTTCATGTCCCAGGTCCTGAATAAAGACAACAATTTATTGATTTCTTTTGATGTATCAATGTTAGGTATCATTCCAAAAGCATCAAGGAATGCATGTATGTTCCAAATCAGATTGTACTTGTTGTCCAGCAACTCGGATGCTTCACCCATCTTCGATACATGGGCGCCAGTGTGGTTCGATGCCACTTGGGACCCGTTGTGTTTCGGTAGATATTTAAAAGAATTGAAGGTTCCTGTTGGAGGAGAGGATGCAATTGGTCTCTTAGTACGCGTAGTTGATGTGTAATGTGGTACACCAGCGATGTGTAACGTGTGTAACTGTTGAGGTTGAATCAGTGTCGTTGTGGCAAACTGATGAACAAGTGTTTCTGATATTACTGCTTCTGAAAGAAGTGATATAGCTGGTTCTGTGTGGATATACTTCACAAGCTGTAGGATTAAACGCTTTGACAATTGTATCAGAGCATCATCTTTGTTGATGTTCAGAACAATGAGAAGCATAGTCAACAGTTGCTGCTGGAACCATGAATATGAAGGAGTAGTGGACTCCGGAGAAGTGGATTCGATTGTCTTTGGAAACGCTACCATTCTGTGGATATTGGGGTGCTGAAGTTCCAGCATTGATGGAAGAGCTGCAGGGGAGGAAATGACTGTAAGTCTTGCACCCTGCTGGAGTAATAGATCAAGTAAGTCGTACCAGCTCAGCGTGACTGTTTGAAGAGTGGTGGAAGTTGCTGGTTTGATTGTGGTGTTGGGTCTGGAGACTACTGGATTGGTCAACATAAGCCCTTTCCGTTTAAGCCCTGGGAATTGACGTCTCTGGGTCAGAATATCCAGCAACTGAATAGCCAGCTCTGAACACTGTGTATTTCCTACAACAAGAAGATGTGTTATTGATGGGAACATATGCCGCCAGTTGATTATCAGCTTGAAGATATCTTCCAATAGTGCATCATTTGATAATGACGAAGTTGGCACTCGGACATGAATGAAGCGTCCTTGAAATTGAGGAATATTTGGATCATTAGAAAGTGATATGAGTAGTGTCGAGTTGATATCTATAGAGTTCAACCCCTGTGGTTTGACATAAAGATGTCTCTCCCAGTCAAATGCATAGTATTTACCAAATGCAAGACGACAGCGTGTCTTGAAGGTGCTGGTTCTGAAATTTGAGGTGACTGTGGGTGCTGCGGAATGTGGTGTTGGATCTGAATTGGCTGGATAAGTCGGCAGTTGTACAGGTTGTGACTCTGTCTGTGTGCTGAGAATTGACAGTTGTCCATCAGCTGTCTCTGTGGTAATGGTGGCGGTGGCTGGTTGGTACCAGGCCCACAGTTTGGCCTCGAGTTCCCTTGAGTAATCTACCTGTGCAGGTGCTGAGCCAGGTTGCGCACTAGCTGGTTGTACTGCGGGTGTCCACCATGGCCAGTAGTTTAACGGGTTCAGTTGATTGAAATCCATGCTGCTACCAGTGGTTTGCTAAGCCAGATAAAACTAATGATAAGAAACAGCAGAGTCAAAACAAAAAACAAAAACAAACAAATAAATCAAACTAAAGCCCGGTGAATAGTTTCATTTAGAATGGAGAAACTGTTATCAAGGTTCGAGGAAAGAGATCAGTTTGAACAACCTCCACCGTACTTTGATCATATTCAGCAGCTGTACAGTGAAATCCTTCATTTGAAGAATGGGTCCAGCCAGCAGCTCCTACATCAACTGGAACAAGCTAGGGAGATGGTGAGCAGATTGAATGATGAGCTAGTTGCATTGGAAATTGAGAACAACCTACTGAGCCAGAAGGAAAACAATGGCAAGTAAGCGTATGCACATACAAATAGCTACGGACCAATTGTTGGTCTCTCTCTTTGACAGCAGAAGGATATTATGAGGCACTTGGACCAATTAGTGTTTCATTAATGATAGGTGTTACTTCTTAAACAAAAGGCTGTGATGTCAGACCACCATTCCTCTAATCGGACAACTTTTCAAGTTACGTATTCTCCCAGAAAACCACTTGCGGTTAAGTGCTCGCTGATAGAGGTCAGAGCTACATTAGAATACACCAACTTCTGAAGAAGTTAAAGACCAGTATGAAATATTTAACATGTTTATTTTAATCGATCACGCAATGTGCAGTTTTCGATTTAAGTACTATTGTCTTTATTCTGATGAGTGTTGTACAGCAGCTCATCATGCATGACTCAAAATGAAAAAAACACATCTACATTTTTTTTCCACCGTCAGTACGTCTCATCACCACATTATCACAACACTTAAATGTCCACTTTTGGCCGCCTCTTCCGCGTCACCACCTATGGTGAATCCCACTGTGCCTCTGTCGGCTGTATTGTCGATGGTGTGCCTCCAAACATGGCTCTTGATGCCACCACAGACATCCAGCCGCAGTTAACAAGACGTCGTCCAGGCCAATCCAAGCTCACCACACCACGTAATGAGAAGGACCGTGTTTTTATCCAATCAGGTACCGAGAAGGGTCGCACCTTAGGTACTCCAATCTGTATGCTTGTTGCCAATGAAGATCAGAGACCAGGTGATTATAAAGGTGACACGATGGATGAGTTTCCAAGACCATCACATGCCGACTTGACTTACTTGAATAAATACGGTGTCAAGGCCTCTTCAGGTGGTGGACGTTCGTCTGCTCGTGAAACCATTGGCCGTGTTGCTGCCGGAGCCATTGCTGAGAAGTTTTTGAAGTTGGCTAATGGCGTCGAAATTGTTGCCTTTGTGTCACAAGTGGGTTCTGTGTCTATGGATAGAGACAGTCCAGATTTTCTAAAACTTTTGAGCACTGTCACTAGAGAGCAAGTTGATGCAAGTGGTCCTATTCGCTGCCCAGATGAAAACTTGGCTGATGCTATGACTAAGGAAGTTGAGAAGTACAGAGATTCCCAGGACTCGATCGGTGGTGTCGTGACCTGTGTTGTGCGTAACGTTCCACTGTCTCTTGGTGAGCCAGTCTTCGACAAGCTTGAGGCACAATTGGCTCATGCCATGTTATCCATTCCAGCTACAAAGGGTTTCGAGATTGGTTCAGGTTTCGCTGGTGTTACTGTCCCTGGTTCTCAACACAACGACGCGTTCTTTTGGGATGAAGAGTCCAACCGTTTGAGAACTAGAACTAACAACTCAGGTGGTATTCAGGGTGGTATCTCCAATGGTGAGAACATTTACTTCTCTATCGCCTTCAAGTCAGTCGCTACCATTGGCCAGGCCCAAACCACTGCCAACTACAAGGGTGAGAAGGGTTCTTTGGCTGCTAAAGGTAGACACGACCCTAATGTTACACCAAGAGCTGTTCCTATTGTTGAGGCTATGTCTGCATTGGTGTTGGCTGACTCGTTATTGATTCAGAAGTCAAGAGAGTACAGCCACAGTGTTGTTTCTGGTAGTGCTTGAGACAAGATCAGGTCCGTGTTCATAGAATAGATGTCAAGTATTAGCTGATCTAAATGTTTTCCTATGTAAGGACTACGGCGACCTGTCAATCAAAATAATGATAAGCATTATGTCGCAGTTACGTGTTGCAAGTAGGAAAGGAAGAAGCAACGGGAAAAAGAGAACTACATAAATTGTACTTGAACTGGAATCTATGCCAGCTGTGTTTTTTTTTCAGGTACTAAACTGGCTTGTTGTGGATAATGATGTCATTCAAATATACCTATAGTCACACAGACTTACACCTGTTGGCATAATTAATCATATATGAAAGTTAAGTATTAGTGACACCCAAAACATGCAAATGAACGCTCACGTTCTAATTGATTTCACTCAACTCTCTGAGAACGAAACCTGAAATCATTTTGGTAATTTTTATATTCTTTGATAAAGATCACACAGAAGCATTAGGATATTGGATACTCGTTGAGAACGTGTATGTGTAGTTCTCACAATTCTCTTAGGTCATGATTTTGATGAATGTTGCGTTACCATCGGTGGAAACACCTTTTTTTAGAACTATTCCGGGTTCCCCATAAGATACCACCTCAATCTACATCGATAAATATGTACTAAACTCCAGACTAACCTCAGATTCGCGAATCCAGGTCTCTATTGAATGCACGGAAAACATCGGGTGAGAGTATATGATACTCCCCAGGTTTTCCTAGCTGTTTTCGCGAATAACCGAGCCTCGGTCCAATGAGTCACCCCATTCCCGCCTAAGTCTCCGCCCAGCCAGTCTGCCCGGCTAAACGGTGTTCCCTACCTAACACAACCGCACACCCGCCAACCGAAAATTTCCGGAACGAGTGACTGCAGAGAGTATTTAAAGCTTGCTTTAGGTCCACAATTGATCACCATTGTACACACTCGAACCATATATACATACAATGGTTGCCGACGCCTTAGTTTACCACCCAACACTTCTAAAGTTGATCAAGTACCTCGACTCCACTGCTGGTCGTGAGAAGTCCCTACGTCTGGTACAATACCTTGTTCGTTTCCTTTCGTTCCATGCTGCTACCCGTGGTTTGGCTCCATTAGCCCAATTATTGAAGAACTTGCAGAACCAAGCTGCTTTCATCAGAAAAGCTCTCAGATTCCTCAAGCCATTGAACCACATTAGAGACGCATCCAAAGCATTTGACAACAAGTTGAGTGATTCCACGATTAGAGCCACAGTTGTCTTGAAGAACTTGGCGTATGTTGGCTACCTGTCTCTTGATTCCCTCGCTTGGTTTAAGATCTTGGGTCTAGTGTCACCAAAGACTTTTGCCAAAGCTCCTAAATGGGCCAACTGGTTTTGGTTCATTGGTCTAGTTGCCGGTTTGGTAAATGACTTCAGACGTTTGAGCATTGTTGGCACTAAGGCTGCTGCTTTGAAGCAGAGTGAAGAGAAGGATGGTGATGCCGTTAAGGCTCTTGAAAAGGAGAAGGCTTCAGCCAGTAAGAGAGCTGTGTGGGATGCGTTTGACTTCTTTATCGTCTTGAACAACTTGGGCTACTTGAACAAGGGCGAGGGTGCTGTTGGTCTGGCTGGTACTATCACCTCCATATTTGGTGTCCAGGATGTATGGGGTGCTACTAAGCTCTGAGAGCTGACTAAATAGTGGTGTATATTAATCTAAACTGACACATTTGGCGTCTATTATGTCTGGTGTAGGGATGTCTATTTTGACATTGTTATTTACCTTTTTTCGCATCTCTCCAGAGCTCTTGTCAACCAACACAGCAGGGACTGAATCTTACTTGGACACTACTCATCATCATAGCATAATGAGTAGCAGCCAGGCGTCAGTTAGCCCGATGGCCACACGAAACAGTCATTCGCGTAGCTCCAGTGCAGTGAATAATGGCCATCCTCTACCTACATCCACTGACAATGGCATGGCTACTAGCAGTTCACAACAAGGTGCTAATGTTAGTGGTAGTAATACCAATCACAGGCGTCTTAACACCTTTGGGAACCAACATGGCTTCTCGATACCGTCTGTTCCAAAGAACTATGATTTCGCAGAGACTCCAGAAGCAATTTTACGTAAGTACTCCAAGGAGGAGCCCAGTCTCGAGTTTCATATCCATGAGACACACTATCGGTTCGGGAACCAGGACGGTGTCATTTCGAAGACGAATCCTACTGTGAAAGAGTGGCTTGAGTGTCTTGTGAGCGGAGAGCTACCCGGTGCAGTGGTAGAGGTTCTTAGAGATGCTGGTGTGCGGTTCCATGACGGGTGTCTTATTGTGAGAGTGTGGGATCATCGCAATAAAAATATTCCGGTGAAGAGAGCAAGAGATGACGAGGGAAATACAGCTAGTTCGACAACCCAGGATACAGGAAAAGTGAGGAACTACAGGGTGTTGCTGAGACCAACGCAGCTATCTATGTTTTATGACATGCTTTACCAAACTGACTCTGCATTACAACGATTCAGTGATAATTTAGGAACATCAATGGAGGCAGAGATATTGGCTTTAACAAAGAGGAACTTGAACCTTGCTTTGCCGTCAAAGGAGATGCAACATAGGTTTGCAGGATATTTATACAGTGTGAAGGAGTCCAATGCTGTTAGACCTCATGAGCATCGTATCGAGTGCACTGATCCTAGATCAAAAGCATTCAAACCAATCAGGGAATTGCATGAGGATGCACCACAACAAGCGTCTGAATATGAGCGTTTCATGACGTTGCTGTCCTCACAAGTAGAGAAGCCTCCTGAGTCGTTGCAGTTTTCCCGTCTACGGTTTGTCGAGCAATTGCGTGCTAATAGGGATAAGAGTAAGAGCATCAGTATGAGTTTAAACAACCGTGGCGAGCTAAATACTTCAAGTTTTGCACAGAGATTACCCCAAAGTGCACCAGGTGGACCTTCTAGCAGTGCAAGCAGTACGGGAAATAACAGTATGACTCCATTACAACAGGAGCAGCTTCATTTACAACAACAAAAGGCATTGGCTCAGCAGCAATTACAAGAGGAGCAAGAGACTGGTAAAAAGGCGAAGAAACCTAAGAAGCTCACCAAGAAACAACAGGAAAAGTTGTTGAAAGAGCAAGCTGCAGCTGCAGCTGGAGCAGGCGCTATGATGGGGATTGGGCCCGGTGGTGTTCGCGTGGCCGGAAAGACGTTGCCGGGAACGACACCTACACCAATGCCCCCTGTTCAAGAGGGTAAGAAAAGGGGAACATACAAGAAAAAGGCCAAGAAAGAGCAGATGGATTAATGGTTTATGTGTATTACTTCTGCTAATTCCCTAGAATGTTCGCGATGAGGCCAGCCAGGACCTTACGTTCCTCCTCATCGGGCACCCATAGGCCAAATACTTCTCCCAGAAGATTTTTTACCATGATGTAGTCACCCATGAGTTCGCTTTTTACTTCAGAGATGCCATATCTGTGGCTGTCTGCGCTGCTCAGAAGTCCTAAAGAGAAGCAATCGATGCCTCCTTTATTGAATACTATGATTCCGTGTGTGTAAATATCATCTTTGTTTGCCTGATGTGTTGAAGAATGCGTGTCCCGGGAGTAGAGAGCCAACGTTCCAGCTGTGTCGAGCTTCGACCATTCTTTTGTCGTTGGGGAGTAGGAGTATAACTGTGCGTGAGGAGCATGGTAGAGGAGCTGTTGGATATTTGGATCGTACCGGGTAATGACATTGAACGTGAGAGTTTTGGCGTAGATTTGAACTGTTTCGCTCTGCATACTGATGGTAGTGGATGACTTCTATGGCGTTGTGGGTGTTGGTGATGTTTTCATCAGTGACAAAAAAAAATCCAAACATCAACGAAGTGGTTCATTGACATGCAATGGAAAATTTGACTACACCCGACCCGATGGACGAGCAGTACACCTACCTCGAAGAGCCAGCGATAATTATCGACCAGAATGCGCCAGAACCACCACAGCAACATCAACCACAACAACCACAACATCAACATCTGGAAACTTCGTCAGTGGTGAATCACAATAGCGTACAAATAGCAGAGGGTAATCGAGACTCACAACAACAACAACAACAACAGCAACAGCAACAGCAGCAGCAGCAACAACAGCAACAACCTGCTGGAGAAGAAGAAGATGAGGATATGATGAATGACGGTGTCTTTGCCAACGTATCGCAAGGGCTTGACGGCCACTATCGGAACGTGATGATGTCGTACTGGCAGGATACAATCAATCAGATAGAGACCCAGGACCACGACTTTAAGAATCATCAGCTTCCACTGGCGCGTATAAAGAAGGTGATGAAGACAGATGAGGAAGTGAGAATGATTTCAGCAGAGGCACCGATTCTGTTTGCGAAAGGGTGTGATATTTTCATCACGGAGCTGACCATGAGGGCTTGGATTCATGCTGAAGAGAACAAGAGACGCACATTGCAGAAAAGCGATATTGCTGCAGCGCTGCAAAAGAGTGATATGTTTGACTTCCTAATTGATGTCGTGCCGAGAGAAGAGAAGGGCAGTAAGAAACCGGAGGAGCAGGAGAGTTATCAGTATGGGTTTGAATGAAAAGAGAGTTGAAATAGGAGATGTGATGTGTATTCTACGTTATGCCTGATGATAATGATTGTGCAATACTTTGGTGGTGGTGCGTAGTTTGGGGATACGTAGTTTGCGGGTGTATGTCACCTTGGTAGTGTTGTATAGTTTATGCAGCAGACAGGAATTTCTAAGATGTTAATATAAGGTGCCTACCTGGCATTCGTCTTAAAGTCACACCTCTGCTCTACCACTGGAGACCTCCATAATTTGTCTTCCTTCCTGTGGAGGCTTGTCTTCTAGTTTCTCAGACTTGATAGATTGCCAAAGAGAAATTCCGCTTTGAAGCATATCCTTACGATTGCGTACTAGTGAAAAGGTCATCATTCCCTCACATATCTTGAAATGCAAATATATCTATATATATAAATATATTACACTTTTCATTACATTTTTAAAATACATAAATATATCATACATTCATTACTTGCGTTCGGCATAAAAGAAGTTTACAGCCCAAGGAATCAAGTTTTTCTCAGCTGCCCAGCGACCAACACCAGTAGCAGGCTCCCCAAACCCCCAATTAGGTCTTCCTTTAATCTCTCCTTCAACTTTACCATCTTGTTTGAACAACAACCAGACATATCTGTGTTTACCGGTGCCCGGGGGTGGGCCTGGTCCTTCATACTTCAAAATAACATCTCCCTCATTTACTTCAGTAGATTGAAACTCAGCATCGGAGGCAGTGGATGGCAATTGAATGTTTGTCGAGATGTAATGGGCATATTCTGACCACTTCTTGTCAGTTCTGGAAGGTGCATCTGGATCAGTCAAAACAAGGGTGAACAAATCAGATGGTTTGATGTCACTAGAATCAGTAGGAGTGAATTGGATTACTGGCTTACTCTGGGTATCAGCAACAGCCAATGTGTTACCCATTGCAACCTCATTGTTCCCCCCATACGAGATCGTGAGCAGTCCACGGGGTTCAAAGTTTGGAACCACGTCAGGAAACACCTCGTGCTTGGAAAGAGATTCCGTAATGGAATTAGAAATGGTCAAAAGTGGCATTCTTTGCAGTGATCTCAATGGTCTCGCTGTATGTGTTGCTCGGGTCAGAGTCCGTAGCATTGACTGGTGAATAGAGACAGAAATAGGATAGCAATTCTATTTCATAGACAGATGGTGTGTGGAAGGTTGCGGAAAATGGCATGTGCATTTACGTATAATTGAGCGGCCATACTGGGGTTACGATGCCCTGCAATCAAAAAAGAAACCCAGACCACGTGATCTCATCGCAAAAATTTTTTGGAATTTTTTTCTATGGAGACGCAACAAATGTGTGAACAGCATACTCTCTCAGGTAGAATCTTTTAAGTACAATGGCCGACACAAGGAAAAGAGGAGCAGAGTCTCAAGAAGAGGTATCTATACTCAAAAAGAAGAGATCACTCAAGGTACAAAGCAGCAACCCAGTCAATAAAGATGGATTTTCTGAATGCTTCAAACAGATCACCAGTTCAATGTATCTATCCCTTGCACCATCCTACCTAAATGCACCACTAGAGGGAATAAAATCACAGCATCTTGACCCTCTAATCATGAAGTTTTCCTCGCAGCTCCACGGTGTCATTCTGGGATATTCTGACTTGAATATTGAAAACCAATCCCACACAAGTGATGCAATCCTCACTAAGGTGAATGCACACTCCCCATTCTCTTTCCTTTGGGTCAGCGTTACGTTTTTGGTATGGAGCCCTAAAGTTGGCGATGTCCTTGAAGGTTTGATCTACATGCAGTCACCAACGCATATTGGTCTCTTGGTGCACGATACTTTCAATGCCAGTATCAAGCGTTTTAACATCCCAGAGGACTGGACGTTTGTGCCTAATCAGGAAGATGAGAACCATGAGGAGGACGAGGAAACCGAGCAAGTAGGGAAGAAAAGAAGCAATGTGCTGGGCCAGTGGATTGATAGTTCTGAGGTACCAGTTGGTGGTAAGTTGAAGATTACAGTTAAAAAGATTCATACAGGTGGAAAGATGATCTCGTTGGAAGGTACATTATTGAGACCGGAGGAGGAACAAGGTGCGCAGCCAGTGGTACCGGGCGTGAGCGCTGGTAAGAAGATCAAGTTTGATGATGAGCCAGTGACCGAAAAGGAGAATGTCGTTGTGCCTGGGTATGAAGACGGACAGGGGAGTGATGTGGTGGCAGAAGAGGACTCCAGTGACGAAGATGAGAGTGATGATTAGAGTTTTCGAATAATCTATAGAGGTGAAGACAAAATATATATTATAGTCATGCATTATCGATGGAAGCTATAACCTTCTTGGTACTCTATTTACACATTCAGCATCTCTTTAAACTTGCTTTCAAGTTTCTGCACCTCAACTTTTCCTTGAGTTATACTCATTGCCCTTCCAATCAGGAACTTTAATCCATTAGGTTTCTTTGGCAACAACTTTACAGTCTTTCCATTTCCGTCAATAATCTCCTGACAAATCTCTTCAATTTCCGCCTCAGAGACATCAACTTTTGCAAGATCATACTCCTCAATGATGTCTGTCAAAGCACGTCCTCTTTCAGACTCATCGTTAA
Organism: Barnettozyma californica; assembly: GCA_023627795.1. NCBI lineage: Eukaryota > Fungi > Ascomycota > Saccharomycetes > Phaffomycetales > Phaffomycetaceae > Barnettozyma > Barnettozyma californica. Next base: position 630,080 of record JAMAIE010000002.1, on the reverse strand, counting down.
AGATATGCGCTAAAAGATACTTACCACTAGCAACACTGATTTTGTCATTTGAGATTAACGAAAGCAGTTCACTAAGTTTTGTGACAGTGATCACATCAGGTTGGAACTCTTTGTTGTTTGAACGGAAAAGACCCAAGAGTTCATGCAACAGCCAATTGGTGGCAAGTTTGCAAGGCACATCTAGTTCTTGACATTTCTCAACCAGGGAAAGATAATAGTTAAGTACAGGTAGGTCGTATGTCAAGATCAAGGCATCCTTCATCTTCAAACCGTATTCCCCAATTAATTTATCGAGCATTTCATCAGGTAAAATAGGGAGTGCCTGCTGCACCTCAGATACGATACTTCCTGAAAGTGCCAGTTCTGGAAGTTCCGCATCAGGCATGTATCTGTAATCTACTGCACCCTCCTTTTGTCTCAAACTCACAGTCTTGGTTCCATCCCAGCCTCTTGTCTCCTGTATGACCTCTCCACCTTGTTCAATAAGTTCGCATTGTCTTTCAAACTCAAACTTGATTGCATTCACAACAGCAGACGTAGTCGATAAATTCTTTAGTTCCACTCTTGCATATCCTGCGACAGAAACATTTACATCAATTCTCATGGCGCCAGTCTCTAAGTCACCTGTGCAAATTCCTAGGTATCGCACAAGGTTCTGGTACTTTCTGATAAATAGCTTTACTTCATCTGGCGATGAGAAATCTGGAGCAGTGACCATCTCAATTAAAGGAACATTGGCTCTGTTTAGGTCGATTCGTGAAAAACACTCTCCCTCTTCAGTGGCGGTACCAGTCGTGGAGTACATGGACTTACCAGTATCTTGTTCCAACTGAACTTGAAGAATACGAATCTTTTTATCTTTTATAGGAGTGGATTTTTTTCTCTTTCCTTTGGATTGTGTCTCCATATACTCCTTTCCAAGTGAAATGCATCCATTCTTCGCTATTGGAGAGTAGTGTTGGGTGATCTGATACCCTAACGGTTGATCCCCGTAAAAGTAGTGCTTTCTATCAAACGTGGACTCCAGATTCACGTCGCATCCCATTGCTACACTTGCCTTAAGCGCGTATAGGACGGCATGTGGGTTCAGTTTGGGCTGTGTTCCAGGAAGTGAGGCATCAAAGTAGGAGACTAATGTGTTCGGTGGTGTGGACAAAGATGGCGTAGGTGTCAATGAGAACAGTTTATTCGGTGTGTTAAGTTGCGTGTGTATTTCGAGACCACATATCAGCCGCTGAGCAGGTTTTGTGGAGTAGCAACGATTGAATCTGAGCATTCTTGGTCAGATAGTTCCAGTTGCAGTGTGCGTATTGGTGCTGGCGATGAGGATGATGAGGATGGAGAAAGTGAGATCCGAGAGCACTAGTCCCGGAAGTTTTACGTTAGGCTAGTTCAAAGATTATGTCATTCATTAGTAATATTTATATCTATATTTTTTCTTACACTAACATTGTTTACCTTTTGTAGGCCTCCAGAAGGCACCACAATTCACTGGATTCTCAAATATGGACTCAACTGCTACAGAGTTGCTCACCGAGCATCTTAACTTTCCTCCGATCGCTCTCATTGACGACATTATCAATGCAGTTAATGCGGTTATGTACAAATGCACACAAGCAATTGAATCTTATCTAATATCCAAAAGTTCAGCAGACGACGTTCTTTTGAGCGGACCAGGAGTGGGTGCAGATGAAGTGGAAGTTGGCACAGGGAAGCTGGAGACGCTTCTGGAAAATACGGTGGATCGCAACTTTGATAAGCTAGAGTTATACGCTTTAAGAAACATCCTCACTATTCCTCCAGATCTCATACAACAGGGGAAATTCCGATTGGGACATCATAAGGACGTGAAGTTTGCCACAGGTGCACAAAGAGAGGAGGCAAAGCTTGACCTTGAAATTAGAGAACTATTCAAAGAGCTAGAGGCTCAGGTGTATTTGAAGAAAGCGTTAACAAGGCAGCTCAAACAGGCTAAAGCTGCCGTACGGGAGTTGAAGGCTTACCGTGAAGAGCTGCGATTTATTGAGGGACCGGTCAATAACCAGCTGAAGGAAAACTTCTACTATGTTGTCACTCAGACAATGGAACTATTTGTGCAATGCCGTGTAATCATGTCACAGACACACGACCACATCAACAGAGAAAGAGAGGCATACCTGGAAACAGAGACTTTGAAGTTGCTCAAAGTTCTGGGGCTTTCAAACGACAAACCACGTATTAACAAAGTACTTCAAACACTCGAAAATGTGGACCTCAACAATCCCAGATTGAAGAAGGCACTCGAGGATGCATTTAATCTGCAGGTTTAAATAAGAGAATTGGAATGACTTAATGGCACTATGGTTATTATCTCGTGATGTAGATTATTCATTAGCTGAAACAGGTGGCTCTATCTCAGGCTGTTCTGAGTCACTTTTATTCGGGCTCGTGCTTGACGCCTTGAACATGTTATTCTCTTTGTCTCTCCATCTTGCCTCCATGTCGCTCATCAAAACACCAACAGACTCCACCCTCAAAAGGCTTCTTCTGAAATCTTGTGACTGAAGCATTGTAAGCACGTAAAGACAGTTTGGGAATACAAGATGACGTGCATATTGGGGTTGACGCCAGTACTCCAGGTACTCCAGATATGCTAGGAATTTTTGATCTTCAAGTTGACCTGTCTGTGCAAGGAAGTGGAGATATTGCGGGTTTGCCAGTGATTGAACAAACTCAAGCTCAATTTCCCAACGCGTGGGCAGTATTTCCTCCTCCTGCTGCGAGTCCGATGATGGCTGTGTTTGAGATTGGACTTGGTTCATCCTGTGGGTCTATCTTTGGCGTGTTTTCCTTCTAGAAAGAATGTTAGCCTGTGTTTATTTTTTCTAGAAGGCGAGAACTCATTCAAGACACTCTCAGTAATTACCACATTTCGAAGAAATGTCATATCGAACAACTATTATGGACTACACAGAGACATATGACCGCCACGTAAACAGGCTGAGGTCAATACTCGATAATGTACAACGAAAAACACATTTATCAACAACAGAGTTGCTTGTTTTGTCTGTTTTCCCATTTACAGTAATTCTGGGGCAACTCATCTCTTGGACATCGCCATCATCCACCTCACCAGACGCACTGTTTGGTAATGAATACCCTCAGATAAACTACTACGCATCTAAGCACAATATTGTGAATAAACTCTTTGTCAAGCAAGGCTGGCTCTGGACACTAGCGGCACTGGGTCTCTATCTCTTTCAGCACCGTGGCCAAATCAGATCACCTTTGAGAACAATTGCTAGAATAGCATCAGCGACACTATGGTGGATTCTGTTTACACAGTGGTGCTTTGGGTTACCATTAATGGATCGTATATTCGTCGCTACTGGTGGAAGCTGTCTGTTCCAAGAAGGCAGTAATGGAATTGTCGGGGGAATAGTTGACTCCATCACGGGAGATACAGTTTCCGGCTCACTACAATGCCGTCGATTGAAGGGAACTTGGAGTGGAGGTCATGATCCAAGTGGTCATGTATTCCTATTGACTCATGGATCCCTACTAATTTGGTTTGAGGTGTTAGAGTTGGATTTCTGGGTTAATGTAGGATTGTTGTTTGGAAAGCTGCGGAGAGCGACAACTTGGAGTAATGTGGCCACCATTGTCCTCACGGACTCTTCATGTGCTATTTTGGGGATTCTTGGTCTCTGGTGGTGGATGTTATTGATCACTGCTATACATTTTCACACCATTGCTGAAAGATGGAGTGGGTTGGCATTTGGGGTGGTTGGTGTCCTTATTTATTACTTAGAGAGAAAGTTCATCGCAACGAGAAGAAGAAGGATATAATCCCTAAATTTTTATAAACGAATTAAATGACTATAACATAGTTCTAATCAAATATCTATTGATTAACTCTCCATGCACTCGTGCTCAACGCCTGCAATTCTCTGGCTTTCCATCTAATGAATCCAAAGAACAAAATAAGACCAACACTAACACAGAAAGCATTGGTCACATAATACCCATCTTTCAAAACAAAATACTCTCCATTCAGCTCCATACATTTTTCCTTCATACCCCTTCCGCTCAATGTTGCCAACTGCTTCAATGTCGCAACTCCTGTTCCTTTTGTTGGACGACATTCTGCCACAGTAAAATAGTCAATCAAGTTCAAAATCATAAAGCGTGGCCATTGACCACCTAGATTTGATACGGTATTCAAGGTTGTCATATACGTACCTCCAATCAACGGGTCAGAAATCTTGGTGTGAAAAGCGTTTATGCTAACAAACTGGATAGTTCCCATAAAACTTCCAAGCAAGTGCTGTAATATCACCGCAACGAAATAGGTCTTGGTAACTTTACCTGAGCTTGGGAACGCCCATATAATGACTTGAGCAAGTGCCGCAGAGAGAAGACGACCACAGTATCCCAGCATCCATGGATTCAATGGCTTAGATCCGGTGGACATTTTAGCAACGTAATATCCAAAAATGATCTCAAATGGGAAATCGATCAATACTGTAATGGCCAAGTCTTCCTTAGCAAATCCCTTCTCAAGAAGCTTCAAATTCGTAGCGCTCTCATTTGCCTGGAACCCAAACTTAGAAACAAGGTGAATGAGGATGAACCATTGGACCGCTGGAAGACGAAGTACTTGAAACATACTGGAATAAACTTTGGAAAGTTTAGTGACATGATTCAAGAACTTACTGTTTTGCACTTCAATAATAATGTCGTCATCTTTTACCTTAGCCAGATGCGATGGCTCCTCTTTGACAAAAACCATTAAAAATATGGTCACTAGGACGTATATGATACCCCAAAAGAATAAATAGCCATTGATACTAATGATTCCATAGGATAAAGGTTCTGATCTCAGGTACTTATTGGAGAAGTCTTCCGAATTGAATGCAAGAAACACCGTAAAACTCAGAAAATAACCAGTATTTAATCCAATTGTCTGTGCAGTTGATGCATAACTCAGTGATTCTGGAGATAGAATAGTCAACGCCCACCCGTCTACCGCAATGTCCTGTGTCGCACAAAGGAACACAAGAAAGAAAAAGCTCCACGTAATCCTTGCCAAGTTCTCGGCTGGGTTGAGCAGCAGCGTATCCATGGACGATCCTAAAATCATGAGAGATATACCGCTGATCAACTGGATGGGTATGATCCACGATTTTCTGCGGCCGATTGACTTGATGTAGAGTGCATCAACTATGGGAGACCATAGAAGCTTCAGTGAGTATGGATATGATGCCAACGAGAATGTGGCGACTTGTGAATATGATAATTCTGATTTTAAAAGAAAGGGAATGGAGCCAAATGCTAAGCCTACTGGAACACCTTGGAGAAGATACAGGAGTATTAATAACATGAACTGCGGCCTATCATGGCGAGCCAGCGTCCCGTTAGGATGAGACTTCTCGTCATATGATGGTGATGCTGTTGGGTTCACAGGCGTGTTTGGTGTTGAGTGCTTTCGATTATGCACGGGCAAGAGTGACTTCGTCATGATATTTTGAAACTGCAATCAATCGTCTCATTGATCTGCCAACTTAGCACCTATTGACCACTACACGGGAAATCTGAAACTTAAGAAATATTATTACATAATATTTGACTAATGTATCGTTATATAATCAAAATAAAGATATGGAAATTTTCGCGATGATCAACTGATGGTTCATCCCCACGTCCCACGAAAACGCTCACATAATCATCGGGTCGCGGGAGCCCCACGTAAAAAAACATCGCCTAAACTCACCAAAAACAAGTGGAAATTCAACAACAAGTTCCCCCTCTCCTCTCAATCTACAGACCTCATTTCACAATCAATCATGGTCCGCGTCCCACAATCTGCCAGACTTGTCTCTGCTCTCTCCAGACGCTCCCCTCTGCTAGCCAGATTCCAGTCTACCAAGCAGCAGCTCACTGTTCGTGACGCTATCAACTCTGCCCTTGCTGAGGAGTTGGACCGTGACGAGGAGGTGTTTGTGATGGGTGAAGAAGTTGCTCAATACAATGGTGCTTACAAGATCACTAGAGGTCTGCTAGACAGATTCGGTGAGAAGAGAATCATTGATACCCCTATCACTGAGATGGGTTTCACTGGTTTGGCTACTGGTGCCGCCCTTGCTGGTTTGAAACCAGTTGTTGAGTTCATGACCTTCAACTTTGCCATGCAATCCATTGACCATATCATCAACTCTGCTGCTAAGACCTACTACATGTCTGGTGGTACCCAGCCTTGTAACATTACCTTCAGAGGTCCAAACGGTGCCGCTGCTGGTGTCGGTGCCCAGCACTCACAAGATTACGCTGCCTGGTACGGTTCTATCCCAGGTTTGAAAGTTGTTTCTCCATATTCTGCAGAAGACTACAGAGGTCTAGTCAAGGCTGCTATTAGAGATCCAAACCCAGTCGTTATCTTGGAGAATGAATTGCTATACGGTGAGGCCTTTGAGGTTTCCGAGGAGGTCTTGTCTCATGACTTTGTTTTGCCAATTGGTAAGGCCAAGGTTGAGTTGGAAGGTTCTGATTTGACCATTGTCACTCACTCTAGAAATGTTGGTTTCGCCCTACAAGCCGCTAAGACTTTGGAAGCTGAGCATGGTGTCAAGACTGAGGTTATCAACTTGAGATCTATCAAGCCATTGGATGTCCCAACTATTATCGAATCAGTTAAGAAGACCAACCATTTGATCACTGTTGAGGCCGCTTTCCCAGCCTTCGGTGTCGGTTCTGAAATTGTCGCCCAAATCATGGAGTCTGAGGCCTTTGACTACTTGGATGCCCCAGTTGAGAGAGTCACTGGTGCTGAAGTCCCAACCCCATACGCCAAGGAGTTGGAAGACTTTGCCTTCCCAGACCCAGAGACTATTACCAGAGCGGCCAGAAAGGTTCTTTCTTTGTAAGAAAGTACCACTAAAAGAATGCAACAAGTTGTTTTTAAATTAATGAAGTGCACTCATGTGTAAATTATATGACTTAGAAAGAGGAAAAGTGTAAAACTACTAATGTAAATGCAATATCATTTCAAGCATATCATTTTAACACATTGTAATCTAATACTTAGGCCTGGACAAGAAGACAATCAAAGCTTGGCCTTCTCAGCAAAGATCTTCGCAATGTTGCGTCTTTGGATCTTACCAGTCGCTGTCTTTGGCAAAACATCAATGAAATAAAACTGCTCTGGGACCTTGAAAGCAGAGATCTTATCCTTCAAAAACTCCTGTAATTGAGCTTCGGTTGTCTTACCCTTCGCTTCATCAGTCAAAACAACAGCAGCCTTGACGATTTGACCATATTTGGCATCATCAGCACCAAAGGCGACAGCTTCTTTGATTGCCGGATGTCTCAAAAGAGCACCATCAATTTCAATTGGAGAGATCTTCTCACCACCTCTGTTGATCAACTCTTTTAATCTACCGGTCAACTTCAAGAATCCTTCAGTATCCAAATACCCTTGGTCACCGGTTCTGAAGTATCCATCCCTCGAGAAACTCTCCTTGTTTGCCTTTGGATTATTCAGGTAACCCTTGGTCACATTCTTCCCCTTGATACTGACCTCACCAATCTGACCTTGTGGCAAAATGTTATCTTTATCATCCAAAATCACAACCTCCACACCTTGACCAGCACCAACGGTACCTGCTTTTCTCTTACCCTTAGATGGCAAGAAGTTGGAGCACATTTGGTGAGAAGCTTCGGTCATTGCGTAGGCTTCTAAAACTGGAGCATGGAAGGCAGTTTCCAATTGTTCCAGAGTGGCTGGAGCAAGAGCAGATGAACAAGATCTGATAAATCTGATTTTTGGGAGCGGAGATGGCTTTGGGACGCGTAGTAGGATTTGGTGGATGGTTGGGACAGCGGTGTACCAGGTGGCTCTGCTCTCGATAAAGTCTTTCCAGAAGACGCGAGCACTAAACTTAAGTGGAACAATGACAGTACCTTGAGTAGACAATGTTGATAAAAGACCACCAATCAATCCATGAACGTGGAATAATGGCATGACAATGTAGGAGCGGTCCTTCGAGCTCAAGTCATAAGTACCAGAAATGTTCTTCATAGATGTACTAATGTTGTCATGAGTCAATGGCACAGACTTTGGGCGACCAGTAGTACCTGATGTGTGGAGAATCAAGGCAATATCATCAGGTTTAGCAATACCTGGCAATTTGGTTTCGTTATTAAAGTACACTGGTAGTGACTCTGTGGAGTTGAAGTTAGCAGAACCAGCATGGATTGCAAACTCAACACGATGACGGCGTGCATCATACCACGTCTCAACCACAGGAATCGAACGCTTCTTAGCTGACTTCAACAAGTCTGTGTAGTCTCTTCCATCTCTGCCAACTCTACCAATGATCAAGACACTAGCATCTAGATCTTCTAGATAGAAATCAATCTCACTCTCTTTGTAGTTTGGGTTCAATGGGGCAGCAACACGGCCAAAATTAGTGACAGTCAAGAAGGAGACAATGAACTCAAGGTTATTCTCTAACGAAATGGCAACACGAGCACCGTGGCCAACCTTGTTGAACAATGGTGAAGCAGACGCATTGAAGAAAGTTTGAAAGTGGCCAATAAGGTCACCTAGACTCTTGTAAGACACAGATGTCTTTGTCTGTGGGATAACGATGGCCTCATTTGAGGATTGGTGGATCTGTGTGATGAAAGTGGACATTTAATGAAGATGCCAGTTTATCTATCAAACAGGAGAAGTGAGAGTAAGCAGCAATGGGGTTTTCCTTGATTTTTGTAGTGTCAGGAAATTGCTGATTGGGTACAAAATGTGGCGGATCGTGTCACGGATCGGGAGACAGGCCCGTACCCCGGCTCCCTTCCCAAGAATCGAAAAGAACCTTGCAATTGGTCAAATGACCTCCGAATAACTCACTTTGAGAAGTGCACCTAATCGGGCATCCATAATTCAGTGTAATATCACGTGTGAGGCTCTTACTCTACCAGCATTCATTAGAACATCTCAGATATATTTATCTGCTTTTGGAGACGGATGGAGGTAGGTATTCAGGGGCGAAGAGGTCAACCGCAAATTACCCGGACAAGAATATACATCATACAAACGAACGAATTTACTTAACAATAATCTCATCTTCACTGTATAATCTCCCAGCTATCAAATGTCGCTACTCTTCAGACATATAGCAATTGCTCCTCGCTTGATCAGACCTGGATTAGGTTTCAATCGCTCTTTCAGCATCACTCCGGTTATTCCAAAGCAGCAACTTGATCAGCCAGATCTAAAGACACCGCCAAAACAGTCACAAGCACAACAACCAAAGTTAGTAACCAATACTTCAAAATATGACAAGATCATCTCCAAATTACCCAAGTCACTACAAAAGTATGGACGTAAGCTGCTAGACTCACCAGTATCACATTTTGTGTCGTTTTTGACATTGCATGAGCTTTCAGCTGTCATTCCGTTTGTAGGCTTGTGGTATTTCTTTCATAACTGTGGGTTTCTACCAACAGATGTCCCGTCATGGGTAATTCTCAAGGGCAGTGGGTTCATAGAGAGACTGGTGAGTAATTGTGCAGAATCTGCGTTCTAATAATATTGTTACTAACAGCTACTGCAGTTGGGTGATTCCATGAGCGGATGGTCCATTCAGGAACGTACCAAATTGATTATTGAAGGTGCTACTGCATACGGTATTGTCAAGGCTATGTTTATTCCACGAGTATTAGTGTCTCTTTTCCTCACCCCATGGTTTGCGAGGGTGATCGTGGAGCCAATATTTGGACTCATGGGAAAACTATTTGGTAAGCAGAGAGTAAACCAAGCTTCGCTCACCAGACCGCCGAACGAACTAGGCGAATTGTCACCAAAAGTTCATAAAAGGCGTGAGAAGAAGAGTTTGGATTAGCTAGTGAGCTAGTGCTCATGTAGTTATTTATTTACTATTTATTGACCTTTAAGCTATGTAGATGCCTGATTTGTTATGCCCACGACCTTTTGATTCAAAGGCAAACATCGAAAGATTTGGTTCTCCCCTTCAATCAAGAGGACAGTTGTCGAAGGGTCACCTCTATGAAAAGCAGGAATGCATTGATAAGAGCTTCGATGCTCGCAAAACTATCGAAGCGGCAGCTGCAAACAGCAAAGCCGCCAACGACAGGAGGTGAGGAATATGAGATTGACTTAATCACCCTCAAAAGGAGACCCAAATCCAAGGTGCACCACGCAACTTCGCCACCACCAACATCGCAACAGCCCCATCATACGCTAGATGATATCGTCAACGTTAAGAGACCTGAGACTATCAAGACTACGAAAGCTGCAGATAAAGAAGGCAATGACCTCAAAGAATTGAAGATGACTTTGAATAAGCTTGAGGTTTCCATGAACAAGAAGTTCGATGAGCTGGAAGGCGTTCTCAAGGTTATATCGAAAGACAGCAAACAGAGCAAGAACTCGCTTTTGGAAGCTCTTCGAGAAACGTCCAACACAAGACCTCAGAGACAAGAGGAAGATGAATCACGCCCTATCGATTCCACAACGATCTCAGTCAAACGCAAGGACCTTGAGTCTTTCCTGCACAATGCCAAAGAGACCAAACATCGCCAGGATGAAGAGTATTTCAATGCGGTACGAGCATTTGAAGCATCAGTTCCTAGGCTCAGATCTCTGGAGAAGAAGAATTTCTTTACTCCGATCAATGAGGGAATAAATGTCACTACCGCAGTCAAGAGAGGCATTTTCCCAACAATTGAGCCACTCGCCCAGCAAGACAACATCCTCTTCCCTACTATTCCTAAGCGTGAGGATGATCATATCCACGAATTCATGATTTTGCATCCTAATGACCCTAAACCAACAATCACAAAGGTAAATCCGATTGGGCCTGGTTATCATAAGCCTGATTTAGTTACAATGATTCAGAGATTAGGTGAATCCCATGATAAATACTGGAAGTTGATCCTCAAGTATGAAAAGGAATGTTGGACTCTAATTGCTACTGAGGGTTACGCTGAAAACAGTGTGTTGATCTTTGAGAGATACGTCACCAAAGATGAGTTATCCAGAATTAAAAGAAAGAGATGGTGGAAATACGCTTATACTATATCACTTACCGGTGCTGGTGTATACCTACTAGGATACTATTTGGAACATGATTCAGAGAAGCCGCTCATCAAGAAGACCATTGTGAGCTGAATTAATGAGCTCTTGTCCTCTTATTATAATGAATGCCCTTATGATTTCTAATTATTATACACGGATCGATATGTAGAAAATTTATTCCTCCATTTCAGCATCATTTACGTTACTTGATGGGAGTTCAGTATCGTCCTTAGCGATACGAATGAATGCAACTTGGTTCACACCACCAGAAGTACCATTCCACTGTCTGAGAAATTCTAAAGATTTGGCATCATTAACATTAGGTATCAAGTATCCGGTTTCATACTCCTTTTGTTCCAGTTTACGCTTGTTCTCAAGAAGTGATTGCTTGTTGGTTGGTGGTCTGTTCTTCTTTCTCTTGCTCTGCAGTTCTTCGATCTCCTCATCATCCCTCGAAAGAAAGGTCTCAATGATCAATTTAAGCTCTTCCAATGGGAAAAACGTCTGGTCTGGTCTTGAATTCACTGCTTCTTGAAAGAACAGGACTCTCTGCATTTCGTGCTCCTTACGCTCCAAATGCTCAACCTTCTTCTTGTTGATTTTGTTCTCTCTTAGCGTCGCCCTGTTCAGCTGTTTAAACTTACGGCCCTTTGGATGCATAGCACCCTTTGACTTCTGTATAGTCTTTTGGACCTTGGAAAGTGAGTGTGCAATAGGCATGACGTCGCGTAAATAGCTTGATGATAAATCACAGATCTACTTTAACCTCATTATAGCCATCCAAGAGAAAAATTTTGACATAAAAAAAATTATGTCATCAGATTCATTTCCGGTTTATCACGTGATGAATCGACTTCCGGTACTCTTCCGTGGTACTTACCCTACTCGGTTCGAAGAGATTTTTCTATGTTCGACAAAAAAAAAAACACCGAAAAAATATAGCTGGCACAGTGAAAGGTCTCTTGAGGTCACGATACCAACACACCCCAAGTTTCTCACCGCAATGAAGACCTATACTGAAGCTGAATTGATCGAACTACATGGTGCTGCTGTCGTCCCAAGTGGTTTTGATCCACTTGAGTTCTCCAAGTCCCTCGAAGAGCAACGCGAGGTTCAGTTGAAGCTAGAGGAGGAGGCCGCTGCCAACCCAAGAAGAAGATCTTCCCACCATGGCACCAGACCTAAATTTGCCTTCCAGAAGAAGCCACGTGTCAAGACCGAGGCTCCACAGCCAGATGCAGATGGTTGGGTTACTTTGAACAAGAGAGCTGGTTCTGCCATTGATGAAGAGAAGGAGACGGTGAAGGAGACTGTTAGAGACCAGGCTGTCAACAAGATCAAGACTAGCAGCAAGAAGATGAACGGTGCTAACTCTGGTAGCTCTGCTGTGATTGCTGAGAGTGCCAAGTCTAACTTCAATGCCTTTGCTGCTTTGAACTCTGATGATGAGTCCGAAGAGGAGGAATCTGACGAGGAATAAATTGCATCATGAATGTGCCACTTTCAATCCATAGTTAATGGAAAGTTCAATTCCCAGGGACTTCATTTTACTTCCTCAAACCATTGGGGATCATTTATACATCTGACGAAGACTTTATGTTGTGTTTTCTTTTTTTGCCAATATTGTTGTACCTTGAGTTATGTGTTATAGGAGCTCGAAGATGCTCTCTACCAAATCCATTTTTCTACACTGTTCTGTTTATAATCATCTTTTAATAACTTGGGTTTCATTGTTTTGGAGAATACGCGACTTGTCGTAGAAACTTTCTATATACTTTTATCGTTTATTATAACACAAGATTTACCCCAGTCATCTAGCGGTCAAATTTCCTCGGTTGTTCAAGTCTGACTCAATATCCAATTCATCCAAAAGTGTTACCACGTCAGTTTTCTGCAAACTAGTAGTTGACAATGGTAACCGTTTCGTGTCGGCGCCTGATATAGCCTTTCTCAACTCCTGGACTCTAGGCACGTTCAATTTGCCATTAAATAGAATAGATCTTGCGGACAAGGGCATGGATTTGATACTATTTGCTTCATTAGGCATATTAATGCTTGGTGGAGCTGATGATTGTAGGAACATCGAAAATGACAAGTTCTGAGAAGCATTTGCATTTGACATAATTGTAACGTCGGCCGTCTCATCGCCTTCCGGAAGACCCACTTTAGCATCCTCTGATTTAATATTTAGATACCTGTAATGGCTCGAGAGGATAGTTTCCTCGTAATCTTTCCATGGGAAATCGTTAATCATGCTAACAAGCTGCTCTTTCGTCAAAATCAATTGAGTTGATGCTGTTCCTGACACTAATGGGAAACCCTCAAAAGCCCAAATTGATTTCAACTTACGATAATCAATCTTCTCCAGTATTGTCTTAGCCAATTCCTCATTACCACTGGCCTTAGCAGCAATAAACAAATTGACGAATGCAATGCTGTCATTCAAAATCTCCTTCTTGGTTATAATAGCAAGGTCATCAGAAAGTAGTTGCCATTGGAAGAAGAATGGAATGAAGTTGACGATAGAATTGATGCCGAACTTGACATTTATGAGGTCCAACAACTTCAAAAGGGATGCAGGGTCGTCGATATAAGAGACTAGCTCCAACTGCTCGTAGAACAAGTTCAAGATACTTCCTCTTGCGCTAGAAATCAGACCATCATAGTCTGCTCTTAAATACTGCGTCTTTTCATCATACTCCAAGTCTAACTCAAGGATGAGCACATCAAGGTAAGCCTTTTGAATTGAAGGATTTTCCGATCTGAGAAGAGGGAAAGTATCCGCATATAATTCTATAGGAACCAACGCACGCTGGACGCTTCTTGTTGAATGGGATCTCGTTAAGACTCTTCCAATATCTTTCAGAAGTGCAAGCACTAATTCAACATTATTAGCATCTTTCACTTTGATCAATAACTCACCAATAATGTCAATAATTTGATCTTGATAATAAACATGTGTAGCCAAACTCTCAATTGCGACGGTGTATTCATTGATCAAAGTTTGTTTGTGAGAGTTTAAAATGTGATGTTTTTGGATATGACAAAACTGTTTCAAATTATCAATGACAGGCAACCCTACCAAGTTCACTGACGAAGCTAGAACACTCGAAATGGACCTGATATAGATGATTTGTTCGTTATCATGGCCGTTCTTATCAAGCCTGGTTGTAAGAATTGCTAGGAGCATGAATCTCATTTGCACAGGAATCCATGTAGCAATCATTTCAACCAGGGCTGCAGACCAGCTAGGCTCGACATTCGATTGCACCAAATAATCAGCTAATGCAACAGTACTTGACCTTAACTTGTTTGTAGAGGAAGTGTGGAAATATGGTTTCAAAGAATTGATGGCAATCTCATCCAGTGCAACTTCAGAAGGCGTTTGGTTATCAAAGTCCTCCAATTTCACATTTGAGGTTCTGGCAGTGTTGAATCTTGATAAATCATGGTTCGACATCTGCTGGGTTTCTGAGGAGTGTGATAAAGACCTCTTCAGTAGATTTTCTTCATCAAAAGATTTATGAATCTCAGCACCCAACAGAGCAATGGCTTTCTTAACAATGTAAATTGCATTGCTACCTTGGCTAATGATCTGGCAATGAGCAATGCTGCCGGCAGCTTTAAGGGAAATTGCCTTCCATTCTAGTTTATTGGCTTCAGATACATCAACCCCCAGATTGAAAAAGGAGTTAGCCAAGTTGGTGAAGTTATGAACAAATTCCAAGTCACCAGTGAATAATTCTCCGTCTAAAGTAGCACAGTATGAATCAAACACTGTAACAGCTTGCTGGCATAGAGCCAAATCCTTGGTCTTCAAGATAGAAAGGAAAATGGAGTTGATGTTGTCGGCAAAGACGTTCAAGTCGTCGGGACATTTCTTGATCAATTGAAGTATGATCTCCAATGTCACCTGGACGTTGCCTGTACGATTACGGTACACGTCAGACTCGTTCTTCTTCTGCAAGAAACGACCAACTTTCTCCAATTTCACACGACGTGTGGATGCATAGTAAAGTAAATAACTGAGTTCTGATGAGTTTGGCTTCTTATCAAAACCACGACCTGGTGGGTAACACTGGAGAATCAATTTCTGGTGCTTCGGTTGGAACAGGTGCACCATTGTGGGTGGAAGCAGTAATGTTTGATGGTCTAGGACAGTCAGTGACGGGTAAAAGGGTCTAATATGTAGTGGGCTTTAATAGAGGCCACTATGCTGAGTGTGAGAGATGTGACAAGGGGATCAATGACCTGTTTGGGTGGACCCTAAAAAACAAATGGTGGTGTTAAAGTGGTTCACAACACAGCTTTTTTTGAGACAAAACAAAAAAGGCCCAAATTCTTTTGAACCTCATGTAAGAATTTCCACAGAAACAAAAAATTCATCAACTTTAGATCACCAGGAAATGACTCCGATATACATTAAAGGAGGATCATGGTCAAACGTTGAAGGTATGTTGCACTACCTTCTCCTCTATTTCTGTGCTAAAAGATCATTACTAACAACAGACTAACAGATCAAATCCTCAAAGCTGCTGTGTCAAAGTACGGTTTCAACCAGTGGGCCAAGGTCGCCTCCCTTCTATCCAGAAAGACTGCTAAACAGGCCAAGGCCAGATGGAATGAATTTCTAGATCCAAGGATTGACAAGTCCGAATGGACTCAAGAGGAGGATGCTAAATTACTGGAGCTGGCGCGACTGATTCCTAACCAGTGGCGCACAATTGCTTCCAGACTAGGTAGAACAGCGGCACAAACGGTTGAGAGGTATCAGAAGCTTCTTGATGATGGTGGTCCAGCTGAAATGAGCCTGACTGGTGCAGGCATTGAATCCTTGCATCCGACTGGTGCCCCCAAAGATTTAAGTGATCTCAATGTCAATCCAGAAGCCAGAGAGGCTAGGCCTGATACTGAAGACCTTGATGAGGAAGAGAGAGAAATGCTGAGTGAAGCTCGAGCAAGACTGGCTAATACCAAGGGTAAAAAGGCGACCAGAAAGGCTAGAGAAAGAATGCTGGAAGAAAGCAGGCGTGTCGCTCTGTTACAAAAGAGACGTGATTTGAAGCAGGCGGGTGTGAACACAGCATTGCGTGCGCCAAGAAAGAAGTTTTCCACGCAGATTGATTTCAATGCTGATATCCCGTTCGAGCATACTCCTGGAGAAGGTTTTTATGCGACGAAGGAGGAAATTGAAGCAAATGAAGAGGAGTTAAAGAAGTTTGAATTCAAAGTTAATAAAGGTGGCCACCGAGAAAAAGATGATAACAAGAAAAATAAAAAGAAGAGAGAAAGAAGTGATCAAGAGGGTTCACAAGCTAAGCAAATTAACAGCGAACTCCCTAATGAGCAGAAGAAACCAAAACTTGATTTACCGGAACCTGTGTTCAAAGGTGACGAGCTTATGGACTTTATCAAAGAAGGACGTGATGTCCAAGCTGTTGCTAAGGAACTTGAAGGAAGTAACAACAGAGATATTGACGCCTCCATTAGAGAAATGACTAGGAAGATAAAAGAGTCCAAGACAGAGAAATCTGTTCTTCTAACGACAGATGTTGGGGGCGAGGAAGAACAAGAACAAGAACAAGAACAAGAAGTGGAAAATGGAAACCAACATCAAGTGATCGCTGAGAAAAAACAGCCAAATCGTGAAACCGAGCCAAAGTCAATATCATTAATTGATAGACTCGCTGCTCTCCCGAAACCAAAGAATGATTTCGAAATCGTTGATGACGAATCGGAACAAGAGGATGACCAAATTGCACCGAAATCATCCACTATCCTACCTGAGGATAAAGGTGAACTAGAACGCCTCAGAAAGATTAAAGAAGAAGTGGAAGCGCAGAAGGCACTGTTGCGAAGATCACAGGTTGTGCAAAAAAACCTGAAGATACCAAAAATCAGATCATCCTCATTCTCCTTAAAGCCGATAGGTTCATCAACATTAGTGAATAGACTGGTAGACCAAGAGATGGTAAAATTGATAAGGTCTGACTATGCCAAAATCCATAATGTGGCTGGAGTGCCGCTATTAGGAGATTTGGATGAGGCTTCCAAGACATTAATCGAGTCTGAAATTGCCAAAGAAATGTCTCAAGCTGAGCTGTTGAAGTTCCAGGTTTCGTTTGTATCCCAGTTTCAAGATTTTTCCAACCAGTTGAGCCTATCACAAGATCAACTGGACTCATTGATAGATGCACTATCAGAATTAGTTTCCAGCTCGAACATGATGGAAAAAGAGCTGGAGATATCCTCAGAAGAGTATGCTGCAACAAATGATGCATTAAACGAGAAGTATTTAAAGCTTCTGGGCGAATTGAGAGACTCTGATAGAACTCTATTGGCTTTTGAACAATTGTACAGCAAAGAGCGCACAGATATGGAAACTGACTTAGAGAAACTGAGATCAGAAGTTAATATCTTGATCCAAGCTGAGAAGGCTACTCAGGAGCAGTACCTTGAACTCAAAAGAGCAAGTCGCTTGGAATCAATTTAACCGAATAGATACTTTTTAGTGCCGTAGGCTTGATAAATAATTTATACATGTCCACCAACCGTCGGTTTTTGCGGTCGGTTTGTTTACATTTCAAAATAAATCAACCCGAATAAAGCTAAAACTTAAAACTTTCTAGGATCTTGTGCAAAAAAAAGACCAAACATAAACTAAACTAGACCAGACCAAACTATTATTATTGTATCACTTGCAATGAGCAGCAACCTTTTGTTCATTCCCTACAGGAAAACAGAGAAGATCTCATTTGCTTCTGATCTTAGAGACCTCATTTCGAAGGAGTACTATCAGACCGCCACTGTGTTTGAACAAGACCTTCAAGAAGTGGATGTTTTGCGTAATGATACCATTGAATTGGGTGTGACCACCCAAGATCTTGCCTTTTTAAAGAGATATTATATCCATCTTACCACTTTCGCAGCTAAGTTTCCTTCAGATTGTGTGGAATTCCCATGGTACGGGACTTTGGGGTACAGCGTGACTGGTCCTGTAAAGTTGAGGTCGATTCTTTTTGAAAGAATCAATGTGTTGTACAATATAGCAGCTCTATACAGTCAGTTGGGTGCTAATACAGAAAGATCGTCAGATGAAGGACTTAAGAAGGCGTGTCTGTACTTCCAATATGCAGCCACCTGTTTGAGCTATATAGATACGTTAAAATCGGAGGACATCTCGATCCAGCTACCATTGGACTTGCAAAGCGGAACCATTGAAACATTGAGACTGCTGATGCTGGCACAGGCACAGGAAGTGTTCTGGCTAAAAGCACTTGGCGATAAGGTTAAGGATTCTTTGATCGCTCGACTAGCAATCCAGGTTTGTGACTTCTACAGCAAGGCATTGGAGTCAGCAAATAGAAGCGAGGGGTTGAGATCGGAGTGGATCAATCATTTTACTGTGAAGAAGTATCACTTCGAAGCAGCTGCACAATACAGATCCTCATTGGTCGCAGTCTCAGAATCAAAATATGGCTTAGAGGTTGCAAGATTGCAGAAGGCCATGAACGCAATTAATAGTACGTCTTCCAATGTTAAGTTTACCTCTGGTGCTGTCCGAAACGATTTGGAGGGGCTGCGGGCGGTTGTTAAACAGACATTGGCTCGAGCTGAGAAGGATAACGATCTGATCTACCTTCAAGATGTTCCATCAGAGCTCCCTGTCATTGTCAAAGCACCAATCACGAAAGACATGGAAATTGACGACATCAAGAACCCATTCGATGCAATTGCACAAGGTAACTACGGAAAGCTTCTTTTCAAAGACCTCTTGCCATTCTATGTGATTCAAAGTGCAGAGGCATTTCGTGAGAGACAAGAACAGTACATTCATCAGCACATTAATACCCCTATCGCTGCCCTTTCTCGTATTCTAGAAAACTTTGTACAGGAAAGGGGTTTACCGGCTTCATTAGATGCTGTGGAGAAACCAGTGTCATTGCCACCTGGCCTGTTGGAACATCACCGTGATGTGAGATCTCAAGGCGGTGTGAGAAAAATTAAAGAGGCGCTGCATGATATCCAGAGACTATCTATTGAGGGAGAACATCTGATTCAGGGCTGCAAAGAGAGGCTAAAACTTGAAGCAGAAGAGGATCAATTGATGAGACAAAGACAGGGATCCAACTACTGGACCAGACCAAACTCTGCAGTTGCAGCAGCAGCTTTACTTGAGAGAGTGAATGATTTGGACAACTATTTGAAACAAGCTAAAGAAGGAGACGAAACCATCAAGTCCCGTTTCAACAGCATTGAAGAGCTCCTGGGAATCCTTGGGTCGTCCGAATCCAGGATTTTGGAGTACATCCCTAATTCAAGAACCAAACATATGGATCCGTCTTTGAAAAGGGTTATTCTTGAATTAAAGGATGCGTTGACCGAAAAACGCAAGATGGAGGTTGACCGTGACACTTTCATAGATACAGTGGAGATCAAATCCACACAGTACAACATTTTGCCAAAAATCATCTCGGAGTACAAATCTATCCAAAATCAGTTCAAAGACCTTAAAGTTGATTCGTCCACTTTTGAGCCTGTATTTGAGCGTCACATAAAGAATTTTGACAAGGATCTTGAATTCATTGAATCCCAAAAAAAGAAGCAACATGAATTAGAGGATAAGATTGATACATTGAACACTCAGTTCAAGCATCTTAACAGCTCGCAGGGTCTAAATGTTGAGAGGGAAACTGTATTAAAAAAATTGGATCTTGTGTACTTTCAGTTTAAGGATTTGGTGGAAAACATTTCACAGGGTTTGAAATTCTACAATGATTTCAATGCCAACTGTCATAAATTGATTGAAGAGATTGACAACTTCGTCTATGAAAGAAGGGTCGAGGCCAGAGACCTTGAAGCGTGAGTACCCTTTCGTATTATGTTACTTTTTAAGAGTATTACTAACAAACAAACCAGTATGCTTACTGCAAAATTCCAACAGTTAAACCTTCGTTCCACAGAGCAACACAGATCTGCCCATTCGTCAAGGCAAGGCTCCACAGAGATGTTGAAAGAAAGCAGATCTCCTAGCCCCGCACTTCACGCACCTCGCGCTCATTCTATCAGTTCTTTAAAAAGTAGTGGCGGTGTCTGGAAGCCCTCCCAAGGTATTAAATTTGACTGAAACAGAAAGTCATAGTTCAGTTTCTTTATTCTTTGCTAACCACTCCTCGTATTCACGTTTTCTTTTACCCCTCTGTAGATTGGATCTGTGTCTTTTGCTCTTCAGATGTATTTCATATTGTTTAGAGCCAACAAGGACCAGTGGTGTATCCTCGCTATCTCGACATATCTCACAAGTTATATGCTTCCATTGGGATTGGTTCTCCTCAGAAGTCGCTTCGGGATTGGGTATTAAGTCAGCTGGTAGTGAGTCTGGAACTTGAGGACTAGAAGGACTGTGGTTATTAAGGAATGCATTAGCTATTTCGACACCACGTTGGTGTACGTTCGCATCCCACTGAGTCAGGTCTGTCGCATCTAGAACAAAAAGTTTCCCACCGTTTATAAAATCAAACTTCTTCTCCTTAGCCAAGTCTTCAGCAAGGGAGCCTTTGATCCACTTGATCTGACGTTTAGCGTACTGCCTTGTTCTCGTCTTCATGTCCTCAATTGAACGTTTCAACAACTCGTCATCAGTCGATCCTGATTCTAGCCAAGGGAGGAATTCTTTGAACCCTATAACTTGCCACACACCTCTTTCACAGTCTGGTTTGGGGGTTGATTTGCAAAAGAATTCATACAATTCTTTAATCTCATTCATCCCCTCTTGAGCTAGCATTTTGTCAACTCTGTCATCAAGTCTTTTATCAAGAATGCTCTTATCAGAATAAACCCAAAACGGCAACAAATTGAACTTCAGGGCCGACTCAGTCTGTTGCTTTTGGGAGGCATAGTGTTCGCTAGTCTTAGTATTTGTTAGGAAAATGATCTCTAAAGCCCTGCGGATTCTTCTAGTATCATTTGGATGAAACTTCTCTGCAATCAATGGATCCCTTGCCTTCAATGCTTCAAACAGAGTGTCACTAGGGCCATCAAGAATATCTTGCTGCTCTGATGTAAGTTTCTCGTCTCTATCCCTATTCTGGTCATTTCCTATCGTTTTATTGTTGAATAAGAGTGAATTAAGATAGTAGTGCGTCCCACCAACAACGATGGGCAATTTTTCACGACTCAAGATATCGTCTATGGCAGCACCAGCCTCTTTTGCAAATCTATGTATGAAATATTCCTCATTCCAGGGTACATGATTCATCACATGGTGAGGCACCCCTGATCTCTCGTTCATTGGGTGCTTGTTGGTGATTGTGGGTACCCCAACATACATCTGCATCGAGTCGGCATTGATGATCTCGCCGTTGCAACGACGGGCCAGCTCAGTTGCAAACTGAGATTTTCCAACTCCCGTGGTGCCAACCACAACAGCTAGTGTAGGTTTTGTGGTGCAAGAAGTAGGCATCAGTGCTCGAAGAATCGATTTGAGCATGCGATGAGTAGTTGGTCAAGCTTCAAAGCTAATTTTTTTTTTTCTCTCTCGGAGCCATCATCGTTTCAGCTCCAGTTCCTTCCAACACAATGGAACTTGAATAAATAACCACCTACTTTCTAATATCAAAGACCGTCAGTTCAAACTACAGTAGTCCAAAATTACCTTTTATAATAAAAGTGGTCAATATTTCTTTGCTTTCATTCCAACAAGCTCAAGCCCACCCAGAACAAATAGATAATGGACCTCATCATCCTCATATCCAACAAGTAGGCCTGTACAGTTTTTTCGGCTCTAGAGCTCTCCTGTGACGTAATCTCTCTGATGAAGCTCTCTTTCTATCGTACTATAATGATCTAGGTGCTTTTGGATGAAGAGAAAATGTATTTGCGCAGGTCTTCAAATGTCGTCATACTCTTCATCATCAGAGTGACTCCATTCATTCTCGTAATCCGATGCCAGATTGGAAAGACCATCAATAAGCTCAGATCTTTCATCGCCACCACGAAGACTTTTTGAGACAAAATCCTTCCACTCCAGAAAGAGCCCTCTAGGAGAAGTATCCATAGTGAGCTTTACTTTGAGTTCTATCTCCTTACCGATAATGTCCACTGGGAAGGAGTCTGGGATGGGGAATGTGATTGGCGAGTAGTACGATGTTTCAGTGAAAAGCTGTCTTTCTCTTTGGGGTTGGTCCTTTGGTTTCTGTTGATGTCTATGAATAGTGGTCTCAGAAAATTTAAGTGGCTGTGAGCACCTCTGTTTCTTGGTGGAAAAGAATGAATCAGTGAACTTGATAGTTTTGCCATTATAGATTGCCTCCATTGATGAAATCACATCTCGGTTGTTGGCTCCGTACATCAACTCCCCTCTAAATTGAGCAAAGCTGATAGTGTCCTTTTTCTGACAGCTCAGTACCTGAACAGATTCATATACCAGATTCTGTTGTGCTGATGAATACCACAGGCTCTGATCTTTAGTGGATAATGGGAGCACCAATGAACTGTGTTCCCTCAGTGCAAGAAAGCTCCTGATTCTCTCAAGCAGTTCTTTACTGGACAACTCTGCATTGCTTTTCCCGTTGTAAATGGTCCAGTTGAATATCTCACTTTTGGAATTGTAATTATCTCTGACATCGGCCAGCATTTCGGAGGTGAATCCTGCCCATGCGCTATCGAGCTCTGTTACCACATTCAGACCATTCAGCAAGTTAGTCTCCTCCAAGCTATGACGGTATGTATCTTCAAGAAACTCAACACCATCGACATCTTGCCATTCCTTAACACCAGTCTCAAATCCCACAAACTCCCTTTTCTTTGCATCCTCACTAAAATCCTTGAATGGCTTTCCAGTAGGATGTTTGAGAGGATCGTAATCCCAATTCTTCAACTGATTGAAGGCACGTGGTTCATAAATCAAACGATTAAAGTCAGACCAGTAATGGACTGTATCTCTGTTGAGTGTCGGCAACTTTTCTCCAGCATCCAATGCCCTCTGGTAAGGGTTCTTCTGTAGTCTGGTGCTGGTCTGAACCAGTTGAGCGTCACCTATGCCGTCAAATTCATTACATCCAGCATATTCGAATTGTCCTAACGAGCCAAATCCATTACGGTAGTCCCATAACAGGGCACGCGGAGAGAAGTTGACCGTGTTGTGCTTTAAGGTCTGCTTCAAAAATGTTGAAGTGTTGATGGACTGTTTCGAGGCTGACTGCGTATAGTCAAGATAGTTCTCCTGAGAATTGAAAAAATGGGTGGTGAGATTGTTCGCCGCAGGTGAGAGCGACAAGGTGAGTACTTCATGCATTTCCTTGTTGCGTGTTTGATTTATGAGATGAGCTTTGACGCGATGTTTTTTTTTTCCTGATCTCTTCATTCTACATACAAGTTCTGGCGAAGTTTACCTATTAATGTACACACAATCCCTCGTCACTGCATTAGCTCTCCCAAGTCATCTTCTTCGTCTTCTTCAACCTTTTCAATCTCGATAGACTCATAGTTGATGTCATCAAACTTGTGTCTCTTGTTGTTTCTGATGTTTAGTTCTTGAACGGTTGGTTCTCTTATTTTCAAGTTTAACTCGTCCAAATCCAGTTCATCGAAAGCCTCTCTATCAGCATCTTTCAATTTTCTCTTCTTGACCTCACTCTTTGCTTGGATCACATTGTAGTAAACAACACCATTGTCAGTGTCAAACTTAAGGGCAATCTCTCTAATCTCATCGTCGTTCGTGTTGAGGAACTCTTTAATATTGTTGTCATTCACTGAATTTGAGAGTGGAGTGTTATCCATTCTCTGTGATCTCAGTTCAAAATCACCTTGCTTCAAGAACTTAAATCTCTCCTCATCATCCCTTCCTGTATCATTCTCATCTAATTTATTCAATCTCTCTCTTAATTGACTCAAATCTGAAATATCACCGAGCACATAAGCTGAAACTTGTCCAACATTACTGCCAGGAATCTTCACCTCTCTGAACAAACCATTTTCCAATGCATTGTCACCTTCATTGTCAAGGTTCGTCGCCCTCACAGTTGAAAACACTTGATCTAGCCTAGAGACGTCTGGTAATAAGCTCCAAACCTTCTTTGCTTTCATCTGTTTCTTCAACGGGTGTCTTAGTGATGACAGATCGTTTAATGTTTTAGTAGCGCTCTCGAACGTAGCTTCAACAGCATGCAACAGGCCTTCTGGTGTGTCATTTTCAGTAGCATTCTTCCCCTTATCGTTTGTAGAAGGAGTTGCACCACGAGACATAGCAGCACCAGTGCCACTCTTGGAAATACCTGCGATATACTCTGTTCTTCTCAAGAAAGCCACATTTGGTTCATTTTTGACGGTTCTTTCAATACCTGGATCTCTCAACAGAATAGTGTCGTGGGGGTGAAGATCGACATGTGGTCGTTCTTTTGGTTCGGTACCTTCAAAGAGCTCAGGAAGGCTGCTGACAGCTTCAATTCCCATTCCTAGATCATTGTCAACCTGGATAAGGTGCTGGATATTCTGCTTTCTATATAGATTCGTTAACAAAAGTTCAGAACCAATCGCCTCTTTCTCTGGAACTTGGAATTTCAAAAGTTTAGGAGGAAGTAGTGGTGGAGGAAGCTCATTTTGAAACCGTATTCTAGCAATGTAATCTTGACCCTTTGACATTGCGAATATTCTCACAGTTTGAGTGTTGTTGTTCTAAATGTTGAAACTGAAAATGAAGAAAAGTAAACTTCAAAAACATCACGTGAGACTAACTCTATCTCAATGATATTGTAGTGTTTCATTTTCATAGAAAAGCTCGCGTGGCGTAATGGCAACGCGTCTGACTTCTAATCAGAAGATTCTGGGTTCGACCCCCAGCGTGAGTGCTTCTTTTTTGTTTGGCTTCGGTCTCCCAATATTTTTTTTTTAATGTCATAACACATCTAGCTAGTTTTAAAATAATGTGTTACATATCCTACAGAAACAAAAAGGTTCATTAGTAATTAGTTCGTTAACTATTCTGGCTGTGTGCTCAAATCTACCAGGTCCTTGTAGACTTGCCTTGTCGCTCTTCTCTTGGGCGCATCACTTTCATACCCTACTACTGCCTGGCCATCATCATATGAAATTTGAGTGGCTCTGAGTTCTCCATCATTCTCATCTAGGTCTAGATTATCCTTATCATTATAAGATGGTGTAGATTTAGGATTATTGAGATGCGATACTGTGGCTCGTCCAATAATCCTAAATGTGCTCTTATGACGTTTGTTTCGAATTGGAGAAGGTAGCTTTGGTACGGATTCCTGGTCTGAAGGTAGGGTTTCCGTCTGGTGTGATGTCATAGCTGTAGTTGCTTCTACTGTTGGTCCAGCAAGTTGAGTTTTCGGGATCTGTGATGGCTCAGAGGCTTGCTTTTGAATGATTTCTTCATAGGAAATACAAAGGGTTCGAATGCGGGGCTGGAGGCGATCACTCTTAGGGCAGAAGATGCACCAGCTTTTATAGTTCAGTGTGATCATGTCGTTTGTGTCTTCACGGAGGAAGAACTCAAATAGGAAAGAGATAGTCACGATTGGGATATCGTGGGATTTGGCGAATGCAATCTTGCTTCGGGTGGATTTCAGACTTTTTGGGTTGATGACATCTTCGTCGAACTGTTGTTTAAATAGTGTTGGATAGCGTTCAATGAGGAACTTGTGACGGTCATGAAGCTTCATATTATCAATATTGATGATGAGCAAATCCACATCCTTATTCAAAACTGGATTCAGTTTAAAAAGTGGGCTTGGAATGAATTCATCCTCAGATACAATCAACATCTTCTCAATCATTTTGGTAATGTGTAATAGCTCTATTCCTTGGAATCCAGTAATGGCTAGATTCAAGTGGCCTTTGTCATACCCTTGCTTGAGCTTTTCAAAATGGGTCAAATTTCTATAAAAAGGTTTACCCCATTGGTCTATCTTAAGGGTGGAGAAATGTAGTGAGCGTTCAATAAACCATTCGGTTAAAATTTCATAGCTTAGAAGGGTAGAAGGTATCTTGCTCACTTCGAAATCAGATGGGACAATAACGAAGTCAAGTTCTGGATATTCGTGATTCACCACAGTACCATTATGAGTCTTGATAATCTTGTGGAGAATGTTTTGTTCTTTTAGACGGAAGAATTTAAGAAGAAACGTCTTACCTTTAAAAAGATTAGATTGGGCAGTTTCATGTGACTTCGATTGTACTTGAGGATTGAGTATTGATGATGTAGATACTTGTGGTATGCTAATGGAATTGAACGGATTAGAAGGACGCTTCTCCTTATCATTAGAATCTTCATCATCATCCCATTCATTCTTTGCGGTAGTGTTGAGTACAGAAGTTGAAGCAGTCATAATGGATCTCCATACCTCAGGATTCTTTCTTTTGATAATAAGCTCCCTCTCAGCTTCATTTATGGTGTCATTGTCTCTGTTCCTCTTCTTGTTTGTCTCATTAGCAATTTCTTCCCATACGTGTTCAATCCGACTGGTGTCTAAATTTATTACATCATAATCAGCATAGTGGAGGGACATTCTTCTTTTAACGGAATGTAAAACCCAAATAGGATGCAGGACAGGCAAATTCCACTTAACGGCCATCTCATACTTCTTACCATTGAGATCATTGGTGATAATACAACTGTGGTTATAGCTTAACGATGTAGATGCTTCGCCACCGCCAGATTCAATCAGGTCAACTAAGCTCGCATGTAATGTTGGTATGTCTTCCTCTTGGAACCACTTAGATATCAGCGGGTCTTGGGCCAATCGTGATATGCACACTTTCAAACCTTTGAACGGCTTCATTCTAAAGTTGTCCAGGTTGAACCTTTCATGCCTCATCCATTTCTCATATATCTTCACCACCTGTTCAGGTTCAATGAATGCCATATCAAATCGTTTCTGTACACTGAACCTGAACTTGTCTGTGTCACGGGAACCAACAATAAGGAACTTGACATCACTTAGAAGATTGACTTCATGTGAACCTCCCATCATGGTCACTTTCGATGCAATATCATGGCGTTGATCACTGGGCACACCAGTAGAACAGAACTTAATCCTACTTAATGCTGCACGGGACATAATGTGTGGCCGATTAGATGGATGATTACAACCAGATGGGTATATACACGTAAAATAAAATAAAAAAATAACATCAAAAGGCTAACGCGCAGTAGGCAGTGCACGTGAATTCGCCCTCTCATAAACGTGACCCAGAAGGCAAAAAAAAATGTTGGCCATGGCTCTTCTCCATTTGGCGAAAATTCGCGAAAGTAGTCACGTCATGACTCCTATTAGCGCTATTTCTACGCCACTTGGCGAAAGTTGACAGCGCGGAAGAACATATATATTTCCTAATCAGGATAATTTGTGCCAAAGGTGGAACCAAAGTGGGACGCTCGGAGAAAAGGAGGCAAACCCTGATTGTTAAACTCTGGGGAAGCCGAAAAGTTATAAAAACCATTGAAAATCGTGGAAAACTCTGGGGTAGGGAAGAAAAAAAAAATTTGGTACCAACGTCTCCGTATTGTTCTTCAACTTTATAACTGCATGAAGCTTATCAAGAACAAAAATATCTCACGGACGTCACAAGCCTGTGATCGTTGCCGGATCAAGAAGATCAAGTGCGATGGTCTCCTTCCTTGTTGCACGAATTGCCTCAAAATCGGGTATAATTGCAAAATCAGCGACAAGCTGACCAGAAGGGCTTTCCCAAGGGGCTACACGGAGAACCTGGAGCGTAATCTGATTGAAATGGAGCTTCAACTCACAGCCAAAGATGATGAACTCAACAGACTTAAACTCAGCCAAGGTTCTGATGACCACAACAATGATCTATCGAACAATTTTTTCAAGTACAACAATTATATTGACAAGAATCTTTATTTGGGTTTGAACTCTTTACAAGTTGCATTTGTCTCTCTGTTACAGAAACACGGTTTACCTACCGATTTTAACGAGTCCAAGGATGGGATAAACACTCCGTTATCCATTTCAGTGAACAAGTTTATTATTGATAAATTTTTGTTGCATTTCCCTTCAAAACAAAACCTCGACTTGATCTTACAAAAGTACTTTCTAAACTTGAACAAACTGATCCCAGTCATCAATGAGAACTTCTTTTACAAATCCTACAATGACTTTGTCAGTAATATAGACTCTTTCCTCGGTATATCGGAAGAGCATATCCAGCAACACCAAAAATTTATCGTACAGTTGATTTTGATCATTCAGCTCAATTGTTCTATCTTCTCCATCCATGATGTGCACCAGCTGGTTTCCAACCTTCAACTCTTTAACGTCATTGTCTCCACTGACTACGCCATGTTTGAAAACCTTCTACTCAGTTTATGGTTGTTTTGCAATAAGAACTGCTATAACTCCACTGTAATTTCCATTTCAAACATTTTGAAAGCTATGGTTTTGAATTTTGGTCTCCATTTGAACTACAATAACTTGACAAATATGGCGGCACTTCCCGGTGAAGACAAGGAGACGAAGTACCTTCACTACAAGCATCGTCTAAACCTGTATTGGTGCTTTTCTATCTTGAACAAATTGACTTTGGTGAATTTTGGCTTACCCGGTCTGAAGTTCTTTAACCAGTTCTACATTCCAAAGTTGACAGCTGATGAGAATGATGACTTGAAATACACTCTGAAGTTGATTGATTTGGTGAAGTCTAAAGATTGGAATATTCTAAAGGACTATACCCATGACTATGAGACCATTCAATTCATCAATAATTGGTATGACTCCACTGTAAAAAGACATGAAGCTGAAGTGGGCTCGTCCATCATCCTCAAGCAGCTTAAACTAATGGGACTAGTTTTTAAGATCTACTTGAAACTTGATTTGAAATCCACATGTTCGGAATTCTTGTACGAGATTACCAAACTAAACGAAACAAAAGAACTTGGATTTAACAATTTTGAATTTCACTTGATCCCACTGAATTTTGTCAAAATGATCATCATGTCGATGCTCTACCTAGTTGAATTTGGGAATCAACTCTCAGCAAAAGAGTTAATCCTTATCACCGAAAACATCAGCATCCTTCAGACTAGATACCCGGAAAATTATGTTCTGTTCAAAGAGATATTCCAGTATTTGCATGCTAAGGTTGCATCAATCCAGCACAGTATCAAAACAGACTCTGTGAATGGTCAATTCTCATCACAAAGCCTCCCTACACCACACACTTATGAATCATTATTCCAGACAGCTTCTGGCCCATCTTCTACTGTACCATCATCTGCAAATCTTACTTCAAACGTATCCAACACTCGCTCTGATTCGGCTGGCTCCCTCAGAAACCATTCGAGTGTCTCTTCCACCAGTACGATGACAACAGCATCTTTGGATTCCATATTAACACATACCAGCGAACCCTTTCCTGGAAGTGCATTAAAGGGTGTCGATCTAGACATTAAGAGCCTCGATTGGAGCAGTGATGTTATGGGAGCTAGAGTCGAGGAGTTCTCCTTATAGCTAAAGGGATTAGAAGAGAGGAGGCCGTATTAAAACGGTTATTTATTACATATTCTATATTATCTAAGTATTTATGCATACTATATTTATTGGGTTATTGGGATTTCCTGTAGGTTTATGCTACTGCTATTGTCCTTTAAGATGGTCTTATGTGCATGATTAAATCTATTTACATTTGTCTAGTGTACCACATCTTTGCATCTACCACAGAGTTGAGTTTCACTCTCAGACGTATACTTCCAGCATCTTGGACATTTTTCATGTGATGACGGAATAACATTTATCTCTAAGACTTCACCATTCACCGAAAGTGCATCAGAGTATTTGTACTTTGTGTCAGCTGGCAGTTGCTTGTTTATGTGAAAGTGCGAGGTCATGAAGATATCTTCCAACTCACCCTCCAATTCCTCTAAGATTGAAGCCACAGTC
Organism: Barnettozyma californica; assembly: GCA_023627795.1. NCBI lineage: Eukaryota > Fungi > Ascomycota > Saccharomycetes > Phaffomycetales > Phaffomycetaceae > Barnettozyma > Barnettozyma californica. Next base: position 600,089 of record JAMAIE010000002.1, on the reverse strand, counting down.
CCGTCTGCTGGGATATTAATGAAAATATCAGTTTCTAGGGCAGATTTGATATCTTTCTGCTTTCTACCGGCTTCGGTGATGAGTTTAGCTTTGTCTTTGATCTGCCAAATGGTCTCAAACTTCTGTTCAAGTTGTTCATTTCTGTAACAATGCAAATTAGAAGGTATTCCATTCATTAACGGATTCAGAGACCCATTTGTTAGCCAAACAGGAGTAAAGTCCCAAACTTCTTGGGTGATCAAGGGAGTGATTGGTGCAAACAAGGCAGAGTATGTCTTCAAAACCTCAGCAAGAACCGTCTGAGCAGAACGACGAGAAACCCCATCAACTGAATCAGTGTATAACCTATCTTTCACAATATCAAAGTATATTGAAGAAGATTCAATGTTCATGTGATTGTGTAGTGTCTTTAAGGCTCTGTTGAAGTTGTAGTTTCCATAATGCGTTAATACTTCATCTTTCAAGGCGCTCAACCTAGACAAAGCATATTGGTCAATCTTTCTCAGTTCATGAAGTGGAACAGTATCCTTTTCTTCGAAGCCATTCAAGTTTCCTAACAAGAATGTAAATGTTATTCTCAACTTTTTCAGAGCATCACCAACATGTTTCAGAATGGTTGGACCGATCGACATATCAGATGTATAATCTGACTGTGCAACCCATAATCGCAACCCATCAACGCCAACGCCTTGCTTAATCAACTGCCCATCACCCTTGATGATTGCATCAGGAGCAAGTGTATTCCCAATTGACTTTGACATTTTGAACCCGGCTTCATCCAAAGTGAAACCATGTGTCACAATGGCCTTGTATGGAGCCTTTGGATGTGGATCGTCAGAAACACCAATCTTAGTCAATAGCGAAGATTGAAACCATCCTCTATGTTGGTCGGAACCCTCCAAGTATACATCAGCTAGGTAGTCTCTGTCCTTGATGCCGGTCTCGTCGAGGAACTTGACCACCTCTTTCCAACTAGAGCCTGAGTCGAACCAAACATCCATCGTGTCCTTGCCCTTCACGTAGTTCAAACCCTCATCCTTCAATGACTCAGGTAACCAGCGGCTTATATCATCTTCAGCTTCAAACCAAGCATCTGTCCCAAGCTTGTCAATCATTGAAATGATATGTGTCACGGATTCGTCATCTAGTAGCACCTTGTCTTCGTTATGTCTATGATATAGTGCAGGGATTGGAACTCCCCAGGAACGCTGTCTAGAGATACACCATTCGTTTCTGTTCCTGATAAATGAAAGTAGTCTGTTCTGACCTCTCTCAGGGATAAATCTGACATCTTCCAAAGCAGCTTCGGCTTTGGCCTTGATATGGCCGACATTCGCAAACCACTGCGGAGTCGATCTGATAATAATTGGCTTCTTTGATCTCCAATCATATGGATAAGAGTGAATATAGTTCTCGTTCAGGCTAAAGAGCACATTGTTTTCCCTCAGTAACTTCAGAATCTTGTCGTTACCAACTTCCAAAACTTTCGAACCAACAAGCTCCTGGAGTGTGGGATGAAGATCCTCTGTGTAACATCCGAACTGATCAACTGGGGAATAAACCTCAATGTTATTCCTTAGACAAACAAAGTAATCATCGTCACCATGACCTGGAGCAGTGTGAACTAAGCCAGTACCAGACGAATTTGTCACGTGATCTCCATGAATCACGGAGAAAGTGACAGGATCGTCTCCAAACAGTGGGTTTCTGTAGTGGATTCCTACCAAATCAGAACCACGGAACAGATGTGTGGTGTTCTTGAACGAATCATCCAACTTTAAGATTGAATCGGCCAAATCCTTTGCGACAATTAACGCTTCAGAGCCATTCGAAATCAACGTGTAGTCAAAATTCTCATTGATAGAGATCGCTTTGTTAGAAGGAATAGTCCATGGAGTAGATGTCCAGATCAAAAGCGAAACCTTATTCAGGCCTTTGAACGTTGATGTCAGTGGGAACTTGATAAATGCGGCTTTAGATACGTGCTTGTCGTTGTATTCAAGTTCGGATTCAGCCAACGCGGTATGTGTCTCACAACCCCAAAATACTGGTTTCTTCTGTCTCTTGATTAGATTCTTCTGTAGTAATCTCTGAAAGATCTTCAATTGTTGGATTTCAAAATCATGATTCAGAGTCTTGTAGTTGTGTTCAAAATCTGTCAAAATCGCTAGCCCTTTGAATTTGCTGAGTTGGTTCTTGATAGTCTTGTTTGCATGTTCCCTGGCCATCTTCCGTACCTGTGAAACAGGCAAAATTGTACTAGAATCCTTCTTGAATTTCTTGTTTGCCTTCTCAAGAGCCTTTAGCTCTATAGGCAAGCCATGGCAATCCCAACCTGGCTGATAGTAGACTTTCTTTCCCATCAACAGGTGGTATCTGTTAATCATGTCCTTTAACACCTTGTTGAGAGCGTGGCCTAAATGAAGATCGCCATTGGCGTATGGAGGTCCATCATGAAGAATGAAGACGTCCTTTTCGGTTGGTCTACTCTCAAACTGGTACTTGTAAAGCAGCTGTGAAGATCTGGGGATCAAATCAGAGATGTTCTTCTCATGACTGGACCGCTTGGGAAGCTTTGTTTTCGGTAGTTGAAGTGTCTTTTGGAAACTATGGGCGAGATCTGATTGCGCCTGAGAAGAGTAGGCGCGTCTGATAGTTAGCCTCAACATCAGAGATATAGAGTGATCTAACAGAACCAAATGGATCATTTCTTTCAATCAACATCAGTCAGTGGGCCTGGAACAGAGTGAATAAACACCCATACACCATTAATATGAGCCCAAGCTGAAAAGTTTTTTGAAAAATCGTCGACGAACACTTGACCGAGAAGTGTAATAACACCGAACAGACTCATCACAATGCCAATTGACCAAGAGAAACTCGCCAAGTTGCAAAAGCAATCCAACAACAAGGTTGGTGGTATCAGAAGAAAGACCAAGAAGTCCACTCAGAAGCCAACTGCTGATGATGCCACCTTGCAAGCTACCCTACAAAAGTTCAACGTCCAGACCCTAGAGGGCGTTGAGGAGGCCAACTTCTTCAGAGATGACGGTAAGGTCTTGCACTTCAACAGAGTCGGTGTCCAATCCGCCAACCAACACAATGTTCACGGTTTCTACGGTATTCCACAAGAGAAGAACATCACTGACTTGATTCCAAACATTATCCCACAACTTGGTGCTGAGAACTTGGATATCCTATCCAAGTTGGCCGCTCAATTGCAAGCCCAACAAGCTGCTGCCGGTAACGCTTCTGCTGCTCCAGCTGAGGGTGATGAAGAGATTCCAGAGCTAGTTGAGGGTGAGAACTTCGATGCTGAAGTTGAATAGATGACACTTGTATAGTTTAACGAGGCATAAAATCATTGGGTCTACACTGTAAGAAGAAGAACAATTATCACGGATGTTGCTGATTTGTCATGTATGTCTGATCCAAAAAATTCAACGCCAATCTGGCAGACTGGACATGTTTCGCATGATATGTTGCAATATATGACAGCTGTTGCGATATTTTTGAGAATGTTTCTTTATTAGTGATATGCACACTAACTATTTCGTTTACTATTCCTGGAAACTTGGTAACTATTGAGGTAGGAAACAATCTGAGATGAAACTTGGCGGGTCTGGACCGGTACCTAATCAATTGAGTCGACACATGGGTGTATTCCTCGGCACAAATCCTTGCAGAAACTTCGCAGTGTGTCACATTCATGATAACTGCCAAATTCGCTGTGAACATTGGAGCACTATACGTAGGTAGTGTGCTTTGTTGATGGGAAAGTTGCTGCCAGATTGTATTTAGCAACTTTGCACTAGTGATCGAAAAGATTTCCAACCTGGTATCCATATAAAACAGTTGCTTTCAACTATCTCCTATGATTTGATCAACAGGGTGGCATCCTCCATGTTGTAATTATAGTGAAGCATCAATATGGCCGGTCCAACGTCCACCTCAAATTTATCATCTAGAATCTGCCATGACGTTTCTTACAACTAAAATACACTTATGCTAAACCATAGGTGTAGAGCAATGTCAAGAGATGTAGGTGAAAGATGTCACTTAGACTACTATTCGTTTCTTTATTCTCCATCATCAACCTTCCTCTTTCCTTTATATGATCTGTTACAAATTACGTGCTATTCAGCTTTGTCGTTTCCGTTTTCGTCCAAAGGAAGTATTTCGTAAGACAATAACGACAGTTTTAACCCGATTGAGCCAGAGTTGCGATGCAAATACTGGAGATCTGCATGTGTCTCAAAAACGTGAGTTGCTGTATAAAAAGGTGCCTCGAGCCTCACCTGTTTAGCAACAACTTCGAAAGCCACTAAGCTCAATTCCGATCAATCACAATGCTCTCCAAGTCAGTTGACCCAGAAGAACTTGAGGACACAATCTTGTCGAAATCCCACTATCACAAGGTGGACCCACAAACCAACGAGATCATTTCTCACAACAAGTACAGAATCCCGCAAAAGGGCTTTTCTGACCAAGTTGCCTATGACCTCGTTCACAATGACTTGACTCTAGATGGTAATCCAACCTTGAATTTGGCCTCTTTTGTTAACACCTTTACTTCGCAGAAGGCTCTGTTGATTGCCCAAGAAAACATCACTAAGAATTTGGCTGATGCTGATGAGTACCCAACTTTGATTGACCTCACTCAGCGCAACGTGTCCATCTTGGGTCAATTGTGGAACGGTGATGATAGCAAGCCTATTGGTACAGCTACAACCGGTTCTTCAGAAGCGATCATGCTGGGAGGTTTGGCCTTAAAGAAGTTATGGCAACAAAGACAGAAAGAACAGGGTAAGAGCATTGCCAACCCAAACATCATTATGGGTGCTAATGCCCAAGTAGCTTTGGAGAAGTTTGCCCGTTACTTTGACGTCGAGTGCAGATTGGTTCCTGTCAGTGAAAAATCCAACCACGTTTTGGATTTGACCAAGATTGAAGATTTGGTTGATGAGAATACCATTGGTATCTTTGTCATTTTGGGTTCTACCTACACTGGTACCTTTGAGAACGTTCAAGGTGTCTCTGATTTGTTGGATGATATCCAGGCACGTAAAGGGTTTGACGTTCCAATCCACGTCGATGGTGCCTCTGGTGGCTTTGTTGCTCCATTCTTGTTTCCGGAGTTGAAGTGGGACTTTAGAATTCCAAGAGTCCACTCAATCAACACTTCTGGTCATAAGTTTGGTCTGGTTACAGCTGGTCTGGGCTGGGTCATCTGGAGAGACGCAGCCAAATTGCCTGAGGAGTTGATCTTCAAGTTGAGATACTTGGGTTCGGTTGAAGAGAGTTACAACTTGAACTTTAGTAGACCAGGTTACCAATCTGTTCACCAATACTACAACTTTTTGAACTTAGGGTTTGAGGGTTACAAGCAAATTCATCACACTTCGTTGAGAGGTGCTAGAATCTTATCCAATGCATTGGAGAAGTCCCAATATTTTGAGGTTGTTTCGTTGATTCACAGAAAGAAGGGGGAGTTGCATTTCGATGCTTCAAAGATTGATGAGAATATTGAAAATGAGGACAATGAGGACAGTTTTTTCAATGAGGGATTGCCAGTCGTTGCGTTCAAGTTCTCCAAGGACTTCAAAGAGACTTACCCAAATATTCCTCAAGCTATCATCTCGACTTTATTGCGTAAGAGGGGTTGGATTATTCCAAACTACCCACTACCACCAGATGAGGAGGGTACTGAAATTTTGAGAGTCGTCGTAAGAATTGAGTTACAGAATGACTTGCTCTTCAGATTGATTGCTGATATCATTAAAACTGTTGAAAATATGATTAAGGCCGCGGAGATTTATCAGAAATCACTAACCGCAACTGAAGAGGCCCAGAAGAACTTTGTCTATGAACTTCTAAACTCCATTGCAATGGATGGTGACTCTGACGATTCTGAGGCTTTGCTCAAGAAGAAGGTAGATCATTTAGAGAACCACCACACCACTTTCAAAGGTACTTGTTAGCACTTGTCGTATTTTGGTATGAATATATGATGTTTGCTAGGCCTTTCTATAGAGAAATTTGTAGAGTTTATGCGATTTCCTTATAATAGTTACTCAGGGTCCCGGGGACGAGAGAGGAAAAAAAAAAAAAGAGACAGATATTGACACCTTGATTCAACAGGCCGTATTAAAGCCGATCTCAAGAATGACACAGGAAACTACCAATCAGAGCTACGAAATGGTAGAAGCTGTCAACTTCAGTAATCTATCACCAGAGAGGGAACCATTGGCAAGCCAATTGGATCAAAACGAGGATGATGACCAAGATGAAGATGAGGTGTCCTCCACAACCTCCTCTCTGTTTGAAGAGATAGCGCAGCTTAATGGGGCTGACGCTCAGGATTTTGAAACGAGTCCATCATACCTACAGCAATATGAGGTCTATTTCCAGAAGAGATCTTCAAAACTGAGGTGGGTCTTAATGGCTGCTACTTTGGTGCTGATAATTGTGTCTTGGGTGTACATTCTTACATCAAGCGCGTCTCATGCAAGTAGGACAAAGGGAACACCAACCTCTCAAGAAATTAAAAGTACAACAGCAACTCTTCAGCCAGAAGAAACAACGCCAACTCTCAGCACGCCTACAGCTATTTCAAGTAAGAACGTGACACCGTTGAAAGAGCACGATATCCACCAATCAAGAGAACCTATCCAAACACAGACATTCAATGGAAACGTACAAATTGAGGATGTAGTGTTTCTCCCTTGTGAGAGTTATCTTCCAAAATCGGAAGATGAGGGTCTCTACCTCAAGTTTGAGAGTGATAACCATGTCGTAAAGAAAAATGCTGATCCAACATATGAACTCGTGCTCCAGAAAGGTGGTAAGTTCACCCACAAGGGGACCACATACACTATACATTCCTTCAATCCAAGTTATGATCTAAGGTATGCTATTGTTTCCACGGACTACACACCTTTGTTTAGACATTCTGGCAAGGGAAAATACTGGTTCCATGACCTCAGCAGAAACGAATACACCCTTATTAAAGACACAGACTCACTGGTTCAACATGCTTCTTGGTCTCCGAATTACAACTACGTTACCTTCATTCAGGACAATAACCTCTACTTGTTCTCAACTTCGACAAAGTCAATCACCAAGTTGACTGAAGACGGTTCTGGTGATATTTACAATGGAAGGCCAGACTGGGTCTATGAGGAGGAGGTTCTCTCCAGTGATCGGTCTTTCTGGTGGAACAGTGATGAATCACAGTTCCTATACATGAAAACTGATGATTCGAGAGTAAAGGAGTTGGACTTGGAGACATTCATTAATAACGACAAGTATCCTAACATTGAAAAGATCAAGTACCCTAAACCCGGTCAGAATAATCCTGTCGTTCAACTACTACGGTACTCAATTGAAAGTGGGAAAACTGTTGAAATTGACAGAAGCGACTCAACCTTAGGGAGCGAATATATAATCTATGGTGCTGCTTGGCTCGACTCAAACACATTTGTGGTGAAGGAAACCGACAGGCAGTCTAAGATTTTAAACTATAGAGTGGTACATATTGAATCTGGTATTTCAAAGGTTACCTATTCTACCAATGTCTTGAGAGACTACAATGGCTGGGTGAAAAACTTTGGGTCTATTCTCGTTATTCATGCAAATTCTACTGCTGGCCGTGAGAATGCCGGGTTCGTTGATGTCTTGGTGAGTGATGGATATAACCATTTGGCATATTTTGAGTCTGGTGACAGCAAAACACCCATATTCCTGACCCATGGTGACTGGGAAGTTATTGAGGCAATCCAACTAGACAATGAGGCTAATAAGATATACTTTAGTGCCAACAGACACTCCAGTTTTGAGAAGCATTTGTATTCAATTGGTATTAAATCAAAGGAACTTACAGTCTGGCAAAGTGCAATACCAGAAGATTTGGGCTATTACGATGCATCCTTTTCTCCGTCTTCAAGATTCTTCATTGTTATTAAGACAGGCCCCTCTTTCCCAGTGATGAACTCACATGATAGTTTGCTACCAAAGCGAGGAGGTCTGATTGACTTCACAGGTGCAACTAGAACGTACCACAAGATTGAGATTGATATAGATGAGGCAGGCAACCCAATCACCGCCAATGTAATTGAACAAAGGCCTCTGGTATTCAACGAGTCAGAACAACATCCATTACTTGTCAGCGTTTATGGTGGTCCTGGATCACAGAAGACTGATGTGAGATTCCATATTTCTTTGGAGGATACAGTTGCCGACGAATTGGGTGCCGTTGTTTTATATGTTGATCCACGAGGCACAGGAGGCCAGGGCTGGAAATACAGATCTTGGTCCAATGGGAAGATTGGTTATTGGGAACCAAGAGATATTACTGTGGCCGTTAAAAAGTGGATTGATTCCAGAGCCTACATCGACTCTGAAAGAACAGCAATCTGGGGTTGGTCCTATGGTGGCTTCACGACTTTGAAGACACTAGAATATGACGCTGGAAATGTTTTTAAATACGGTATGGCTGTTGCTCCTGTTACTGATTGGACAATGTACGACTCCATCTACACTGAAAGATACATGGGTCTTCCAAAGGACAATGTGGCAGGTTACATGGAGTCAAGGGTCTACAAATTTGATGGTTTGAAGCAAGTGAAGAGATTCTTCATCGCACATGGAACTGCTGATGATAACGTTCATATTCAAAATACGTTCAAGTTACTGGATGATTTCAACCTACACAATGTGTTCAACTATGATATGCAGGTCTACCCAGATTCAAACCACAATATCATGCACCATAACGCTTACGACCTTCTTATGGGGAGACTACAGTCATGGCTCATGAATGCCTTTGACGGAAACTTTGATTCATTCCATTAATGTCATCATTTATATATACGTAAAATCTTCCGGGCTGTATTCATTGAGGTTTGGAGTAGTTCAAGATACCGCACTTTTTGCAAGTTCTTGCCTCAAGATCACTATCAAACGACAGTATGGCATCTTTCACTTGTGTCCCCAAATCAGAGCAGTAAAATTCAAGGTTATGAACAATTTCCTTACAGTTGGAACAATACCATCTAATCTGATCGTTGACACCAGTAGGTCTGTCCTGTTCTACCACCAAGCCTATAGTGTTGGCATATCTCACAGGGTTATGCGGAACGTTGCCAGGAAGCAAGAATGATTCTCCTTCACAGATAGGTATATCCCTGAATTCACCATCATCTACTACTCTCAAAGTCATACCACCTTTGTACATATAGAACCATTCTGGAGTCTGGTTAACGTGATAATCAGTTCTCTCATTAGGGCCACCCACAATCATCACCGTAAAGCCACCTCGGTGAAGACAAAAGTTATTCACTGGTGGTTGAAGTAGATGTTCGTTCTCAGCAATCCACTTGGTGATGTTAATCGGAGCTGCAAGCATCGCTATCTCTGGTAATTGGGTAGTAGGGATTCTAATCTGGGTTTGAGGAAAGAGTTATCAACTGATTTCCTGGGGATGATTATGAATGATTCCACTTAATTCGCGAAATCAAGTCACCTTTTAATGAAAGGCAATAACACTATACTACATTAGCCAAAGCACTAACCAAGTTATGGAGAACGAGAAAGGTGAGCATTGAAGTGTCTCTTCGTTCAATACTCTTTAAACACTCTTTACTAACATCCTCTTTCAGGCCACCAAATTCTTCAGCAGATTCCACTGATAAGGGCCCCAATATCCATCCCTCCAAAACTACCTGCCTTGCCCTCAGATTACACCCAACTGCCCAACAACGTACCCGAAACGCGTGTTCAGAAAAGAGATCTTGAATCATGGATCCAAGAATGTGAAACAGTGAAGGTAGGTCTCGAAACTTATGGCAAAAAAGACATTGACAACTACAATGAATGGCATGACAAGGTTGTAAAGAAAATGGCTCCAGGCTACATCGGTGGTTCTACACTTTTGACCCCTACAAGACGCTCTGCAGATACGCCAGTAGATTCTCTGTCATCTTTGACTCTAAATTAAATGTGATGATTACAGCTAAATTAGGAATGGTAAAATGTAGTGGAATGTGAACCTCAACCCAACATACTTCTCTTTCTTCCTCTGAGTCTCACATCTTCGTATCTCCTAATGATATCTTTGTGTTTCTTAGTATTTGATTTCCCTTTAAAAGCACTTGTATAACCTTCAAAAATCCATTCATTGTAGCGATTTGAGTATAATGGATGTGTACTAAGGATGGCCCTTTCTAGAACGTACAAATCAACACCTTTATCTTCCACTAATGTTGACAAAGAGCCCAGCCCAAAGTCGATCAAGAAAGCTTGCCATATACCGTCGCTGTTCTTTTGCAAGACAATATTGGAAGTGGTGAGATCACCATGAACAATATCGTTGAGATGTAAGGATCCAATTTCTTTCCCCACAGCTCGCAAAATCTCTTGAACCTCGTCGGTCAAAGCAGCATCTTTATCGTCGTTGAACTGCCAGAGCCAATTCTTCAAAGAGCTGAGAGTTCCATTGGCTAGCTCCTCCCCGATAAACTCCATCCAAATTAGTCCGTTTCTTGGATCTGTCGCGATTAGACTTGGAGTATTCACCTCTTTAAGACTTGCTAATCTTTGTAAAAGTCTCGCTTCTGCTAGTGTCCGATGTTTTGTAAGTTGGGCATCTAGTATTGGGTGGCGATAGGTTTTACGGGGTCTGTATTTGATGATGTATTTCTCATTGTGTTTAAATGAGCAGGGCTTGAGTACAGGAGGAAGATACGGATGTTGAGCAGTCGTGAAGACAACAGCTTCTGCGCCTTGTGAGACAACCTCGACTGGAATGTTCTTAAGCTGAGACTTAGCCTCTGCAATGATGGCGTCAGACATTTTTCAGTGTGAGCTTTGCTTCTTTGGAGGTATCTAGATTCGATCAAAAGACATCCAGATAGATTTTTTTAGAGAGATGAGAGCGTGCTCATACCATAAAATTCATAACACGTAGAAGATCTATCTAAATAATTCCATTACACTCTTTATACACTATCTGTCTACTTCTTGGTCTCATCCTCTTTCTGGTTACCACCGTATTTGGCTCTCAAAGCAGCAATCTCAGAATCATCAATTCTTCTGAATAAGTACTGAGCTTTTCCAATGTTGTGGCCATTTTGCAAAACCAATTGGAACTCGTCTGGAATGGCCAGCGATGGGGCATTCAACATCTCGTTAATCTTCTTGGTGATCTCTGGCATGAATGGATAGATCAAAGAGGCAACCAAGTAAACAATATTTAGACCGACACCAACAATAGCATCACATTTATCTGGAGCATCAATGTAAGTGGTGTTGTCCATCTTGTTGTCCTGTAAGAATTGGTTTCCTCTGGAAGAAACTGCCATGGCATCTTCCAGACCACGACGTTCATGCACAGCCTCCATGTTGCCAACGTAGTTTTTGATGAGCGCGTTTAAGTCCTTGAGGGTCTCGTCGTAGTTCACCAAATGAGATGGGTCAAAGTCAGGAATGACGCCATTGTACTTAGCATTGACGAACTTGACAATTCTGTTGACGAAGTTACCTAAGTTGGCCAATAGCTCATTATTGTTTCTAGACTGGAAGTCATCCCACGAAAATTGGGAATCAGATGTCTCTGGTCTAACTGCAGCCAAGTAGTATCTCCAAACGGATGGTGGTAAACCAGATTCTTGAGCATTGTTACCAAAGACACCAATACCACGAGACTTGGAGAATTTACCACCTTCGTATTGCAAGTACTCTGTGGTGTTGATATGGTGAAGCATGGTCCATGGCTCCTTGGTGCCAAGTTGAGTAGATGGGAAAACGACAGTGTGGAATGGCGTATTATCCTTACCCATGAATTGGTACAATTGGACTTGATCTGGATTCTTCCACCACTTCTCCCAGGATTTGGTGTAGTTGGCGGTAATGGAAACATAACCAATACAGGCATCGAACCAGACATAAAGCACCTTGTCCTTGAATTTCTCCAATGGGACTGGAACACCCCACTTCAAGTCTCTGGTGATACATCTTGGGTTCAAGCCCTCCTTAAGCCAAGAACCAGTGATGGTGATTGAGTTCTTGGACCACTTACCCTTTTCAGAGGCCTCCTTGAACCAGGCATCTTCTTGCTCCTGCAGCGTATCCAACTTCAAGAAGATGTGCTCCGAAGTTCTTTTCTCTGGTGAAGCATTGTCCAACTTACAACGTGGTTCAATCAACTCGAATGGGTTCAACAAGTTACCACATTTGTCACACTGATCACCTCTGGCATCCTCATATGCACACTTTGGACAGATACCCTCGACGAAACGGTCAGCAAGGAAACCATTGTGCACAGGGCAGTACAATTGGTCCATTGTTTGCGCCTCTAAGAAACCATTCTCATTAAGCTTCAAAAAGATATCCTGGGCAATTTGAGTCTGCAACTCAGTGGTAGTACGGCCAAAATAGTCAAATCCTAGCTGGAACCACTCGTAAACATCAGCGTGGATCTTGTTGAACTTATCACATAATTCCTTTGGAGTGACACCTTCTTCTAGAGCCTTAGTCTCAGTGGCAGTACCGTACTCATCAGTACCACAGATGAACAAGGTGTTGTAGTTTCTGGCTTTGGAGTAACGGGAGAAGATATCAGCTGACAGAACAGAGCCCACAATGTTACCCAAGTGAGGAACATTGTTCACGTATGGCAAGGCTGATGTAATGAGCACATTTCTCTTTGAAGGATCTGGCAAGATCTCATTTGATTGTTTTTGAACTTCGAAACCATCCTTGATATTAGAAGCACCAGTATGGGTTGGCTTGGTACGCTCCAAGATGGTGATCTTTAGTGCCTGTTCAACACCTTCCTTGACGCCCTCCAATTGGGCAAATTCCGGAAATGAATCCTTGTTCAAGGCATATGCGGATGCGAACAGGATAATGTTGGCAGCAGAGATGGTTGTTAGTTGAGAAACCGCCAAAGTTGGTAAAGAGGAGACGGTCTTGTTGGCTTGAAGAAGTGGGTACAGTTGGTCCTCCTCAAACTCAACTAGGTCTGACTTGGAGAAATCAGAAGCCAAGAATTTGACAATGGCATTTGGCTCAAAAAGCTCAAAATCCTTAGACTTGAATAAAAGGGATGGTTCATCTGTATCGAAGTTAGTATGGGGAGTTATTCACTGATCTCGGAGTAAGAACTCACCCTTCTCAATATTGAGCTTTTGCTTGTAGACGCTTGCAGCGACAGCAAGCTTGATATTGTTTGAAAGTGCTAACAAGCCCTTAGACTTGTCACTGTATAAAGACATTCTTTACCGATAGGAGTCTATGAGTAGTTCCTTGAAAAGAAAGAGGTTCTCCAATGCAATGCGGCTTTTTTTCAAGTGGCTCATCGTTTTTTCTGTTTATTAATTACATCAGCTATTATATAATAATCTGTGGTCCAAACCATTAATGCTCATTGGATATACCCTACACAGAATTTACCACTGGGCACCTACTGTGCATTGGCCAGCTTTCACTAATCACAGATCATATATCCATCAACTTTCATTTTATTTCAGCAAAGCACCGTCAGTGCCAGAGCTGGGTTATACTCTGTATCCCGATATTCAGTATCCTCCTTTCGCATATGTTAGCCGACTATTTGTGACTAATCACCTTAGTGCTTGGCATGTAACCCTTGAGACTTAACTTATTACTTTACTTTTCTAATCAACTTTAAGTTTCTCATGCAGCAGATAATTGCAGTTTTACTGTCGGTGATTTGGACAACTATTAGGGACATTCCTGTACTCCTGGTGCTAATCAGGCTCAATGCCGATCATCACAATAAGATCAAAATAGAAGCAAAAGCGCAGCCATTATTTTTTGATCACTGTATCTCCTCTAACTTTTTATAGTGAACAAATATCTTTACTTGTCTCTAATTCTACACCTGGCCCTAGGGACGGATGCATTTGCCACCACACCAACGTCCCACCATACTACAAAGAGTCATTGTTTTGCGTACCGTGAGCGTCGTGCGGAGAATTTTAGTAAATTTCTTTTGGGATGCTTAGAATTGCTTTCTGGACATCTTTTCCTTATAAGGGTAAAGTTGTTGATGTATCATCCATCACCTTGGGGTTCTGACAAGAAGGATTTTTGGGTGGGGGTGCGGCTTTGGATTGTGACTATGTGTGAATGTACGTTGAAAGCACCTTTGAAAGAATATTGGCTGTATAACCTTGCTGCTTTCCGTTTCCGAGATCCTTGTGTGTTCCTAAATTTCAGATTACATGAAACATAAGATGTTGGCGGTACAACTCAAAATGGATAGCGAGAATGTGCGAATTTGTTTATCTACATTCATTAACATTCAACACGCATCCCCAAATACAGTTAAATGTCTCGTATGTATTGTAATGACCAATAATGAGTCAAGAATCACTGCATGCTGTGCATATATTTCTCGGAGTGGATCATTTTGATGGTTTGGCTTTGCAGCAAATTGCCTGTAAATCTCACGGTACGAAGGAATACGATTCGGTTGTGACTATTCATACATGCGGTTAAGAGCCCGCGATTTTGAAATGTTTCCCGCAGAACAAAATTTTGGATTTTTGTCGTTGTAAATATATGATGGAAATGTCTTCACAGTAGTAATAATGATTGATGTCACTGCAGAACAACTGATCAAATCTAAGACTAAGCTCTATTCCAGTTATATTGCATATCTTGCCTCTATTGAAAAAGGGTTAGAGGAGCTGGATGAGTGGAGATATACCTTGCGGGAAATGATTGCAGAGAGATTGAAAGACGAAAAGAAGACATATGTGACGCACGATGAACTCAAGAAGCTAATGAAATGGAAAATAACAAAGGGGAAGTACCGCCCCAGTCTACCTAAGCTGATCTCTCAAAATGATCCAGATGATGTGATAAAGACAACGACAGAAGCATTTCACGTGATTCTCGATGCACAAAATGATGAGATTTTAAGCGAAGAAGAGTATGTACAATTGGTTCGTAAGGCATTAAAAACTGTGACGGGCTTGAGAGGTGTTGGACCAGCTACTGGATCATTAATTTTATCATTGTTAAGTGAAGTGACGCATCTCGCACCTTGTTTCTTCTCTGACGAGGCAGCTTATTATATCTTCAAACGCAGTGATGGACCGCAGAAGTTAAAATATTCGTTGGCAGAATATGTTCTATATCTAAGATCCATGTATCAACTCAATCCAAACTTTGAGCATAATTTTGATGACCTTGAAATGGGAGCTTGGAGTGAGGAGATGGCAAATACTTACGGCGAAGTGACGAGCAAAAAGAGAAGCCCGGCAGAAAATAATTTGGCCGAAGCACCCATCAAGCGTGTCAGGACAAACCGATAATTAAGGCGCACATGCGGAATGACGTTAAAGTCTTTATAGGGTCCCCCGATATGATTATCGAGAAGACTGCGAAGTTTCCCGGGATAATGGTTGACTTTGTCCTGACAAAAATTCTCAGAGATGCCGATTTGGCCCGGTATTATAGCCTAAATGTCTGTAGAAATCGGCGATTGCCCCACATCCGGACATGCTTAGACATGCAGGATTCCGCCCAGGAGCCGCACAGCACGGTTAAATTCTTCTTTCTTTGTGCTGGAAATTTACCGGAAGGTTTTACCAACTTTAAAAGCACTCTTTCATCTTCAAACGTAAATTTGCCACCAGAATCCAAGAAAAAGCAGAAGATAGGGTTTCATATGAGCACGTCCACATCGGAACAGGACAAGTCGCCGTCAGAAACGTCTCCTTGTCGCTCGACGTCGCCTAGCATCAACTCACCAACAGTCTCACTCAAGGAAGAGCACCAGAGCATCTCTTCGTCCAGACTATCTAATACTGGCAACAATACCTCAAGGAAGCGTGTACGTACAGGATGTCTTAACTGCCGTCGTAAACACAAGAAATGTGACGAAGTCAAGCCATCATGTACCACCTGCACAAGTAAAAACGAAGTTTGCGAATGGCCTGGTGCAACGCGATCAAACCAGCTGCCAGACGTTGTGCTACCTATTCATTACGTGAATCCACCAGGACATCTCCACATTCCAGAAATTCACCAACAGTCTTTCAAACGCCAGAGACTCAATATGCCACTTCATTTGCCGACGGCTCAATCACATGCGTTTCATAACCCGCAACACCATCATCATGCACAGGCAATTTTCCACCCTTACATACCAACAGGAGTCGATGTTCCACACAATTACCAAACTGGCACGCCCAAGCTCTTTCCCGCTCAGTTATCACATCACATAGAGTTTTTTGAAGGCTCTGAACTCACCCCGATCTTCAACAACCTTGAGAACTTGCTCATTCGGTTTTTGGTGGATGCAGAGCCTATCGCTGTTGTGCCATCACCTTCATTGGGATCGATCTCCCTAAATGCATATGATGAGATTGTCACAATGAAGTACTTTCAACAAACATTCTCCCCACAGTTGGATTCGGTGACATCCAACAGCACTTGGTTCAGGATCGATGTCGCACACCTTACAAGAAGCTCAAATGTCCTCAGAAATGCACTCTATGCTGTTAGTCTCATTCATCAAAAAAATGACAGTGTGAATCCCAATCCAATTTCACTACAAGCTATCCTCTCCTTGTTCGAATTATCGGTCTTAGAGTTAACGAAAGACCCCCAACAGGGAACAATCACCATACGAGTCATGTCAGCGTTCTTTCTTGTGGCATTTTGCCTCAACATACGCAAATCAGAAAGATGGAAGCAACTTGTGGGAGCTTTGCTGACATATCTTCAACGAGAAGGCGTGCATCCTCGGGACAGGGACCCGATCAGAAATGCAGTTTACTGGATGGCAATTGCTATTGATATCAACTGTACCAAAGTGTTGGAAGAGGCCACCATCGTGGCCCACGATTTTGAGACATTACAGGGTCTCAATCCTGTGCCCAGAATCCTAGGATATCTCTCCATGACATTTAATCTTCTCCAACTCGACCAGCCACAGCAGGACTTTGACTCCAAGTGGGAGAGGATTTGGCTCAGTCTTTCAAACTTCATTGAAGAACTTCACACCTGTAAGGACCCCATTTTTCTGGGTCCAATTATGGATCGTGCAGATGATCGCTCACCTTTTCCGATGGTGCTTCAAAGCAGTCCTGCGGCAGTTCTATTTCAACAGACATACCTTGTTCTCAAGATCCTTTTGATACAGGACAGACCACGAATCTTCAAAAACAAGTACACAGACTCACATCCACCGGCTTGGTACGCAAAACGTCTGTGCTCCATAACAATATGGAATAAGGAGTTTGTCAATTGGTTTAATACACCGTTAGCATTAGTGGTTGCGGGTAAAGTTCTAACTCATGAAGATGAACATAAGGCTATCCTGAACATGATGGATGATATTAAGAGCAAATCTGGCTATAAATCGTTGTATGGAAAGCAAGAATTGCTAGATTTTTGGGAGCCTTGATAAAATCATATGTCATTTGACCTTAGAGAGATTCATTTCTCTAAGCGACACCTAATGTAGCTCACTTTTTTCCTACTCAAAAGATCAGAATATCGCATTTATTAAAGCAATTTTGTTAGTCGTTACACAGAGGTGGACATTTCATCCCAAAGTTTGGACAAAGTAGCTTCACATCTCTCATTGACGAATGCTGAAAGCTTAATAGCAGCATTACACCAATTCTTTCCACTCAGTTTGTCCTCATTGAACATTTTGCTAACACCATAGTTCCAGCAAGTAGTAGATAGCCATTCAATCTCATGAGCAGGCAGCCTACGCTCGGAACTGTCTTGAGATCTCATCCTGTTCATAATCTTATCCAAAACTTTCAAGCAAGTGGTCTCAGAATCATAAGAACCTAGGGAGGTCTCCAATAAAAGTCGAGTCCACCTTGACAGTACCGCTCCCTCAATAGAGTTGTCAGCAATGTGTTTCTCAATAACAAAGGAGATCACCGGCGCTTTGCCCATCTCGGGAAATCTTTCATCAATAACGATGTTGACCATCGTGGAATCAAATTCCACGCTCTTAATCCTCAAAGTTTCTTTCACAATGGCTTGAGAAGCACTCCAGTTACTTAGCTCTAGCTCTGCTTGAAATTGAAACAATGTGGCGTCCATAAGACACTGATCCCAGTCCTGAGCAACTTTATGATATTCGATTCTGTTCTGATGGACAATCTTAGATTCATCAATTGTATTTCTTAAACTGAGGGCCTTCTGTCTTATATTCGCCCAAAGTGTTTCAGATGTTACATTTTTCATCTTGCTAGTACACATCAAGTCAATTAATGTGGCCTTGAAACTCCAAACCTTCATCTCTAGTGATTCTTTGACGCTGATATCATCTTTGATCAGATCAATGAACTGGATACAGATCTCTGATATTAGCTGACCATTAAGATAATCTTCGCTTAAAAGACAGCTGCGGGAAATATTGAACGACTGTGAGGCAAACCATTTAAGCTCGTCCACCGTAAACCTGTAGTTAAGAATGGTTAGCGTATCCTTCGCAAATTTGCGCGCTTCTGTGAACAAAGTGACAAGAGTATCAGTGTACTTCGTTTTAAATGTTGGGCCAGATTCCTTAAAGATCAGCTCAATGACACATCGAAGTGTCTTGGGAACTGAAATTCCTGAATCTTCCTGTTGATCAATATTTTTGAACAATTGCATCATTGCTTCCACTGCAATCCTTGTGTTAGCACGAGTACTGACTGCACAAAGTGAAAGCAAAGGAATAACCATCTTATTATTGGAGACTGAGATCTTTCTTAAGATTTCCATTAATTTTGTCTCATCATTCAATTCCAAGTAAATCTTGAAGAGGTTGTATTGAGTTATCAAGGATTTTTTCCCATTATCACTCATTGCCTCATAGCTGTTCAGTGCCTCTTGGCAGTTACCTGTGTTGATGTAACAGTTCTGAAGCGCTCTTTGCACTTTGGCCTTGTCGTCATCGTTGATAAGAATCATTCTGTGAAGAGTGAGCCTAAACCACCCAATTGCCTCCTCATACTTATTACTCTTAACTTCTCTCTTACCAGCAGTCCATAGTAAGGTGACACATGTGGAAGAGGTCCGCTTAGAGATTGATCTAATAAAGATCTTCTCAGCAACGTCAACAAATCTTCCCAAGTTTTCCTGTTTAATATTTATAGGGGTCACTTCATCTTTGATAAAGGCATTGACCATAGCAATGAATAACATCTCCAAAGCCTCATGATCGGCACCTGGATCAAGCTTGTTAGTAATTGCAAACTCGTAACATTTAATGGCGCTTATGGGGTCAGATATGGCATGTTCATTAATGATAGCTAGGACTTGCTTGAAATTGTCAACGATTGAAAGAGACATGAGCATCTGGATTATGGTGTTTTCAATATCAGTAGAGTGGCTATTTTTCAGTCTCTTGAGCTTGATGTCCATCTTAAACGAGTCTAGGGCTGTTGGAGCAATCTCCTGTAAGGTCTGAACAGTAGACTCAGCAATCTTAAGACTGTCAGACGTGTTAATATTTAAACAAGAGTTGGCGAGAATAGTGAGCATTGAAGTTTTGATGGGTTGAGTGTCATCCTCTGTCAAACTTAGAAGTTTGGGAGTGATCTTGTGGAGAAAGTACACAACACTGTCGTAATCCTGATTTTGATAGAGACTCACACAAGAGTTGAAAATAATCCTTGATGACTCTAAGATCAACTTGCTGTCAATATTCTGAAGATTAGTGAGTCCAGATCTCTCCTCATATAGTTTTGCCATTTCGAAGTCACCCTCAACTATGGAGATCTGAACTTTAATCACAAACAGCTCTACCCTGATCCTATCAAACTCATTCTTGGTAGATTTGTCAAAAGTTTTATCGATTGCCTCCAAAGCCTGATACTTCCTGTCTGCATGCTCTTGAATTTTCTGTCCAAGTGAGATGTCCTCCCCGTCCATTGCTGACTTCAACGCTTTCACAAAACAACTGATAGATCTGAACTTCAACTTCAATGAATTATGGTCTATGGTTTCACTGAGAGACAACAATAAGCAGGCAAAGTATTTCACTGCACACAATATCTTCTTTACTTTCGCAGGCTCGCATTTCATTGCCATTGTGGTGATGTTCCAGAGCTCAACTGCTTCAAAGCTGTTAGTATCCCATAGGTGAAATGAAACAAGGACAGTATTCCGTAAATACCAGCTGGATCTAGCTCTTTGCCAACATCACCAAAAGCATCCACACCAGTAGTTCTGAGCAAACGTTCTAATCTTTCGGCCATGGGTAAGATTGAGCTCATCGATGAACTCAAAACCGTGACATCTTTCTCCAAAATTCTGCTCCGTAGTTTGGCTGTGGTTTCCACTGCAGTTTCTAGCGGGCAAATTAGTAGTGCGTTCGTTAGAAATATCAAATCATTCTACACACGGGTCAATTGGGCAATCTGAGGTTTTAAAGAGTTGCTGTTTGACATGTTATTCTTGTTTGTTTAGAAAGGAAATTTGGGCGGCTAATCTTTGTACAATTTTAATTCTTCATCAGAAAAACAGAACGTCCTACTTTCTATGTACAAATCACCAGTCCCATGGGACTAGTCTCCTTAATCCTGGAATCTATTTACTGGTCTCCTCTTGGACAATTTCGTAATCCCCATCTTCCTTCTTCTTAATCACACCTTGACCAATAAGGGATTCGAACAAATCTTGCGGCACCCAGCCCCCCGTGACAGCAAATGGAACTGAACTCAATTCATCATAGTATTTTTCCAACTGAGCAGCATGAGACTCGAAGATCTCAGCATCTACTGGAACAGGAAATTCTCCAACTGAGACGAACTTGTGCTCAGTGAACTGTGGCCATTGAAGAGCCAGTTCGTAAATCTTTCTGTCAATTAGAGCAGCCTCGTTAGAAGTTCTTCTCTCAATAGCAGTCAAATATGGAGATCTCAATCTCTTAAAAACTGGCGAACCTTCAGAACCCAAATCAGTAAAGATTTTTCCCAGGGCCAAATCCCACATAACCTCGTTTCTAGTTCTAACAACAGCAAAATCGTAGTAATACTTCTCAGACTCAGTCATCTTGTCATACTGTTCTTGATCAATCTCAAACTCATAGATCTTCGCACCGTCTTCATACGCCACAAATCTAGGGGTAGATTGGAAAATAATTGGTTTGATAGTTGCACCTTCAAAATCCAAGAAACAAGTAGCACCATCCTTATCAATCAGAACGTTCAATGGGTCCAGATCAGTATGAGCCAATCTTGGCTTGAACAAAACATCAGCATTCTTTACACTGGCAGTTGTGACATCCATTAAGATTGGAGCAACCTTCTTCAAGTTAGTAAAAGTTGTCACTTGCTCCTCGAGCTGCTGCTTGGTCTCAGAAACAGCGCCAGCATCAGAATCAATTATAGACAGCTTTGTCTTTGCATTCTCTAATTCGATATTAGCAATATCTTCAACAATCTGAAGAGGCTTGTCCGCATCCCATGGACCAATAAATGGTTCAATTTGGGCCTTGGTCAACAATGACTTGTTTCTCCAGAAAACACGTTCAGTACTTGGACCAATAAACCATCTACCCTTCAAATTTTCGTCCTCTTCACCTTCATATGGCTCCTCGGCTGTTTCCAGTTGGTTCTTAGCATCGACGTTAAAATACAGTGATCCAAACTTGTTAAATTCGATTTCAGCAAGCTTTGCTTGGAAACCAGATAATGGATCAATTACCTTACTGATGATCTCTTTGTGCTTTGGGTCGGTGTGCGGAGTCATTGGGGCCCACTGTTTCATCAAAGTTTCACCCTCAATGAACTCTTGAAGGATGAAAGGAGTCTTCAATTTATTAGAATCAGTGGCACCATAGGCGAAAACTTTTGGAACTTTGATGCCAAGCTTCAAGTCTGCAAAGTCCAAGGTGGCGGCTTCCGATTGGATTCTCTTTTCGATGGCAAAAGCGGAGTCTAGTGGATATGGAATTCTCAAGATGAAAGACTTTTGAGCATTGGTCTCAACTTTATAAATTCTGTGATGCTTACCCTCATGTAAGGACAAAAGTTGAGAAATGCGGAACTCCTCATTTGGATTCTTATTGCCAAAGTTCAAGACGCTCACATTGTGTGGCAATGAGACGAAGTTTTCGCTGTGCTTCTTTGGTAGGACAACTTTGATATTCTTAGTATCAGTGTTGGATCTGCTATCACTGTACAATTCATTCAAGATGGTTTGCAGGCCGCCAAGAGAGAACTTGGTATATCTCTTTTGCTTCTCAGCAGCATCGTTCTTGAGCCAGGTACCCCAGGTGTACTTGAAGATCGCCTCTCTCGCAGGATCATTCTCTTCACTAAGGTTGGTGAACACCTCCTTGGCCTCCTTGGACAGGAAACGGGATTGAGTCAACTGCTTTACTGAATTAGTAGTAGCCGCAGCGTAGTATCTACTCAAAGAGAACATGGTGCTGTTGCTTGCGTCGAAAGCTTGTGTCAGGCGCAAACCGTTTTATTTTCTTCAGTTTTTTTAAAACCTGCTCCGCGAAAAGAACATGTAGAGTTGCCATGGTTATTCTCTCATCAAGTGCACCAGCTACAAGTACACAGAATCAGCAATGAAAGCATATCAAATTAAGAATGATATGGTCACAATTACACTTTGTGCCCCAGACTAAACAATCAAAACCAATAAAAAAGCCAAATACCATAATCAATCTCCATCATCAAACACCAGAACTCTTTCTGAGAAAGTTTTTGTAGTCACTGTTCCCCTCCAATGACTCGTCTGTGCTCTTAACGTCATTATTACAGTCCAAGTCACTCAAGTATTCAGCTTTCTCTGTATCATATGTATATCCTTTATCTGTCTCTTCGATCAGATCGTCCTTGCTGTACTGTGGGATCATACTGGAAAGACTCATCACACTGGCACCATCATCAGCCAAATCGGCAGTATCCATTGCATTGTTGTTTTCATTAGGCGTCAGGTGCGGTGCATTTCCGTTGTTCCTATTCTTATTGGCGTAGTTGGCATACATCTGGTTGATCAGGTTGAGAGGATATCCAGGAATTCCCGACTTCTTGACTCGTTTGCCTTCAACCCCATCCTTGGTTGCGGTGACAGATAAGCCTGATGTGGCAGAACATCTCGAAAGCGGGCGTGATACAGGCAGTGTGTTTGATACTGGTGATAACTGTGGTGTCTCATCAGCAGACTGAAAAGAATTTGTGTCACTTGGTGACTTTTGAGCAACAGAACCAGATAAAGATTCAATATCAGACGCATAGTGCGCTGTAGATTCTAGATCAGGCTGTTGTGGCCCTGGTGACTGGTAGACTTCTGTCATAAAGATGATAAATAATCTTTTAAGTGGGTTTTGGTGATTCTCAAACTTGAAAGTGTAAGTTTTTGGCTGAGATCATCTTAACTTGCTTCTTAGTGTTTTTTTAACCAATCCTGCAGGAGTGAGACTGGCTGGAATTTTGTGCACAAGCAAAAAGTTGCCCCCGCGCTGACTACGCTACGTCAGTATGGACCTGTAACCTTCCAACTTTAAACGTAATTCCACAGTGATATTAAGCTGAGATGGTCAGAGTGCAGTGAAAGTTGTTGTAATAGACATTACAGCTTTACAGTGTTTATTTCTTTTTCCTTCTGGTCGTATGCTTAAGGTTGTTCTCAGTGAAATAACAGAAGGTCTATAGTGAGCCTTCCTATCAAAATATACATCAGTTCACGTTGTTTTATTCTCCTAAATCTTATCTAAGGCAATAGTACTCATCTGGCGGTCTTTCTTGAAAGCAGTGCTCTTCTTTCTGCAAACCCAAGTTGAAGCGTACATATTCACTCTGTCAATCAAAGTCCCAGACACTCTTGTAGCAGCAGCTTCACAAGTGAATCCCTTAGCCTCAAAGTTTTTTATATACCATGGCACCTGAGCAGCAGATCTTAACATTACTCTACCACCATCACTTAAAGCATTGTACAACGAGTTGATCTCCTCATCAACTTCTTTTCCCTTTGGGTCAAACCAGTCCATGTGATCCATAATCACAGCAACTGTAATTGTCTTCGCAGATAGTCTATCTAAAACATTATTCAAGTAATCAGTGTGCAATCTAACTCCTTCTAAAGGCGAGTTGTTCTTCTTGGTCAAAGCTTTAAAGCCAGATGGAGTCAAGTAGTCTGGGCAATTCTTCTTGGAATACTTCCCCATCAAGCACAAGTAGTAGAAGTAATTGTCGCTGGAGATCAAAGAGTAGCCAATAATTGGATCTAAAGTGTCGATCACGTATTGACTGATAGATCCCATCATCGCAGCCTGGTTTGCCGGAACACCAAGCGCCTTCCATAAGAATACTGGGTTACCGACAAGCAATTTGCGAACTAAGTCACTCAACAACACAGGTCTAATAGACTCCTTGTAAATTTCCTTTTGTTCATTCAAAGTTTTTGCCATGCACATTTGTTCAACCTTACCACTCAACCCAGTGATAGTAAAAAGGTACCTTGCCAGTCTCAAAGCCCATCTAGTAGACCCAGTGTCATACAATCCCTTGCCATTTGGATCAAAGGTCTTTGGGCCTTTCTCCATCCAGTACTGGAAGGCGTTGGATGATAAGTATGGAGACAACTTGGTAATCAACAACTCTTTGAAGTTTTCATGCTTACCTTCTCCAAACAATTTCCATGTTTCTTGGTGGGGCAAACAGCTCAAAGCTGCCAACTTCAATTCAACTAAATGGCCTTGGCATGGGTTTAAATCAACTCCATGAATCCTTCTTGGTGGATCACTCAAGGAAGCGTAAGACAAAATGTTATCACCAGCAGATGTGATTGCAACGACAGTATCCCTTGATGTCAACTTTAGTATTTTAGCATCCTCTCTAGGGTCTTCCCAAGTAAATGCATAAATGTATTGATTCTTGAAGCAATCATAGTCCGAGCTCAATTCGTCGTAGTAAACCCTCCAAGTTTCCTTTTGGTAAAACAAAGATGGATATGGTAGGCCTTTCTTAGCATTGCCTAGAGCCGCTTCCAAAGCCTTGGAGACTGGGGTATCAGCAATCTCAGGATAATAGTTCTTTGGGTCAATTGGAGCCAAATAGGGAGATTCAGTTGCAAGTGAGTTGAATCTATAAACCAACTGGGCATCATCCTGTTTATTGACACCAACCCAAATGTAGTAAGGAATAGAACCCAAAGTCATATTGTAGCAATTGACTGACTTGACAGTCCCAAACTTGTATTCCAAATATTCTCTTCTAGAAGGATCCAAGAACACCTTGTCCATTTCAAACCAGATTCTCCAAAATGTTCTGTATATCCATGGAACATGTCTGTTGACAAGACCCCCCAAAGTATTTGTTCTCCCAATCGATGTGGAGTTAGATTGGACACCAAAATCAACAGCAGCAATGACACCTGTGTCAGGGTTCAATAGCTTCTCCGCGTGATCAATAGCAGCGTGGTATAATGGAATCATGGATAATGAATAAGAAAAGGTCAGCAAATCGGCATCGGCTTCAGGGATCTCAAAATCACAAGCGTCACCTTCAATGACGAAGACGTTCTTCCATCCATTTCTTTTAACTCTTTCTCTAGCAACTTCACAAAGAGAAGTGGATAGATCAACCAAGTACACAGCCTCAAAGTTTTCGTGTAAACTTGCAACATTTTTGTCCATCTTCTCTATGTTTAAGCCTGTACCACCACCAATGTCAACCCAAACAAGCTTCTGACGGTTTGATTGAGATCTGGCATGTGCAAACGCAATCTTTAAAGCGTTATCTCTCCCTTGCAACAACACTTCTCTAGTGGTGTCATAAAATCTAGCTTGTGTCTTGTAAAACAGTTCCAAGTTACTCTGATGGTCATTGTGAACACTTCTGTTAGTCAGTGGCTTGAGGAAACACGCCCAGATAAAAACAAGAAACGATTGGGTCTTTTCACTGGTGTAAACAAATGCCAAGGTGGAAAGAACTGAAACGAGAGTGAAGGCCAGCTTCAAATGCTCGTAGGATTGGACGAGGTCTTTGACGTCAGTTAATCCCTGAAGGATGTCAAATGAGAGAGTTGCCATTGCACAGTGGTTGTAGTTGTTGAGAACTATGGCACAAGGACAGTGGAGGTTAAAGGAGTATAGAGACTAATTTGGACGGACAAACGCCCTTAAATAAGCGTAATTATGAGTTGGGCGGTTAAGGTTCAGCATGTGATAATTTTGAGCTTTAGCGCTTGTTGCTGATAAAATTAACATGTGATAAATACCATTACAAACCTTTAGAAAACGTGCGTGTGTCTAGTTCAAACCCCATAACTATGATGTCTGTTTTGGGGAGTTAATCCAGCTGTCAGTGAGACCCACGTTTTTGGCACAAACCTTTTTGTGACAGATCTGAGATTCGCGGATACGGAGAAGATAATTTTGATTACCCTGCCTTTCTAGAAAGTATTCCGAGGTCATGTAACCCCGGATATTTCTGTGGTATATGTGTATTTGTATTATTACCTCACTGCTTCATTAAGGACAACTTTAAAAACGGGCGCTCCCTAGCCACGATTGTGTTGCTGTAGTTTGAAATGGTTTATTGTCATTATATCTCCTCAAATTTTACCTAATATTTCTTTGAGCGCTTAGCGAGATGTTCACCTTGGCGGCTAATCCATGGCGAGTATAAAGGAGGCGCGCTCCTACCTATTGGGGCTAATTCCTTCTTGCACTCAACTCTTACTTTCAGACCATTAGAGCCAACAAATGCCAAGGGCTAAAAAAGTGCAGAAACTCAAAGATGGTCCAAGCAGGGCTATCAAGGCCTCAAGTTCGATGATCACAGGGGAGCAGTCGCAAAATTTGATCAGGACGATGTTGACAATGTCTTTTGGATGTGTCGCCTTTTTAAGAGGTTTGTTCCCTGATGAAAACTTTATTGATCAGAAGTTTATTCCTGGAAAGTTTGAACCTGGCTATGATCCGAATGCGGAGAAGAACAGAACTCAATGTATCAGAGTTAAGACATTGGTGAGAGGCATGAACCACCAAGCAGATCTCTTTCTTAGATGGATCGATGAAGGTGTTCTTGATGCTGTCAAGAAGGGCTACCTGAAGTCACTAAGTTTTGTCATCTTTCTTGATTCCAACAATCCATCAAATCTACATGAAGCTTATACTTTTTTCTTTGACTATCACAGTGATACCATTAAGCTTAGCTTGAACGATGAAGAGTTCAAAGTTTCGCTGTTAAACTCAAGAAAGATGCTCCAACAATTGATCAGAAGGTTCATAATCGTGACCCAAAGTCTGGAACCTTTACCCGACCAGAAGTA
Organism: Barnettozyma californica; assembly: GCA_023627795.1. NCBI lineage: Eukaryota > Fungi > Ascomycota > Saccharomycetes > Phaffomycetales > Phaffomycetaceae > Barnettozyma > Barnettozyma californica. The sequence continues at coordinate 572,807 of JAMAIE010000002.1, read as the reverse complement.
CATGTCAATTAGACTATTATTTAATGAGCGCTGCCCATCCGATTATCAGCCTCCACTCTTTAAGGATGCCTCTCAGGACCCAGTTTCCACTGTCAAGGTTACACCACAAGCAGGCAGCTCACTTGCTATCGGTGCTATCACTACAAATCACCATGAAATACAACTCAATGTTATATCGTGCAGCCTTTTCTCCGATGAGGAAGGTACAGTTGACTACAACGTCATTGAAGTGGATCCGTTTGAAGCTTCAAGAGCATCAACAGAAGCTGTTTCAATCGCTCAGCAACCAAAGGCTAAGTTGATTGCTTCAAAATATGAAATGAGCCAAACTACCGCTATGCTTAAATCCTTCTTGCAAGATTCTCAAAATTCAGTGGTCGAAACACAAGCCATCCCCAATATGTAAATTGTTTATGGTGTAGCTACCTAAGCTTATTAAAGTTAATGTTCCCCTCCATGTTGATCTTGTGGCAAAAATGGGTCATACATACTGCAGTGAGGAAGGAATTTTCCTCTTCATAAAACGTTCATCTTTTGGTTGAATTTGGGATAGCAGTCACATATTGCTCAGGAAGTATAAATTGGAAAACTCTAAAAAAGATATTCCCCATCTGATATGTGTCACTAGCCATGATACTTGTGTTTTTCCTGTTTGCGCGTCCGAACATCCATCATCATTAGTGATCACTGTCGATTCCAGAGCGTCTATCATGTATTCTGATGTTGCAATAGTGTCCACGCTGAGTTAACATGAAAACCTGTTGATTTTCCTGGAAGAGACAATGTTGAATTCTCCAAGCTAGGTTTTGACATTTGACCTTCCCTCTCTTCCAGTACTGTCTTAGGAAGATTTTACTGATAAGTACGGACACATTATTCGATCATTTGGTAGTGTATATGTACACTAATAACAGGGCATGATAACGTATGAATGTATTCACTAAATGTACTGTGATATTCACCTGTGTAGCCAGAAAATCTATTTAAACTATCAGAAGAACTACTTAATTTTTGTAGTTGTATTCCTTTGATTATTTAGTATTTTACTATGTGAACGATCCTATATTATTACTTACTGATCTCCCCTACTAACTTGGAAGGAAGAATCTTCAATACAGAGAGTACGACAGATTAAACAAAACAAAACCAAGGTTTACCTTGAAATAGTACAAACGACAGAACTTCACATGCAGAATAGCTCCAAATACCAGAACCTTACACCAGTCACAACCAGCTCAAAGTTACCAGTGAAACAGAAAGAACAGATATTATACTGCTGTTCGGTTCTTTTAGCTGAACCTGTCTATTTTAACGTTAGAATAAAAATGGTTTTCGCATACAAATAGATAGACATTACGTGAAACCTACTACAGTAGTATATATACTGAGAAAAAAAGTTGATTCCGAAAAAGGTGCAACTACTGGCCACAACAACCAAAGCGCACGTTTGCTCAACCATGATCTCTTTTATGCCCTCATCACTGCGTCTTCGTACACTTCTACGGTTAGGATCATTCCGCTGTTTCTCAACCCGGCCAATTCCCCCATTCACTGCTGGCCAACCATTGTTTGAAACAAGACCCTTCATGCTCAAGGCAGGTGAACTAACACCCGGCATCACAGCACTTGAATACTTCCAGAGACGTATCTCGCTTGCAGAGAAGCTTCCCTCCAAGTCAGTGGCGGTAGTTGTTGGTAACTCTGTTCAGTTTGCCTCAGGATCTGTCTTCTATGACTTCCAACAGGAGAATGACTTATACTACCTCAGTGGCTGGAAAGAACCAGACTCGGTGATAATGATCGAGAAACCAACTGAGAACCTAGACGATGTGGTATTCCATATGGTTGTTCCTCCAAAAGAAAAGCACTCTGAACAATGGGATGGGGCGAGAACGGGGCTAGATGGAGCCACGGAAATTTTTAACGCGGACGAGGTTGCTGACACCTATAGATTAGGCACATATCTCGATAAGATCATTGCCAGAAACCAGAACATCTTCATTGACTTGCCCGTGACAAACAAGAAGCCATCAACGAGAACGAGTTTCACTAATTTCTTCAACATCGGAGGCAATTCAAAGTACTCTACTGTTCAAAACGTTCTGGAAGCAAATGGCACAGGCAAAAAAGTCAAACCATTAAAACACTTGATCACCAACATGAGAGCCATTAAATCACCTGCAGAACTGAAGGTTATGAGAAGAATTGGACAAATATCTGGTGTTGCCTACAATTATGCCTATTCTAAGAGATTTAGAACAGAAAGAACTTTGAAAGCCTATCTGGAGTATAAGTTCATCAGTGGTGGGGCTGATAAGTCAGCGTATATTCCTGTTATTGCTGGTGGTGACAATGCCTTATGTATTCACTACACGCGGAATGATGATATTCTCTATGACGACGAGTTGATCTTGGTCGACGCTGCTGGTTCACTTGGTGGTTACTGTGCAGACATCTCAAGAACATGGCCAGTGTCTGGAAAATTTTCCGAGCCTCAAAAGGAGTTGTATCAGGCTGTTTTAAACGTTCAAAAGGTGTGCATTGAAAAGTGCACTGTTGAAAGTGGAATGAGCCTCCAGGATTTGCATGACTTGAGTTTAAATACTTTCAAAGCTGAGCTCAAGAATGTGACTGGTTTTGGTTCACTGAGTTCTTTCGACGTTTCGAAGATCTATCCGCACTATATTGGTCACAATCTCGGCTTGGATGTTCATGATGTTCCTGGTTTCACTAGATTTGAACCTCTAAAAGAGGGACAAGTAGTCACTGTGGAGCCTGGTATTTACATCCCAGATGACCACTCCTACCCTTCAGCCTTCAGAGGAATGGGTATCAGAATTGAAGACGATATTTATGTGGGAAAAGATTCTTATATTAATTTGACAGTAGAGGCTGCCAAGGAGATTGTTGACATTGAGCATGTGGCTGAATATGGTGTTACTACCCCGCATGAAGAGGAGGTAGTTGAAGTGTTTTAATAGAAGCAAAAGTCTGTAAATATCACATATACACTTTCATGCATGTTCAGCCCTTAGTCTTAGTATCATTTCATCCAACTTGGTTCTCAGTTTTGTTTGGATGGAATCTGAATCCTCACTCAATTTCTGCAGCTTCTCAACAAAAACCATGTCCTTATCAATAGTGACCTTCTCAAATATATCCTGTTCTTCATTGTAATTAAACTCAAGCTTTTCAGAAACAATGTAATCCCTTAACTGCTCAACAAGTTCTTCCTTTGGTATATTCAATCTCTGAGAAAGATGGCCGGCACTCACTTTAACCACCAACGACAGATACAACTTGTAACTCATATGTCTAAAGCTCAATTTCACTTGATCCCAAACTCTTGAAACTAACGGATCAAATGCCACAAATTCATCAAGAACGATCAACTGATCAAAAAGATCTCTGAACTTGGCGCTGCTTGCCGCGTTGAAGAACGGTTTGAAAAAGTTCAACTGTGAGCCAGCCAAAGATATAAACTCAGTTTCACTCAACACTTCATTTAATTCACATGCTGGATAGCTAAGAAGAATACTTAAGACTGATATCAATACAATTTGATCCTTGTGAATGAATTTGCCAAAATCTGACTCTGTCAATATATCCAGTGCAGAGATTTCCTTTCCAGAAGTAGTCTCAATTGGTGACGATCTGATTAGCTCAAAGATCGATGTTGCAACTTGTGCATAGTTACCCTTAAGAAACTCTGCAAGTAGGACCAAAAACTTGATCCTCCAATAGGCCTTAATCTCAAAGTCGGTCAATCTTTTCAGGTAGAGCTCATTAGACAACGAAGTGCTAATAAATGCCTCTATCCTCTTCTCCTGGTTCAGAGTCAAACTAAGATTGCTCTGAAGGAGCCCAATTTGTGCTGAGCATTCAGCCAGCTGGCAAGTCTGTGCACTCAGTGTTGAGCTGCTTAAAACAGACTGTGCCTCAGTGTACTGTTTTGCGTAGATGTGGGTAGTAGCCAGCTCCAATACTTTGAATGGATCAGTCTCATGGTATAAATTATCAGGATTCAAGTCTTTGAGTCTTTTCTGTTTAAGCTGTAGCTGCGAAATGGCCCATTGTGGGTTGATAAACCTCGCAACGTTTGGGTCTTCAGGATCCAGGTTAGAAAGCATGGACACAAGACTGTCGATGTAAGGGGAGTAGTGACCCACCTTCGCCAGGTGCTTCAAGGCTAATAAAGCTGCCTTTCCAGCTGTATTTCCTCCTTCCTTTGTGATCAGTTGAAGCCTCTCAATTAAAATAGGTCCTGGAGTTGAGTTAGTAGACTATACCAAGTTCGAATTAGAGAGTTCTTCCTCACCATCGTATTTGGAAATAGCGTCATTCAGACAACCTAGTGATGTTAGCATACTGAACACATAAAACGAATAAAATACTCAGGACACTCACCGTCACAGTCTCTTTCCATCTTAACCTTCCTTTCGTATGTTACTGGCGTAAGAATGAGACTTCAAGCCGCCTACCAACACAATTCTTAATGCATATTTATGACTAATCCATTATGTAATTCCGATTATGTCAAAAAATTCTCACTATCCTATTACCAAGGCGATGAGCTAACACCATCAAACTCCACTACTGCTTCTATGATCACTGCTATGAGATTTAAAGCTATATCTTTTGGTGGATTTCGGCTGTTCTCCTCGTCCTCCATCTCATATGGACGGATCAGAAAGGCTTTAGCCCAAGTACGGAATGCAAACTCAGAAGAGGTCAAACAACTGGAGATCTCACTAGTTAAGAAGAAGGCTGACCCAGGCCCTATGACCAAACCAATAAAACCTATTACAAGACAGCATGCTGCACATTTGCTTTCGAAGTACACTGGCACTACAGTTGATATGCATTCACTTGGACCCTTAAACAACGACGATATCAAATACTTCAAACTAGCAGACAAAAGAATTATGTGTGTTCTTTTGGGAACGACACCCAACCAACTATTGGACTCTGTGGTGGTTGATAACACAGTTAAGAGTTTTATTGGTAGAAACCAGATCGAAAAGGCTTTAATGACTGCTAGAATGGCGAAGGACAAAGGTGTGGTGGCGATGAACAGAATCATGGAACATTTCCTCAAACAAGGGAAAGCGAACGATGCACTACAGATATATTCAAAGAGAAAGAAGTGGGAAGTTCCACCTAACAACCAAACTCTGACGGTACTGTTTGATGGTTGTTACGAGCTTAGAGGCCCTAAAGGGGAACCTGGTTTGACAGTGCAACAGGTTGAAAAACTCCAGAAGCTGCTGCTTGGTTTGAAAGAGGGTTTCAAGCTACAACCAAACTTAACTCATGTGAACAGTGCATTTAGTGCTCTTCTTAACTGCAACGATCAGTCGATTGCCTTGGAGCTATGGGACAAATGGCTGAAAAGTCAGGAGCCATTTTTGAAACCTTTCAAACCAAACTCTAAAACGTTCACCATTCTCTTAAAGTCTTTGAGTCATCAAGATAGAGATGCACTAACAATGGTCTACGCAGAAATTATTCTCCAAGAAATGTTGAAGCTGCCTGCCAAGAAACAAGATGCTGAACTGTTTGAAGCTTACGTTTTTGCTTATTCAAGGTGCAAGAGGCTAGACTTGATAGAAAGAGCCCTGAATGCAGCAGGTATGTTTTTCCAGATTGAAACATATCCCACCAAACTTAAACACAAGCATAAATATATTGCCAATGTTTCACAAAAGATTAATCTTAATCCGCTTGAACCTCTTCAATCCAAGTTTCACCCTTCAAACTCTTTGATCGATATATTGATGAGAATTTACACTCAATTGGGAGATTTTGAGGCGTCCACAAAGATTTTTAAACAGTATGAAGAGAGCTATCCAGGATCTGTTGATTTGGCTCTGATCCATAGATACCTAATTGGTATCAGGGAGACTCAGAAGTCCGAAGCTGGAGTCGAATCAATCAGATTCTATAAGTCATTAGCTGAAGGAACATATCAGACGAAGGTTAGTGTGAATAGTACCACACGTTTTATGGTATTTAATGCCATTTATTCCCAGTCCTTGACCAAACTGAACGACAAAGGAACACATGCTATTGGTAAAGCAGGTGATGCGATTTATGCGTTGGCCAACGATTTTTATAACTTTGTGGAAAAGGATATTACTTCCCATGAAGTTCACGGATACCTAAAGGCCCTAAGAAGGGTACGCCTTACAACAGAGAGAAGGGCGGAAGTATTACAGATAATATCTTTAGCTAAATCTAAGTTTGAAAAGGAACTGAAAGATTCTGAAAACAAGAAAAGGACAAGGGAATATATCTCCAAAGTGTTGGAAGCTGAACAAAATATTCTCGGTAAGCAAGAAAGAAAGTCCAAATTGGCAGAGTTTGATAAAGAGGAAAGATTTAAGAGACTCTTGCAAGATGGACAAGGAGTCAAATCAGAGAGGATCTGATCTGCTCTTGATGAGTAATGACAATCATGTATATAGAATTCTAGATTATGAAAGCATTCAGTTCTTTGCACCTTTTACTTTGATAGCTAATGACCTGCTTGACGCGATGTATATTTAAATGCAATCTCGAAAGTAATTCCTGAGAAAAGTCACAAATTAACTAAAACTTTGGTCCAGCGTATCCTGTAAGTTCTGCGAAGATTGAGCAAGGGACTGCACGACTTCGTTGAATCAAGATCTTTAATCAAAGAACCTACCAACTACACCAGATTCTTTGCAAAAGACCTGCCAATCTTCCTTAAAAAGACAACTTTCTTGAAGCATTTAAGAATTTGGTTGAAGATATGGTTTTGCATTGCTTACAAGCGATTTCTTGAACTCAGAAACCACCAGCGCTTTTATTCTTAGAGTCGTGAGATTTCTCAACGGTGGAACCCCATTCACGGAGTTTCCCAATCTCCCATCCAGCTTAGGCCACTAACTATAAAAATGACAAATAAAAAACTCCGAAACCGAGAATCGAACTCGGGTCTGCACGGTGAGAGCGTGCCGTGATAGCCACTACACTATATCGGATTTACTTGTTTCAATCAGGATCGTGGAATGTCAAGTACCAACAGAGAATGCATATGCGGAGGGTATACAAGAAGGACAGCGAAAGCAACACCAAAAGACAAAGAGGAAAGAGAACAAAACAGATTAATAAATGATAAGAACCGAAACCTTTAGTAGCTGGATAAGAAGGACAACCACATGTATCAAGAATCAAACCTCTGGGCCCAGTTAGATAAGTTATGTGCCGTTTGGTCAACCACTTACACTTCTAACTTTTGTGGTTTTTTTCCGTTTGTCACATCTCTTAGTAACAATACTATTCATTATAAAAGAAATTTGTATGAACTTGTGTTCATATATCATCTATAAAACAGTTAGTATAAGCTGAAATTTAAAGACAGTTCATTTATTTTTATGAATACCCGTCTGACTGCCGTCGGATAAAAATGAATCCACAGAATATAGTTTAATATAATCTATATATGTGGCAAGCGAACCAATTTGAGAGTTTCTGCACATGAAAGAGCCATAAATGCACATTTCTGCCTACACTCAGACTTAAAAATCTATCAATGTTTCCGAATAAATTACATTATGGCCAGAATCTCTTCGTAAATGTGTGTTAGTAAGATATTAGTAATCAATATTAGTCAGTAGTTAGTACCAGTTTTCAGAAGCGTGGATTAGCAAGCGCACCACTAGCTGCTATGCTCTGTTTTAGAGCAGCTTGAGTTTATAGAATCAGCGTTAAGCTGCAAACATATAAATATTAGACACTAGTTACTGTAGAAAGATTGAGTGTTCCAGTTGAAGTTTAACTGCTATCTTAGGTTGTGAATCTGGTCATTGTTTTAATTTTAACGGTTTGGATGGCGCTTGGGTTGTCGTTCAGTCAGCCACAACTCTTTTATACCAGGTACTTTAGTTTGAATTACTTCGGCTAGTTAACAATCTTGCTTTTTAAGGAGTGAGGCTTAGACTGATAACTGATCGAAGATTCTAGTCTGCAGTCGTTAGGATCATGCACTCGAAGACATTACAATACGACGTACCGTTTTTCCTCACCCCAAAACCTGGGGTACAGGAATCTAAGCTTCAGGGACAAACTCAATTCATATAGAGGATATAATTAGGGGCACAATCTGTGGGAACTAGATACTTTCCAAACATAATTGACCTACCAACGGTATTTGACAGAAAGTAGCTAAATACACCCTTTACAGGTGTGAGAGACAAAACTATACGAAAACAAGTATAGATATCAAACCTAACATATATTAGAGACTGTTCTCTCCATGATGTTGAATTCATAGCAGCATAAAGTATAATGTATCAAACAAAGAATATCATAAAACCATAAATCCTTTCAGATATGTATGATGTCTCACTGGAAGTGGGTTTATTTGGTCAAGCTGTCAATCTTGGACTCAATGTCGTTCAATTGCTCCTTCTGCTTTTTCAAAGACTCTCTCAAAGCGGCCAATTGCTCCTTCTCGTGTTGCTTGACGTAGTAGTCCTCTTGGGCCTTCTCACGCTTAGTAAAAGCATCAGATGAGGCCTCTGGACGGTTACCACCGGTGGCACCGGCAGTGTAGCTTCTGACAGCAGTGAATCTGGTGGAGCGGGCAGCGACTAGAGCACGACGGATGGCAATGGACATTGTTAGTGGTTTTGTTGTAGTGAAACGAAGTTGACCTGAACGGGTTTTTTTCCTTTGCTGAAATTTTCAATAATCGCTGATTCGACAATAAAATCATCCGAACACCATGTTTACAGCGAAGTTTTTGTTTTGAAGATTTTGGTGTCAAATTATCGAAACTATTGTTCACGACAGAATGTCATTAGTGAAAAGACAAAAGTTAACAGGAGAAAATGACAATGTTCAAGTGGTTAGTGCCCAGAATTTACTAATATTTGATTCGTTTTTGATCTAACAAGAAAATTTCAGAATGCTGCAACTCATAGCTTTAAGCTTGAGGGCCATGATGGGTCAGTGCTCTCAGCTAAGTTCAACAATGATGGTAGTATTGTCGCAAGTGGAGGAATTGACAAGAAGATGTTATTGTGGAGATTGCCACATGTCTCCAACTTTGAAGAGTCGCCTAATTTTGGTGAAATATGTGGACATAAGTCTGCTATCACATGCTTAAATTGGCTCACTAACGGAAAACTGGCGACATCGTCAGCCGACACAACGGTAGGTCTCTGGGATACTGTCACAGGAAAGAGAACAAGAAAATTTGGTGGTCACAAACTCATTGTAAATGAAGTCGATCAGGATATGAATTTGATTGCTTCTGCTAGTGATGATGGGACTGTTCGGGTTTGGGATGAGCAGTCTAAAGAACCAGTCCACGTTTTGCAAACCGAGTATCCTTTACTCACCGTCGCTTTTCACAATAAATTAATTTATTCAGCTGGTATTGAACCTGTTATCAGGGCGTGGGATCTTCGATTTCCTGAGAAGCCAGTTTTCGAGATAGAGACCAAGCATAATGATACGATCACGTCTTTGGATGTTGATGACTCCAACCTGATATCAAGATCCCAAGATGATACAATCAGGATATACGAGCCAAAAGTTGTACCTGGAGAACATATTAAACCTACAATTTATGATGGATCTGTGTCTGGAGAGGAACAATTGCTAATAAGGGCAATTATTAGAGATGAAATGATTTATTCTGGTTCAGCGGATAATACTCTGACATCGTGGAGAGTTGGGAGTGGTAGTGCTTTCAAAAAGTTTGATGGCCATTCCGGAACAGTGATAGATGCCGATGAACATGATAGGAAACTCATTTCTACATCTGTTGATGGGTCTGTCATCTTGAGGTATAACTATTAATCAATCTGTTGTTATTCACTCTAAAATCTTACCTTCTTTACTTGCTTGCCTTCTCTGAAAGATGTATCGTCATCCATTGCGAACGTGAGGCGTTTTCTCGAAGAATCTTCAGGGTTAGTATCTGACATAATTAATTCAAACTCCTCTGATTCTGTGGATTCCCCATCATAGTGTGCTTCTTGGGGACCGCTGCTCTTGACAGGACTGTTATTTGATGTATCAAAGTCTTTCGACAAAACTTTCGAAGCAAATGCTTTGACTTTCATCTCAAGTCCACTCACCTTCGTTTGTGACATCTTCGAGAAAACTGGAATGTCCCAATACGTACTACCTCTAGATTTGAATCCAATAGGATCCATTAATTCGTTCTCTTCAAACTCCTGGTAATTGATAGAATCCAGCCCACAGACATTCTCGGATTTGAATGCACTGTAGTGGTCTTCATCTTTGCTCGTCTTCAAGAAACTGAACCTCGTGATATAATCTCTGATCTGCTGGTCATCGGCAACAGGAATCCTCAACTCATCAATTTCATCACCAGAACCCTTCATAAACCTTTTATTGAACATCTCCTCTTCTAGTGTACCTTTTAAAACCAATGACTCTACGTACACATCACGCAGTTGGCCAATTCTATGTGCTCTTTTAATTGCCTGCGCTTCCACTGATCTGTTCCAAACTGGATTTAAGAAGTAAACTCTAGTTGCTGCTGTGATTGTGAGACCAAATGATGCCAACTTTAGATCCATGATTAAGCAAATTCCACCTTTCTGATCCGAAAATTCTTGTATTTTTTGAAATCTTTCGCTTTGTCTGATCGAGGTTGAGTACATGATATAGTCAATTCCCAAAAGGTCTAGAGCTTCTGTAAGGTAATACGCGCTGTCCTCAAACTCAAAGAAAACTAGACTTTTGGTTCCTGTCATTTGATGTTCCAAAAGCCTTGAACACATGTAAGAAAGTTTCGCTGAAGCTGTTCCCAGAATCTTGGAGCTTAACGAGCCTTCGAGACTTGCACCGAATTTTGCTGATTGACGTGCTTGATAGTGCTTCCTACCGAATTCTTTTTTATTGTTGGAGAGCTGAATAGCCTTGCCATCATTCTTGATCCTTTCGTTCTTCTTCTTTTTTAGTTCTTTCCAGTATTGTGACCAAAACTCATCACTTGATTTTGAAATTCTTTCATAAAATACATCAGCATTTCTAGAAAACCTGTTCTTATAAAAGAACCTCTGGGCAGAGAATAGCTGCGGAGCCCCAAATACACTTAGACCGTCTTTAGTTTTTCCAATCCCAAAGTTAGAATGAAAATCCTCACCAAGCTTGTTATCCACGAAAAAGGTCATCTCATGAATATTGGATACAATTCTCCACACACTGTCCTTCAATGCTATATCACAAAACTTGATGCAGTCATTCAACAATTCTCTATCGCTATCAGAGTAAAGAAACTTAGACGAGTCCTTAGGGTTTTTCTTCCCCATACAAACCTTTGCAAAACTGATCATACTGTTAAGATCATCTGTAGAAAATGCAGTCCAGTGAAACGTTGATCTTTGAAGGTTGGTAACAAGCTTTCGCAACTCTTGCTTATTGGTTTGGTCAAACATGTAGTCCTTCCCTTCACGTTCAGAGCTGACTGCATTAATTGCTAAAACAGCAGTGAATAAATTGATGGAGATCTTATTGTAGTATGATGGTGACAAGTAGACTGGCTTATGGTACAACGAAGGAAGTCTGACATCACTTTCAATTTCATTTAGTGAGTGTCTCACGGTTAAGGAATCGACCAGACATAGAAATGCAGAAGAAGCACCATAAGCGTCGTCCACAAGGGGCTTGACAAAATGTTTATTCCACAGCACAAGATCAGTGGACCATGGTCTGATCCCGAAGAAGTTAGAAATCAGATACCCAAGCTTCGCCAAATCACTTTTTGCGTCAAATTTTCGCTTAATCAGGTGACTCTTATCGCCATCATTCTCATTCATGTGTAGCTTGGTCAATCCAGAGGTTGGTGTTCCCGAAACAATCCACTTTCTTTCGAACTTCAAGTTCTTGGACAGCTCTACTAATCTTGATGTTCTTTGATTCATGCTATGACCCTCATCAATAATGAATCTCTTCCAGTAAACCTTGTTCAGTGGGCTCTTTTGGGACTCATCAGCAACAAAAGTCGAGTATGTGATCAACACCAGATCATACTGCGTCAATATCAATGCACTCGGGACTCGCGATGACTTAGGTAGCTTCAGGACAGATATAGAGCTAGGAAGGACATGTTTTTCTATCTCATCCGACCATTGGTTGAACAAGTTATCCGGAACGACAACCAGTGTAGTAGTGCATAGCAGGAGATTCTCTTCCCGTACTATTGGCTTGCTTCGTGAATTCTTTCGACTATTTGGATGAACCTGTTCCAATCTTTTAAAGTAAAAGGATCCCGGCTTGCTCTTCAAGATATTGATACAACTTTCAGGAACGTCGTTGAGATGGTTCTTCCAAGGGACTGAGTGACGGTTGATAACGCGCACACACTGCTCCACCAGTGGAAGAACTTTGAAGTCTCGTGTGTCACGTATCACAAACTCATCTGGAACCTCTGATACCTCAAATTTAGTAAGGAGAATTAATGATAGACAGATCAGAGTCTTACCTAGGCCCATATTCTCAGCAAGGATCCCCCCTCTTGGAGACTGGTAGAACTCAGGTAATGCTTTAAACAGAATATCGACAGAGTCAAAGTAGTACGTTCTTCCAAATCGTGTAAAAGCTAGAAGATTTGGCATCAACAGTTTTGATAGTTTTGTTTCACAGAGTGCCATCTTAGCGATCGATTCAACTTGATATTTGTACAATGTTGACTTTAAGTCCTTGATCTGAGAGACTTGCTCGTAGTATTCCTGGACATTATCACCGAAAGCCACACTATTGTAAATATTCCTGAGCCTCTCTTCCAATGTCACTGTGCTTTTAGATGATTCTTTATTATAGTGGAATTTTTGACCTCGAAGTAACCTCACGATGTGGCTATTAAAATCAGACACATTCCGAAAATACACAGAAGTTCCCAAATCCTTCAAATCAAAATCTTCATAGTCTCTTAATGAACTTAGTATGAGACATGGTGTATTACTACCGGTTTCCCAGCCCTTCGAATCATAGTCCAAGACAGACAGTAGCCGTTGCAAGATTTGTCTGAATTTGTTCGTATGCCAACTGACCGATTTCCCACTTCTATATTTAGATCGTACAAGTTCACAGAATCTCATACCTTCCATATCACAGGGAACTATATATATCCTCAAACAAATCATGCTTTTGACCCTTTTATATGTGATCTTAATATGGAATCTTTGGATGAGATAGCAGAGATCGATCAATAAAGGGCTGAAGCTGGCAGGTTGGAAGGTAGTTGTAGAAACAAGGGGAACATTCCAGGATAGATATGGTGGATCAAACCATTTCCAGTCATCTGGAGCTTCTAAAGGTGTGAAAGGTTGTATAGGATTGTTAACTGTGTATAGAGTACCCAGGGGAATTAATCTTTTCAAATCATTTGTTATTGTAGCAGCTTGGGAATATGCCTTTAAAATAGTTAGTATCACAATTATTGTTATGCAAACATCTTACATACATAGGCGAGTGATGTATCTACCATCACTATATCATCCCTTTAAATGAAGCGGGATGCTGTTGCTGCTGCCTTTTCTTCCTGTCTAAATACTAATAGTAATTATGTCAGCGATTCGGAGGAGGCAAAAAGAAAAATATAAAATCGAGTGCCTCAAATGCTTCTCCATACAACGTTGCTATAAAGAATAGTCCAATACAATAATACTATAGATGTATATAATATTCTCTAACGATCACAGATCAGATACAAAAAACTAACGAAACCAAAGAACAAGCAACGAATTATAAAAACAGAACCATAAAAATCATGAGTTCATAAACCGCATCTAGTTCTCAAGCTTTTGCTTCTTAGTCTCTGGGCCATTGTCAATAGAGATCTCATCTGGGTGAGCGCCAGTCTCAGTACCTCTAATCAATGGGGTAGCAACATTGGCATGGAAATCTCTGATGATAGAGTCAACATCGTCGATGGACAATTGACGAACATCACCAAGCTTCTTAATTTTGGCAGTGACATCCTTGACTTGGTCATCAGTCAAGTTCAAGTTCAGCTGGTCAACACGTGACTTGATAGCGTTCCAACCCGTCAGTCTGTTAGCGAAGTGGATGTATCTGGACAAACCAAAGTCAGATGGATTCAAAATCTCGTAGGTGGATGGGTTAGCCAAGATAGCCTTTGCATGGATACCAGCCTTGTGAGTGAAGGCACAGAAACCAGTGATTGGGTTGTTGAATGGAATGTTGACCTGGACAGCTTCAGCAACCAAGTTCTCCAAGTCACGCAATTTGTGTAGCTTATACTTGGACAAAACGTAGTCACGGTCAGCAGCAATCATTCTGGCCATCAAACCACCCAATGGGGTGATACCGTTTCTCTCACCAATACCCAACACAGAAACATCAATCAATCTGGCACCAGCTTCCAAAGCAGTGTACGCGTTAGCAATGGCACATCCAGTGTCGTTGTGGAAATGAGTCTCAATGTCACAGTGAACAACAGACTTCAAGGTACGCACTAGGTCGTACACTTGTCTTGGGTTGGCGCAACCAACAGTATCAGCGATACCAACTCTGTTAACACCGATCTTGTCAACAGTTCTGTAAATGTTCAGCAAGTCAACAATGTCAGATCTGAAAGAGTCCTCAGATGAGAATCTGATCTCAATACCCTTAGACTTGACGAACTCAATAACTTCAATGGCAGACTTGGCAATGTAGTTCATGTCCTTACCGTGGGAGTATTGTCTCAAGAATTGGGAGGTACCGATAACGACATCGACACCGTCAACACCAGTCTCAACAGCAACACGAGCGTCATCCATGTGGCATCTAATGTGAGTCAAGATCTTGGCCTTCAAACCTAGCTTACAGATAGCCTCACAATCAGCTCTTGACTGTTCAGAAGCAACTGGAGAGGTTAATTCAATGTAATCAACACCAAAGTCATCTAGAGCTTTAGCAATCTCAATCTTCTTCTCAGTGCTGAAAAAAGCGTTAGCAAATTGCTCACCCTCTCTCAAAGTAGACTCAATCAGCTGGAAGTTGGAGACATTAGATAGGAAATCAGCTGGATTTGGCCCGTATGGATTCTGGGCAACCTTCTTCTCTTGGATTGGTTCCTCAGAGACCTTCTTGAAGTCATCCACATTGGAGCTAGCTTGTTGGTTGGCGGCAGCCTTGGCGTCTTCACAGGATCCACACATTATGAATTGTAAGCTTAAAAGTGTTGTTAAGAACAGTAAGAAAGGTGAAAAGTTGTCATTTTTTTTTTTTCTTGGAATGACTTTTTTCTTTTCTCAGAGATTACTCATCGCTGTCATCAAGTGTGGCGCTTACCAGCAAAAAAAAAAAGATAAAAAAAAATGACATAATCAGCCGCGACCCGCAAATTCACTACATCAGGGATCTTCACCCCTCTTTAATCCTTACAACAATGCAAGTACAGATACAGAGCAACGCAAAATCTTATTATTGGAATAGTATAATTCAAATCTCATGCCAAATAATCGTAACTCTGGTCTTCGTTTCTTCTGAGGTACTCTTGGTCGACCAGCTCGTCAATGCACTTTTTGATGTCTGTAACCTTCGCAATGAATCTTTGATGTGATTGTTGGATGACTTCATTCATCAATTTATTGTGCTGCAAAAGCTTTCTTGCCTTCATGATTCTCACAATACAAGCCTTCAAGTAGTTTTTACGATCTTCATTGATCTCCCTTTCAACATCAGCCTGATCTTGTTTAGCCTCAGTGTTACGTAGACCTTGAGCGAAGTTGATCTTCAGCCTCTTACTCTTAAAATCAGTGGCTAGAGTCAAGGTGGTTTTCAGATCATCCATGGTACCATTTGCAATCAATAGTTTAACTTTGATCATGTGTGAGACTGAGTTTTGGAAAGTCGAAAGTTCTAATCCTGTCAACTCTAGTAATTGACCGATAGTATAGGTGTTCTCTTCATTGAAAGGTAGAAGAATGGCCATTTGATACATAGTCATGGAAAATGTGAATGGCAATTTCCCTGGTTTCTGCAAATTGGCCTTGATTTCACCACGGCCCAACGACCAGTGCCACTTCAAGACTCTACCATTATGCTTCTTGGCGTAAATCTCCTCCAATTTGAGATGGGTGGCAGCCAAGTCCATTGGTAACTGGAAATTGGACTCAACATAGTTGAATGGCCACATTGTTTCGGTAATGATAATAGGTTCAAAATCAGGAACAATGCCATTGCGGTCATTCATTGTCTCCTCCTTGAACAAGATCTTCAATTCATGAGAAGCCCTAATGTCCTGAAACATTTTAGTTATTTTGGAAGTATATTCCATTGAATTCTCAGTTTGTAATCTCTGGATAATAGTTTCTTCTGCTTCCTCAGAAGATGAAGTGCTGTGAATCAATCTCTTAGCCAACAGCCTTCTGTAATGAGTTTCAAACGCATCCTTATCAGCCAAGAATTTAAAAATGGTCATAATATCATCCACACTCATGTCGCTTGTTGCATCAGCATCCTTATTCTTCTTCAGCAAATTGTCACTGTACTTGGCCAATAGTTCAGGTGTCTTCGAACTGGAAACAGTGGATGAACCTCTGCCAATGTTGTTCTTAGCAAGTGTGTTGAAATTGATGTATTGACGACACGCATTGTCTAAAGCTTTAATGAAGATTGGGTGGTCTTGGAATGCATTGTGAACAATTCCTTGGTAATCTTTGTAGACCTGGATTAGTGCCTTAATGTAGAGCTTTGGATCAATAGTGAAAGGCTTCCCTGGTTGTTGCTGCTGTCTCAAGTTATGTTCCAAGTTTTCGATTGCTTTCAAACCTTGGGTTTCAACGTACTGAGTGAATTGCTTTGACAATGGTGTAAGCGTAGATGTCACCCTACTCATTAGCTTGAACATCTTGGAAATGTGGTCAATGTGATCCTGGTCCAGTAGATTATAGAACTCGTCATACATTGTCTGAGCATGCGCAACAATCAACACATCATTCAAGGTCTCAGTCAATGGCTTGTTCGAATGTTCATCCAAGTAAAGAGACTCCCTGCTTTCCTCTTCATTGATTCTCTGTTCAGCCTTTCTCATGTAGTCAACAATGTTGTGTGATGACAGATACTCAGCGGATTCAGCAGTATAGAATTGCCTAGTCGCATCCATGAACGGCTTCTCGAAGTAGTCAATGTAGATAGTTAAACTTGGTTTCTTTAGGTCTTGAACATCAATACCCAATTGGACAAAGGAGCGGATTGCCACTGATAGAAGACCAGTGTCAATTACTTGATTGTTTCTTTGAAGTTTTACCTGCTCTAGAATTTCTTTAATCAAAACTTCAACATTTGGCTTGAACATGACGTCTCTCCAAGTCAGAAGTGCCAAAGTGTTCACATCAAAGATATCCCTTCTACCATCACTTCTCTCCTTTTGGACCCAATATCTATTCATGTAGTCAAAAACATGATTCAAGTACCCCGCGCCAAGAGTATAACGTTTCCACCTCTTGACGTAGAACTCTAGGAATGACTCGTTGGACTGCTTACATAGCGATTCGACGTATCTGTGCAAGTAGTCCTTCAATTTTTGATAAATCTCTGCACCTACAAGAAGCGAAGATTGGGAGGAGGCATTGGAAGAGGACAAATTCTGTGGCGTTCTAGATTTGTTCACACAGTAATTGTAGATGGCAGAGTAGACGTTCATGTACATCTGTGGAGTCACATTGCTGTTGTCATTTGATCCTCCAATAATGAGTTGTAATCCAGGTTCAACGAAGGCCCAAGTAGTGGCAAGGTCGTTTGATTTAGGCAGCTGTTCAGTCATAATACAAACCCACTTTCAATAGTCAGATGTTGTTATTGACGAGATTTGCCACCGTGATCTACTATTGATGTATCTCCACTGGCTCGTTGTGGTGTTTGAGAATCGAAGTTAGAAAACTCTGACATAATAGCTTATGTCAGCAATAGTAAATAGAACAGCAGTTACCCTGCTTACCACAACATGTTTGACATCTCAATGACAAATTTCCTGAAGTGGTTGAGCTGAAATAGGATAAGTTTACCTTGAAACTCAAAAGTAAATACCAGAAATCCATATCATAGGAAGGCGTAAGCCGCCTTACCGATTGATTAATATCAAAGGATTAGGAAATCTTAACCGGATCCTCTTTTTTCATAACCTGGACACCAACTTTCCCATCCATCAGCGGAATCCTTAGCCGGGGACTCTGTCGGATCCCCAAGCGGAAGCCTTTGGCGAAATGCCGAACCCTACTACATTAGACGGCATTGCGCCCACAAAATTTCGATCTTATCTTGTGACTCAGGCGAGGAAAAAAAAGGATTACTGGCCTTATAAAACCCCACGCAAATTGTTCCAAATGCCAACAAGACTCACCTCTCCTGTTTTGTCAAGCGTCACACCTCCACCTTCATCAAACAACGCTCTAATGTCCAAAATCCATTTTAGACAGTTTGGCCACCTTTCCCATTTGAAACCGCCGGCCAAACTCAACATTGCCGATATCAATCCTCGTGTGATAAAGACTCAGTATGCCGTCAGAGGTTTGATTCCAACAAGAGCTGAACAACTAAGAGAGCAGCTAGCCAAAGACCCTAGTTCTTTGAGCTTCAAGAGTATCATCTCTGCCAATATTGGTAACCCTCAGCAGTTGAACCAGAAACCTCTTACCTTCTATCGTTCAGTGTTATCAGTTCTCCAAAATCCCCACCTTTTGGATGCTAAAAACCTCTACCCTCAGGATGTCATTGAAAGATCAAAAACTCTTCTTTCACAAGTTGGCTCAGTGGGGGCCTATTCTCATTCATTGGGTGTGCCCTATATTAGATCGCGTGTTGCTGAATTTATTGCTCGCAGGGACGGTACCACTAAACCGGACCCAAACCATATCTATCTAACAACAGGTGCCTCAGATGCTGTCAAGAACATCTTCAAAGTGCTTCTATCAGGTTCTCCAAAGGATGGTGTTCTTATCCCAATTCCTCAATACCCTCTATACACTGCAGAACTGCCATTGGTTGATGCCACTACCATTCCATACTACCTAAACGAAGACTCCTCCTGGTCTGTTAACATTGAAGAGATTGAAGCGTTAATCACTAATGCTAAGACCTTAGATATTAGACCAAAGATTCTTGTGGTGATCAACCCAGGTAACCCAACTGGCTCCATTCTGAAATACAGTGAGATTGAGGCAATCTTAACTGTTGCTGCTAAACATGGATTGGTTGTTATTGCCGATGAAGTTTACCAGGAGAACATCTTTGAAGGTGAGTTTGTTTCCTTCAAGAAGGTGCTTGTTGATCTTCAAGAAAAGTCGCATTTCTTTGAGAATGTTCAATTGGCTTCTCTGCACTCAACTTCTAAGGGTGTCTCTGGTGAATGTGGTCAGAGAGCTGGGTACATGGAACTGTACAACTTCCAACAAGAAATTTTGGGTTTATTTACCAAGGTTGCGTCTATTGCCTTGTGCCCCGTCATTACTGGCCAAGCCCTTATTGAAATGATGACCAACCCACCCAAGGAGGGTGACGAGTCTTTTGAACAGGACCAGGCCGAGAGAGCAGCCATTCACAAGTCTTATGAGCAAAAAGCAACTGCGTTATATGAAGCATTCTCATCATTGGAAAACATTACTGTTCAGAAACCTCAAGGTGCGATGTACTTATACCCACAACTTTTCTTCAACGATAGTGTGATTGAAGCTGCAACTGAAAAGGGCTTGAAGCCGGATGAATTCTACTGCCTGGAGTTACTGGAACGCACTGGTATCTGTGTGGTACCAGGCTCAGGTTTTGGTCAACGTCCAGGTACTTTCCACTTAAGAACAACCTTCCTACCAGAAGGTCAAGAATGGATTGAAGAATGGGCCAAGTTCCACAAACATTTCTTTGAAAAGTTTTCCGATTAACTAACTGACTGATTAAAATGCCATTTACATTCTCTGTTTATATACCATGCATGCGAGCGTGCTACACACATTTTATATTCCTTTTATGAGTCTGTGTAGAGGCTTATCTATTTCTCCTTTTTAATCTTGTCCTGTTCACTATCATACACTAGCAGATTGCTGTAACCCATTAACAACCAAGCAGGCAAGTAACCCATCGTAACAACAATCCATGTATGGTTTCCCATATCTAACCAACTAGAAATCAGACGTTCAAAGAACTTCAGCACATATGCAAGTTCGCTCCCTTCCGAATCAAGCTGTGCAAATAAAGAGATAACAATCAGTTGCAAGAGCGGGTTTGTTAACATCAGCAACACGTTGCCCATCTTTCTGTTGTCCTTAATAAAAGTCAATGGGATGGCCAACGTGCTGATTGACAATGTTAACGCAAAATTTAAAGTCACTAGACTCCCAAGATTCAGCACAAGGTAAAACAAAGCTAATGCTCTAATCAAGGCCTTAGAGCGCTTTGAGGATTTAATATGAATTGAATTAGATCCGTTTGCAAAAATGAAGGATGAGACCATCAGAACCCCAAAGGAAAAGCCAAATGATGCATAGCAACCAGTTTGGAAGACAACGAAACTCAAAAGAACAGCGCCAATGAGTGCAACTCCTAGTTCATTCAAGTAATTAACAATGGACATAACATCACGACCGAAATGGTTTAGAATGTTATCCAAGAAACTTAATAAGAAGGAAGCTAGGATCAAACCACCACTTGGAAGATAGGTACCAATAGAGATGAATAGTCTCGGACGCAAAAGGAGATAAAAAAAGAAACTCTGATGGAACTTCTCCAATAAGTTGTTAACACTTCTAAAAACAGCTTCTGGGACACGACCGAATGTGGTAATATCATAAGGACCAGAACCTTCAGAGTCAAAAATAGCCTTCATTGTAAGTGCTTGAATTTTCCAGCCACTGAAAGCCTCTTGCCCGTTAAACTTTGAGATACCTGCCAAGGATAAGCTTTTCAGACCTTGTAGCATAATCTTGAGGCGTGCCCAATAGTCATTTCTATCCAATTCAGAGAAAGGCAGTTGATGCAAACTCACACGTGGACCCTCATGTTCAGTAACCGAGACAAATGTGTTAATCAGATCCAAATTTGGCAATTGACCGTTGAGGCCCTCGTAGTAGAGCTCAACGTACTCAAAGTTATCACTATTTGAGGGATAATCCAACATCATGGCTGACTCAATGGAGCCCGCATACTCTAGCGAGTTGTGATATTCATTTACCCAGGATCTTAATGAAAGCTCAGGATCATGAGGAATGACAAATATCAAATTTTTAGACCAGATTGACCAACGCTGGAAATATCTGGATAATGAGAAGAGTAGACTCAAACCACCAATATTGAATTCGTTATCAGTTTGATAGTATGCTGATCCCAAAACAATCGCTTCAGTACCATCGGCTCTTGGTGTGTGCCAGATAGCATAAAGGTTTGTTGTATTGTGTTCTGTGTGGTGATACTGAACCTTGAAACCAATCTCTTTGAACCAGCCAGCCATCACTTCAAGATTCTGGTCAATATTCAGTGGATCCATTTCATTGATCTGTGTTCTATAGCCCCTGAGAATATTCCACTCAGACTCCCTGAAGTACGAGTATGCCTGGGAGGGCATCAAAGCGTTCTCAGAAATGTAAGTGTGTCTGTACTGACCATCCGTGGGCAAGAAGAACAACCATCCCCAACCCAAAATGAAGACAAGTAGTGAAAGAGAGGGTAGGAAACGGATAAGCTTGGGCAATAGCCCTGCCTTGATAATAATCCGATAAACTTCTGCCAATAGAGCCATGTTTAACGGCTAATTGACCCCATTTCGAGTTTGGTTGGAACAACTCGATCTATAATATCAAAAATACGACGTGTCTCAACCAGAAATACTCATGTGACAATAACACGTATTCCTCTGATGGCGATGTTTTAACAACAAATGGTTTCGTGGTCTAGTTGGTCATGGCATCTGCTTAACACGCAGAACGTCCCCAGTTCGATCCTGGGCGAAATCAATTGTTTTTTGCATAACCAACAGTCCAGCATATTCTGGGATCAGTTTCTGTCATTGTCTGCTCCAGATACCTCTCCACAGTGCACACAGAAGTTTCGAGCCCCTCCTGCTTTAAAATGCTCGAAGAAAATATTGTGTTTCTAGTGTGGATAGGTTTTTCTTTTTTTTAAACATCCACACACCACTTGAATAAACTTTTGGTCTATACAACTTGATTATTCAAAACTAAAGAGTACATACATACAGTTCAGCTGATCCCAGAATGACATCTAAGTGGCTCCCAGCCCAGCAAAATAACACTGCTCGTGCAGTTAACTTGCCCACACTCATCACAGCCGCGCTAACACCGGAACAATTGGATGCATACCAAGCACTCTACAGAATTGATGAGATCACACAACGAATCTCCAGAAATGATGTTCTACCTCGAGCTACTTCAGGAAGAGCTCGATCACCATCCCCACCACCAACCTATGACTCACAAGGCCGTCGTACTAATACTAGGGAGCAGCGGGCTAGGAAGGCTCTTGAGGATGAGAGACACCAGTTGGTTGACATAGCTGCTCGTGTCATCCCACACTATGTTGCCCCTGGTGACTATAGAAGACCCAAGGCGCTATTACAGAAGTACTTTATCCCAGTACAACAGCACCCTGAGATCAACTTTATTGGTTTACTCCTTGGCCCAAGAGGTAACACATTAAGAAAACTTCAAGCTGACAGTGGTGCAAGAATTGCCATCCGTGGTAAAGGTTCTGTGAAGGAAGGAAAAAGTCGCGTTCCTACGCAATTGAATAACCTAGAAGAACCATTACACTGCCTTGTCACTGCAGATGATGAGGATAAAGTCGAGGCTGGTATTGCTGCCTGTAAAGATATTGTGCATCGTGCTATCTTTTCTCCTGAGGGACAAAATGACTTGAAACGAGGACAACTCAGAGAATTGGCCGAGCTGAATGGTACTCTGCGAGAGGATGATGATAGACCATGCCCTGTTTGTGGTATACGTGGACACAAACGTTGGGAGTGCCCAGAGAAGGACAATTATCTTGCTAAAATTGAATGTCGTCTGTGCGGTCAGACTGGTCATTTTGCCAGGGATTGCAAGGTTGGCGCTCCTACTGGAAACACTGCAGAGGAACAACTGGACTCTATGTTGAGCTCTTTGAGTGCGAACTACAACAGCACAGTAGGCGGCTCGGAAGTACCAGAAGATGAACCACGAAAAAAGAGAAATGTGGCTACGGATTCACCACTTGGACCATTTGAGAATAGTACATTGGCGCGTCCTCCTGGTGTTGCCAGTCTTGCTCCCCCACCAGGATTGGCTCCGCCTCCTGGAATCAGTGCAGGGACATCTTTACCACCGCCACCACCAGGGATTGGTGGTGCACTAGCACCGGTACAGGTAGCTGGTTCAGCCATACTACCCCCAACTCTAGTACCTCCACCGCCATCTGCACTAGCCCCTCCACCGCCAACAGGAATTGCACCACCACCGCCAACGGGAATTGCACCACCACCGCCATCAGGACTTGAACCACCACTACCACCATCAGGACATGCAATTGCACCACCACTTCCTTCTACTCAAGGCCAAAATCCTCCACCTCCTCCTTCTACGCAAGGTCAAAATCCACCACCACATGATTGAAAAATGAAGGAAATATACCTTAATGTCTTTGTAAGTTGTATACTAATCAAATTGTGTACCATTTAACTGATCGGCGTTGCTCTGGTTCGCATTCATTACCGGTGTACATTAGACTAAAAGGAAAATTCTCCACCTCTCGAAAGGGTCAAGAACTTTACTTTCTGGTAGGAGAATGATTACACTCCCTGATATACTATAAATATTTTCAGAAGAACCAAAATGAACACCTTGATCTGTCGTCAATAAGGGATATCGCCGCTGTTGAAGTTAATTCAGCCTTGGAGTGATCTTTGAAATCTGCAACATGAAAAACAGAGCAAGTGGGTTAACTTCTATTATAGAGGCAAATATAGAGTTGAAGCTAATAACTTCAAACCCCGTGCTGCACCACCCATAGAATAAAGAGGATTTTGCAACATAAGTTACTGAAACTTAAGCATAGGACAACGTTCCTGGACATGAGACTTAGGAGACTGTTGGGATTATTGGAATATTGAATGATAAGATAATTGCACACCTATCCAAGAATGGATATCTGAATTCCTACGTAAAAAGAGCTTCCTGAAAAAGCGGCGCTGCTCATGGTGTAGCAAAAGTGCAACAGATCTATGAATGCATTATTTATTATACAGTACAGGCTAAAAGATATACTAGAATCTGTTATCTTCGCCCTTTCTCTTAGACGTAAGCTAACATCCGTCTAACTTCCTCCTTCACTTTGTAAAATAGTGCACCTGGCACACCATCCACAATAACGTCACCGTCTGATATTTTACGAATTGCAACACTGTTATCAACCACTAAAGTACCTTCACCTTTAAATTCAACTTTGTAGTTTAATGCACTTAGTGTTCTTTTAAGTTCAGACAACCGAACGTCACCAATTGCAAGGGGAACTGCTCTGATGTTAGATAAAAGGGCTGATGATGAGTCCAATGGGACAAGAACATAGTCATTGGTTGAAGCCGCTTTTTTCCCATCACTGTTTTCGTTCTCTTCCTTGACTTCTGGTACGTCATTGAAAGACTCTTCCTCAATTTGGACATTGACCCTGTTCCTTACTTCGCCAATGACGTGCGCAACTGATGCACCTCCTGCAATCTTTTGCCATTTCAACTGAGATGCAAGGGACTCGTCCAGAACAATATCAAATGACTGCACAGTATTTACCACAGTTTGTGTTTCGTTGTTAGCGACTTCAAATACTTCGAAGCGGCCACCATGTTTTTTCAACACATCACTCACCTTTTTTAGGTTCGATTCACAAGTCATGTCCGATGTGAGGAAAACGCTCTTTGGTTTCAGAACAGGGACAATCAAAGACAAGGATCTCAAGTCAACAAGACCACTCAGATCGACAAAGGATAGAACACAGCGACTGGAAATTGTGACATCCGAAACTGAACGCCGCACAGGTTCAAAAAGTGCATCCAGATCAGATACATCATCTTGCTTTTTTGAATCATTCCACTTGCGTTTCTCACCAATTTTGACCTTGGATAGTTCATCCTTCTTCTTTTTAAGTTTGTCAACATCTTTCTCCTCCTCACGGGTGTAGTCAAGTGGGTTAATCACGATACCATAGTCATCAGTCTTACTCTTGCGAGGAATATATGGGAACATTCTCAATCTGCCCTTCAGCAACTTCACGTTAGAGTCAACAGGAAACTTATCTTCTTTCTTAACAGCAGATGCACCATCAGCCACTCCTGAAACACCCTCCTCCTCGTCTTCAGATTCTTCATCAGAGTCTTCATCATCAAATCTAATCTCACTTTTGGCTTCCGATTTCTTCTGCTTTTTTGCTGCATCTCTTGCATCTCGTCTAGCCTTTACTTCGGCTTGATAAAGTGCCAGTTCATCACCCAGCAATCGATCTTCGCGAACAACTTGCAGTCTTAAAGGCTTTTCTAAACCAATTGGAACACCGTCGCTCATTTTGGCTTGCTTGTTCCATTCTTCAAACAGATCATTACCTGTAGTTCCCTCTGGTGCTCTCTCAGTTAAAATAACGGTAGTCTTTTCATCAGCGCATAGATGCAGGAGACACTGCTCAGCAACAGACCCTTTCTCAAATGCTGCACCAGAGCAAAACACCACTTTGGCACCAGGTAATTTGCTAAGGCCAGAAGGGTGAATCACTTGAACTCTGGATGAATCAAATGGCAACTGTCCTCTGGACTCCCACTCTTTGATCAGGGATGGTGACATCCATTCAAGCATGGAGCCTGCATATGTTAAACTTCTCGCCTTCGCGTGCGATAGAAGCAGGACCGGAATTGGAGCAGATTGTAAATGTTCATCAATCAGGTGGATTAATTCAAGCATACGAGATCCAATTGTGGAAGGAAGTAGGACTGTACCACCTCTACCAAGAGTGGCATCTACCAATTCAAAGAACTTCTCCACGCGTTTCTTGTGAGGGAGTGCGGAACCAATTTTAGTCGATGTGATGAAAACTGACGGTCTCTGAATACTTGAGTTTTGTAGGAGGTCAGCACCATTTAGGAATGAGTCCTTTGAATGGTTCCATTCAGGGGCATAAATAACCTTCTCAGAGTTTTTGTTAAGGACCCAGATTGTACCACCTAAACTGTGACCTGAGTTCAAAGCCGTGATGGTCAATCCATCTAGTTTAGCCCTCAAGTCAATGTTCTGAGAGTGCTTAACCGTGATAATCTTGTCAAAGGCTTCTTCGACATCGTTCAACTCAAATTTCGTTCCCTTGATGGGACCAATAAGCCCAACTGATCTGTAGAGGTCAATCGTCGATACACGACCCAAATTGCACACTGGAAGTGTTGAGTATACGGGTATCTTCAGGTCACGGAGAGCCAAATGGGCATACGCACCAAGAAATGCTGTCTCAGGCTGTGAAAGGAGGACCAAGTCCACTGAAGAGATGATTGAGTCAAGATAGCCGATGTCGCTCTGCCCATCCCATCCGGGGTCAGCTAGAATCTTGACTCCGTCGAAGTCAAGAATGGATGCACGCTGAGCGGTGTTCTCTGGAGTTACCGGTGTGTATTTGAATGGCATACCGTTTCGGTCCTCTATTAAGATTTTCCCCAGCGTTAGTTTTGTTCGACCCTCTTTGTGTTGATCCTTATTTAGGCAACTTTAGCTCTAAACCAAAACGAAAAAAAAAAAAAAAAAAAAAAAGACAAAGAGAGACTGCAAATTCCGACTGGAGGACACCCTCGTAATTTCCCCCTGTTCTGTTACTCTATTCACAAAACCAAATTCAAAACCAGAACCGATAGAGAGGGCCAACAAACGGACTGAAGAAAGACAAAACAAAAAGCGCCGAAAATGTCATCTGGTTTCGGGTTCAACTCAGGCAAGGGCCGCTGCTTTGGTGAGTTCCAGCGCTACATTGAATGCTACACCAATGCCAACACCGAGAAGCCGACAGTGTGTATCCCGCATGCAGAAGATTACTTTGAATGTCTCCACCACAAGAAGGAGAAGACTAAGGTTGCAGCACTCAAGCTGCAGTACCTACAGGGTGTATCTGAGGGGAAGACAGAAGAGGCCGCTGTGAGAAAAGAGACCATTCCCCAGGTACTAGGGCTGGTGAAGTGAGCAATTGATTTGGCACACTTGATGAAATTTGCCCCTCCCTATCTATTTATTATTTTGCCACCTATTTATTCTATTTATTATCTCGATATACTCCCACATGTTATTGGTTGATCTTATGTTGTATTCATTCGTATTCATTCATCCTTATTCTGGTTCCCTGATCTCGCTCGCTCCAGTTATCAATTATCTATTTCGTCATACCAAATTTCGCGAGGCAGGCAGTTTTGGAATTTTTGTTTACGTTATATGGTAAACCAGCCAGGTAAGCCATTAAGCGGTATAGGTGCGAATGGACTCTAAGGACCGCAAGTATCAGCAGGGAATTGCTAAAGCTCTCACTAATTTTCCAACGCTGGATGACTGGCCGGACTATATTGCATTTTTGAATAAGTTGCAACGTGCCATATCTTCCACAAGAAGCACTGCGCATTGGATCCCACAGGACCTTGATATCGCCATCATCCTGGCCAAGTGCCTCTCCCCTGATCTTCCTAGTGGTGTCCACCAGAAGACACTGGAGATCTACCAATTGGTTTTCAAAGAGCTGGGCGTCGATGCACTTAGTTCTAAAGTAAACACCTGGATTCCTGGTGTGCTACCCATCATCCAGTATGCCTCTATCAGCGTCAAATCGCTGGTTATTCAGATCTATAAGGATTTCCTTCTTACATTGCCGTCCCCAGTCTTAAAGCCATTGATTAAGCCAATTTTGTCCTATCTCCTCTGTGCAATCGATGACGAGAGATCAGAATTCTTTGAGATTAGTTTGGGTTTGATAGATAGCTTCAGAACCGAGATAGCTGATGAAAGTCTCTTTTGGCAAAGTGTGTTCATGATAATTGTGACAAGTGATGAGAAGAGGTTAGGTGCGCTGATCTGGTGCCAAAAAAGACTACCAACACTTGCAACTATCGTGCCATCAATCGCACCAACAGATAGCAGCGACGGCACAGAGTCGTTTTCAAGTATAGATATTAAATCTGCTTTGAAGCTTGTGTTGACTGAAGAGCAACTTGCATTGATTGAACCAGAGCCAGGTCTTTTGATAAGATCTTTCTGGACCGCCTTGAAATCTTCCAATGTCCTCATTCAACGTGGCTTTTTTGATCTGCTGATTAAGACTTTGCCTTTGGACTCCACTGTTTTGCAGCAATTGATTACACACAAAGACCTTGAAAACTTAGTGCTTTCGGTTCTGTCAACTATTCTGAAGAAAGATATGTCCTTGAATCGAAGAGTATGGACCTGGCTTTTGGGTAAAGATCTGGAGTCGACAAAAGCGCACCAGGAATACTTTCGTTGCAATGGAGAAGAGGTTGTTCTGGGGACACTTTTGAGACTCATGAATGGTGATTATTTTATCCAGGAGGTGGAAGAGACAGATGTGCAGAAAATCGAGGCCATGAAAATTGTCCTGGCAATGATGGACAAATGGGAGATTGGATCTATCGTTGTTCCAAGGATTTTTCGACCATTCCTGAAAAGTGTCCAGTTATCTGCTGATAATGAAGAAGTTGCTAAATCTGCATTAGTGTTGTTCGATTCTGTTGAGACCCACATCATATTCAAAACTTTGTTCAACGAGCTAGAATCAGATGAAAGCGAAGAAACCAAACTCAAGTTTTTCAAGTTTATATTTGAAGTGTTCAATTTCCAGGACGAGGAGATACAGGTCCACCAGTTACCGCTTTTGCTCCTCTCTCTATTATTGAGGAAGACAAACCTTTCAGAGTGGTTTTCTCTGGTGAAGGCGATTATCTCCTTAATACCTGCCCGTGCTTTCCTGCCTGTTGAACATGCAAACTTAGCTGCTATGGATGAAGTGGATGTCTTGGAGAAAATTAGATCTTATTACAAAGAAAATGATGAGGTCTTGAATTTGCCGTTTCAAGCTGCTGATCTGAGTCGCTTGGTGATAGATTCAGTGACGAATCTTGTCATTAAAGATGCAGATGAATCTGACAGCTGGAAAAATTTAGAAATCTATAACTCATTGGTCGATTTGATTCCTGAGTTTTCCCTACGTGATGCAGCGATTCTTGAGCTAATGACCACGAGACAAATGCGAAAACCGCTGGAAATCATCCAATGGGTGCAAGTTTTCAATAAGTTTGTATTCGAGACCCCATTTGTTCAAATCAAAGGTCTCCAGAAGCTGGTCCATGAACTTTGTAACGTTCTTCAGTCGCAGAACTTCAAGTTTCAAATCGAAGTGGTTAAAGCGATTCAGTCATTGACTCTTCAGAATGACATCCATTATGTGGAAGCTGCGGTAACAGCGTTCCTCTTGTCATTGACAAGTTTTAATAAGAGATTGGAAGTGTTTAACTACCTATGGATTCATTGCACTGATGTGAAGTTTCTCCACAGACCATTATTAGTCATTTTGGATGAGCTGAATAGCCATGAAGAGGACAAATCATCTTTAGTAAAGACAATTACAGCCAAGTGGATTCAAAAGTGTGTTGAAAATGGGTTCAGTAACCGTCTCTTCCAGATAGTGACGCTCAATCTCTATGAAAGTTTGAATGACTTTGAGCTGTTTCAGTACCATTGTTCTCTTCTATCACATATCCTGGCCATTGATGATTTGAACATTTTGAAGTTCTTCAAAGAGGAGTTAATATTGATCAATTCAATGGAATTCAGAGAATTGAATGGGTACACATTCAAAGACTTCACAATTTGGGTCATTTTCAAGTTCATGAATGAGTGCTCAAATGATAATGAATTTTTCAACTCTAAGAATTTGGCTTCCGTATTCACCCTTCTGGAAACACTGCTGGGTTCAGGCCAGTTAGAAATTAACGAGTTCACAATTCATTTATTGAAGATTTTTCAAGTTTCAATGGAGTTTATCTCCAACTCGGAGAATCAAAATAGCGAAGATTATGAGTTCATGTCCATTGTATTTATCAATCATATGACTAATTTGATCAAGCTTTCAAACAAACACAGCAAAAACATGGACTCCGTTGTGCTAATGAGAGCATCCGACGATGAACAGAGTAAGAGTCTGTTGATAGAGTTTATTCTTTCCAGCTTCAATACCTTCAACAAACCTGAACTGCTTTCAACCCTGCTCAATCTTTTGAACAATCTGCTGAAATTCCAAAATGAATTAATCTTCCAATATGTGGACGTTATTTCCTTGTCAATCTTGAATAAAATCAATTCACTCTATGATAACGATGAAAACTCCAAAGATGACGTTTCCATATCCCTTCTCTTGACCAACTTGAATGAGGTAGTTTCACTCTTGAGAACATACGTTATTACTCTGGAAATCAATGACCCTGCAGGATCAAACACGGTCAATTCTGCAGTTTTGGCTCATCACAATAATCCTGGATTCTTTACATCTGTGGTTTCAAATGTTTTCAATTCTGACAAAAGCAGTACTAAGGATATCAGTATGGATGGCAAAACAGTTCATTTCCGGAATGTTCTGAACAATATCCTTAATCAGGCTATCATCACGAGCTTCAAAATTTGGTCAATGTCTGATATGATTCTGAAAAGCAGCCAAACCGATGATGGGGCTTACGACGGTATCCAGTCATTAAAGTATCAATCAATAAAATTGAAACACAAGTCAAAACAATTGTTCGAGTCAATTTTTGAACTGGAACCGATCGAGGTTTTGAAGAGATTAGTGTTGATCAGTGAGGATAAGTTCACTGATGGAGAGTTATCCAGTCAAGATATTGATGTTTTTAAACTCTTACAAGCCCTGGATGGCACCAGACCGCAACTAACCATGCCAAAGATCTACAAGCTGTTCACCAGTGCCCCATCGAAACCTACTACGCTGCAGATTGTTGGATTCCTGAATGCTTACACCGATTCTCTACAGGATGATTCTATCGAGGATGTGTTTCAGATGACTGTTGCTTTTTTGAAGGAAGTTATTGGAATGGAACGCACCAGCAAGATTGTTTTGGTGCAGCTTTTAAGATTCATTTCTATCTTGAGCTCGAAGTTATCCCATTGCAAGTTTGGTCAAGAGAGACAGGTGAAGAAGGAAATAAATGATCTGTTTGCGAAGCTACTTCCCATTGCATTAAGTAATAAGGTCAATCATGAGATTTTGGCTGCTGCTCTGGGTACCATTAATGAACGTGGGGAGGATACTGGTATCATCAACGAGGATCAATCCGGCGACATGACCGAGTCGGTTAGCGTTGATCAAGAGGAGGATATTTACAAAACCATCACCTTGATTATTCCACATATCAAACACATTATTGTCGATTCGGACAAACAGAGTGCACTGATATCGTCTATCCTAGTAAATCTTGTTACTGGTGATCTCAAATCTAAGAAATTTCCACATCAAATCAAATCTTATCAGCTGATACTATTGAAAAAGATCTTGACCTACTATAATAATGTGAAGTCCTTGAGATTTTTGCTGAATGAGATCTTTAATGATCTGAACTTTTTCAAGATCCCAACAAATGAGGTAGCGCAATGGAACACTGTTATTAAGGCTTGGTTGAATTTGGGAAACCTCGACAATAATGCCAATGATAGTTCTTCCAATGAAAAGCTTCTGGAGCTACTTGCCAAGAGCTCACAATTGACCACATCATCGGCGGTGAATCTCTTCAACTGGAATGATAGTGAGCAGAATCTCACAAAGTTGCTGAACTTGAGAAGGATCTCTTACATCTTGTTGATCTCCAATAAAGATCAACATATTGCTCTTCTTAAAGAGATATTCAGTAAACTTGATGAGTTACTGACGCAGCAAAACCAACAAACTTCTTCCAAGAACGAACTACTCTCATTATTGAACTCAGAAGTTTTTATTATGTTGCGTGTGATTGTGCTCAAATTTTCACCCTTGAATTTGATAAACTATTGGACATTTATTTATACATCGCTTCAAAGGTTCTTTGTCAATTTTATTCAAGAACTAAATGATCATGCTAATAATGGGTTGAAGTTGAATCTAGACACTGTTTTGCAAGCATGTAAATTGCTTGATGTGTTACTCGTATTGAAGTATGAGGACTTCCAGGAGTGGATCTTTGTAATTGATACCATAAATGCTGTCTTTAAGAGCTATGAGATCATCAGCTTGATGGATAAAATTGCAATCCTGGACTTCCCAAAAGGAGAGGCAGCGGATGTTAATTTGGCTTTCAAATTGTCTATTTCGAATGGCCTAAAGAAACCCGGATTATTAGGGGTAAAAAAACTCAGATCTGTTCATTCTCTAAAACAGTTCTTTAATGGACTGAGCTACTATAACTATGAGAACATTTATGACGGTGTTGTTACTGATGTTGAGTCGATTTTGGTAGATACCTTCCATGATTTGTTTGATTGAATATTCTAAAGAGTGTTGACAAACTTGTAGACACTTAGCTCCTCCCACCCAGCTTTTCTGAACAGGACTAGGTCAACCAACCATCCTTCAGATTCCATGCGCTTTGCCACTTCGTTGGGCTTGTTTCTAGCACAAAACAAGATGTAAGCAACGCCATTAGGTGCCAAGACTGTGTGCATATTTTTCAACAGCTCATCGGTAACAATCATACCATCGTTACCACCTAGAAGGGCCAAATCGAGCCACTCATAAGCATCTGGGTCTGTTGGTATTGTAGGAACGTTCTCAGCTGGCACATACGGAGGATTGAACACCAGGACATCAATCACATTCTTCCTTATGGCATAAGTCAAATTACTCTGAAGGACGTCCACAAACTTACTGCCTGGATTAATTTGAGAAGTATTAAGTGTTGTTTGGCAGGCATGTGGATTTAGATCTGTAGCTAATGATATGGAGTTGCTGAGAACGCTTTGCTGTAGAAATGTAGTGACAATGCCTGATCCTGAGCCGATCTCCACTACTATTGGCGTTATAGCTTTGAATCTTTCAGCTAGAAATGGTTTCTCTTTCTCTAAAGAGTCAAGTAGGAGGAAGGAGTCCTCAGCTGGTTCATAGACCTTGTCATAATCGGCTTTGACGACTGGGGTTGGAAGCATTTTCTCTCTTCTCACTAAAGAATAAGAATGAAAGAAATGTTTCTGGTTATGAGTGTTCTTTCGCGATATCCAGACATAAACAAAAACGTTAACCTTTCTCACTCATTTTGCTACAACCTCAGCTCAATCATTAAAATGCAGATCAAAGTGAAGGTATGCAATTTGTGAAGAGGCACTAGATGGTGGTACTAACGTAAAAGTAGACCCTTACAGGCAAGGAAGTGAGTTCCTTATCCACTTAATTTTGTTTCCCTATCTAACGCCTCACAGATCCCAATCGATGTTGAACCCCAAGACAAGGTATGTGAGATTGATTGACAATGATCTCTTTAAATACTAACAAGATGGGCAAAGATTCTTCGCATTAAAGAGATTATGGAAGAGAAGGAAGGAATTCCTCCATCACAGCAAAGACTGATCTTTGGTGGTAAGCAAATGTATGTGGCCAATTGTTTCACCAATACTTTTATTTTTATTTTCTAACAAAGTACCAGGAATGATGAAGAAACTGTTGAAGCATACAAACTAGGACCAGGTGCACAACTCCACTTGGTTTTAACTCTTCGTGGTGGTCATTAAGAACCAGGGATGAGCAGTGACAGATGTCAGATGAGAAATGATTACATAATATATAAGTAATGAAAGCGTGTAATAAAATTTGATTATGTAACAGTTAATTAAGCTAAAAGTTGAACAACTCTGCATATTACCTATCTGGATTACTGTTTTATGAAGGGCCATAGATGAGTAAACGGATAGCAGATGAGCAGATATCTGCCGAATCCATCCTCATGGATGCTTACAAGAGCGCAGATAAACCAATTAACAAAACCAAAGTGAAGATCGCTGACTTGGAAGAACTTCATGAGTACCAGAGAAGACAGAGGCAAGGCTACGAAGATGCATTAAGGAGAAATAGACTTGATTTTGGACAATGGGCAAGATATGCTCTTTTTGAGGCTGATCAGAAGGAGATCGCTAGGGCTCGATCTATTTTTGAGCGTGCTCTTGAAGTCAATCCACATCATGTTCCCCTATGGGTCAAGTACATCGATATGGAATTAAAGAATCGTAATGTGAATCATGCAAGGAACCTACTAGATAGAGCAACTCTTATTCTACCCAGAGTGAATAAATTGTGGTTTAAATATGTCCAGGTGGAGGAAGTTTTACAGAATGTGGCAGGAGCTAGATCGGTATTTGAAAGGTGGATAAAGTGGGAGCCTACTCCTAATGTGTGGGATCAGTATGTGAACTTTGAGAAGAGATATGATGCGACTGAAAATGTGAGGACCATATTCAATCATTATGTGATGGTTCATGCTGCTGAGGATACGTGGTTGAAATGGGTGAAGTTTGAGAAAGAGTTTGGTACACCTGACACAGTCCGTGAAGTTTTCTCTACAGGAATTGATTCCTTACCAACAGCTGAACATTTGATAGTTGAGTTTGCACAATTTGAAGCTTTACAGAAAGAGTACGAGCGAGCCAGAGCCATATTCAAGTTTGGACTGACTAAAATACCTTCGTCAAAACTGATCAATGATGAACTTATCAAATTTGAAAAACAGTTTGGTCAAAAGGAAGGTATAGAGCTCTCAATACTTGCCAAAAGGAAAATCAAATATGAATCAGAACTGGAAGCTGATCCTAGAGATTGGGACACATGGTGGAATTATTTTTCAATTCTAGATCAAGAGGGCAGCACTACTGAAACCACAAGAGTTGCCTTTGAGAGAGCGATAGATAATGCCCCAGAATCAACACTGAAGCAAGATTGGAAAAGATATATTTTCATTTGGATCCGTTATCTGATTTTTCTTGAATTGCACAATGATATCTCAGCTGTGAGAGCACAGTTTTCCAAGTTACTCAATTCTGTCATTCCTTCATCCTTCACCTTTTCTAAGATTTGGATCCTATTTTCGAATTTTGAGATAAGACAGGGCGACCTAAACAAGGCTCGTAAGATGTTAGGTCAGAGTATAGGGAAGTTCCCTAAGCGCAAAACTTTTGATCACTACATCAAGCTGGAGATAAAACTCAAGGAGTTCGATCGAGTAAGAAAGATTTTTGACAAGTATGTGCAATCATTTCCAACAGATGTGAGTATTTGGCTGCAGTATGCCAATTTAGAAACCGAGTTGAATGATGTTGATCGTGCTAGGGCCATTTACAAGATTGCAATCGATACGGTTGCTGATAAGGATCAAGTTTGGTCCGCCTATGTTGAATTTGAGAAGGAACAAAGAGACTATGATCGTGTCAGAACATTGTTTGATGAAAGATTAGTCGAGGATAAGGATAGAACAAGCACTTGGATTGAACTAGCAATGTTTGAGCTAGCAGTTCCTTCAGCTGAGCAACTTGAGAAATTTGATGCACTGGAAGACGACCAAGAATTTGAGTTCGATGTCACATCAGACGCAATTGTTAAAGCCAGAGCCGTCTTTGAACGCGCGTTGAAATATTTTAAGAGTGTAAAGAACACAGAAGCAAGGTTAGTAATGTTTGAATCTTTCAAGAAATTTGAATCGGTGCATGGGGATGAGAAGACGAGAGCAGCTCTTGACAAGAGATTGCCTGTGGTTGTTAAAAAGGTGAGAGAGTTGGAAGGTGGTGTTAAAGAGGAATACTTTGATTACGTATTTGCTGATGACACAAATATGTCTAAGTTCCTGTCAAATGCTAAGAAATGGGCCAAAGCGAACAAGTGAGCATACCCGTGTTACAAGCTTGAAGATATTTAAAGGGTGTTAATTAAAGTAAATCCAGTCAATTTCGTTTAAAATGGCGATCTTTTAAACCCTTTATACTGTTGTCTTTTCTGTACTTGACTAATTCTCAGGTTTTTGTCGTTGAGAGGAGTGGAGTTGAAGTAATAAGGATTTGAAGGCATTAGGAGATGATCCGATGGATATATGTTGTTGACCTTGACTTGCGTATTAGTTAATTGACTGAACTGAAGGTGTTGTGGATGACCCTGCGAACTTGCAGCGGAGCCATTTATGAGCAAGTCGTTGTTGGAAAGTTCCCCACGGTCAAGAATCATGAATTCATTTTCACGAAGGAAATGAGTCAAGTGGCGACTGGCATCCTCCAGATAAGTTTCATTGCCTGGGTTGTAATTTAGAAGAATAGATTGATGAGGGGTACCATTGGCTGGTTCGTTCATGACATGGTCCACAGTCAGAATTTCGTAGCCATAGAGTACCTTGAATGGGACCTTTATCTTTTCCAAGAAATTTTCATTGTTCTGGTTGAACACTTTGAGGAAATGTGTTGCCACTGAGATCTTAAACTCATATGTGCGAGCCAGCTCTGTCACGAGCGCTTTGGAGGCAGCTATACTATTCTTTCCGACGCCTTGTATCTTGACTATCACAAATTCTTCTAGAAAATCACTTGTTGGAAACTTTATGTAAACTTGGTGCTTCTTTTCTAGCTCTTGGATCTTAGGGTAGGCGAATAGTCTATATTGACTCCGGCTCAATTTAACATAAGTGCAGAGAATTTCATTTTTTTCATTGTTGTTGAATAATATGTGTTCCAGCTCCTGTTGGACTAATGGGATGTTTGAAGAATTCTTGAAGGGACATCTAATGATAACATTATCGAAACGGATCAAGTTTCGCTTTTGGACAACAGAACCAAGGTCCGATTGATTCGAAAACTTGACAAAAACGTTATACTTTCTCATGATACTTTGGATAAGAGAACCACCCGTGCCGATAATTTGTCTATGAAAGGACTCAGGAATAAAGAACTTGAACTCAGATGGGAACTCGTTTCGCAGATTCGTGAATGATAAGAGGAAATCTGCAAGCCCTTCGGATGTTAATTCAACAATAAAAGTATAGTCATTCATAGATTGAAATTGGATCTTGGAATGACCATTGGTCGAGGATAAAATTTTGATGATCTTGCCATTCTTTTTCCCACTTATGAACTCATGGTGTGTCAGATTCAGCTCCATCTCCGTCTGGATAAGGAGTGACAGATCTTCTGAGCCGAGCAGCGATTTATATCGTGGGATAAAGTTGGCCTGAACAACGTTTTTGATTAGCGAAGGCAATGTGGTTTTGGAACTGATGATCTGCAAAGTCTGTATTTGGCTGTCGAATGTTGCAGATTTCAATGCCTTCAGAGTTTTCTTTATTTCCCCCAATTGATGATCTAACAGTGGTGGCAGCCCAGCCAGTAACTGAATGGATGTTAGAAGAATATCACTGGTCAAATGCTGAAAGTCCGAAATGGCCAGTTGAATCAGATCAGAAGATGTTCCTTGAAAGTGAACAGTAGAGTCAGAGTCACCCAATGGTGATAGCTGAATAAACACACCGTACTTGAAAATGATAGCGCTCAGATCCTTCAACTTTGACAAGATGATCTCGTCTTTCTTCACCTGAGGAATAACAAGGGACTTGTAGTAAACATTAAAGTTTTGATCATTCTTAATATCAAGTAGGCTTCTTATGGCCAGTTGAACTTGGGAGTCCAGACCAGTTAGGTATATCAGATCTGGCACCATTCCTTTAGGGGAACTATTGTATAGTGATGGAGTCAAGTAAGGCAGGTATATGTTTACCCCAGTTTCTCTGGCGATTGACTTGAAGGTGTTGACGTTTAGACCTCCAAGCAACGGGATTGTCGATAGAGGCAACGCTAATGAATCAACACTCAAGCCAGACGCGTTGTCTAGGAGCACACGTAGACCAACTTCAACCGCTGCAGCAGAGTCAGATGGTCCAATGATATATATAAACCAATTGTTGTGATTAACTGCTACCGAGCGAGAGGTCTGAACATCAGTTAGATCAAAATGCTTTACCTGTGAGGATATTATGATCTCGGCTTGACACAGCTTGGAGAATTCGCTCATCTGAGATAGGAGGCCAACATCCTTGTTTGGGAAGAATTGATTGAATCTAGTGGAATCTAGAACTATACTTTTAATTTCGAATGTTTGGAAGTCTTTCAATAAACTCAATCTCTTGTTCAGAAGTTCAGCATCTGTAGTTCCTGTGATTTCAGCATACATCATTCCATCTTTCTCGATGGAAACAACATTTGAATGTGAGAATATGATTGCAGAATTATCCATAATTTTGTAGTCTTGAGATCCATTGACTTGATCCAGAATATAACTGTTTGCCACATCGATTTGCTTCCAGAGGCCATTATTGGTAGCATAGAATGATGTGGTTAGGTCCTTTGCATGAACAAGAGCATGCGAGTACCTCAATGGTACTGATGATAACAACATTGAATTGAGTGGTGTTATATGTTGTGAAGTAATGTGGTGGATGTGGAAAAAAGAACGACAGATCCAAATCGGGAAATTGTAAACAATACCCCGACTCTCATTGTTATTAAACGGGCTACCACGTGACTACACGTGACTGAGTCTCTCCACGGAGTTTTTCCCCGATTGGTACCGTTATTGATATCCGGAAGTCCCCGCGTTATCAGTGTGTTGGGTCAAGAAACTTAACCAAATTAAAATCAAAGACTATCATAGACACACCTTGAATCTTCAACAATGCTATCCTTTCGCACAAAAGGATACCAAGGATATGCAGTTCAGTATTCACCATTTTATGATAACAGGCTAGCAATTGCTACTGCTGCCAACTATGGGCTTGTTGGTAATGGTCGTCTGTATGTCGTATCCATCGCACCAACGGGTCAGATTGTCCAGGATTGCTTCTTCGACACACAAGACGGTTTGTTTGATTTGGCATGGAGTGAAACCCATGAAAACCATGTGATTACAGCTAATGGTGATGGCTCAATCAAGATTTTTGACATCGCTTTGGGCAAAGGATTTCCGATTATGCAGTTCAAGGAGCACACTAGAGAAGTTTTCTCGGTGAACAACAACTTGATCGAGAAGACCCAATTCATAAGTTCTTCATGGGATGGGTTTGTAAAAGTTTGGAACCCAACGAGACCACAGAGTTTGCTGACGCTAAATACGAACAAACCACAATTTCAGTCGAACTGTTGTTACGAGGCCAAATTCTCCCCACATGATCCAAACTTGATTGTTTCTATCAATGCTAATTCACATATTCAAGCATTCGATTTGCGTTTACCAAAACCAGAAGTGGCTGATTTTATAGGACATGGTGGAACGGAGATTTTGACGATGGATTGGAACTATTATCGTCCAACTGTCATTGCCACAGGCGGTGTAGACAAGACAATTAAGATTTGGGATCTGAGAATGATAGCTACAGATCAACCAGGCTCTGCCACCCAGCAGTTTCACAAGGTTGGTCCTCCTCCATTAAACCAACTTCTGGGTCACGATTTCACTATCAGAAAACTGAAATGGAGTCCTCACTCTTCCTCAGAATTGATGAGCGCTTCTTATGACATGACCGCTAGGGTTTGGAATGACACGACAGATAATAGAGCTAGGTTCTTACAGGGAAATAGAATGGATGGTGGAAGGGGTAGGGTATTTGGCGCCCACAAAGAGTTTGTGTTTGGATTAGACTATAGTTTATGGGGTGAAGCAGGCTGGTGTGCAACTGCCGGGTGGGATGAGATGGTGTACATCTTTGATAACAAGAGACTTGGTTGATAAAGGTATAGCGCAATAGAAGTGCTTTAAAGGGAATTCATCACACTGACTTCACTGTCTACATCTTACATGGCATATAAAACAGAAGAAACAAAATGTGTTTAATTAATAATCAGTAGAATAGACCAGCAACTCTATCTTCTTTTAGCCTTTGCAACTTTGCCCCTCTGAGGTGAAATTTTACTCTTTCTTTACGATAGCTGACTATGAATTGCTCGAGGTCCTCCTCAGTCTTAAGACCTCCCTGGATAAAACAATCTACCAGCGACTCTGAAGTTGTTCTCGATTCATCAATAAGAGATAAAAGTGATTGTGACAATGTCGTGCTCGAAAATTTGGCATCCCTCGTTTCAAGCAGCTCATTTCGAATAGCTTCCCATTGTGATTGGAGTTGTTTGATTTGGTTCAATTCAATGTTTGTTTTCTCCTTTGAAGAATCCAATGTTGAC
The DNA here is from genome assembly GCA_023627795.1 of Barnettozyma californica. Taxonomy (NCBI): domain Eukaryota; kingdom Fungi; phylum Ascomycota; class Saccharomycetes; order Phaffomycetales; family Phaffomycetaceae; genus Barnettozyma; species Barnettozyma californica. Next base: position 532,575 of record JAMAIE010000002.1, on the reverse strand, counting down.
AGTTGGGTGACATACTTGCGCATTTGTGCTATTACTGAATCCAGCTCAGTGACAATTTCTGCTGATTGGGACTGTGATTGGGTAAGAAGGTATCCCTTCAATTCAGTGATAGAGGATGAGAGTCTTTCCAGCTCAGAGGTGGGTATTGCTTGAAACTCTTTTGGTAGAGGTTGTGCTGGAATTGAAGATTGGGGCTTCGGGGGCAGTGAAGGAGGCTGTGACATTTGTTATGTTGTGTCGAATATAGTAAGTTAATCGGTTGGTGCCTGCTTGTCTATATCTGTTTTCATTGAGGCTGGTCTATTTCCCCAGTTACCCGGATATATAGGATCACTGTAGCTCGGCATTAGTCGGTTGGAGGATCAAACACGAGCAAAAATCTCAAAAAAATTAGAGCACAGGGCTCGTCTTCAATCAACACTCTGTGTACACAAAAGAGAAAACTCCCAAAGCTGGTGGCACTTCAGAGCTATTCTCGACTACAAGCAGCTCTAGCTGAAACATACAGTCTTTGCTTCGATTCAATCTCACACGGGCGAAGTTAACTGGACCGCGCTCTTTCCCGTACAGCCACAATCATAATACCGCAAGATGTCTGCTGAACCATTGGATGCTGAAGAAGTCCGTAAGAGACTACTGCAGCAGAATAATGTTCGTTTTCAGATCAGGAATAGCAAACTGCGGATCACTGCGATTCTGTATGTGGTGGTTTTCCTGTCTATTGCCATTCTACAAACCATTGCTATCGCCTTTTTCACGAGAGGGTTCCTCTTATCAAGGCAGGTGTTGGATAACTACTCTACATTGGCAGACAGTATCTTTGAACCTGTACCCCATCTTCAGAAGTTTGACAAATCAGTTATCATAATTATTGATGCCCTGAGGTTTGACTTTGCGATTCCAGACCAAGAATCAACAAAACCGTACCATAATAACCTGAACCTACTGTACGAAACTTCAATTAATCAACCACAGAACTCTGTTCTACTTAAGTTCATAGCAGATCCACCTACGACTACACTACAGAGGCTGAAGGGTCTGACAACTGGGTCGTTACCAACATTTGTGGATGCAGGTTCAAATTTCAGCGGTGATGTCATCGAGGAGGACAACTTTATCAAACAGTTATATCATCATAATAAGAATATCACATTTGTCGGGGATGATACATGGCAAGCAGTATTTGGTCCTTTCCTGAATGACTCATACCCATATGACTCTCTGAATGTTTGGGATTTACATACGGTGGATAATGGTGTGATTGACCACATAATTCCGTTCCTTGAACCGCAGCAACAGAAGAACTGGGATGTCCTTATTGGTCACTTGCTAGGAGTTGACCACGTAGGTCATAGATACGGCCCTAACCACTACTCTATGATCGATAAGCAGAGGCAGATGGATGCATTTTTGACCACAGTGATGAATAATATTGATGACAAGACCCTCTTAATTGTGATGGGAGATCATGGAATGGATAAGACTGGAAACCACGGGGGTGATTCGATCGAAGAACTTGAATCCACTTTATGGCTGTACTCGAAGAAACCACACTTTAGACAATTCGAGGACAAGTCAGTCTATAACATCAGCTCCAATGGGCTTAACTACAGAGAGGTGAATCAAATTGATTTGGTTCCTACGTTTTCACTACTTATGGGGATTCCAATCCCTTTCAACAATCTAGGAAAGCCAATTGCTGAAGTGTTTCATACTGAGAATGAACTGAAACTGGCGAATACCGTGACACTGGAGCAATTGCATAGATACAGACAACACTACGGCTCACTAAAAGACGATAGTGAGTTGAATCACCAGTATGAAAACCTTATGAAATTAAATGAAGCTTCTCAATTCAATGAAGGTTTCTTGAAGTACCAAGCTCTTTCGCTAGACAGATGCAAAGATCTCTGGGCTCGGTTTGACCTCGTTAGTATCGCTATTGGTATAATTTTATTTGCCTTGTCACTTGTTATTTTGATCATCTATTCAAAAATTGTTCCGTCGATCGTGATTAGCCAGCTTTCCACTGAAATTGTTCCTTCTATCTTGGCCATGATTGCCCTTATGTCTGTCATCACACTCGCAATTCAATTGATCCTAAAACCTACATTCCTCACTCTGTTTTGGAGTATATTACTGGGTATAGCATTGGGTATTGTTATGGGGTTCACTATTCCTATAATGGACCGCTATTCCCCAGCTTGGCTCTTTTTGTCATTTTTGGACTTGTTTAGAGGTTTCTGGACTTTGCTAGCGCTAGTATTTGCAGTTCTTCACGCTGCAGTTTTTGCATCAAACTCTTTTACCATTTGGGAAGATAGAATTCTAGCATACTTCCTCATTACCTTTGGTGTGCTCGCGGCGTTTAAATCTCTTGAGGCAGCAAAGAAAGTTGACAGAGTAATGGGTGTTTACCATGCGGTTACGTTTATTGTAATCACAAGAGTATCTATGATGTTTACAATCTGCCGTGAGGAACAAGGTGACAAGTGTACACCAACTTTCCAAATGGCTTGGTGGCATATTGTACTCATCTTCATCAGTGCTCAGGTCATGCCATCGATCATTGCTGCGTTCTACAACATTTCGGGATCTTATCAGTCGGCAGCGCCATTGTGGAATAAATGTTTCAAGTATGTTTTGTTCGCAATTGCACTTTATTGGTCGTTGGAGCATATCGAAAGAAACCAGCAAGACTTCACTCAGATTGAGTTCATAAAGCAGATTGATGTAAAGAACATCCACTTCCTTAAGTTTACAGTTGCCAGAATTCTTTTTGGTATTACACTGATAGCGGCCAACTTTGGTTGGTCTCGAGGCCCGTTATGTGTTAAACTGGATATTAAGAACACTGAAACATCCACAAGACAAGCTTGTATTCTTGGGTATGATAATGTGTACGGATCTCAATACTTTCTGTTGGTGATGAATTTTATTAGTGCAATTCTGCTCTTTACCAAACCATTGGGTCAAGTTGCTATTTTTGGACTTACTTATCAGATTCTTGCTTTGAGTGAACTTGTGGAGATTCTACAAATCCGCTCCAACCTTATCTCACCAGTTGTCTTTGGTATGCTTGGTGGGTTCCACTTCTTCACCACCGGTCACCAAGCCACCATTCCATCCATCAATTGGGAATTGGGCTTCTCTCTAACTGAAACAATTGTGGTTCCATTCTCCCACATCCCAATCTTCTTGAACACATTTGGACCTTTCATTATAGTTGGTATTTCAATTGCATTGGTTACCCTTTGGAAAATACCTCCGAACTTCAAACCAGTATCACTGTTTGCTAAGATTGCTGAAAATTGCGGAACATTACTTGCCTATCAAAGCTGTGTCACATTGAGTTCTTTAATTTTTGCGACAGTGTTCAGAAGACACTTGATGGTCTGGAAGATCTTTGCGCCAAGGTTTATGATGGCCAGCTTGGTTCAGATTACACTCAACGTGGTGATTGTTGTCATTACAATTGGATTTGGTTCTTCGAAGTTGATTTTCCAGATAAATAGGGTATTTGGCAAGTAACCTCAGATAATGCACACAGAGGAGGCAAAACCAAGGGCTAGTCAGTATAAATAGCCAATAGATTATAGACGATAATTAGATTAAGTACCATTGGAGACAGTCCCCAACTCATAATTTTTCCTTGGACAAGGGTCAATACTTCGATGTCTTGCAAAATACACTTGTAAAACTGCATGATCACTGAAACAATTGGAGAACAACTCATCATTCTCTATAAGAAGCTCAATCAGCCGGGCTGCAAAATTTGTAACTTTGCCGTATCATAATTTCACAGAATTACAGTAGCACTACATCAAGGCAGACCCACCTTCAATGAGATGAATAAACGATTAACGACCAGCAAAATGTATGTGGTAAGGCCCATAGTCTCATTGTGTCACGGCAAAAGTGCAATTTACTTCCGAGCGATATGATAAGTAAGTTGCAGAATTTGTCTATAAAGAGGTATTGGCTATGATGAGGCGAACACCACGAATTGTTGACGTTTTTTCTTTTCCATCTTATACCTTTTCAACGGGGGGTGGATTTCCTTACAAACAATACTAAATAAATATCCGTCAAGCTCTGGAACTGTTAAACTTGTGTTAGTGGCTGCCATTTGAACTAGCATGGCCAAATACTGTTAAATGAGCTAAGAGATAGATCTTTAATAGATAAGTGAGTCTACAAAGTTGGCTTCATAGATCCTGAAATTTACTCGTAGTACACCTGGAGATCTTGTAGAGTTCACAAAGTTCTTGGGAAAGCTCAGTACTATTGGGACAAGAAGTAGTCAATAGAATTATATAGATGCCAGTAAGTTTTATGTAGACACGAATATCTTCACATGATCCTATCAATTCCATCGTCAATCTGGTTGAGGAAGTCTTGATCATCTAGACCAGATTGAAGGCCAAAGTTGACATCATCAATCATGTTCATGTCTTCTCCAAAAGCATTCACGTCGTAGTTCAAATCTGTATTGCTCACAGCTGTAGCATTCTGGCCCTGAAAAGGGTCGTTGTAATCATTGTTAGAAAGTTGAGGGACAGGAGGCATAGTCTGACCAGATATCGAGGGAATACGTTCTTGGAATTGCTGTTGCTGGTGATATCTTTGTTGCTGCTGTTGTTGTTGTTGTTGTTGTTGTTGCTGCTGTTGTTGTAGAAGGAATTGTTGTTCCTGGCGTTTCTTCTCCTGCGCAGCTCTTTCAGCTTCCTCCTTCGCTCTTGCAAGCTCAGACCAGTAGTTGTCGGGGGCTTTAGAGATATTTGTTCCAAGTTGTGGTATTGATCTCTTCCTGTAAGGTTGCTCTTTGAACTTAAGGTTAAGTTTCGTACTGTAATCTTTCTGAAGTTGCTCCAAGTCAACCTGTTGCTGGAGATTGGTAAATCCCTGGCTTAGTAGGGCAACCTTCTCATTCAAATAGTCGATAGTACCGAAGCCAAGCTTGTCATTGTTATGAATTACAAGCCCATCGCGCAACTCTGCTACTTCCTTCTCAAGAAGTGCCTGTTTCTGCTTCATCAGGTCTAGGTTACCGAAATAGAGCTCGTCTGTAATCTCCGACACATCTGTCTTCATTGTCTGGATAGGAGGAAATGGCTTGGGGCTGACAATATTGTCTATATGGATCCAGCGATCTGTGACACTCTCGAGAAGTTCTTGGTTGGTGGTAAATCTCTGGGTGGCTGCTGTTCTAAAGGACATCACATCCGCCTCGTCATGGAGGGACAGCTCTTCTTCTCGCTGCCTCGCTGCATTTTGTTGTGCACGTTCCTGCGCCTGTTGCACCTGCTGGATTTTGTTACGTCTTCTAGCTGTTACTGGTTTGACCATTGTCTGGTACAGTAGCTGTTTTCGTTTTAGCTGTTTGCGAACACTTGATGTGGGTTGTTTTTGTTGTTTTGTATTTTTTTTGTCTATTTACTATTTACTACCTAATTTCTCCATAGCGTAAATACCTTTGAGAAAGTTAAAATAACCGTTATAACGTGTTCAGTGTCCATCAAACCTACTGGTAAGCTTAACAAAAATTTTCAGCCAGCGTTTACAAATCATTATGACATTAAAGGTATGTAATCTTGTTTAATTTAAAAAAATTGAGTTAATTGACAAGTTTGATGTCCAGCTAGGGAGGGATTAGTTTACAATGACATATCGTGTTTTCGTTCCTCCATGCGACTAAAATACACAAAATTGATAGACAAGTAGATCACCAAGACAAAGCAAAATGTTTAAACTTCTCTATTTCGTAGAAGGCATTTCACCAATGTTTAACACTGATAATATTGGCACTAATAGCGTGGAGTAGTTTTCTCAATTCTTGTCTTGAAACATTCTCCTTAATGATAACCAACTCCAGAGGTGACTTGCCATTAAAATACTTCACCAACTTATGAAATAGAACAACCACATCATTAGACTGTCCTTTGATAACTTTAGAAATCCAACGTCTCTCAACGGCAGTGGCTCTTTCAGGGTCCAAGAGGATGGTTTCTTCTTCCTCCTCTTCCTTAATAATAAGGTCATCAGTTGAAGAGAATTCGCTAGCTGGAGTTGCTGTGTGATGATGATGAGTTTTATGGAGCGGATCTAATGGAGCACCTGGGTCATCAACAGCCTTGGAAGTTGCGTCTGTGGAAATGACATCAATTTTGCGAACATCGACAGCTTTACGTTTTGTGAGGCCCTCTCTTTCGAGGTCTTCATCAACAGCAATTTTAATCCTTTGAGGGATCTTCAACCAAACAAAGGTCAGAAGTTGCGTTACGTAACCATTTTTGATTAACCATGTAAGTGCATCTATGTAAACTTCTTTATGGTCTTTACTTGGAATGATTGAACTATACTGCCTTGGCTTGGAATTGGAAAGCAATGAAAGAAACGATGGAAGAGAAGGAAGACTTGGGAAAGAATTTCTAAAGCTCACAAGATCCTGAGCTATAGACTGAAGAGGTGCCATTGGGGACACGATGAATATTGATTTGGTGTGGAGTGGAATAACTATTCTGGCACGACGCCAATAAATGAGGTATTTGGCAAAAGAGCACACCTGTGATAGCTCTAAGTTATTGTTCATTGCCAGTGCTCTTAATGAAATTGTTGGATGTATCTTCTCAATAATGAGCGCGAGCGGTGAGTTGGCAGTTTTGAGATCAGAGATAATCTTTGAAGGGTCATCAAGAAGAAGTAGTGCCATGTGTCCCATATCGTCCTCGGCTTCTTGTTGATCATCATCCTGATCAATGATAATTGATGACAGGTACGATCCCGGTAGGACAGGGGTCGTTTTTGGTAATAGTGATTTGAACTGGTTTCGTAGTGGGATTTGAAGGGAAATTAGCTTATTATTGATCTCCAAGTTGGCAATCTTTGAGGTAGAAATAGATTCATAACAACTTTTTAATGTCTTTGCCAGTGTTGATTCTGTTGTCAGTTTCTCATAAAGATCAAATGTGGATAGTCCCATTCCCTCTTCTTTGATCTTGAGCATCAATTTGGCCTCATTCCAAACATAATTAGACTTTGCTTGTTCATATCTTAACACTAAAGACAGCCTTGAAACAACATAATGAAACATCTCATCAATTCTATAATCATACTCGACAACAGGAGGATTCATCACAAATACCACATGAAACATATGCATTACATTGTCATCCTCCTTCCCCTTTGAGTCATATTCCCCATCTGCATCATGTGGCTCGTCCTCCTTCTCGTCCTCTCCCTCAGAATCTTCCTCTTCCTCACTTTGTTCCTGAACATTCTGTAAATCGCCACCACTAAGACTATTTTTCCTTGATCGCACACTACTGCTCAAATTTGTGGAATGTCTCGACTTTGCCTTATCCGTATGTTTGGTGCTTCTCCACTCACCATTCTCACCAACACGAATTGGTAATCCGACAAAAGTCATATCATCTACGCATAGGTCAAACTTGGAGTTGCACATCTGTGGAGATGTGGGTGAGATGATTTCAGCAAGGAACTCTTGTTCAAACCCAAATATCTTCCTTGATCCATTAGAGGTTTTATAGTGCTCTGAGTTGTGCATAGAATTGTGTAGGGAATTTGAGTCACCGCCGTAGCTTCCTGTACGACTGGATATACTACTCTTCTTGAACTTCATCTGGAGCTTCTTTCTGTATTTAGCTCTCTTCTTTTTATCTTGTTCATCCAAAAGATCGAGAAGTGTCTGGCCAGAGACGTAATTTCCGTCATTTGAGCTCCTGATTTTATTTCTGAACCCTTTTACTTTACCGCTAATAGCATCTTCATCTTCTTCAGAGGATGTCGATGCGTCTGTATCATCAGAGTAGTCATCATCGCTATCGATCAGATCATTGTCCAGGTCAAAAGGTGTCGGCTGAAAGTCATAGTCCTTAGGGTTGGGAGGATAATGAAACACCAATTGTGGTCCATTGTGCGTTGAAATGGAAAGAATAATACCTAGTAGACACGAATTGGGCAGATATATGCTCATTTAATCACTGCGGTCGACTTGTTTAATTATTTTGTGAGTGACTGACGAAACATGAATGGCTCTTTTTTTTTTTTATTGGTTATCATGGAGAGAGGAGAGATAAAAAGGATCTAAAAGCATTGTGAAAGAAAGAAAAAAAGCTATAGCGTAACGTATAAAGAAAAATAGGTTAAAAAGCTGGACCCTCTTACTGAGCCTGTTTCAATTGTTTCTCTATCTCATAGAATTGCAGAGACCGAAAGAGTTAATCAAGAAAAAGAGGCCAAAGCAACGGACGGGGGTGTTCGCTACACAAAGACTACAAATCGTCACCAACTAATTCGTAGTGGTTGATGTATATTCTCCTGTTTCGGTTCTCATATACATTTAGAACTAGCCTCTGGGCTCATTTAGCTCGAGATTTCTGGCACAGAACCAAAGAGGCATCCCATGTTACAAGACCACTGATCTGTATATTAACATGAGCTGGTCGACCAGAAGAGGGATGATCATTCTAAAATCGATGGGCTCTTGAACTTGGAACTTTCATCCAATACCATAGGGGATTGGCAGTAACCCCATTCAAATGATCACAATTCCGCAAGTTGCTTTTAAAGGAGGATATTATACGTCAATATTCTACGTTGCTGCTTAGACACAACACAACGCAACATAACAGCAGAGGGAATTTGATATGAACAAACTATTCATCATTAGCTCTTGATTTTGTAGTATACTACGCACGAAAAGTCATGATATGTCCTCAAACAGATATTGCTCTGTGATCTAGAACCCTTGGTATTGCTATAAACATGAGCTGGCGAAAGTCCAGTACATTAAAAAGGGGTATGCGTTCGCTAAATGGCTGACGTCAAACTAAAGACGTGACACTTTGAAAGAGAAGCCGGGCTCCCAAAAATTCCCCCCCTCCCCTTTTTAGCCTCACAAGTCAATCGCAAGATTAGTGGGCGAAAGACTCGGTCGGGGGTGTCGCTGCCTCATGTCATGTGGTTGTAAGCAAAGTAGGCTCGTGATATGATTACATAATAAAAGCGAAGTTGTTATGTCAGAACCTCTCACCACCTACTACCTCTTCATAGATGATATCAGTCGATACACCAACATTAATTATCCTCGGAAGTTATGAACAGACCATAACTACTCACCAGATCTTACCATCAGTGGCCTCACCAGATCTGCTGGTGGAATCCAATACGAGGTTCCCCCTAAAATCAGCATAGAACAACAAGGAAAAAAAAATCTCTCCACCTTGATCAGAGCACTTATGGTTGCGTGATTTTCCTGCAATTCGTGATTTAGCAAAAAGCAATTCAAGGGGTGTACCCCCAAAATGTGGCAGTACCCAAGTATATAAGGATCTCATATTTGCTTATTAGAGATGTTTGTTCTTCTCGATCATCATTACTTTTAAATCAAGTTACTGGAAACAGTTTTAATTAGAGAAAACAGTTTTATACTAGAACAAATCAAATATCGCCATGGGTAAGAAGGATAAGCAATTGAAAAAGAAGGTAAGACAAATTGGTCAAGTGCAGGAGTTTGAAGACTTGGAGTCGTTTGAGCAGTTCTTGAAAGATGAGAGAGAGGACAATGAGTTTGCCAACTCGCACGCCCATATTTCGTACATCCCACCGTTTGTGTTAGCTGCGTCGCATAATGACCCAGAGAAGGTGAAGGATTCGCAGAATAGAAAGAACAAGAAGTTTGTTCGTCATTTACACCAACACGTTGAGAAGCACTTGTTGAAAGAGATCAAGGCATCCACAGGTTTGGACTTGAATCTAAAGAATGTGGAGAAGTTGGAGGACTTTGACACCATCACTTGGAAGTATGTCGATGATGGTCTGCACGGTTTGAATGAAGATGACGGTGATTTCAAGGTTGAGGTTTCCGTTAAGTGCAACTCCAACGGTGCATATGTCGATGTCAATTACAACACCTACCCAAACAAGGCTAATGATGATGTGTCTTGATCATAGGTTCTATTGATTAATTGGTTGTTTGTTTCATGTTATATGTTTTATGAGAATTACGAGTTGAATGAATGCTATGAGTTAATGAATTTGTAGGAATTAACGTTGGTTGGTTACCTTTGATCATAATGAATGAAATATGTATATCCGTGGAATATTGGTGCGGGTTTAAAATACAATGGGGAAAACCCCCTAATGACAGAATGCACCAGAAAAAAAAAAAAAAAAAAGAGACCGGAGTTTCATAAGAAAAAAAGAGACCTCACCCCAATATTCGCACTCAGTTATCAACAATCATTTCAACATAACAGTCAATTGAACAAAATGTCTGCTCCATGCATCTTCTGTAAGATCATCAAAGGTGAAATTCCATCCTTTAAACTGTTTGAAACGGAATTGACCTACTCTTTCCTTGACATCCAACCAACAGCAAAGGGTCACGCCTTGATCATCCCAAAGGAACATGGTGCTAAACTCCACAATATCTCTGACGAAGCATTGGCTGATTTGCTTCCAATTGTTAAAAAGGTCGCTAAGTTACTTGATGTCACTCACGACGACGGTCCAGAGGGCATTGGCTACAACATCTTGCAAAACAATGGTAGAATTGCTCACCAAGAGGTTGATCACGTCCACTTCCATGTGATTCCTAAAGTTGACGAAGCCACTGGTCTTGGTATCGAATGGCCAGCAGAGGAAACTGATTTTGAGAAATTGGGCAAGTTGCATAAGGAGTTGTTGGCCAAGATTGAAGCTAGCAACTTGTGAGTTTACTTACTGTTTATGATATTGTATGTCCTTCCCCATTTACTTGCGTTCAAGGTAGTATACGACAAACCCGGTCCTCAATTCTTTAAACTCTGATGGAAACTCATCGACTACGGAAACATTGAACACTTCCGTTGACAATAATTGCTCCAAAAAGGCCTCAACGTTGTCAATGAGCCTCAATTGCAGCCCCAAAATAATCTTTGTGTCCGGACCGCTCAGTCTGATAATTGATTCTATCAAGAAAGGTATCAAGTAGTCATTATAAATCAGATCACATCCAATAATATAGTCAGGATATTCCTTGCCTATATTGACTTCTCTGAGGTTGAACAATCCCTGATCAACCTCCTCCCAATCGAAGCAACACACTTCAAGTCTAACAGTTGAAATTGGCCTCCGCTTTGGCGGTGAGAGATCCATTGTCTCACTCCTCACTTTCTCCTGCAATCCAACTTCACTAAGATTATCAACAATATTTCTCTTCAGTAACTTCAAAAGATGCCACTGATCGCTACCCACAAACTCACGACATTGTTTCCCTACAATCAAGGGTCCCAACCCACCAACACCACTTCCCAGTTCAAATACGAATTTCCCAGTCATATCAACCTCTGATACTAACCATTGCATGAAAAGCGGACAGATCTTCCAAATCATGAATCCTGTGGATGAAACAGCTGACTTTAAAGATGATACTGACTGCGTTATCGATAGTGTTGAAGATGAATGCAAGAGAGTTAGTTCGAGAGTTCCCGAAACTGGTGAAATCATGCCTAGGTCAGATCCCTCGGCGGATGGCGAAACATGTAATTCTGCGGTATGAGAGTCCAAGTCATCAAGTGGGATGGTGTGCATTCCGCTGTGTATGTGTAAGCGTGTAGTATAAGATCAGACTAAAGTACGCACATCCTATTGATTCTAGCTCATCACACTAGTTATCCTGTGGTGACTCTCGGGGGATCATCACGTGCGTTATGATGATGTCAGTCCCGGAACTAGCATTTCTTTTTTGACTCATGATGAGCTGGTGATCTTTCAAAATCTTCCAAAGTGACCATCCAACAACCACGTATCTCGATATCGAAAATGGTTAAGAAAGCTGGTGTATTAGGTGCTACCGGCTCTGTCGGTCAGCGTTTCATCCTGTTGCTCGCAGAACACCCAGACTTTGAACTCTCTGTTCTTGGTGCCTCCTCTAGATCTGCCGGGAAGAAGTACGCCGATGCTGTCACCTGGAAGCAGACCTCTCTGCTACCAGAATCCGCTAAAGGCTTGCTCGTATCTGAATGTACCTTGGATGCCTTCAAGGACTGTGACATTGTCTTCTCAGGTCTTGATGCTGATTATGCTGGTCCTATTGAAAAGGAGTTTAAAGATGCTGGATTGTCAGTTGTCTCCAACGCAAAGAATTACAGACGTGATGCGGATGTGCCTTTGGTTGTCCCAATCGTCAACACTGACCACATGTCTATTGTTGAGAAGAAGATCACTGATGCCCGTACTGCTGGTGAGAAGAAACCAGGTTTTATCATCTGTATCTCAAACTGTTCCACAGCTGGTTTGGTTGCCCCATTGAAGCCATTAACTGATTCTTTTGGTCCAATTGAACTATTGACCACCACTACTCTACAAGCCATCTCTGGTGGTGGTTTCTCCCCTGGTGTTGCTGGTATTGATGTCCTAGACAACATTGTCCCTTACATCTCTGGCGAGGAGGAAAAGATTGAGTGGGAGACCAAGAAGATCTTGGGTACAGTTAATGACGCTAATGACGGATTCAACATCTTGTCTGATGACGAGATCAAGGTCTCTGCGCAATGTAACAGAATTGCTGTCTCTGATGGTCACACTGAATGTATCTCTCTGAAGTTCAAGAATCAGCCAGCACCATCTGTTGAACAGGTCAAGGACTGCCTAAGAAACTATGTTTGTGAAGCTACTCAGCTCGGTTGTTACTCTGCTCCAAAACAAACTATACATGTTCTTGAGGAGGCTGACAGACCACAACCAAGATTGGACCGTGACAGAGACAATGGATTTGGTGTTTCTGTAGGCAGAATTAGAGAGGATCCTGTCTTGGATCTTAAGATGGTGGTATTGTCTCACAACACTGTCATTGGTGCCGCTGGTGCTGGTGTCTTGATTGCTGAGATCTTGCTCAAGAAGGGTTTGATCTAGTAGTGAAATGGCATTTAGATGATATAATCTTGTACATTGGATCGTTCTGTTGTAAAAGACCGCTACATGTATCTTTTCAAGTGTCTCATTAATTTCTAGCTATCTCTTGTAGGTGAATAGTTTCACTGATCTTCAATCAACTGATATAAATCAGCCATGGATAGACCTTCAGTGTATGTGTCTTCAGGACGCTTGTTGGTGGTTCCACAACCAGCGATCTTTCTGGCATTTGAAACAAAAGTTGGCTCCATGAAGTGAAAGGAGTCCCTTTTATCATCACTTCTCACATTTTTCTCATCATTTTCTTCTTCATCATCATCACTGAAACTGATTGGAAATTCTTTATTAGAATCAGCATCTGAATCATTCGTTTGATGGGTCAAATCAAACAATCTAGTGCTGGCTGAAAATTTCGAGATATTTAACAACTCCTCATCTGTGAATGGCTCATAGTTTAAAGGCTTATCAGGCATAGGTGGTTTCTTTTCGGGCACATTCTCAATTTCAGCATAGTCAAAATCAAAGTCTAAGTCTAACTCGTCATCCTTGAACACATTCACTTTCTCATTATGTATAGCGTTATCATTATCATTATCATTATTATCATCATCTCTCAACACATTTAGTTTTTTCTTTGGGGTTCTTGATCTCCAGGATCTTTTCTTTGCACTTGAATGTAGGGAGCTCAGTGATCCAAATGAGAAATTCAGTTTGTCATTAAGGTTCTTTTGGCCAGCATTGTTGTTATTGTGGAAAATGATGTTTTTATCTTTACCACCTAAGGGGACTCTTTTGTTCACATCAGGCCTGCGAGCCTTCAATGGGGTCTTAAATCCATCGTTAAGAGTATTGTGGCTATGTGCTAAACTGCTCTTTCTGCTATGAATGATATTTTCGTTCTGTTGATTTCCAGTTTGGCTATTGGCACTTGTTTTAAATATCGACGCCTTTGACGATGAAATTGATTTTTGCAAGAGCTGTCCATTCTCCTTGTTGGTCAATGCATATTTATGTGGGTGACTATCCATAGCAGGGCTGAAAATGTGGGAATCGATGGCGAAGTGGTGATAGTGGTCGTGGTTGTGGTGGAGAGAGTTTGTAGCAGGGGTCAAAACTTGTAAACAAACCCACAATTTTTTTTTGGTCTGTGAGAATAATTGATATGGGCCACATATACTGTTTAAGTTTTTAAAACAAACTAAGAGACTAGCTAACTAACTGATATCAATCGAAATTTTAGGTATAGATAATGACTATTGCAGAATTTAGACAGTTCCTACGGCATCACCCAATATCGAGCTCAATTGTTGATAGACACAGTTATGGTCTATTGGTTAAGGAACTGAAAACGCGCATCAGAAGAAAACAAAAAGTCCAACTCCAAGAAGTCAAGAACCTCATACACAGGGCAGCTATTGATAGAGATGTCAAGGTCATTCAACCCATCTTAAGCCGATGTTATCTTCAAGGAAGATACAGGGACCATGAAGAAATCCGGTTTTTTTTGAAAGGATCATTAGATCGCTGGCCTAGTATCAGTATTTTAGAGGTACTGAAGAATGGATCTCAGTCTCTAGATAAGCTGTCCAAAAATCCTAGAAATTTCAGCAAGATCTCGATGCCACATAGACCCAAACGCGAACTGCCGTCCCTACTTGATATTGTTCAGACAGATTCTAATGTTACTGTACCAGATCTGTTAGAAATCAAAGGCCAAGTTGAAAAGGATTTGCCAGAACTTAATTTCATGCTTCAAAGAGTTATTAAACTTTATCATTTTATCCAAGGGAATAGCTTCCTTCACTCAAGGAATTTCCAACCTTTCTATGCCCTAATCCCAACAACCGTTTTTGGTGAACCAATCTCTGAGAAGCGAGTGAAAAACATTATTAAGAAGAAGATAAGCTATGTTCGTACTGCTCTCGTTGAGGTGCCACCGATGGAATGCAAGGATTCAGAATACCTAACGGGAGTGCTAGATGACCTTTATAAGAGTAGTCGCAAATGGAGCAACCCATTCAGAACTGCCGTGAGGAGAGAGTACAAGAAGTTTTTGAGAAAGACGTACACGATAGACCCAGGATTTGAGATACATATGAACAAGTATGCCTATATCAGGGCAGTACATGCGAAGCGTGACTATTTTAGCGATTGTACTACTACCCGTTGATCTATATGCAATCCTTAATTGATTATTATTGAGTGGTATGCGCTGCAAGTTCCACGATCTCGTATTTTTGCAGGTCTGAAGAGATAATGCATGCTGTTTCTTGTATGAAATTGACAGATATGCGCGTGGGATCCACCACTGTTGCTGTGATAATATGCGTAGATATTATGCACCCATCCAGACTAGAATTCTCAAACGGCAAGCCTTTCAAGTCGATTGATCTCAGTTCATTGTCAACAAGAACGATAATTCTGCAATTGTTTACCTTAAAATCCTTTATCCCATTAGCAAATTTCACTTCAAGAAGCTCACGCTTTAGAGATACAGGATCAACTCTAAAGATTTCCAGATGTGTTTTATGTTGGGTAATAGCAAATAGCTGGTCATCGCCAACAAGAGCATTGGAATCAGAAATAATTCCAAGCTCAATGTCACCAGGCACAGCTGTAATCCCTTCTTTGATCTGAGCTTTGATCCGATCAAACAAATCTGCAGAATTTATCTTTACCTGATTGAATCCTCTCTTAAAGTTAGGGATGAGCATGAATAGAACAGATCTCTCCAAGTGATTATTGATAATAAATTGTGAGACCTCTGAAGTTTTGTAAGGATATTTGGATGGGTCTTCGTCTTGTAATTCCACAAGTGTTGCATTTACCCAGGCAATGAATGCATTGAAAAGCTCCTGCTCTCTGTTGACTTTGATTATATATGCATATATCGACGCTAAATAGGCTTTGACACTTTTCTGTGTTGCCTCCACAAGAATGAGGATATCATTTGAGTTGGAATGAAATAAGATGATAGAGTGGAATGAGTGAATGTCGCTCAATAGAACAATCAATCTTTCACAGGCAGGGATAAGATGATAAATGATTGTCTTGCGCACATTATCAAATGTTACCTCTCCCAACTTTTCCCATTTTTTGACACCGCGATCAGCAATTGTATTCTCTAGCCAATCCTTCACATCATCATTCATCATACCTGTAAGAAGAAGATTGTATAGCTCATCACTTATAGTTTCATTGCGCTTGTGAACTTCATCCTTGAGAATCCCCAGGAATTTATTGTTAAAATCTAGATAGTTCTTTGACTCTTGAGAAAGAAAGCTTAGAGTTTCATCAATATATCCCAAAAGAGCCATGATCTTGGAAACAGACCCAGTAATGTTCTTAAGGTAAGGTATATCAAACTTTATGTCAAAGCACCGAATCCAATGTTTCATTGTCATCAAAGACGACGTAAGCACATAGTTTCTCTCATTCAAGACCAAGTGGCGTACTATCTGCTCATCTTCGTGACAAATCGTGACAGGCCCCGTACTTAACAGCGAATTCATGGTGATGCTCACAGTACTATCACCAAATAACAACAGCAGATCTAGTTCATCGCTGGCCTGTTGGATCAATGTGTCAATATTTTGTCTAGTCGCATATTTTAGATCCCCATTGAAGCTGGTGGGTAATGGTAAAAGTTTAGGCATTGACTTCAACAAATTGTTACCACTTATTCCTTGAAACTTCCTGTCGGAGTCATGATAAATCACGTCAAGCCACGTCCCCAGTTCAACAGCACTCCCCTTCACCGCTACTGTAACTAGTAATCTTCCTGAGTTTACATCATAAACTAGGCATTGTGACATTCTGGTCATGAAACCAACGCGCTTCCCATCCTGTGACCATACTGCACCTAGAGTAGGGGATGGCAGATCAATACTCCACACAGCATACGCCTCTCTGGGTCTGTACAGAGAAGCAACTTTGCCTGAAGAGCTCGTAGTTAGCAGAAGTGACATCTTTGGGTTCCATTGTGCGGAATCAGCATCGATGGGTTGGGCAAAACGCTGCATGTCTTGATGGTGCCGCCAGTCTTGCCACTTGACTTGGTATGCTTTTTTTTGGTTTCTCGAAAAGTAAACAAAGAGTAAATTAGGATAAGGTCTGTGAAGTTAGGAATTCAAGATTACATGTATATGTGAGTACTCTTTTAATCTATACACTCGATGAGACAAGATATCAAAAATATCATGATCTCTTCTTCTTCGGTTTAGACTTGTCAGTAAACTCTATCCAGTTGCTATTCAGTCCGTACTTTCCGACAAGTAACTCACTAACAACCTTGAAATGGGGACCTTGAACAACTACTTCGCTCAGCTTTGGATTTTCCACTTTGGGTTTGATTGTTGTGGATCCTGAACACTTCACTTTCAGTTCATTCGCAAAAGTCTCAAGGTCAATATCAAAGTACTCCACCTTAGAGATACGAGTAATCAGCTTACGACCAATCTTTGTCTCCGTGATGACCTCAACATGAGGTAATTGGCCCTTAATCGGCACTGATTTCTTACTAACTAGATCTTCACCTGGTTTGGTCAGTTTATAGAACTCCGTGAATTTGGAAAGGAATAAAGGTAGGAGTTTGTCACGGCCTAAT
Organism: Barnettozyma californica; assembly: GCA_023627795.1. Lineage (NCBI taxonomy): Eukaryota > Fungi > Ascomycota > Saccharomycetes > Phaffomycetales > Phaffomycetaceae > Barnettozyma > Barnettozyma californica. Next base: position 515,051 of record JAMAIE010000002.1, on the reverse strand, counting down.
GCCGGTTCTTTAGTTAGTTTAGAAAGTGCATCATTGATAAGGATAAGTTTTTTGTTTGTGGGATTGACGAGGTTGTGCTTCGCAATATATGAATTGAGAATATCCTTGATTTCAGCTTTGTTGTAGAACTTGCTGACAAAATCTAGATCCAAATCGTTGAATATTGGTCTCAAAGAGGCAGTTGGTTTGAAGTAACTAGTGAGAGTCAACGAATTAGCACCTTTAGCTTGTGTTGGCTCTGAGACAGCTGAGGAGTTTGCCTTTCTCACTTTGTAAGGCACAAAATTCTTCAATTCTTCATTGTTATCAACAGAGGCAAAAGAAGTGATAGTCAAGTCATCATCCCTACCCTTCAGCTTGATAAATTTGAGCTTTTCCATAGCCTTCAAGAATTTAGCAGACTTCTTCCACGAAGTCTTTTTTATATGGATCTGTGGATGCTGTATTGGTAAGTTTGAAGTGATGGCATGCATAAATTGAGAGGAGGGTATTGGAGTACTTGTCTTGGATTGTGTCAACGTTTGCATTAAAGAACGTTTAAAAAAGTTGTCAATATCTTCTGTTATAAGTTTACTGTCATTTTCATTATCAGAACAGGTATCTTTTAATTCTTCATGATCCTTATTGATTTCCACTTCTGAAGCATTTTCAGCGAGGCTGGTCTCCTCAGGTTGGCTGGTCTCCTCAGGTTGATCCCCGCCTTTGCTCTCAATCTCTATGTCCTTCAACTTAATTCCTAGATCCAACACTTCAGGAGGCTCAATCTTTGGCTTAGCCATATCAAAAAGTGTGTCGTCAATAGTGTGGACCACTTTAACTGCGACACCTGTCTTTCCAATTGCTCTATCAATCTTGAACAAATCTAAGTCACAAACGCCAACAGCCTTCACTAGTAACGGATTATCGGTATCAGCAATAGCCACTACGGCACCAGCCTTGCATTTGACTGTAAAAGGGGGAACACAACCAGGCAGCATGAGATGAGCACCGCCAACGAGGACATCAATTACATGAGGGTGTGTGTGCACAATGGGCACAAGAAATGGGGCTTTCCAGCAGGTGTACACAGTCGGAAGTAGTTCCTGAACCATTTCAACAGAGACCTGGATCCATATTGGTGTACCCTGATCGTCGGTGTAGAGAATTCCCTTCTGTCCATAGTGCGTAATAATGTTGGTTTGCTTGGTTGTAGGTGGCAAGACCTTCTCCTCTTCTTCCTTAGCCATATTTGAGGGAAGATTAAAAGCAATGATAATTCGTTGAAGCATCTTGCGACGCTCAGACGACTTTAGATTCGCCAATGGTTTCTTCTGTACTTCCTTGCGAAACATTTCTACTAAAATGATTCTTTTAGTAGAACTGAGAGACTTCGTTTGTTGACATTTTTTTTTTCCACTAAACAACAACAACAAGCTAGAGGAAAATGGAAATCCAGTGATGGTAGCAGTTTTCCAGCAATGGCAGTTCAGCTACGTGACTCTGTTCTGGGTGACACTCCTTATCAGGATATCTGGTGGGTCTCCCCAGTATCCACTATTAGAGCCCAACAATAAAGAGACATTCCAGATTCGCGTCCCCATCGCGTTGAAGCTTCATCAGAGTCGCTCATCAACAGACTCGATGCTGATAGAAAATCTCATTTGCCGCACGCAAAGGCTCATCGATGCAGAGCTATCAACTCTTAAGTTCACTCCAGGAGTTCACTATTCCATCACACTTCATAGTTACGATCATTACAGCTCTTGCGGGTTACACGGGTATGAGATCCAACTGCTGCATTCAACACAGGAATCATTCCACATCTCACCGTTTGATGATAAGGAAATCACTGTGTTCCAAACTGATCTGTTGATAGCAAAAAACGTGATGCCTGTGTTTATAAAAGACGTGATATTGAATCATTTATTGAAATGGGAAATTCTGTCATATGTGGAAGCTGTCGCAATACCAGCAAATGAAACAAATAAAGGTCAGAATCGCAAAAAGACATGCTCATCAACAGCAGGTGGTATTGGATGTTCATTCGAAGAAAGTTTGAAAGATATAAAGGCGTTAGTGCCGCCTCTAATCCTCACATCTAACAATTATGATGTCAAAGTCTCTGTGTGGTACTCTGATGTGAACCAGTTCGACTATTGGTTATTTCAGGATCTTATTCAAGAGGGTCTGGTATCTTTTTTGAAGGATTATGTTCAGTTGGATATTGAGGTGGAATATAGACAATCTGATGGAACGAATATAACTAGTTTCCAGCAGACTCTTAACAATGAGGTTCTTCAGATTGATTTATTCTTAGATCAAGATAGCGAAGAAGAAAGGGTCTTGTCTTTCCCCCAGAAAGGGGGGCTCCAGGTTGTTAAGGCCCAAGATCCTATCCATGTGATGGAATTGCTGAGTGCTCAGATCCTACAACTCATTGGTATATCTTCCTATTCGATATACCCCGAGCCAAAGTCACCATTCATAAGACTGGATTTTCTGATACGGAGACAACTGGGAATAAACTGGAGGAAATTAATACAAAAGGATAACAGAATACAGAATCTGATATACGAGACAAGATTTAATGAAGCATTACAGAAAAGTTGGCAACTTCTTCAAGAGTATTAATGAACAGTTTCTCGTTAGGCATAGGTGAGGTGTATGTATTACTACAAAAGCTTTAAATATACAGGTTGTTATTATCATATATACAGATCCCTCTAACACTTGACAACCATCCCCGGCCCATGAGTAGAACTCAACACAGTATGGCCCAACAAACTTGGCTTCTTGCTCTTCTGCTCACTCACTGATCTATCAAAAGCTTCACTTGCAATCTTGATATTCTTAATGATTTCAGAGTCAGAGAAGTCAACTCTGCCCACAGTGATGGAAATGTTGTCGTTCTTTTCTCTGAATGGAATAGTACCACTCACCTCGTCAATCAATGCAGAGACATTTTCGCTCACAGTACCCTTCTTAACAGAAGGCATTAACCCCTTTGGACCCAATGTTCTTGCAATTTGATTCAGTTGTGGCACAATGTCAGGTGTAGCAAAGCATCTGTCAAAGGACAAATCCACTTCACCTGCCTTGATCTTCTCAATTAACTCCACTCCACCCACAAGGTTGACTTTCTCCTTAATAGCTTCAATTTGGTCCTCAACTCCACTAAACACAAGTATCTTACTGCTCTTAATGGCTTTAGGGAACAAAACAGACCCGGCAAGCTTTGGTGCACCTTTAGCACTAACGACATTGATCCTCAAAGAGATGGTAGCCTCCGCTGGAGATCTTCCAACTTCAGCAGCACGAATGTATCTCAGCGCTGTTGGAATCTCTTGGTAAAATGGAGAGCGCTCAGGGTTTGCACGGGCAGCAGCTCTCTTGCGAGCCATCTTGCGCAGTTCGTTCTTCTTGTTGTTGTCCTTCTGATGAGCACGCTCTCTCTGCTCTGCAACACGCTGCAGGTCGTCATTAGGACCAAGCCGAGTGGTAGAGGTAGAGAAACATCTGGTGATGGATCTGGTTGCCGTACTTGGAACCACTCTTAAACTGAAACTCATTTTTTGGTAACGATTTTAAAAGTGATCTCTTGAAGCTTTGGCTCCAACATCGCTTTGTCGAAGTGAAAAATCTTTGAAAAAATATATATTATGTCAGATATTAGTAATAGAACAAGAGAACCACTTAGGACAGTTTACACCGCTACAGCATGATGTAACAGCTTATACAGAATCCTTCACGAGTCCAAAAGTGGCTCCTAGAGGCTGAGAACCTCCGTAATAATCATTGTGAATTACTTGAAATGGAGTCTCTGTTAACATTTGCGTTCAGCGTATCACCTCAACCTCTACAAACATAAGTAAGAAATAGATTCTCTATTCATATATGTACATGCTGCTCTCATCTTTCTTCTGCTTCTTTCTCACATGCTCAGTGAGACAAATACCATCTTCCTTTTTCTTTTCTTCTAGCGATGATCTTTCTCCCTGTCTTCGATCTCATTCTGCTCATGAAACCAAGTGTCTTCTTTCTCTTGTATGTGTTTGGTTGATAATTATTACCACGAGACTTCCAACGACGCTGACCAGCAAGCGAGAGTAAGTTTGAGAAGATGGAGCTGACAGGATTTGTGGTTGGTTGAAGCTGGGAAACAATGGCTGTTGGATTCGAAGTAGCTGTAAGTGGTTTCTGACGGAGCAGTGCCAGTGGGGACTGGGATGAGCCGAGTGAGAAGTGGCGTGTGGCTGTTAGCACAGGACGCTGAATACCGCGAGTGAGCAAGGAGAACATCTCTAACTGTGTTTTGAAGAGCTGCTTTTCACTACTGATGAAGATGACTTTGGTGCTTTTCCATCCAACGAATTTTTCATTGATCGGGAAGTGAGAGCCGGGTAAGTAAGTACCCGGAGTATACGCAAAAATTTTAAGCTCATCTCATTATGTCAAACATGATTGTCAAAAGAAGTTAAACCTATTTTCCAAAAATGAGCTCCACTGTCAAGCCACGTAGAATCCAGCCAAGTGCAGTCAATACACCAATCACCACACACACATTGTCAAACACAACCCTTACAAAGGAGTCTACTGAGCGTCTTCTTTCGACTTTCATTGAGGAACAGGAAGAACGTCAACAACAGCTACAATTAGATGCGGTCGCTACAGATGCAAATGCAGCAACTTCATTAGCACAGCTGAAGAGAATTCAAAGAGATTTGAGAGGTCTTCCTCCTTTGGAAACTGCTGTTACTCCAGCGGTGACCCCAGCACCAGTGACCCCTAAAACGGAGGAAGGGAAGCACAAAAAGTTTGATTAGAGAGAAGTATGGGTAACTTTGTATACTAGGGAATAGATTGTATTGCATTTGATAAAGCAGTCGTATATATACAGGAATGCATTGTCGCCGTCATGCAGGATGGAGGTGATTGGTTTGTTATGTTGTTGATATTTCACTGTTGAGTACAGTTTGGAGCACCGGCATCGGCATATGGATTGAACTCATCACCATGTTCCTCGTCCTCTTCATTCTCAATATCTGGCAGATCATCCAAGTTCAAAATCTCAAAGTTAACGTCATCAATGTTATTGGTGTTCACATCTTCATCTTTAAATGGATCCTTGTTTAGTTGTGCAGGTAATATGTTCTTCACCTTCTCCAGTTCTGATTTCTCACTGAACCAATAGTCATTAGGGAATTCAATGTTAATCTTGAGGTATAAATCACCCTTCGAACTGAAGAATCCACCCTTCACTGGGAAACCTTCTTTAGAAATCTTGAGGTACTGGTTGGGTCTAATCACTTTGCCTGTAGGTATTGAGACCTTTAGTAATCTTCCATCTAGGTGTTTGAGCACAATCTTATTCTTAAATCCACAGAGTGCCTCCGCTAATGTAATGCTAAACTCTGCGTACAAATCGTTACCAATTCTTTCAAACAGATCATCTTCGTCTTCCTTTTCATGGATCGTTAAAATCACATCACCAGTTTGCTTCCCGAATGCCTCATCACTTTCACCTTTGAGCACTATAGAATCACCAAATTTGGAACCCTTTTCGATATAAAACTCCAGTATCTTAGTCTCTTCTTGAGTAGTGGATCCACCACACTTTTTACACTTATCCTTAGTGCGATAGATCTGGCCCTTTCCTTTACACGTCGTACAGTCGACATACTCCTGTGACACCATCCCAGGTCCAACACGTCTAATCTTCCGAGTCACGCCTTCACCTTTACAAATCCCACATGGCTTAGATTTGGCTCCCGTCTTAACTCCATGTCCTTTACATAGAGAACACAGAATATCTCTGCAAGAAGTGATCTTGACAGTTTTTCCATTGTACAAATCAGCCAGTGTCACATGGACATCTAAATTGGCATCCTCTGTCTTATTGGATTTCTGGGGTTTCTGACGAGACTGTCCATTCATCCCATTAAAGAAGTTGTAGAAGTCATTTGGCGAAAAGTCGGGCACATCGTCGTCCTGATAATAATATCCGTTGCCTGACGACTGTGGACCGTCAGCATGACCAAACCGATCAAAGTTATCACGTTTGGCTTCATCACTAAGGATCTCATAAGCTGCTGAAATCTCTTTGAATTTGATCTCCGCTTCTTCACGTTCGTCTTCAGTGACTTTGTCAGGATGGTGTGAGAGGGCGAGTTTCCTGTACGCCTTCTTGATTTCAATGGCTGTTGCTGTACGCTCGACACCAAGAACTATGTATGGATCTGACACTATTAGATATAGAGTTAGTAATGAAACTAATAGGCGTAATAAACGCTTAGACTCACTTGTTTAGCTTGTGGGTATTAGGCATGTACTAAACAGAACTGTAATATGAGATGAGCTTTTTCAAAGACATTCTCACGATTTGTTAGGACTCATAATTACGCAACGATTACCGTAAATCTTGGACCGCTAAATTCGGGGGAATACCCAAAGAAACACAGCCATACTGAGATATGGGTACTGGGATATCAGAAGTATGATAGACAGACTTGTAGAACAATAGTGGCGGGCTTACATAATGTTTATTAAATAGGGAAACAGCCTTTTTTCGCTTCTGCGAAGTTTATTCGGAATCTTCCATGCGGTAGGAACTGTGATGGAACTCATTCATCTCTTAACCAAGCATTGTCGGGAATGTATTAGGTTCTTTGGCTGCTGCTCGTAAGTGCTGTGTGATGTGAATTGCATTTGTACTCTATTTAACTGATATATACAGTCCTCATTAGACGAATTTAACTAAATATATTATTCGTGCCCACTAAGCCTATAACATGTTGAGATCCTGTCTCTAACTGCCCACACATCGTGTTTGCAACTTGATAGAACTTCTCCACTCAGGCTAACCTGATGACGCCAGATTGAGAGATATGGCCTTAATATTTCTACCAAAACAGGAGAATAAAATAATCTAAAATATGACTATATGGCTGTCTTGTCACCATTATTGTACACCATAAAATATAGCGTCACACCTTCACCTTCAACGTCTTCATCACCATGCTTATTCACCACCCCTTTTCCCAGGACAATCTCTCCATAGTTCACAAATCCCCAGTGTTCGTAAACATCACGACTGTAAGCGGAGGCAGCCTCAAGCACAACTGGCACACCTTCATCCTTCGCTCTCTTCAAAATTGGCTTGACCACGTTCCCGACAACGCCCTTTGTAGTAGACTGTGGATTACGTGCTAGCAGACTGAGATACCAGTAACCTTTCTCTGTAAGAACAACGTGCTCCTTTAACATTTTATTACTCTTGTCCAAAAATTCCTGGAATCTTTCACTCGCTGGCTCACTAGATGGTGGAAGTTGGAAGTTAGGGGATATCCATAATGCGACTGCTTCGTGGTCGGCAGACTCAATAACATGGCCACCACCATTGATGAAACGGGTGGCTGTCTTGATGAAGTTCTGAGTGGATTCTTCCGGTGATGGATTATTTGAGAAGTACTTATTCACCGGCAAAGGATGAAATGCTGCACCCAGTGTAGTCCCTACTGCAGTGATGTCGTTCGTAAGAGTATGTGGGTAGTCATGAGGGGTCATTTTGAGTAGTGCTCGTTGTAGTTAATCGGTGACTAAAAATAGTCATGTGAAAAAAATATACCAAAGCAGGGTGTATTCGAACTGTGTAAATAATATCTCTGTGTGCATACTGTGAGAGCTTATGGTTTGAAATACTTCAAAAATCTCATTTAAAAAGCGAATGGATCATTTAATGAGCTGGTCTCTAATTCGTTTATCGATATTGTGGGTCTGACAAGTAGATGCCCCTAACTTAATGCCATGACGAAGAGAGGATGAGGAGGGAGTCAACAATAACTTGGGGATGTGGTATCCAATACACTAGTAACTACTTTTGTGAACGATACCATGTTCTTTGCAAATGCTACCAGAAAACAAGGCGTAGTATAAAACCAGCTGAGATGGACTCCAGTATCGCAAACATGTTATATTGTTGTGACTGTAAACCATGGGCAATCGTGTTTTGTGATATCTACACTACATTAATTCTAGAGCGACATAAAGAAAATGGCCCATTATTCTGATTAAGTACTTTGAAAATCGAAACTACCCAAGTATCGTAGAAGTGTTGAACTATTATAGACTTATCGGCGCATTAGTGCTCAATTCTACAGAATCCCATCCAGGAAGCACGTTCCCCATATCAAAGTTCTCCCAATTCTCAAGCCCAAACCCTTGGATCAGCTCACTCATGTTCATATCCACTTTGCCCTCTTGTCCATGCTTTACCGAATCCTTTCTGGAATCTTCTCCATTGATAACAATAAGTGTTCCTGGAGAAGTTCCAGGTGTCTGTGTAAGATCAGCAGGCGAATCCACGCCATTCTCAGTGATTTCACTCTGACCATAATCATGAATCTTATTCTTCAAAGTGTCAACAACAAGGTAATTCCTTAAATTATTTTTATCCAACTCTTTGATTATCGAATGATACTTCTCCCCCAAAGTCCAAATGTTTCTCCCTAACAAATCAATGTTCAACTCACCGAGTTTCTGGAATTCAGTTCCTAGTTGTTGTAACATTCCAGCATCTATCGTGCTGTTTGTAAACTCATTGGCGAATGCAACAAAATACAAACAAATAATGGAATTGGTGAAGATCTGGAACGCAAGAAATGGTGCATCCACAATCAGATTAGTTGATCTCAGTGTCTTGATTAGATTCGAAGAATCCTTCACAATTGCCAACAGTTGTTTGGTGTATTGCCACCAGTCATGGCTGCTAATAAGCCCCCCGTCTCTACCGATATACCTCTGTAAATAAAACACTTCACGGTATAGGAAAGTCTTAGACAAAAAAATCAAGCAGTGCAGATACCCATACTGCTCCACATTATTTGTATCGATGTGGGCAGTGAGATTCTCAATGCTAAATGTTAGAGTAGATGGCATCTTGGATTCCAAAAGTTCCAAATCATTAATAAGTTTGTTGAAATTCGAGGACTTGTTTAACGGTGAAATGCCCTCCTTCACGGACCCAACTTCGCCACACCATTTAGATATCTTGGACCAGAGTTCAAAGAAGAAGATCTGAAACCCCAAAATGCTAATCAAACCACTATCCTTCTGATACGAGACAGAAGTCAATAACCCCAAACTCATATCATAATCAACAACCTTACTTTCCATTCCATTCTGGAATTCATAATCAAAACAAGGCAGAGGGATCCGAACATCTTCAATCTTCACAGCAAATGACCGACCGCGCCCAGACGCATTGGCCCTGTCCATCATATATACACTCCACATAGTCCTTCTGTAAACCTCGAGTTTAATAGTTTTATTCATGTGATTCAGTGTTTTGTCCTCCATCACATTCCTATACGTGAGACTTGAAGGGTTATTCAGGCCTAAAATTAGTGACATACGTGCAGCAACGCCATTATAGAGGTAACTTCTCGATGCGTTGGTGTTCCCCCATTCATGTGAGCTAAGGATTGCGAGGGCTTGAATGCGCTGCACTGATGGTTTGTCAAAGATGTCACTAATAAGTTGCCTAGCATGGTATCCAAAGTAATTCGACGTATTGTAGGCAATTTTGTCAGTAGTTGGATCACTGGACAGCAGATCAAAGCAAGGCTCAAAGGATTCGGCACCATCCTCGTTGAAAGAACCATATATCTGGATCATTGAAGGTTCAAAACGAGCACATATCGACAAAATGGCAAGAATGAGCAACGGGTCCCATTCAATTGATTTCTGCGAGTTGAGGTGAAGGAGATAGTCCTTATCCACATGGTTCACATTCTTGTAGTATTCTATGAAGTGATCCTTGTAGAGAAACTGAAAAATACCGTTGTACTGGTTTGAGAAGAATATGTTGATGACCTTGAGTAGAAGGAACTGGGGAGGGAACACAATGCGTTCCAGGTGTGAATTTGAATAATGGTATTGCTTCATAGGCTCCTTCTTCTTGGTTTGGTGTATTGTAGACTTCCCCCTTTCGATGGATCTCCTCACCTGCTGCGGTCCCTTTGGCTTGTAGACACAAGCGTCTCTTCCAAGTTTGACACAACGGTCACAGGCAGAATGGTCTCCAGCATTCTTGCATCTGATCTTTGACTTGCGGCATAACTCACATGCGATGGCTGATCGGAATGGTTTCAGCATTGGTAATCTGATCTTTGGTGAAGATCTATACAGCTTTATTGAGATCAAAAGAGAACCGGTTGGTCTCGGTCAATCATTTCTGGTGCCGATGAGTTTTGTTGATGGGAAAAGACGCCACTGAATCACGCAGAAGTTGTGGCGTTTTTGAAATTTCCTAATTCCACATTCAAAAAAAATAATTATGTAAACTCTCGGCGATCGGACATGGACATCGGTTTTAAGATATATCGATTGATTGGGGATAGCCAAATACGATAACCACATATGCGACAGCCATTTAAACTCGCCTCTTCCTGAATAATTTATTTGAGATCAATTTGCATTCACTAAAAGTTGTAGACAGTATGCCTTCTGTCTTTATCACTGGCGCATCCTCAGGAATTGGCTTCCAGCTAGCGTTGGACTTTGCACAAAGAGGATACCAAGTATTTGCAGGTGCCAGATCAATCAATAAGATGGAACCTTTGAAAGAGCACGGAGTTGAGGTAATTCCATTTGATATATCTAGCACAGATTCAATTGTTGCTGCTAAGGAGTATATTGAGGAAAAAACTGATGGTGAGCTTGACATTTTGTACAACAACGCAGGGATTAGTGAATTGGGATCCATTTTAGACATTTCAAAGGAAAAACTCCAAAAAAACTTCGATGTGAATGTTTTCGGTGCCATTGAGACTATTCAGGTATTCAAGGACTTGATTTTTAAGAGTAGAGGAACTGTGGCTTTTACTGGGTCTGTTGCTGAATACCTCCCTGTTCCCTTCAGTTTCGCCTACTCTTCCTCAAAGCAAGCATTCGCTAGACTTGCAAGAACTCTAGCTATAGAGACCCAACACTTCGGAATTAAGATTGTTCTTGTGATCACGGGTAGCGTAGAGTCTTCTATATGGGATACCGAAGCCCAAATTCCTGAGTCCACAATCTATAAAGAAGATGGAAAACCGTTCTTGAAGGGTTTTACTGCCAGTCGCAAAACTCCAACTGCCGAGTACACAAAGAAGGTGATTACAGACTTAGAGATGATTATAAAGAAAAATTCTAAGGAAAACTACTTTGAGATCTTTGGTGGTAATGGTTACAATATGGCCTGGTTAGTGGGCAATACCCTACCGTTCGTTTGGGTCAAAACTCTCATTTTGAGAATGGTGGGGTTGGATGAACCTTTGAAACATGTTTCTGAAAACCTCCCAAAAAGGATTTGACGAGCTCTGTCAATATAACTGTCGCAATTAGTAAATCTTGTACTTTCTATCACTGTCTAGGTTTTCTGGTCTAATCAAGTGTGAGAGTTGGTAGGTTTAGGCAGACCCCTCACTCGTTATTGTATAACATATACCATGCTTTAACACCATCTCCCCCCTCCTTTGGATTTCCATTGGAATCGCACTTACCAACACCAATGACAAACTCCTCTACAACAGCAAATCCATAATGTTCATATACCTCCTTAGCATGAGCATCAATGCACTCCAGCATCGCAGGAACACCATCACTCTTTGCAAACTCAAGAAATGGCCTCACTAAGCTTGAAGTAGCACCTGTAACTGCTGGTTTTGATGGATCTTTGGCGAGTATAGTCAAGTGCCAGTGAGGTTTCGTGCCAAGATACTTCTTCTTCAACTCAGCGTACATGTCTTCAGCCTCCCTAAATGGTGGTATCAACGCCGATTCTGGGAAATTTGGGATCTTATGGGTTGGTGGAATCCAAACTGCTATTGAGGTATGCGTTGGATCGGATACAATATGCGCTCCTCCATCGTTCTGGAGTTGGTGAAGGCGTGCCTCAAAGTCAAGAGCATTCTGTTCAAGGGTTTCTTGGGCAGTGGTATAATAGTTGAAAGCATTCGGTTGAAATGCGCGTGCAATTAGCTGTGCAGTCGATTTGAGGTCTGTTACGGAGATGTAGCTCATAATGCTATGATGAAGAGAGGTTGGAGGCCAACGTTCAAGAATGATGCAGAAGGTGTATAGTTAAGTAAGTACTCATCCCAACTTGGGCACAAATCTCACATCCATGCACCAAAGGGTCTAGACTACTATAGTCACAACGTTAAGAAACTCGAGAACGAATAATCACACTATATGAAGTAGAATAAAATTGAGGAATCTGAAATTCTTCATATGTATGCGTTGCAAAATATAATCTATGTATACCCTCTCCATAAAGAGTACGAAGTGTCTTTGCATATTCGGTCTTATGATAGGGGATGCTTGCAACCATTTAATACTTCAAACAAGTAAATGCACTTTGGATACGCCCCAGTGTACTCGAATGCGGTACAAATTTACTGAACCAGAGTGTCCTGCTGCTGCCATTTAGTGATAGTTTAGCGCAGTAGGTATAGTCATTCAAAGAGTTACCAATCTCATGGGAACTCCTGTCATTGCATTCTGCATTCTGCTTATAACCATGTGTCCCACTTCTTCTGTATTAAATAAAGGTATCCCAAAGCTGCAAGAACAGCCACAGCACCAAGAATCATGACAAGATACCTATCCTTGATTCGCTTGTTTCTCTTCTTCATCGTCTCCCTCCAATATCGGCTCTCCCCCACGCTCACATTCTCAGCTCCGTACTTTTTCAGCTGATTGTTTTCGTCCAAATAGTACTGATCCTTCTCGCCTTCAGTGACTATCATTCCTTTGCAAAGCGGTGTCAGCATGTCGATGCTGTCCTGTGAATGACCTACCTCATCAAAGGCTTCTGTAGCATCCTGGCCACCATATTCAAAGAGAACCTCTGGGCCACCTGGATGAGACTGCACAAACGGCGTTACGTCGTAGACAGAGCCATGGATAACCATCCATAGATCAGTTGGCAATGAATGTGTTGCAATTTCCTCTTTCGTAAATAGAGGTCTCTCTGGTGACTGCTTCCTGCTGCGAAATGGCATTATGATATAGAGTTTATATAAAATGTGAATATACTTCCTGAAGTAATCTTCGATTTGGCCGCTGCTTGAGTTTTATTAGATGCTTTGTAGCTCAATTCCCGTCCCATAATCAATAAAAAAAAAAAAACAATGTTCAATACTCTACAAATCCCGCCTCACGTGATATTGGAAGTCTGGTTCGGCCCACATATCTTTCTGTCAGAATCGTTTGGCTGTCCTCGTTTTCGACACTTTTTTCAGGGAACGATAAATCCATTTTAACCTAAAAAACAACAAGGGATCACTCGACTCCTAGCTAGTTATCAAGAATGAGTAGAAAGGGTGATAAGAACCAAACCATCCTAAAAACTTTGCTAAAGGATCCACAGAACAACACATGTGCTGACTGTAAGACCGCATCGCACCCACGTTGGGCAAGTTGGAACTTGGGTATCTTTATCTGCATTCGTTGTTCAGGGATCCACAGATCTATGGGAACGCATATTTCCAGGGTGAAGTCTGTTGATCTAGACACCTGGACTGATGAACAGGTGCGTTCAATGGTTTTATGGGGAAACGCTAAGGCAAATGAGTTTTGGGAATCTGGTCTTCCAAATGGATATATTCCTGACGACAGCAAGATTGAAAACTTTATCAGAACTAAGTATGATCTTAAGAAGTGGAGCCAGTCCAAGACTGTTCCAAATCCTTCTACTTTGACAGGAGCTCAGCCCGTGGAGGAGACTGCTCAAGTGAAGCCCTCCCAACAAGAGCACAGAAGATCACTAAACGGTAATCTTTTGGACTTAGAATTTGGGGCACCTGTCCAGTCCAAGCCTTTTCAATCTACACAGTCATTACCATCTCCAACCCACAATCAACAGCAGCGTCAACAATCCCAACAATTCCACAATCCTCCACCACAGCAACGCCAGCAACCACAACCTCCACAACAAAACAGAGACAGACCAGAATTGAAGAAATCCATTCTATCCCTGTACTCTACACCGCTAGCAACCAACTCAACTCCAAACATCTCGCTTCAACAACAGCACCAGCAATTCAACAGTCATTCTTCTGCCTCGGTCAACCAACTAGGCTCTCTGAATTTTAGTTCCAACAATTCCTCCAACCAATGGAACAGTCAGACCTCATCCACAAGTACTTTGAACAACGCACATGCTGCCGCTTCAAGTCAATGGAACAGTAACAACCAGTGGTCCACAGTGAGCTCTCCTGGCCCCGCTGCTACTGCGAAACCACCTTACAGCAATGGTCTAGATGACGATTTGTTTAAGAATGTCTGGAAATAAATCGCATAATATGTAATATTAACTACACTTGTTAAGCTGTAGAATATTATAATTTAATCTAATGGCCACCAGTAGTTGGGAGGCCTACGTACACCTTGAAGGAGTCATAAATCAGCCACTGCAGACCAGTAAGAGTACCAATCATGGCAATTCTCACTGGAAGACCGTTCCAGAGACCAGCAAACCCAATCTGTTTGTAAATAGCGGCAGCTGTCTCACCTGTATTGTTGATCTTGGAAACCATCACATCTGCAGGATGAGAAACAGTGGCACATAAAATACCAGCAAGGTAGCCAGCAGTAAAACTGACACCAGTCTGTTGGAGACCTGAATACTCGTTCTTTGATTTTGGCAGCTTGTAGTAAATGTATTCCACAATCTTTTCAAAACTCGCAAACTTACACATGGTGTATGGAATTTGACGGAACCAAAGTGGTACAATGCCTTTGTAGAGACCAGCGTAGCCCTCTGCTGCAACAAACTTCTTCCAGCCATCAATCAATCCAGCAGAGTATGGCGGGATTGTTGTCTGGGTCTTCACTTTAATGGCTTCAAACGGACACAATGCGATATCAGCTAAGAACTCAGCAGACGCAGACGCACCCAAGTAAACTAAGGTCGAATAATTCTTGGTAAACTCTGGGCCGGCAAGGGCGGAGTACTTATCCTTAAAGAACTCATAGAACCCGTACTTACCTGCACCTTGGAACCCGTAACCAACAAATGTGGCACCAACACCTGTAAACAAAGCCAATGGGCCCTCCTTGCTAATTATGGTGCGGAATCCTTCAATGTTGGACTTGTAAAGTGCTGACTGAACTTGACGCCGACACTTGACGAGATCCAGTGGGGTAACAAAGGAATGCGTTGGGGCACAGGCTAGAATTCCTCCGACTGTGCATGTATAGTAATACTGTGGAGTGCCCGGTTGAATTGACATTTGTCTCTTATCGTGATAAAACTCTTCAATTGATGAGCTTGGTGCGATTTGTGGGATTGAAAACCTTAAATAGGATTGCTAGATAAGGGCCGTGTGGCCCGCGCGACAGTGGTACAATTTTTTGGTCTATGAGAGGCTGAAAGAGACAACAACAAAAATGGTACACATCGCACTAATGTTTCGGTCATGTCTTAGTTCAATTATATGTAGGTTCACACATACTGCGTCATAGGTTTGATTAAGGCCTTCTCATTAACGTTCTATGTCTTTTTTCCAAGGCTTTCGTTAACTTTTGACATCGCTTTGACACATCCGATTGTGCCACGGCACAAGACGTGCAGGTTGACCGTACCAAAAAGGAACAGTCCTAGTCGAAAAGAATGGTATAATCAAGGAATTGAGAACTGCCAAGTACAAGAAGGTGTGCCAGTGGTGTTCGGGTCAAGAAGGTTATAAATCGTGGTAATTGCACAAGGAATAACATAGAACACAAATTCGTTTGGTTAAAGTCTTCCTATTTATCTTCTAATATTGCACGCGCTGGCACAGAATATTTGACAAATCAGGAGGATCATTGATCGAAATGCCACATGAATTCAGGATCCACCAAATCCTGATTCTGTCTGGGTGCATCCAGGTGAAGTCAGTATCAGCCAAAGGCATATCAAGAACAATTAGCGCGACTAAACACCGCTCCGGAACAGGTCCAGATTCAGAAGGCCGCTCCGGAACAGGCGAAATGGCAGGCTCCGGGGTATTCCAGGAGCACACAAAACCTGAGATGAAATCAGCTTTAACCAAAAGGTCAGAGATATACACTTCCCCCAGCTATACCATCCGCTGCACTCTGACAACATCCTTCTCCTGGCTTCATTCCCGCTAGAAAAACGCTCCAAACAAGCTTCTGACTCATTGGTGATTAATGACCTCGCTGGCGGAAACACTGCAGGGATCTGCGGTGCTGGGCCAATCATCGTTTAGAATCAGTTCCGAGGCCAAGCAGATCGGATATCAAATTTTTTTTCATCTTAGCAGCTTTAAAAGGAGGAAAAATCTCTGAAAAATCCAAGATTTTTTTATTGATAAAGTTCCTCATCACACACTTTTTAAAACGACAAATACTTTAACTTTTTCCCCTCTGACACTCCAGAACCCCTCCCCAAGCGCATCATTATTATTATTTACAATCAAGAGAGAATCATCATATCTAGTCACAATGTGCTTCTAAACTGTCAACCCCAAAGAAAGAAAGTAAAAGATTAAAAAAAAGTTTTTAATTAAAAAAGTTAAAAAAAAGTGTTAAAGAAAGAAAAGTGTCCAAATTATATCAAATATAATTTCCAAAAAAAGATCCATCAAAATGTGTCCGTGAATTAAAGATCCCAAAGTTTCCGTCCAAAATGACGTCGTTATAGCCCCTCCCTAATTTAGAGTGTTTTTACCAATCAAGTTTTATCCAAATCAGAGTTTTATCATTATTGCCCAAGTGTTTTTTATTATCATCCAGAGTTTTTACTATTGCCATCTACTACAATGTCCGCTGCTACAAACCAATCTACCTTTTTAGAAACTGCCTCAGTTGCAACTTTGTTTGAACTGTTTGACACCAACATGTCCACTCAAGAGTCCTTCACTGGTTCTTCCTCTTTGGCTCCTCAGGAGTCTGAGTCTGCAGACTCTGCAAGACCAAGACAAATTCTTGGTGAGTCTGTCTTCAACCAATTTGTCAAGGCACAATCCTTTGGTGAAGAGTTCCCATTGGGCTTCGAGAAGTTGGACATCCCAGAATTGTCTCCTTCTGTTGGTACTGTCACTCCAATGCAATTGCATTCTTCCATTGTGGAGTCAGTTTTTTCTCCAGCCTTTGAAGATGCTACTCCAATGTTTGAGGATGTTGAGTTGGATTCTTCCAACTGGAAGTCTTTGTTTGAGCCAGGCGAGATGGATATTCCAGAAATCCCAACTGCCCCAGTTGTCAAGTCTGAGGTCACAGCAATGATCCAAGCTGCTCCAGTTGCTGCTGCTCCATACACTTCTCCAATCACCTCGTCCATGTCTTCTCCAGCTGAACAAGTCAAGCACTTCACTACAGAACAACCATCTGCTAAGCGTTCTTGCACTGATGCTGGCTTTGACATGTCATTGCCTTCAGTCAAGCGCTCCAACTCTTCTCCAATCACTTCTTGTCCTAAGCCACGCCCCTCGCAATCATTAACTCCAATTGTCGTTGACAACGAGGACCCTGTTGCTGCCAAACGTGCTAGAAACACTGAGGCTGCTCGTCGTTCAAGAGCTAGAAAGATGGAGAAGATGAGCGTGTTGGAAGACAAGGTCGAGGAGTTGACTGTCAAGAACACGCAGCTGGAAGATGAAGTTGCCAGATTGAGAGCATTGCTTTCCGCTGTTAGTCACTGAAGGCTCTTTGAATCGTTTATTCGAGTTTGAAGTTTTTAGTTCGTTTTGAATTTTGAAGTTTCGTTGCCAATAACATTGTTGGTTCTTTTTGATTACCAAGATTATAACAAAAAACAAAAAAAAAGATTTATGACATTTTATTAGATATTAATTATTGATAGTTGATGTAGCTTGTTCTTTGTGTCATGCATCTAAAAGCATGCCGCATTGTATTTCAAATTTCCGCTGACGTGTATTCCTGGGCTCTTCTGAGCTTCTATGTTCTTTCTCGCTCGCCGTAGCATAAGCATACTATGGAATGAATCAAGAGCAATCACAGCAATTATAATAATGTGGTATATAATCACAAGAACACTTTGTTTAATTCATTAAACTTTTTCAAGTTGGCACCTCCTTCTTTATCTTTCTTCGCTTAGTAACTGGGCCAGGAATCTTAGTATCAGTACTGGCATCTTCACACCTGATCAGCTCTTTTTCTTTCAACTCAATGAATTTTTCGAATTTCTGTAGGAACTTTGTGTTATTTCCCACCAATGATTTGGGTATAGAGTTCTCTCTCATGATCTTAGCATTCTTCAAAATATGTTTCAAGAAGGTGAGTAGTTCTTGACAATTTTTAAGATCAATGTCAATACCGTACTTGATTTTTGACTCAGACGGTAGACCTGAAATCTCCCTTCCATTCTCATCAACATCAGAAAGGATTTGAAGAGCAGTTAAAACCATGAGTTTGTTGAAGTTAGGAAACTTGAACTTTTTACTCACCTTGGTGAGAATCTCCAGCTCAATGATCTTGAACTGGACATCAATGTTAAAACATGTGAGAAAATTACCACCTATTACAATGGTATCCTTTGGAGTCCACACCCCATGGATCCAGCCACTAGGTATGATCATCAAGTCACCCTCGTTTAACTCTACCTTGATTCCCTGTTCTAGTCCACAGTTGGGCAGGAAATTCTCCTCATGGAACAAACTTCCTTTATCCTGTTTCATAACCCATTTGTGGTACTTCTTAAGGTTCATCTCAGTCGGTGGGAAGAAGATAAACTGTTTGGTGCCCTTGATGACCGTGTAGTACACAGATGTCCCAGCAAAGTCCAAGTGAAAATCGGTATAACTGTTCTCAACACCCATTAGACAGTACTTCGAAACCTTTGGTTTAGGATCGTTCCTCACAGCTTCGGGCCACACTTTATCTACCAAATCAATTTGCTCAACATACGTTGGTCTCTTAACTCCCTTCCCAATGGGACAGTGGCTAATTTCCAAGCTTAAAACGTTCAGGATCCGTTCCCGATTCTTTGACTGGAAGTAGTTCTTCCATTCTTCCACTGTCATCGACTCGTTTTCCTGTGTGAGAACATTCATTACTTCAATCGCATAATCCGGTTCCAGGTCCCTCACAAGATCATCCAATGTGAATCTGGGGACATGAAGGCCCAATCCTTCCTGGTTTCCTGCTGCAACTTTCACTGGGCGCGGAATCTTCGTCTTCATAGCATACTCCAAAGTCAGTTCCTTTCCGCTTAACTCTATCACCTTAGTGTTTTCATTCTCATCACTAGGTTGCCAACTTTCAAACAGTTTGATGTATGGATGCACAATGTTAGAGCCATCTTTGAATGAGTTGAGCACGTCTCCATCATTAAGAGCCACATAGTTGATTTCATTACGTTTCCTCGAGCTCACACGCTTGTATTGTATCTGGAGTGCCTTGGGGTCAGCAGTGGTACAAGTAGGACAGTGGTACCTTACTATTCGTGACACATCGTCATCTAAAAGATTGACGCAATGCAGGTGATACCACTTCTTGCAATGATCACATTCAATCCAGCTAACATCAGTCCGAGTGTTGTGCTCACTTGAGCATCTTGGACAACTCGTGGAACCTTCTACGCTCTTGGATGGCATATTGAAGTGCAAAAACAAGGGTGCTTCCGAAGATTTGTATATATGTTTAAGACAGGGAAGTGACCAGTCCAAGTATTGAGGTGTCTGGGTGTTTTCATGACTTCGCGAAAATTTGATCCAATAATGAAAAATCCAACGATCAACAATAAAGAAGAGCAAGGACA
This sequence comes from Barnettozyma californica, assembly GCA_023627795.1. NCBI lineage: Eukaryota > Fungi > Ascomycota > Saccharomycetes > Phaffomycetales > Phaffomycetaceae > Barnettozyma > Barnettozyma californica. The sequence goes on along the minus strand of JAMAIE010000002.1, from coordinate 495,301 downwards.
GCAGGAGAAAATCATATCAGCGTTCACTGAACCAGGATGTTATCACTATTCGGCAAGAGAACATTCTCCACTTCAACACGTATCCTAAGTGACTCCACTAAGTCTCTTTACGGATTCGCTCATGACAGTGTTTCCGCTGCTCAAAGAGAACACGAACAGGTGAAGGTTCCTGTGGCCAACAAGTTTGTCAGAAGATTTGAGGAAGCCACAACATATGACCCATTCGACTTTTCCATGGCCAAAATACTTCTTGATAAAAAGTCAAAACAAGATCAATACAGCAAAACTACTTTTGACCGCAGAAGATTGAACCCACTAGATTACTACACTAACCCAAAATACTTGTCTGAGTATCTCACCAGTACAGGAAGAATCTTATCCAGAGATGTTACAAAGCTAAGTTTGAAGAATCAGAAGAGATTAGCAAAGTCTGTGAAGAGAGCCAGAAGTGCAGGTCTATTGAGCAGTGTTCACAGAGATATTGATTTCTTGAATTTCAAAAGGAACAGCTAATTTTGTCTCCTATAAACATCTCTGAACCGTGTATATATTAACTTTCATAATCTGTTTATTTTTGCATTTATCATTATAGTAGTGAGTTGTCTGGCCCAATGAGCTCTATATAGACATCAGTTCCCAAGCCAAAACAACTCTGGAGATCTAATTTCCCCCCAAACTGCTCCACATAGGCTTTAGTCAATGGTAAGCCATAGCCCATACCAGCCACTGTGTTCAGGTCCTCTCCCGGCATTATGTTGTCATGCATACCACCGTCTTTCTCAGCTTCCTCCACTGATGTGAATGAGTAATCAAAGATGTGATTCTCGATCTCTGAAGGAATGCCTCCACCTTCATCTCTAAATCTAATTCCTAGGCTTCGCTTGCCATCGTCAGTTGTGTTCTCCACAATAGTTACAAGCACTGGTTTGTCGGCCTGATTTGTTTCAATATGCGCCCTCATACTGTTTTTCAAAATCTCAGTGAAAATGTATTCCAAATGATGGCCAATATATGGGAAAGTAATGTCCTCACCAAATTCAATTTCCACAGGAACGGTCTTATAGTATTTGATAAATGTCATATCGTTTACAAAACCAGCATAGATGTTAATCAGTTCAGAAATCTTCAACTTACGATTAATGATACCAACATGGTCACTGTCTGGTCTGTCAATAGACTGAATGAAATTTGTGGTCATTGTCTCCATGTTGATCTTATCACTAAAGTGCTCGTTCAAAAACTCCACAATTTGTGGCTTGTCAAACTCTGGAATGGATCCACTCACCTCCTGAAACCCTGTAGATAGGGATGGAATTGCATCTCTATGAATGTCAGCAAACTTTGTCAGTGCATCATGAATTTTCCAGTCATCGAAGTTCTTGGAAGCTTTGATCTCCTTTGTGGTCTCTAGAAGAAGTTGTAAAGACTTCAAATATAAGTTGTATGTTTCTGAAATGTGAGGGTTCAAAACTACCAGGTACGGTAGGGCTCTGAATGCTGACAGTCTCTTGGTGTTGTAAATTATGAGGTAGTTTATCGTCGCAATTGCGTTCGAATTGGGGTCCTTTCTTGCAAGTTCAATCAATGAATTAAGCGTTATTTGAGGAATTCTATAATGTGAATATTGAGTGATAAGTCTCTCCAGAGAAGACCTGACGTAGTACTCCTCTTTGAATGACAAGCCAGGAGGGTGTAAATGATGTTGCAGCTTAGAGCGTGACAGGGGCTTCGCCGAAATATGGAGCATCCGTACCACTGGGATATTCCGTCTGGCGATGAGCGAGATAGATCTGCTGGAAATCAGCGCCTGAAACGTCATCATGTACCCTATATCTGGTCAGTTACAGGTGATTAGGAAATTAATTAATGACACCTCTCTAGGGAGAATAGCGAGCGATAAACAAAAAATAAAATAAAAAAAAAAGAGTGTGTGACGTCGCCCACTCATTTTGTTCCAAAATTATGTAACACACTAAGTATGTTTTATATAATCATCATCGGAACCGGGATGCCGATGTATCGAAACCGACGGTTAGTTATCAGTTCTAAGTAATTGGCTTCCGAAATCAAGCAGGTCAAGCTTGAGATGTTAACAGATAGTAGGAATCGATAGATTTTCGGAATACAGTTGAATGGTCTGCAGCTGAAGCTGTCTTTCATTAATTGCGAACCCTTTGAGAATGCAATGTACATGAAGATCTTCTTCATAGTGGCCAGCAAAATGTAGCATGATGCCATGCCGCAAAGTACATAGCATATCGGCGGTCTGGGTCCGCTAGAGGTGTTCCTATTCAAATATAGTCATTGAATCTCCGTGCTCCCTACGCAAGCCTTATCGGTGTAAAAACAAATTCATAATGCTCTGAGTCCGCGACTTTTTGGGCCCTGACCAAGACTGTAAAACAATCAATCACCCTTCCAATAACAAATGGCATTAATTTTCTCCTCATTCAAAAGGACTCGCAGAGCTTATAGCTCTGCCAGTAAGGCGTACACAATTGCAACACACGTCATGATCGCACGTAGGAAGCGAAGGAGAACTGGGTGGGCTGACTCTTTTTCCTTCCATTGGTTGGTGGCGTGCATCATCAACGAACGGCACCATGCACGCTGCCTGCACAGTCACAGTTTTCGGCTCAACCTACGGGTTACAGATCTTTCCAGCCTGGACACTAGGCGGAGATTTCCACCCGGGATTTGACTTGCTGCCCAGAAAAAGTCAAACTGCACCAAGTATTTTTTCGGTATCTTTCGCTAAAAGCCGTTGGCTCAAATATTGAAAAAAAGAAACGCGCCGTGCATTAGGTGAGATAACAAAAAAAAACTTTCTACTCAATCTCACACAACTTGAAGATGTAGGAGTTCCCCAGTGAGCGTTATCTCTTACTTCGTTTATCCCAATCCAATATTTATACGACTCCAGTTTCCTGGTCTCTGAACCCCACATTTACCATCATCACTCCAGAGACAGATCTTTCCCAAGACCAAAATGAGGACATCGTCTGACGTGAAGCTTGAGGACCTTGAAAAGGGTTCCACCGCCATTGAACAGGAACTGTATCTTGATGATTCTTCTCAGATTGGCGATCAAACAACAAGCAAGCTGTCATTCTTTGACAGAATTGCAGTGGCCCTGAATGCTGAGAGTAAGGGAATTGAAAAAGTTGAGGAACATGAGAGAAATGCTAATGAAGGTATTCTTGAAGCCTCGTCAATGTGGTTTTCTGCTAACTTGGTCATTGCTGCCCTTGCACTAGGTATGCTTGGTGGTGGTGTGTTTGGCCTTTCTTTCTGGGAGTCCGCCTTGACCATTATCTTCTTCAACATTTTGGGTTTGTTTGCCGTCGCCTTCTTCTCTACATTTGGTCCTGAGTTTGGTCTAAGACAGATGGTAGTTTCCAGATTCTTGGTTGGTGATTATGCTTGCAGAATCTTCACTTTTATTACTGGTCTTGCGTGTGTTGGTTGGGGTGCTGTCAATATTATGGTTTCTGCCCAACTGTTGAACATGGTGAATAGACCACATTCATTGCCACCATGGGCAGGTTGCTTGGTGTTGATTGTTGCCACAATCATTGTTACTATGTTTGGATATAAAGTTGTGCATGCTTATGAGAAGTATGCCTGGATTCCTAACTTGATGGTTTTCCTTGTTATTATTGCCAGATTGAAGATTTCAGGTAATTTCGATGCTGGTGAGTTCTCCTCTGGTTCTGCTACTGCTGCAGGTGTCTTGTCATTTGGTGGTGCCATTTTCGGTTTCGCTACTGGTTGGACTACCTACGCTGCAGACTACACTGTCTTTATCAGAAGAGACTACTCAAAATTGAAAATCTTCACTGCCGTTGCTATTGGTTTGTTTGTTCCACTGGTATTCTGCATGGTCCTGGGTGCTGCATGTGTCTCTGGAATCAACAAGGACCCTATCTGGGCTCAGTACTATGAAGAGCACCAGAATGGTGGTTTGATCTTTGCCATTTTGTCAGTCAATTCCCTAGGTGGATTTGGTCAATTCTGTTCGGTTGTTCTTGCCCTGTCCACTGTTGCTAACAACATTCCAAACATGTACTCCATTGCCTTCTGTGCCCAAAACTTGTGGTCTCCAATGGCAAAGGTTCCAAGAATTGTCTGGAGTGTTGCCGGTAACTTCTTGACTATGGCTATCTGTATTCCAGCCTACTACAGCTTTGAGACCGTGATGGACAACTTTATGAACATGATCGGTTACTACTTGGCCATGTACCAGGCCATTGCCTACTCTGAGCACTTCATCTACAGAAAGGGTTCATTCGAGAACTACGACAAGGACGGATGGAATGACAAATCTAAATACCCAAAGGGTATTGCAGGAACAATTGCCTTTTGCTTTGGTGTCTTTGGTGCTGTTATGGGTATGTCTCAAGTCTGGTACACTGGTGAGATTGGTAAGTTGATTGGACCATACGGTGCGGATATTGGTTTTGAGTTGTCGTTTGGCTTCGCTTTTGTTGCTTACAATATTACCAGACCACTTGAGATAAAATACACTGGTCGTTAGAGTATAGCTGTCGTTTTTTGTTTACATTATTGGATTCATGATTTAAAGGAAATTTCATGGTTTTGGTTGTTGTCTGTAGAGAACTGTGATTATGGGTGTATGGGTGTCTATGTCATTACCCCCTCGGAACTGAGTGTCTTATCAGTTACTCAACACAACTGGTCGGAATTCGAAACTATAATTTTCCCTGATAAGAAAGATTCCTTAATTGTAAGAAAGCGCGTTGTCCTTTCAACCACGTTTCAAAAATCCTCAAAATATAAATACAACCACTCTCACTATCAGAAGCGTTCGAAGCATTGAAACAGAATTTATGATGCCAACGGGAACTGACCCAACTCACATCTGCAAAATGTATGTACCAATAGCGGCTAGAGCTGGAGCGTAGGGGGTTTCTACTACGCCGCCACCCTCGCTAACGGTGTTCTGTTTTTTTTTTTTTTTTTTTTTTTTTTTTTACACATTTGACAGTTATACTAACAATAGCACAAACAGCCCAATCTCACCTCGGCAAGCTTTGAAGCTCGGACCAAGCGCTGCATGGGAGAAATTCAAGTACCAAACAAAGTCACTAAGCAATAGAAACAACCCTGTTGAGGCCACAACTTACTCAAACGCAGCTGTGAATGGTCATGGGCATGGTTCTAGATTTAACGGAGGATATGTGTTCAAGTTTGGTAGCAATGGCGAGATATTCGTATCGTTTGGAAACTCTATTGAGGTATGGGACTGGACACCGTCCAGCTTGCAGGTTAAGCAATTGGAATCTGGCGGTGTGATACTGGATGAGCAGGATGATTTGTTGAATGATGGATTGTATCTGGTTGCGTCCCTTACAGATTTGTTGCCGAATGATACGATCCTGGACTTTGAACCGATCGAAATAAATCAGTCTACCAACAGCTACACCATTTTGATTACCTTGAGACGAGAGGGGGAGATCATCTTTGTTATCAAGAGAATTGGTCAATTCTTTGAGGAGGAGGAGGAGGATGAACCTGCTGGAAAGTACATTATTCTTCCACCTTCCATCCACGGATTTGAGCCTTTCGTGATCAAGGCCTCATCCAAGAAATTTTTCGGGATTTCGACGAATGAGGGATCTTTAACGATATTTGATCAGACTAATTCTCAGCCATTGTCGTTGAACTTGAATGCCAAGATGGTTAACGGCAACTGCCTATTTGATATTCAGGGAAGATTGTTGGCGTACGTCCCACAGGAATCTGATGATCATAACAAGAAAGATATGGTGTTAACAAATATCAATTTCCCCAGCTATAATCGCTCCGTCTACTCGAGAGTCATGGAGAATTTGAGCAACACAGCAATTGATGGATTTTCCAAGATCTCAAAGAATATTCACAACATACAGAATTCTAGTCAGGCAGAGCTCAAAGAGAACTTGAAGATATACTTGTCGAGTTTGATGAATGTTCGCTCATCCTCAACTAGTAAGGCACCGAAGGTGATTCTGATTGATTTGGAATCTTTACAACAGCTGGCCTGTTTCCAACCACCAAATGGAATTTCTTGTCTGTCCTTATCTCCATTCAACTCGCACCTTGTTACTATCAACTCACGCGGCAATCAGATCTACAAATGGGATATCACAAAGATCCCAAATGAAATTGACCTAATTGATATCCAGGTTCGTGGTAAGACAAGCTCTATTGTTAAACAGGTACATTGGTATTCAAGCAATGTTTTCCAGATCGTGACTGCTCAGTCGGGTTCAATACATTGTTTTTTTTCAGACTCTACATCTAAGAACTGGGTATTGCCGAATCAGGAGATCTCATTACTTGGAAGGATGAAACCCATGACCGATGTTAACATCACAACTCACACTCTTATGGCTAAAAGTCGAAGCACGAACGATGTTTATCTGGTTGATTTGTCTGGCGGGGTCAACACAAAGTACCAAATCCCTTCCACACCTATTCCAAAGTCGCTTCTGCCTGATTATATCCCTACTGCTCCTGTGGATGAGATCACATTCAAGAGACAGCAAAGCCGAAGCAAAAAGAAAAGTAAGTCCTCCTTATCGCAGGTCGAGATTGAGACGTGTCAATTAAGAGATCCTTTGGTAAAGAATAAAAGGTTTGAGTTTGCCACCTATGACTTTAAAACTAATGGTGGGGGTGCAGATGATTCTGTTCAGTATTGGAGCGTTTATAAGACCTTTGGACATGACTTTACGAACGGCGTAAATATCAAGACGATGGATATTGCTGGGAAGAAAGCGCATACCAATGGAGATGTGGTTTTCCAAACCTCTGGTGAAGAGGAACTGGAGCATGCACTGCGAAGTGTGATGGTTAAGGAACACTATGAATGACTACAACGATTTTGAGACTTTGGTTTTCAGTTTGCGATACTTTAATAGCTAATTTTTTATACGTTTTTTGTGTTTTTTCGTTGCTGCGTGTCTGGAGACACTGATTTCAAGCATACTTGCTCATCTCAATATATGCCCATGGAACTCAGACTGCAGTATATAGTAAAATTCATTGATTATATCATTCCATTACCAAATGCACACCAATTGTCGTATCCTCAAACCCAACCAAATGCAATGTTTTCTGAATGAATTCCTCACTGATCCCATGAGTATACTTACTTAGAACAATTTTAATAGTTTCCAAACAAGGGAAATCGACACGGTTGATAGTAAATTCATAGTCTACATCATCTTCAAAATCAACAGCTGAAAACCAAAACTCCACAACCTCAACCTTATTTTGTTTGTCCAGTTTCACTGTCCATTTCGTACCTTCAGATTCCTCTGGGAAATCACTCAGGAAGACCTTCAACTTCTGTAAATTGGGTAATTTGAAATGGTTCGTAAAATCCAAGAGTTGAGGATACTCAAAATCAGAAGGATATCCAAACCTTCTTCGACCACCATCATCACGGTTAAACAAAACTAGCTCGCTTAACACATCAAACTTCAAGGGAAATCTCTCTGAGCCTATAGAGTCATCTAATCTGATGCAGGTTGGCCAGTCAAATAGATGGAGCTTCTTCAAATTTGGAAAAGTGGTAGAAATGAGATAAGCATTCTCCAAAATGGAGTAATCATCAGTCTGATGATCTCCATACAGGATGATCGTGTCTAGTGATGGTAGATTGAAATATTTCATCAGGTGTTGATTCGACCTCGATTGTGTAATATTTTCTGTGTTGATTATTAGCTTTTTCAAATGTGACAAAGTTATTTTGTTGTTTGCTTCAATATCTGGTGTTGATTCCAGTTGATCAACTGTGTAATCCGTCCCTATGTGGCCAATTGTAAGCTTCATTGTTTCAATTTGGATGTTGTCCAGTTTTTGATATCCGTGAAAAGGCGGTAAGTTATTATCACTATAATCAATCTTTGTGCAGTGGAAATGTATCACCTGTGGGTTTCTTATAAGGAAATCCAAAACAAAATCGTCAAAGACTATGGACGGTTCAGTATCAGTGTATTCAAAATCGACACACAGAGCCTGCAATGATGGGCATCTAAATTGATGGATATTAAAGGCAAGGTTCTCAGAATTGTCTGGCCTAATGTTTGGAGACCAGGTGATATGAAGACTTTGTAACTTTGGGGTATCAATCAGCTGAATCTCAACTGCGTCAACGTAGTGAGCTGTTCTAAAGGCAATCCTCAAATCAGTTAAGTTTGGCAGTCGCAGGTTCTCAAAACAATAGATCGAATTCTCTGTGTCATAATCCAAAAACTTCAATGAAGGGATATTAATGTCACCTAGCGAAAGTATTCGAACATCATCGCGGTTGACGAATCTAGTGGATAATTTCAACTCTTCCAAATTGGGGAACATCACTCTCTGAGAGTCAAATAATCCCTTAATTTCAGGTCGAAGTTCCATATTGAGTGTCTTCAATCCCTCAAACCTAAATCCTTCAAGCGATTGAAAATACTCATCCACAGAAGACTCACCCACTGGTTCAAAATCACCAAATGTAAAGAAGCTTTCTTCAAGATAGATTCCATCATCTAGGCTCAATGGTTTCTGGGCATCCCTTAACTCAGCCCTATAATAATCTTGGGTGCCTCTAAACTGTTGTGATGCCATCATGCCATGATCAACGACATATGTATAGTTCTCACGGAAGAATTTCTCAATCTCTGTATGCCTTGCGCAAATCTGAGAGGATTCATGAACCTCAAATAAAAAAATCGTGTCAAACCCTGGAGCATTGACGCCATTAGCAACCGTCGGAGCGTTGAATAGATCCTCCAGTTCCTGTATCCTGTTATGGATGCGTTCTTCTGAGTCAAAATAGGTAGATCTCTCCGAGCCCAAAATGACTAGTGTGAACAGTGTGGGGTCTATAGGAATGAAGTTTATAATGTCTTCAATACCAAGATGACGAATCGTGCCAACTTTGAGTTTAGCTGGAAGACTGTCCCACTGCGCAAACCCCATGATCTCTTCCGTTTCGAATGAGGCTAGTTGTTTGTTAGTATCAAGTAAATAAGTAAGTAAATAGGTGATAATTGGTAGGTAACACACCAATATTTCACAAAAGAAAAAATCTACACCAAAACAAATACAAAAATTGAAAGAGTACAAAGGCCTTTGAGTAAAAGGATGTGAAGGTTCCATTCGAACCAGCAGATGTGTCTTCACTTGAAATTAAAATAAAAAAATCTTTAATAGTTGTATAGTTTATCAACAAAATCAGGACAAAAACTTCAAACAAAAAGGAGTCCATCTAGAAAAGGCCAGCTTTCAATCAGCACGAGGTTTCCTTTGTCAGTAGTAGATAGCAAAAATGTATTATTTCACATGTTGATGTTCAGACTCTCAATGAGACTCCTGGCTTCATTCTCAAATCTCTTGTCGTCTTCATCAGAAGGTGGTGAGGAAACTTTGTTGTTGTTGTTACTGCTGTTAGGCGAATCCGAATGATCAGCGTGGAACTTCTTAACCACAGCATCAAGTTGTTTCCCAAATGGAGACGGCGACTGATCACCATTTTCAGACTGCTCCACGTTCTCGTCGTTTCTGGTTGCGTTCTCTTGTCTCTTATTCTGACCAGTAGGAAATCGATCATACCTCACAGTCAAGGGTCTTCCTTCAAAATTGAACCCATTGAACATTTCAATAGCCCTTGCAGCACTTTCCTCATTAGAAAAATTGGCTATAGCAAACCCCTTAGATGAGCCATCATGATCAGTGGGGATCTCAACACGAAAGATCTCCCCGGCACTACGTAGCAGGTCCTTCAATGAGGTCCATTGTGTGGTATAGGGAATGTTCCCAATAAACAACTTCTTCCTATCAACGGGGTCGGTGATGTTCTGGTACGGGTATTGTCTCAGGGACTTGAGGACACGAGGTGAAACAACAGAAGGAGAGGTGAATACAGTGTTTATGGCATTGTTTGTTGCTGCTGGTGGAGGGAGAAAAGCAGTTGGGATCTTGAAGCCATGCGCACCCCTGTCTAGCCCTTGTGCTTGTCCTGCAGATGGTGGCATTGGTGGCATCATGGGCATTGGAAACAGGGGAAAAAACTCTGGTGGACCCATTGACGGGTAGGATCCAGGAATCTGTACAGCTGTAGGTGGACCACCACCTGGCAGGGAAGGGGTTATAAGGTAAGGGGATTGAGACGGGTTGTAAAAAGGGTAAAGAGGAGCACCAGAATGATGGTTGAGTTGCTGCTCAGTCCTGGCAACAAGGATCAATCCCAGATAGCGGGCACCATCTAGCTCTTCAGCCACTATCTGGGCAAGATCTGGTGAGGTTAAGGACACCGTACATGATCCTGGCAATACCTTGATGTTGAGAATAGCCTCCTCTGGGATCCCACTGGCCAGAAGGAGTTGTTCTTTTACTTGGCGCCAGCGCACTCCTGGTGGCAGGTTGAGTATATGCACCACGAAGGTAGTCCCGCTGCTCATTTAAAGGCTTGATTGGGTGGCCCTTTTCGGTTGCTGAGGGGTGGATCAATGTGTCTGATATGAAGACAAAATGAATAAATTTATCTCCGAATTAATTGTATTGACTAAACACAACGCTATACACAATACATAAAACCTATCTATCTTCTGCTGCCCTTGAAACCCCTTTTGTCCTTGCCATGGCCGTGGCCTCTTCTGTGTCTTGGTTTCTCATTCAAACCCTCAGCAGACGCAAGACCAATCTCACGCGCAAGAGCAGTACCCAAGTCAACACCAAATTTCTCTACACGGGCCAAATCCTTCTCAGCCTTAACCACATCCTCCTCAGTGCCAAACTTCTTAGCTCTAGCAATTCTCTTAGTGAGCAAGTCAACAGCAGCAGCCTTACGTTCCTCAGGGGTCAAGACTTTCTTCTCTTCCACCTTCTGGCCCTCGTCATTTTCCTTACTCTTCTCACTCTCTGCTGGTCCCTTTGCTTCCTCATCAATCTCGAGCAACTCCTCTTCAGCTGAGGCAGTACTTGGTGCTGTGACTGGCTCCTGGGTGGTCTGGTCAGTAACAGATGTGGCCTCAGTTACAGCAGGCTCAGCCTCAGCAGATGTACCATCAGCAGCAGTAGCATCAGCCTTCTCTAATCTGGCAATCAAATCTGACTTAACACCATTGGTTGGGAGTCCATTGGCCTTTAACAGCTCTTTTAATTGGGCAACAGTCTGTGTGGAGTATGTGCTCATCAGGAGTTCTTATTGTAATGCGTTTTCTATGGAATTGAGTCAAAATCAGTGGTGATAGTGTTTTCCGGTGTAATTTACAGACAGAAATGGATAGTTATTATGCTTGATTACAGAAATTCCGTCGTTGTTGTTGTTTTTGAACACGCGCTGGGCTCCGGTTTGGCGTTTCGATGTTCAAGAAAGACCCAACAGTGTTTTCTTCGCGATTTCTGCAGGGCTTCAAATTGCGGAAGCTAATGCGTAATCTCTCTACTCGGTCAAACCTATAAACATTTTCGTTTCAGGGCATCTATCGATAATTCTATATATGTGCATTCAGTCATTAAGTATAGTTACAGCAGGGGAGTAAAGTTCATTCCCTTACCCATTTCATACAGTTCAAGATCAAGATTCGGGATACTCAAATCTCTAAACAGCTTCTCCAAATCGGAATCATTTGATACATCCACTCCATCGTGTCTCAATCTGAACATTCGCGAGTCATTCTCACCACCTGCTGAGCTTATTCCAAAGCCAGTCCTTCCGTTCTCAACTAGCTCCAAGAACGTGGGTGGTGCATTTGATAAGGGAAAGTACTTGAACTCAAGCACCTTACCAGCAAATCTCAACTTCACAATTTTAGTCACTTCTTTATCTGCATCCTTCGGAATCATGGGCAGAAGTGGTGTAAATAATGACTCTTTTGAAATTTTGGTGATTTGGGTTCCAACCAGTGGATACTCGTTCAAAATCACCTCATGGAATATTTCGCACAAATTGTAACAATTCGCATCAAACCCAAAATCCTTGACACAACAGCCCATAAGTTTGCAGAACAGGTTGTTTGCTTGCGTGTCGTTGAGATTCATCACTTCCGTGGAGTTAAATCCCAGTGATTTCAGAATCTTTGATATCGTCGATGGGTGGTTCAATTTCTCTGATAAGTAGGAAATAGACTCCTTAGATATGTCCTGAAAGAATCTTTCAAGGACAAAGGATATAGATGCAGTTACGATGGACTGGCCCAATATGAAAAGATTATGCTCATGGATGGCAGGTGAGTTGTCAGAAAGAAGTAAGCATGTCTTCGAATTCTCGATTGACTTGAGCAACTTCTTTTTTGAGTTTGATTGGGGCATAGTAGATGGGGCTCCTGTGCTGAGTAAGGGGATGGATAGTGGTGTGCTTACGCTTGTTGGTATTAACACAGACTTCAACGAGGGCAGCTGTGCTGACGCGTTCGGTGAAGTGGCCAAAGAGTTTGACATTGTTGAAGAGCTGGAACCACCATCAGATGTGAAGTTGTTGCGGCTTATGTTGCCCTTGTATGTATTCAAAGGATGTGTACTCAATAGAAGGCGATCGTTAAGGCTACTGCCACTATCACCACTATTATCATTGTCATGGTTGAAAAGATGTGATGGACCCAACAACGGAGTGCTGCCTAGCGATGATGTGTTGCTGAATAAGGACTCGTTTGGATTCATCACACTAGTAGGCCTAGCTTTCTCATCTATCACAAATCTATTGTAATTTACCCTGGCCCTACTTGATCTCTTCCGATTTCTTCTCACACTCTGGACAGCAGCTCTAACCAGCTTATCAAAGTCGCTCAGTGTCTCCGGTGGGAACCCAAACTCAATTCTTAAGAGTTCTGCTATCTGACTAATGTTCTGATCTTGTTCACTGGCCTTTTTAGAGCTGAGGTTGAACCTATCAATAAGCTCCAGCCTTCTGTTGCTAAACTCCTTCCATTTGACATCATCAAGGAAATTCAGCTGCTCCCGAATGGCACTCGTTACACCCTGACCCGAACGTTTAGCCTCAGTGGGCGGCATCACTGATCTAGCTCTTGGACGACTGGGATCAGAGAGAGAGAGGACTGTCAATGTAATGAATATGCATCATAATTTGAGTAGACAATCAGTTCATTCGCGATTCAATTGGGCGCTAAAATATTCCGGATCTGTTTTGCGTGGGGGTAATCGGAGACACTAAATCGGGGAATTAATCTGAGTCATTTTTTGACAGATGTCCGGAAAAAAAAACTTGCATGCCATAATGCAAACTACCTGTGGAAGTTTACCAAGGTAGTGGTCAATATTAGTTTATTAAGTCCGCTCTCAATAGATACATTTATATATAGCTTGACATAAGCTCAAAGCTGCGGAACCTAAGAGATCGGTTCTGTGAAAAATTAGTGGCCAAAATAAGTAATGGCAAATGCAACTTTGCGCCGGGGTTGAACATACCTTATATATATAGCTTTTTCAAAAAAATGCATAGTGAAATACCTTGTGGTTCATAAATATCCTTCAGGTGGCTTTTGAGTGACTAGAACGTTACTCAGTCGAAGGTATGTATCGCATAAAACTGAATTATACAAGTAGATGAATGGATAGATTTCTATGCATAATCGGCTTTACCATCGGACCAGATCCAGTTTAAAACTTGATAATTTTACTAAAATTTTATTCCAAAAGTAGAAATGACTTTATTTCTCAGAGAAACACATTTCTCACCAAAGAACCCATATTCATTTGGAAGGAGCATATGCGAGTCAAGATAGCACTCGCAGACTAGCGATTTTGTATTACCAGTTAGAATACGCCATAAGCTTGTTTCAAAAAATGTTTAGATAACACACTGATGAGGAGGGATTCAATGCCCAAACAAACTGATCCGTTTCATCCACTTCACAGGAATAATTACAACGACTGTAAAGGAATCACTACATAGACAGGATCTCGTAAATACTAGAGGCATCGTGGTGTAAACAACTGGACTTGTTCAAGATGTAAGCTTAAATGAGTTGCTCAAGTAGTCGAAGTTATCATAATCAAGGGCAACTTGGCCGAGTGGTTAAGGCGAAAGATTAGAAATCTTTTGGGTTTACCCGCGCAGGTTCGAATCCTGCAGTTGTCGCCATTTTTTTTTTTTTTTGCTTGAAGGACTTTTTAAGGGTGTGGCTGAACTGTGGGGATGATGGTTTAAACAACGCGCAAGAGCATGGGGGAGATGCTAGAAAAACCAAACATCTACATTAAGAATCTAAAATAATCCTCAATGAATATAGACCGCATAAACTAGTTTAATGTATTGAACTCTGAATGGGTTGTTCCGACGATTTTTGCTCTGTGGGGATCACCCAAGGCCTCTGGTGACAAGAAAAAAAAGTCGAAAACTCAAAAAAAGTGATAAAAAAAAACAAACGTGTACCAATCAACAATCCAAACTTTATCAACAGCTACTCTTCAAATCTTGCAGACAGTTTAATATAGAGATCATACTGCCTTTATTACACCTGAAAGATTTAAATTGAGCTGACAAGCATTTCCCTGTGAACAAGCTTCTTAAATACTTTCCTCGGATTGACTCAAATTGTATTCTCCACCAAAATGTCACACCCTATCTCCAATCTATCATCTGCATTGAAGAATGTTCACATAACTGAGCAACAGCAGCAGCAGCAGCAGCAGCAGAATCAACAGCAGAGTCAACAGTTCGGGCAGCCACAGCAGATGCCATCATCGCATTCACAACAACAGAGATCTCCACTCCATAACTCACTATTGCAACAGAATTTGAACAATTCATCTGAGTCGCGTATCAGTAAGTTCTTTAAGAACCAACCTATGGAAGGCTACACTCTATTTAGTCACAGATCTGCTCCAAATGGTTTTAAGGTTGCCATTGTGTTGAGTGAGTTGAATGTTGAATACCATACTATTTTCTTAGACTTCAACAAAGGCGAACAGAGGGCACCTGAATTCGTTTCCATAAATCCAAATGCCAGAGTTCCTGCTTTGATTGACCACAACAACGATAATCTTTCATTATGGGAGTCCGGTTCCATCACTTTGTACCTGGTGCAAACATACTTGAAGCAGTTTGGCGAGTGTCCAATATGGAGTGACAGCGTTGCTGAACAGTCACAGATCACATCTTGGGTCTTCTTCCAGACATCTGGTCATGCTCCAATGATTGGACAAGCTTTGCATTTCAGATACTTTCATGTTCAGCAAATTCCTTCTGCTGTGGAGAGATATACCGAAGAAGTGAGAAGAGTCTACGGTGTTGTTGAAATGGCTCTTGCTGAAAGAAGAGAAGCGTTGATTATGGAACTAGACGTGGAGAACGCTGCTGCATACTCTGCTGGTACCACTCCATTGTCCCAATCCAGATTTTTCGATTATCCAGTCTGGCTTGTCGGCGAGAGAATTACTATTGCCGATCTGGCTTTTGTTCCTTGGAACAATGTTGTTGATAGAATCGGAATTGATTTGAAGTTGGAGTTCCCGGAGGTGTACAAGTGGACTAAGAATATGATGAGAAGACCAGCTGTGATTAGAGCTTTGAGGGGTGAATCCTAAATTCACCACTAACTTCAACAGTTTATGAATTGAAATCACTTACGAATTCGAGATGAAGTGCTCTTGTATAGCCTGAGAAAGCACAATCCTGATCAAAAGGAATAAAAGTCTAATCTCTGATTGCGTTACTGTGACAGCGCCTAGGACACCCAGACACCAGGTAATATAGTAGAAAACAAAGCAGCCAAAGCAGTCAACCAATACATAATCCTCGAACTTAACCATCATGGCTGACATTACCACTACAACCAGCGCTGCTGCGACACCGCAGTACTTCACACCAGGCCTTCTATCGTGTCTCATTGTCAGTCTATTGCTGATTTCCATTTTAGGTGTGGCTATTTCATGGGTCAGTTCGCTGGGGATCAGTTACGGCTCATTTGAGAAGAAGGTGGATCAAGGAAAGAAGACTCAGTAAAAGAAGACTCAGTAAAAGAGCTACTTGCATTGTTATTGACTAATGGGAGTATTGACAGAAATACAGGAGATGATGAGGTTCCACTGGATGGATATATGTATTTAATAGAGCGACTACTGGTTATTTTTGAGATGAGGTGGCGTGTAATACTTTGCCGATTAGTAGACATATGGAACTATCTTGTATGGGACCCGGCGCTCATACTCTTTCCAGTACTTTCCGTATTTGTCTCTGCACTTGATTTCATCTCTCTGTTGTCTGTGCAGTAACAATGATGCAAAGTAAATGGCATAGAAGTAAGTTAATGGAGTAACTAAGCCAGTAGATAGACACCAACAGACCGCGTAGAGCCAATCACCAAAGTAGTTTGGATGTTGTGACAATTTCCACCAACCATCACAGAGAAGTTTGGTCTTAGAGTCAGTCTGTATCGAGATCAAATGGTCGAGTTTTCCCTGGCGGAATTTGTTCTTTTGAATGTTAGAGGCCTTGAAAATATAGAAACCAAGAAGGCCTGCAAATAGAATGGCTAAGGAAAACTCCAAGCCAAGTTCAACATTCTCAAGTGCTAGATATCTTGCTTGGAGCGAATATGAGAACGGAACTAGGGCCAAATCACCAAAGCACAACATGTAACCAAACCCATCAGTTGTTATATCCATCATTGTCAAGCATCCTTCTTCATTTAAAACACCATCAAAGATATAAATGAACTGGAAGAAGTTCACTAGGATCATGGAGTCAGATACGTACCCACGATCTAACCATTGCTGATGCATAGAAGACAAATTTATCAAAAGCCATAACATCATGCCTGGCCTCAACTCACAGAATAGTTTAATATCCCATAAACCAATTCTTGGATTCAATTCACGGCCAATGAACCAGTCATATACTGGGTCATGGGTATTACCGCCAACAGCAAGAATTCTCTCGTTAGTACCAAGACCGTTCTTAGTTAGAAGTGGGAAGAAAGAGTAAATGTAGACAAATGTCGAAAGAATGAAGGACCATTCAATCGCCACAATGGTGAATTCCAAAATATGGTTGTAGAGGTATTGAAACTCAGGCATTTCACCACTAGTGGACCAAAATCTGTAAGCCAACACTAGCGCAAAAAGAGCAAAGTTTGAAACTCCATTAACCTTATATGGTAGCGCAGTGTTGTCGCGTAATTTGACACCATTTATCTTGTATCCAGGCATAATCAAATCCAAAGCTGCTAATGTCCAGAACCAGATCATGTAATATGTCCAAGTTTGACCATGGAAGAGCAAATCACTAATTGTTTTGCCTCTAAAGTTGGAAAATGCATCATAGTTAAACTCGAGACCCACTTGATGATAGTATGGGTTAGCCAATTGATGAAACACGATCAAGAGAGCAGGAAGTCCGAAGACAATAGATAAGACACCCAAGTCCCCACCAAACTCCTTGTGCTTTGTGATTGGATTCAGCGTGGTCATTAACGTTATGCGAGAGATTTAGTTTGGTCCAGATGAGAATTTCTCGTTGTTTTTATAGGCGTGCGATTTTTTTTATCATTAATTCGTTTACTGATCGTTTAGCCTCGTATTCAGCGCATACGAACGTCACAACAGGACGACGCTGAACGAATCAGGCAATAGAGATACATTTTAAATTATATCAAAGATGGCTGTTGATATTCCAAAGTGAGTTAATTGCCCCTTGACCTCTGAGTCTTCTCATCTAACATCGAAATAGAGCAATTGTGCGTAAGCTCATCTTCTTCACCGCAGCAATGGTGTTCTTCCCGTTGATAACCTTCTTTACGTCACAATGGATTTTTGGTAAGTTCTCTCCCTTCTTCTCCACTTCATCTCTACTTTACATCAACTTTTACTAACCCCCCAAAAGCGTCTTCGGTGGTGTCTGGTGGTTTGGCTGCCTTGATGGCAAATGTGGTTCTGATAGGTTACATAATCGTCGCTTTCACTGAGGAAGTCAAGCTCGAGCCAGTTGATGATAATGCAGAGAAGGATGGTATCAACAAACTCGACTAGACGAGGATGAGGTGGGACTACCTTGATTTGCTGATTGAGATGATCTACGTGATGAAGTACTTGATTACATAATACACAATGAATTGATATCATAATTTTTGATTCATAATGATGAAGTTGAATTTAATTGTGTACATGTGAATCCACATCTATTCTATCACCACGATACTTGCATAGTTTGCAGATAGACATGGTTCAAAATCTTTATTTATTCGCCTCTGTTGCCAAGTCGCAATACCAGCTTACTCTTGACTCTCTCACAACTCTTACTGGCTCATCACCACAGAATTTTTCCACCTTAGTGTTGTTGACATCTCCAAAGATCATTGTCAAGTATGAACCCAATTCCAAAATCACACAACACGAGCAACATAAACTTCATTTCAAGACCATATATAATGATGCGGACAACTTTGATATTACCAAGTACAAGGAGTGGATCATGCAGACGTCAGATCTCCCATTTATAAGTGGAAAAAGAAAGATCTCGAACCAAACAGTATTGGAGAGCTACATTAATGTGGAAAAAGAAGGTATAATAGAGTTTCTAGACCTGTTAGGATATAGGCCTGATATGAGCTATATGATAAAGGGGGTTAGACTATTTCACGGTAACATTGTTATGGAACTCTTTCAATTGTTTTTGAAAAAGGATGATAAGTTGGTTTGCATCGATGAAGGTCTCTATGTTTTGAAGTGCTTCATCAATGTTGAACGGACTACTGACGTCGAAAACTTAACCAATGGCTCCAAAGAGCTTGTGAATTTGCAGACAGAGCTTCAAGGTTTAGTAGAGCTGGAGACACCAGATAGGAACCTCATGGATTCTAGAATAGGTATTAGAAGATGAAAAGAGTACTAGCAATCACTATATGAAACTAATGTACACGTGTATTATATTCACTTGATTTACTTCTTCAGGTTGTTCAACTTCTTCTTGGTCTTCTCGATTTTTCTTCTCTTGTCCTTCAACTCTTCTTGTCTATTCTCCTTTTGCTCATTAGAGTACTTCATCTTTTTATACAACTTACGTTGCTTGTTGGACATCATGATGGTCTTCAACTCTTGCTCCTCCTCTTCCTGAGATTTGGAAGGTTGCTTTCTCTTCTTGTTTGTAGCAGTAGCTTCTAGAGTATCCTTAGCATCAGAGTACTTAACACCCTTAGCCTCCAATTCCAATTCCTTTTGAGCGACCAGTTCCTCATCATCTTCTTCATCCACCTCATCCTCTTCTTTGTCACCCTCAATTTCTTCCTCTTCTTCCTCTTCCTCTTCATCTTCTTCAACATCATCCAATTGTTCCTCTGGGTTGTAACCACCAGCATCACCCCATGGTGACAAGTGTGGAGGCAAAGTTTCACCTGGCAAGTAATCATTAACAGGTAGAAGTTGGCCCTTGTTAACAGAATCAAAGATCCATTGTGGTTGAGCATATGTTCTCCCTTGCACCTTCCCATTGATCTTTGGGCGATCCACAATTTGGTGGGTGACAGATTTCAAGAGTGATTCATCAACAGGTTCACCTTTCATCTTCAACTCATCCAAAGTCAATTCAGAGATAACTTTACCACCAAATGATAAGATCAAAAACTCCAAGACGTCAAATGGAACTTCTCTGTTGATGAAGAAGACGAAGTTCTCAAACATCTTGGTGGTGGCATTAGCACCATTAGATGGTTGCATTAATAGATCACCAGCATTTTTGGAATTATCCTCAAACTCATCCAACTCAACATCCTGAACAGACTCAGCTTGAGTATCATCTTCTTCAAGTGCATCTTCCCTATTGGAGGAATCAGCTTTCAAAGCAGCATTCATTGATTTTGAATCAATAGTTTGGATTTCGTCAGTAGCAGCGACCACTGGAACAACATCATTCAGAACATTAGTGTTAGTGGACTCTAAAATAAAAGCACTCAAACCACCAATTCCCTTCAACTTATCATTGTTAAGCTTTGGTGGGTAAACCAACTCAATATCAGTGTATAGCTTGAACAAAACGAAATGCAATAAAGTGGAGTAGAATTCCAAGAAGGTTAACATGATCTTGAAGTCAATATCGTTTGGAATGATTTGTGGGAACTTAAATGGTTGCAACCATCTGACTTCAACTCCTTTAACGACAGCTTCGTAGTAAATACCCTTGATCGACACAAACACCTTTCTCAAACATCTCTCCTTGGAAACATATGCCATCCACTCCTGACATAGCTTGTTGGCAGTGGTGATAACCCTTGAGGAGACCCTACTAGTAACAGGCATGATCGAGAAAAGAAACAACATATTAAGTGCATCATCAATATCTCTCAAGGCATCTAAGAACGTTGGATATCTTTCCTTGATAACCTTATCAAGCTTGTAATTAGGCTTGTTGTTGGCCTCGAAGTTCTTAGCGGTAGTGAACTCACCCTTATTTATGAATTTGTTCAACTTCTTAGCGAAAGTCTTATGTTCTCTGAATTTGTTCAAAATAGGCTCATGAAGAAGATATTGAATATCCTTGTAATAGTAGAAAGTGGTTTGTTTGGTGGAACCTTTGTTTGCCTTCTTCTTGTTTCTTGGTTCTCTTGGGTAGATACCCTTAAAGATACACAATCTTCTGAAGTCAGCAAGAGAAATCTGAAGCTTTCTGATCGCCTGAGTACGACTAATAAAATTCTTAGCGTTACCCTTGGTATGCTTCTTCTGGACTTTGACCATCTTGAGTAGCAATCTGTATTGGGTTTTTGATCGTATAAGCTTTCTTTATGCGCAGAAAAAAAAGTTACCTAAAAATTTTTCAGGAAGCTCATCGCACTACCAGTGGATCAAACCCTTCCCTTTCTGGAAATGACAGATTTTTGTGTCAAGAGTCACCACAGCACACTATGTCTTTCATTTACCTTGAGCAGTACGGATAGTACTTTCTATAATACCTGTTATTCTATAGCGTTGCTGTTCATTTTTTCCTTTGAAAACTATCTTAACAGGGTTTATCACTCCCGAATCGAAAAGCACAGAATTAAATAACATCAATCGTTAGATGTTTATGATCGAGTTAGAGAGTACTAGTGTTTGTTCTAGGACCAACTAATATTATTTAATATTTCTGTTTTTGACAAGTGTGAGGCAGAAATAAGAGAATCCAAGTATTTGTTGATAGGAATAAGTGCTCATACTGGGCAAATACGGAAGTTAGATGGAGAATTTAGACGAAACTATCTAGAGAGCTCAAGGCTCTCACAAATACTGATATAAGCTGACTATGATGACACATATGGATGAATTACCAATGCTCATGACGCATGGTTAGATTTGTATTATGACAGCGAAAATGGTTGTTACCACTTGTGAGTAATTCGTTGGCCAAATGTCATTTGGCTTACCTAACTGGGTAATAATTTTTTTAAGGTTTTGCTGTCCTTCTTTTCGAGTCTTTGTAGATTTCTGTTTTGTTAATTTGTCTATTTCTTATTAGTCCTGTTTGGTTTGCTTCTTGTTCTTCTGCTCTCTATCCTTTCCTCTTTTCCAATTCTTTTCATATTTAACAGCATGCAATAATTTTAACACAAGGAATTCGGTCTAGTAGTGTAGTGGTTATCACGTCTGTTTCACCCACAGAATGTCGTGAGTTCAAATCTCGCCTGGACCTAATTTTTTTTCGAAACTGCTCAAAAACTAAATACCAAACACAACCTTTTATTTTGTTTACTTGTGATTTATTTTCAAGTGTCTACACCCAGGATTAGATGTATGCAATGCTGTCTATTTTTTGTACAAGTATTTTACAATTATTCCCTTTAAGTACCCATATGGCACATCCTTCGCCAACTGTCTCCAATATTCTGTAAACCCACTAAAGGTACTTCTCTTGATGCTCCCAGAGCCCACATATTTATGGTATGGTTTGGTTACAAATATAGCAACTTCGAGCTTTGAAAGTCCAAGAGCGTTTAGTTCGTTAAGACACCAGTCTACTGTTGTCGTTTCCCGTTCTTTCATGGCTTGATCCAGTATGGTTTTTAAAATCATGATTTTAGATTCGTCATTAATTAGTATGAATCTGGGGCACTGCTGTTGTTCAAATGGGTTCAACATTAGGGTATCCAGTTTTTTCCTTTGACTGGCATCTATTCTATCTTCTGGTTGACTCAGTTCATCAAGGTAGAACATTTTGTTCACCAATGGTTGAGTGGAGTTTATGTAGAGTTCTTTCGCTTTGCTAAGGTTATGCTTACTCATGCAGAGATATTTGAAATACATCGAACTCACCATTGACCAGAACGGATCGTTTCTGAAATCATAGAACTCATCACGGGGGCGATTTTGGACATTAGATAAGAATCTGTTAATGATCAACAGTTGATGCTCGGTGAATTTTCCCTGGGAGTGATTGATGAGATGGTTAATGATAACAAGATATGTGTTCTTCGCAACTTTCACATCGAGGTTGTCAGTATATGCCAATGCATCGGTAGACTTACCTCTTAGAAGAAGACCTTTGATAATGATCGAATTTTCCAAAGGTGACAAGGCTCCGAATTGCTCCATGATTTGTTCCAGGAGTTTTTTGACTGGTTCATGCGACGCATTGAGTTGGAGGTTGGCACGAAGAATCTCGACAATTGTACGGCGCTGAAATGGTGGAGCCATTGAATCCATGACCTCATTGATTAGTGCTAAATTTGATGTTTTCGCCCCGAAGCTAATGATATTGTGCAGGATGATTTCGCTTGCTGCAATGTTGGTAAACGGTCTGAGACCATTGATGATTTCGTCAGCTAGTACATAGTACTGCTTCGAGTTCGAGAACCTGTAGAGAAGTTTGGACAATATTTGCATATCGTGGTCTCTTGTGTGAATTTGTGGATAGTCCCGCTGGATTTGCGCCCAGACGAGGTAACACCCTGCCTGGTTGCGAAGTCTGAAATTGATGTCAATCAGCTTATAGAGATTCTGTAACTTGTGTGTGTCTTGCTTGTCTGTAGCATATTTGGTGTTGTCAATTAGGAACTCGAGAAGTCTTTTCTGCAAGAAGGGGCTCAAGGAGTCGAATTTTTGGTTCAAAATCTCATTGTTTTCAAACTTGTTGAATATATATTGTTTCCGTCTAACAATTTTCAGAATTTGTTCAATTGTGCGTTCTTCATATCGTGGAGTTTTGACGATTAAAGAGTGTATCACATGTCGAATCAGACTATGGCTGACTTTGTTATGCATGATTAACCCACCGGCAAGAATCAGGTTGTTGAAAAACAGGCAGAGCTCCACGAGGGCAGGTACCATTTCTTGACCACGTCTCCATCGGGGCAAGACGTCTTTCCCATTCACGATACTCATATCATTCTTGACAATTCGATCTTTTAGTAGAGTCCAGATCAGTGCAAATGAGTCTTCATCTTGTAGTTTAGCCAGCGTGATGAATTCCATCATCAAAAAGTGTTGCAGTTGCGCATCACGGGGCAGAACAGGCATCATTCTGTCTAAGAGATTCCTCAGCACAGCTGGGCCAGTTGTGGTTGTGGTTGATTTTGTGAGTGAGGCCAATATACTTTGTCTTTGAGTTGGTTTGGTAAGATTGAGAGAATCTCTTTCAGACTTGTGGCTTTTGTCGTGGAGATAAAGCATCTCTATGAGCTTTAAATTGCCTCCTGTTTCGACGACACGGTTATAGAATGTATGAAATGGCGTAGCGTTCGTCGTAGCAGGGGCAACTTTTGCCTTGTGTTGAGAGGACGACTTAAGATTACTTTGTTTGGGGCGTATGCTGATTGATCTATGTTGGTGCAATGGTGTTGTCGTTAACGGGAAGAGCATGGGCCGCAGCCGTGTGGGCAGGAGGGTAAAACGTCGTTTCATAGTATAGAGAGCAGCGACTAGTGATAACGATGGTTTGCTCTAGATTTGAATATCTGTGTCAAGGCTTCTTTGGTGTATTTTTTTTTTGCTTCAGGCGTAGAAATTTTCAATTTTCAGACGATTTAATGCAGTATGTAAAAGTGCTTAGCGATAGTTATAGATAGTAGATAGCGATGATGATGTTGAGGCCAGCTTTCAAACAGAGCATACGACAAATTAACAGCGCTAACAGTCAGATATTCCCAGCCATTCGATCAAAGACTGAGATTAAAGAGCTTTTAAGCAACCCGACATGGAATATCTACGATGAGTTGATTCACCAGAACGACGACGACAGCATCACGACACCCGAGTTCACACAGGAGACGATCGACAAGCTGCTCAAGATGAGTGGACTAGAACTTGTTGATAAAGCTAATATTGCACAAAAGCTGAAGGAGCAGGTTGTGTTTATCAACAAGCTGCATTCGGTAGAGGTGACTGATGGATGTAAGAAAGTTAATGATACCAACCCATTGACATTAAGCAATTTGATGAAGAGAATTGATGAACAGAGTCCTGATGAGCTCAAAGCAGAGAATGGAGGATGGCAGCCTACAAAGCTCGCAAGTTTGTCAAAGAATGATTATTACCTTGTTCGTGAAGGGCTGATTAAGAAGTAATGACATTCTCTATGTACAATCTAGACACACTGTGTTATATACATGACTGATTTGGATCACCATCTGTAGGTAGCTCTTCTCTTCTGCTGTTGTGACTTGATAAGCTGGTTGATGTAAAGACCGTACAAGACACCAAAGAGGGACCCACCCAAGTGTGCAGCATAGTCAAAGGATCCCCATCTCATGACACAACCAGCGATGTTCCAAGCGACAGATCCCAAAAATGCCACGACTGCACCGCCGGGAACTGGGACGAACAGGAGCATGATCTTAGCAGTTGGAAACAAAGTGGCAAAAGTACCAAAGATGCCGAAGAGGGCACCAGAGGCACCAAGGCTGGGACCCACCATTGGGATACGGAACAATATAGGGTAGATAATGCTAAATAAAGATGCAGTCATTGCGGAGTTAAGATACAATGAGGTGAAATTAGCTGCACCAATGACTTGGATTAATGAAGTACCAAATGACCATAGTGCCAGCATATTCATTGCAAGATGCCAGGTCTCCTGGTGGGAGAAACTGTTACCAATTAGGGAAAAAGGAGATGTGAGTGAGCCCTTGTTCAACAAGAAATGACGAGCCAACGTGCGGTAGCATTGTGGGAGTCTCCACGCACCAAAGACGAGTAAGTTTGAGGCCATCAATCCATAAACGAGGTGTTGTGGGTGTGTGTTGAAGTACGAAAGAGGTGTGTACTGGAACAGATAGGGCGTTACCAGCGTAGTGGTGGCTATGAAGGCACCACCATAGACTAATGCACGCTTGAGTGTGCTGTAATTGCTTTTGTAGGAGTTATGGATGCGGAATAGACTGGTCTTTGTGGATGAGAACGAACGGTGCAGAGCAGACTGTGTGAAGGCGACCCCATTTGTTGCCGGCCATTTCGTCAACTTGAAAGCAGCACTTCTATTAGCAGCGAAGAAGAGCGAGCGGTGGAGCATATTACGTGAAGACAGAGCTGTTCAGTTGAGATTTGGTCAATTAATCTTGCTGTGGTATAGCATAATTTTGTTGCGGGTGGAAATTATTAACGGCTCCAACGGGCGCTATTTACGCCAATTTTTGTTCCTGGAAGCATAGCATTTTGTGGGGACCGCAATGTCTGGTATCAGAAAGTAGATACTAGGTTCCAGAAAGTAGTGCCAGACCTCTGTATATCTATACGATTGACTCCTATCAGTTGCTTTCGTAGGGGAGGCGGGCACATGGCTGTCTCAGTCTCGCAGCACCGAGCTCACGTGACTTTTGGCTGTCTTTTTTTTCTTTCCTTTCTTTATTTCTTTGTTTGTGAATTCCCGCGATGATTTCCCTAGCTGCTGGTTAAAGTGCTTCAGTTCTCTCTCTTCTTTCTCCCAACTAGCACCTACGTTCACTCATAATCACAATGCCGCTCAGCAGGAAACCCTCTGAGAAGAAGCATTCTCACAACCCGCTCAAGTTCTTCCGGAGCTCCTCTCATCACGACGAAGCGGTTCCTTCAACTGGTTCTGGCGGTGCTGCTGCCACTGCTGCTGCCGCTGCCGCTGGCTCAGCTGAACCCAAGAAAGCTGCATCTCACCATTTTGGCATCCGGAGTCGAAGCAACACTGTCAGAAGCGAAGTTCAACCCTCCGCAGCTGCATCGTCAGAGATGAATAAGGCGCGGGCTCATATGGCCAATCCCTTCCTCAAGACTTCTCATACTTTTGACTTGGGCTCCTCAGGTACTGACATTGCGGCACCAAGAAACTCAACAGCATCGCATGGGGGACCTCTTCCTGGTGGTCTGTCAAGGACACCTTCAATGAACCACAACAAACCAGTATACAATCCATATGGACTCAATTCAAGAACACCATCTACTTATTCAATGACCGCAGCTTCATCGGATGATGACAAGAAGCATCTATTGGCCACTCCAATAAGGGACCCGAATGACATGCTGCCATTGGATCTCAAGCAGGAATTTCACACTTTGAGTGATGGGTTTGTCTTTCCAGAGAAAAACCGAAAGAAGCTGGGTGACGGGGCATCAGCAACTGTCTTTTTGGTTCAACACAAGAAAACCTTCAAGAATTATGCGTTGAAGAAGTTTCAACTCTTACCCCATGAGACTGATGAAGAATTTTATAAACGTGCAGCAAAGGAGTTCATTATTGCCAAAAGGCTCTCCGACAGCAAACACATCGTCACTACCTTTTACTGCCTTAAGATCCAAACAACAACAAATATCACAAGAGGGTGGGGATTCATCTTGGATTATTGTGTAGGCGGTGACTTGTTTAATCTCATTATGAGACCTGGATGGAAGGCTCATCCAATTGTCGAGAAGTATTGTATCTTCAAGCAGTTGGTATTCGCGGTTGACTTTATACACTCAAAGGGGATTGTTCACCGTGACTTGAAACCTGAGAACATTTTGATTGATGCTAATGGATTGGTAAAGATCACTGATTTTGGTATTGCAGAATACACACATGAAGATGAAACCGACCTGGACTCACCTTTGAAGACTTTCAACACTTTTGTCGGATCCCCGCCTTATGTTCCGCCAGAGATGATGAAGATCCAAAAGGATCATTGTGGAGAGTATGACCCATACAAGCTGGACTTATGGGGTGTGGGTGTGATTCTGTTCGTTTTGATTTACCAGAATGCTCCGTTCAAATCTGCTGCAACAACGGACCAGGCGTACAGGGACTTTGTTAGTTCATACAAAACTTATATTGCTGCCAACCCATCTTTTAGATTTGACGATGTAAATCATGGTCCTGGCATTGAATTCAAGTTTGCAAAGGAGTTCCACAGCGCTGGTGCTGCCAGAGTAGCCTGGAGATTGTGTGATTACTCTGAGGAACACAGATACACAATGAAAGATATCCTTAAAGATCCATGGTTTATTGGACTTGAGTGCTGTTGTGATGGCGATGACGACGAAGTTGATCCGTTGTTTCAAAATAGCCGAACACATTCTGTTGACTCTCTTCCTAGTTCGTCTATGATCGCACAGTCTCCCGTCCCTAAGCCTGCACAATCTCCCGTCATCAAAGCTACCAAATCAATGTTGGATTTCTCTACCGCTGCCACTCCACAAGGCGCACAGCACCCACCTTTGGGTGAGAGTGAGGCCTCGAATGCCTCTGAACCAATGCTCTTGACTGCTTCACAGGCCCAGCTCCCACCTGTAGCCGAGGCTCACGATGAGCATGATTCTTTGTCGTCTTCACCAGTTGATACCTTCAATCACTTAGGCCCCTCACCATTGAAGAACAATAATAACTGCGATGACACTGATATCGAGAGCAACCATC
Source organism: Barnettozyma californica (assembly GCA_023627795.1). Classification (NCBI taxonomy): domain Eukaryota; kingdom Fungi; phylum Ascomycota; class Saccharomycetes; order Phaffomycetales; family Phaffomycetaceae; genus Barnettozyma; species Barnettozyma californica. Next base: position 467,523 of record JAMAIE010000002.1, on the reverse strand, counting down.
AAGAAACGCTCTTTAATCCACCATCCATGTGTGATCTCACCAAGGTAGATACCATTGTTGTCCAACAGCCCACACATAGCCCGCCTCAGCATAGTAAGTACGACTCTAGTGGTCTCAGTCTCGAGGCCCTTCGTATTACGCCGGAGTCGCATATGCCACACAAGATCAACGCAATGGCATCGCCAACGACACCGATTGAGGAGGAGGAGGTGCCACCACAAAGTAGCAATGCGACTGTGAGTTCGTCCTCTGCTACATCATTTAAGGCTCAGACACCTTCTCGATTTGAACGTGCAAGCTCGTTTTCATCAAACCGCAGTCTACGCTCTTTGAGGTCGAATGGATCGACGTCTGATGTGAATAGTCATGTACCAAGTCGCGTACAGACGCCGACTGGGGCAAAGAGAAGAGTGAGGCATCATCATTTGGATGTGAGCACGGTATCGAATCATGGAGTAAAGAGGTAGAGCTTGTCGATGGTGTATGGTCCGATTGGGGATATGGTGCTATTTTGGAGTGTTATTTATTTGTTTATCTTTCCCCATAGAGAATCTGAAATGATTTACTCGTATGAGCATTTTAGTGCTAGTGAGCCGTCAGAAATGTGTCCTAATGCTTGACTTGAATGTGGTCTATCTCCTTGTTAAAACCACACCCCATCCCTCCTCTAAGAGGTGTTTTCCCGTTCACATTTGAATAAAACAATTACATTGGACTATTTAGCTAGAGCCCAAATTAGGAGGTTTGAATTATGGAAAGGAGCTTGAGACTCCAACATCTTCGTTTCATACACCAGAGATTATCCGTATTGGTGAAAATAACGTGTCTTCTAATGATAAATTAGGATACAGATACAACTTGAAAGGCTACTAGAGGTTCTAACGTTTGTGAGACTATGTTCCACAAGAGACACTGTGGATGCGACAATTGGAATGTTTGTTGCGTTTGGTCACACAAAAACCATCTAATTATGGATTCATATGAATCTCAGGTCCTCACTAACTTTCATGTGAGTAATATCGTTGCCTACATCTTATTGAAATATATGGACTGCTTCCATTTTACGATTAAGGAACTCTATTAAATATGCGTGTATAAGATTGATGACAATGATATTTATGGGATGAAGTTTTATTTTGGAGCTGGCAGTAGCTTTTGATTGGCGTTGCTGAAGTCTCTGACGGTGATTTCACACTTAACTTCTTGACAAAGACTCTTCTTCTTATGAGCTGGAACATTTTGCAAAAGTGTCAAACCAGAAGATGATTCCAGGGCTTCGAGTGGCACTTCGAACTCCCTCAGTGGCGTGTTGTTGCTGATCACATCATTAGGCAAGACGAATGCAGCGACTGATAAGTCACCGTTAGAGGAAGCCTTCTCACCAACAATGAGCTTGAAGAAATGCGTTGGCACGGCAATGGTTGGTGGGTTACCAATGACCTCATACGTGACTCTGAACTTGCCATCTGGACACTTTTTTGGGAGGTATAATGGACCTGTCACGATTCTGACATTGTCAAACTTTTGTGTACAATCACGTGCAAAGAACTCCAGATGGGCCCAGTAGTCCCTGTTGAATCCTTCACCGACTTGTGGTGAGATGTTTGTGAGGTAGAAAGTCTCATTCATGGCAGTCTGGTTGAATTTGGCATTTGCCGCAGGTGCCTGGTGGCCTCTATCATAGCCAGAGCGGAAGTAATCACGAAGGCGGGCGCGGAACTTCTCTGGAATAACTTCATCTTCCTTGAAGACAGACTTCTTACGGTCAACTTGGCCATTAGAAGACTTGATGGAGTCTTTAGTGATGTGCTCTACGACATAGTATGGATTCCTCTTCTGTCTGTCGTAGACTGATACAAACTCCTGATGGGTCTCTAGGTCGTGGACAGGCCCTGGGAACCCGTATTTGAAGAACTCTGAGGGTTTGATTTGGGTCTGACCCGGTACATTGGAGCCTGGCGATGGTACTGGCACTGGGAGTGGAGCGTTTACAGACCCAGTTGGTGGAGCTTGCGTAGTGGACGACTGGCCCCAGAAAAAGTTGGCGATCGCAGCCGTAGTAGTGGCACCAAGAAGGCCAGAGGCAACATATTTGCTCATGGTGATTTGATTAGCGAAAGTAATGAGACGAAGGCTGGTTGGCTTTTATGGAATTTGTGTTATACGGAATCTTTTTCTTTGTTTTTTGTATATTTTTTTTTATTGTTCCACAGATGATCAGAGGGATCAACAATAAATTTTTCATGATATGATTTGATCAAACAAAGGACTTTAACTTAATTTTGACATCTGAAGAGCCATTTTCTGTATAGTCGACATCTCCAGCCATCTTCACCAACCTTTCTGTTGCTTGTTTTTGGTCCGCAGTCAAGAACTCGGTAACGACTTTTCTAAATACTTCGGGATTGGTAGACACCAGCATCAATAATCTCTTATGAGCATACTCTTTCAGTTGGAATGGACCCTCCTTCTCACTGATAGCTAAAAGTGATGGAATAACAATAGAGAAGAGCGAATACTGCCTGTCAGAAAACTGCTTTAGTACCAAAATTACCAATTCAACATAAATTCTCGGATCCTCTGCGGCAGTGGCTTGCAGAATAAGTTTTGGAATCAAAACTTTGAGAATTATTTCATTTTGGAGATCTGGTTTTGCGATAATGTTCTTCAAGGTCTGAGTCACAATACTACCAAGTGATTGATTGGATAGACCGGCCACAAGGACATCTGTGAAACGCTCAATATCATCTGACTGTAACTTGATTAATGAAGTTGAAGTGAATAAGACACTCAGTGTTAGAAGTGAGTTCATTGAGTCCAATCTAGATAATTGTGGCTTAACAATTTGATAAAAGTTGTTCACCAGTTCCAAACAGTTCATTTTGGTTAGCTCGATCAAAATTTCCTTCAGCACTGGTAAAACGTGTGGGACCAAATCGATAATGTTGTTGTTAGTGATGATTTTCGCCACAATAGCGAGAACAGTGGAATACAGATCAAATTTGATCACATCTGGGAATTTAGAGATCATTCTGGTAATACTGGAGAATGACTTCTTTAACAAATATATCTCGGCTGAGGTCAGTGGCTCAAATGTTTCTAACTCTCCAGAGATCGGGACATAGTTCAAGATTGGCTGCAAGTTAACTCTGATAATCTCAAACAATTTGTCTGCTTTCTCGTCAAACGACTCGCTGCAATGGGAGTTCATGAAAATAGTTGTAGTTATGTCAATGAGGACCAGCTTTGTTTCAAGCGAGCCTGTAATCATTAGCCTCTCGAAGATGTCAATAGTCTCGTGGTAGATATCCTCATGGAAGATGATATCAGATAACTCTTTATAATTTAAAATCTTCAACAAACCTTCTAGTATAGTAACCTTGTCAAGATTTAGTGAGTTGTTACCAAGCAGGGAGTACATGCAATGGGAATAGACCATATAGTAAAATCCAGCTTCATTAACACCCAGGATCTCCGCAATTTTTCCGGGACATTCTTCTGTGATCAAACCCACAACATCAACAAAGTTAATCCAGCAATCTTGGAACAGGTCAGCATCTGACTTAGAGCCAGAATTTCCATGTTGAATCAGGGCATATTCTTTCAAGCTAGAAATCCACAGCGGTAAAAGGAGATCCAGATGGTTATTGACAAGTTCATTCAGCTCGTTATCAAGCTCATCATGGGCTTGATACTTACTAGCAATAATTTTCAATTCGGCCCAGGAGTTCAAAATCGAAAGTTTTACACGGCGTTGTCCCATTTCACTAAAGATGACAACCTCACTGATCTTGAACTCATCCTCGTTATCCTCTTCTCCATTTTGCAAATCGACCAGTGAGTTGATCAGGATCTTCCCAACTCTGTTCAATTTGGATACCGGAACTACTTTAGATCCGATGAAAAGAGCAACAACTTTGATAGCTTGACTGGCTAACAATGGCGTGCTTCCCCGTTGGAACGATGGAATTAACGCAGATGTGATTTGAGCCTGTTGTTGTTCCAATAAGGACATCGTTGGATAGATTGGATCTTTTGCGCTTGAATAGATCTGAATAATGTCACCAAGTAGCTCAATGCCAACAAGTCTTAACTCAGTGATTGAGGATGTAGATGATTCATATGAAATCTTAATCATCTCAGGAACTTTATTGGACAATTGCTGATATAGCTTTGAGTCCCGTAAACAGTAACCTAGTAGCTGCCTCAAAGACTTCAAAATGACTAGCTGGAATTTCCAACTGGTAGATTCAGTCTTGGAAAGAATTTGTTCAGAGGCCTTGTCAACATTTTTTGACCCATCAGTATCTTCCCGCTGTGCGATCGACTGTGCCTCTTCGTCTTTCACATCCACTTCAACTCTTTTGTGTCTAAATTTGTTCAATGTATTTCGATAGTTACTGAGGATAGCCTCGTATATAACATACTTTGAACTGAAAAACAGTTTCTGCAATTTAGTGAACCAAGATATGTCACATGTGGCATCAATCCAATCATGAACTAGTCTCTCCAAAATCTCAGACTCTGGATTCAACTCAAGACAGACCCATATCAAAGAATCCAATTCATTTAAAAAAGTTTTGTCCTCAGAAGTTCTGACCAACTGGAACAATAAATCACATGCGATATTCAAAAGGATGTCAGAGGAGGTCAATGGAAATAGTTCATTTCGTTCTTCATAGATTGATAGGGAAAAAGTTGAGCCAATGTGTTGCGTCAACAAGTTATTTGTGACCACAAACTTTAAGATATCAACAAGCTTCTCAATAGGTACAAACGACGCATCATACACAACAATGTTTTGCAGTAGCTTTAGCATTTCAATCTGAACCTTTGAGTTATTATGGTTGAAAAACAAGCCCCAAACCAAAATTTGGAGAATCTCTCTATGTGAGCTGTCCAAGTCATTGATGGTTGGGCCCAGAGAGTTCAACAAACTTCTCAAGACCCTGGAAATTATGACATTAGAATCAAACTCCAAGTTCAGATACGCCATAGATCCAGAACCAAAAACTCCAAAGGAGTCATCCAAGTAACAGTTTCTTAATATTTCTAGTATCTCCACAGCTCTATGGGTATTGATTACAACATGCTTATCGACGATGGTTGCCAATGAGTCCAGTGCCCAAAAATGCACGTAGGGATGAGGATCGGATGCTAATTTCAATAAGATTTCAAGAATTGAGTTAAACTGAGATGATGAGTCAAACTGATAGACATAGCTCAACACCAAAGAGTTAAATGAGCGAGACCCTGAGTCTTCCTCATCGACAATTCGTTTGATGAAAATAGGAATCTGCTCAGTCAATGACGTCATCGAGAGTAACAAACCAATAGACTCAGAGTTTAGCACGAGGAGATACTTTGAAACGTTAGAATCTTCTTGATGAATTTGGTAAATGTTTCTCAGTGTCTCCAAGATCAATGTACCAACATCTTTGTCAAATCTATGAGCTTCTTTATCCGCAACAGTCAGGACACCATTCAGAACAATGGAGGTATTGATAGCTAATACTAACTGGGCCAATCTGTTGTTATCTTTGGACAATAAATGCGATCTGAGAGTCTCCAGCAGAGATAACTGGACTTTAGAAGATAAGGAGGAGAAGCTCTTTGAGAAGATCTCGATGGATGAGTCAACTACTCCAATTGACGCTGGTGGTGCATACCTTCTGTAGAGGGAGTACCCATCCTTAAGTATAGGTTGGAGGTAATCGTTCCTTAGAGATGACGCAACAGGATTGACGAGCAAAGTAGTCTCAAGAACCTCAACCCAAGTTGAATCGTCAAGACAACTTTTCAGCCTATTGACACCGATTGAACCTCGTGGTTTAACGGAGGAGAAGTCAATTGAATAGTCCCTTGTCTGTGAATAGACAAACTCTTTGAACTTAAGGTTTAGCTCATCTATTTTGTACCCCAAGAACTTAGAAGTAAGACCAGTAGAAATTTCTGAGTTGTCACCCTGATAAAATAATAAATTATCTGTTCCTAATGACGGCTTCTTAGAGTCCTTGCCCAAGAGCCTCACATCACAGTCTGAGAAGTTCGAGAAATTATGAACCGCTTGAATCAAAACAGATGACTTCTCACTTTTGATGTAATCAACTAGGATAAGATAAATCTGAAAAAATCTATGCTCAATAGACTTTACCACGCCCTTGAACTCGTCATCTCTCTTCTTCAAGACATTGACTACTGGCTGTTTAGCGATTAGTTTATCAATGAAAAAGTTTGCCACACTTTTGTTCAACGTGGGAATGTTGTTCAAGAAAGACAACAACGCTACTAACGACTTATCAATGAGTACCAGCGACGGCGGACCATTTTGTTCATAGATTTTCAAACTCTCCCATATCGTCATGAATTCATCCACTTTGGAATTGATGAAGTTTGGATCCTTGTAGGTGAAAACACCAGCAAGGGCGATCCAAGACGTCATAAGACCATGGAAATTAGCTTCCGTAATTTCCATATTCATCTTGATGTAGTTGGAGTTGTACGCCCAAATGTTTTGAATTAGGGAATCTGGTATATTTTCTTTGTCAGCTAGGCAAATCAGGTTGGCTAAAATCATCGAAAAGCCCAATGTTTTGTTCTGAATTTTGTCTGTTGTTTGTTTAGAAATATTGATCAATTCGTTCAGTGATGTATCCAGCAGCTCATTCAAAATATTTGGGAACTTGGATGCGAATATTTTAAGAACCTGAATAGCGGCATTTCGAGTTTCCTCCTGGTCACTTGAAGTAGAAAGTCTCCACAGAGTGATGTGATATTTTTCTATTTCATTGTTTGTTAAGCTTGTCAAATTACCAAAGATTGCATGGACGATATGTAAGACCAACACCGAGTTATAGGTCAAGCTAGGGCGCTGGTCTAATGCCTTGAAGAAGTACTCCAAAAGGATCCTCTGGTTAGACTCATCTGTGAGATCAATCAACGTTTTGAAAAGAACATCAAGATGTTCAAAAAGTCTGTTTTTTGCATTCTCAGTGAAGCTCAGAAATCTCTCATGTTTGAAAATGGATATGATGCAGTTCGTAATTTCAACGAAGTTTGCATTTAAGAAATCAAAGTCATGTGCATATTTGATGGAAGTGAAATGTGTTGCTGACTCAATAACGCCAATTTGTTGTCTAGGGTCAACAGACTCAATGTACAACTCAATAAAGACATCAAACACGTCTTTCAAATTGTATTGAACTGCAACCAGGGATTCAGCCAGAGCCTTAGCCGTATTGATTCTGCACTGTAAATGTGATGATGACAAACCCGACGAAAATATAGAGAGGTAAGAGGACTTGTATGTAATGAGATCAACAGATTTGGCGCTTGAGATAACACCCAAAGAGTTGATGAGTTCAGCCTGGACTTGAGCCTCAGAAGAATTTTTCACAAGTTTGAAGTATTTGGTAGTGATCGAGTCAGTCACATCCAATATTCCTCCATTTCTGATGGTGGATGTTAAGAGTCTGGCTAGATTCATAGAATTGATATCGTCTTTCCTTAAGTATTTCAAGACAAGTGAAATAATCAAAGGAATAAAAGAGGAAACATCCCTGCCAAATGATTCATAGATAAAACTGAGAATAACAATCACCAGATTCTTGAGATGTGCGTTGATCTTTTTCGACGATTCATTGAACGTTGAAACAAAGTTGTTGGTGATCTCGTAAAGTTTTAACTTAGATCTTGTTAACAGCGATACGTAATTCTTCGCAATACTGATTCTAATAGGCTGAGATATTAGCGCAAGGATTTCCTTGTTTTCATCATGATGTAGATATGACACAAAGCTATCTATCTCTTGTAATAACCCAGGGATTTCCCTTACATCAAACTTTTTTGAGTTGATGTAATTATAAAGGCTGGTATGGTAAAACTGAAGGGCATGTGCTTTGGAGTTTGTTTCAGAGGCCAAGTCCAAAGATTTCTGAAGAACAGAGAATGAGTAGCCCACTGTCATTGGACCTGCTGGTGGACAATATTTTGAATGGCCCAAGGTGTTTTGTTTCGTTATTTCATCGTATACAGAAGAATCGCGTTTGTTGGAAAAGTCCAGATCTGGAGATATTCCGTATGTGGTCATCTAGCGAATTTTAGACTGTTACCCGGAAAACATGTGACTCCTGGGAGTGCCTGTACCAACGATGCCTTCTGCGAACATATATAAACATTGAATTTCGATTCTAGGTGTGAACACTGTTCCGACAAGAATCGTCAAAAGAAAGGAGGTGTTAATTATGATGTGTGACTTGCTGATCAGTTTTCAGATTCAATGCTGACCTTAACGATTAGAGACAATTGCTCTCAAAGTGCGGGGTTTATCAAACAATATCCATAGAAAAAATTAGTAAGTATTGTTGGCCCAACTGACATCAACCAAGGATCACGTTATAGAATGTAGTTCAATGTGTGAATTTGGTGATTGTTCTCTATGAGATTGATTTTTCAAAGCTCTCTTTTATTCGTGGAAGGAGAAGCACGTATTGATGTTATTTATTGTCCCGTATGTCCGAGGAATTCCGGGAATTGCTTTGGCCGTTGCGGTTTTACATTGACACATAAAAATTGCAAGAATCGACGACTTTTGCAAAGAGCACATTTATTCTGGGCCCATTTGCAGACCAAAGAGAGCGTGTGTGTGCGTGAGAGAGTGTAATGAATAATGATCTTTTTGTTCTTTGAGACTCTTGTTTTCAACATTCTGATGCTTATCCTCGATGGCGTTAACGCTGTGCTTGAGTTATGGGAAAACAGTATAGATTACCCATCACACCACATGAACAGGCACGCATCACAAGGCAGAATGAAGTTAAAAAATATAATAGTAGATTATGAATTCATCAAGCTCAGAGCCCCTGAAAGGAAGATGGTTTTATCAGTCGCAGCATTCTTTTGTCCAAGTGCTGTGGTGTTCATCACCAGGAAACGCGTCTTCGATATTCACTTTCTGGCGAATTTGACATTGCTGATGTCCATCTATATGGCACCTATATCAACTCTTCATGCACTTTATTTGGTATGGTTTGCTCAGGGAAGATCAGAAAGTAGACTAGAGACCTTGAATTATACGCAAGGAGAGCAGTTCGGGAAACATGAGGCCTCACCTGCGTCCACATTGAACATGAAAATAGCTGAATCTAAGGAAAGTGCTACTTAAAAAAAATTAATCAGATGGTCTTTTGTGTACCTACACAATCAAAAAGTACTTCAATATTAATCTCGAAGAGTAACTATTACTTATTGAACAAATGAAGAGTAGAAGATTTTGACATTGTTCACATTTAAACAGTACCTCATCTTGTTCTCAATATCTATTTGGGTGAAATGCATTAGGGTTTCATTGTAGATGTTACCAACCAGGTATAACTTTTGTAAGTTGGGTATGTTTTGGAGGAAGTTAAAAATCTTGTAGGTGATGTGAAGCTTAAGATCAACATTCTTGTTCTGAATTGTCAGATATCTCAAATTGGGGAGTTTTGGATCATTCAGGAATTCTTTGAATCTCTCACTGATTATGAAGGAATTGGTGTATATGAGGTTTAAATGTTCAATTTGCATTGAGTTCTTAAAGTAGGAGAGCTTGAAAGGGTAGTTCCATGAACAATTGATGATGGAAAGATTCTTGATCCTGATAAAATCAAGTCCTTCCAAGTCTTCTTGCGGATCAAAATCAATGAGAAAACCATCAATTGTTAGATTCTCAATATTAGGAAAATTCTTCAAATGGTTCAGATTAAAATCGGAACCTTGTTGTTTTGTGATTATATGGAGATTTTTCAAATTGGGAATGGGTTCATTGTATTTTAGGAAGCTCGAGGAACTGTTAATTGTCAGCTTCAGTTTGTGCAAGTTCTCAAATCGTTCAAAAAGTTTGTGGAATTTGAAACCCCATTCGTTTTGTAAATTGGGTGTGATTATCTCAAAGATCTCCACAAACTGACAAAATCTGCATAGTACCCCATCCTTCTTGAAATCAGGTTCACTATCCTTTGAAAATTTGGGCAGAAGCATATCCCATTCGACTTTGATATATTGAAAGATATAGGGAAGCATCAGCATTCGGAAATCACGACTCACACAACTCAGATTGATAAGATCAATATTTGCCAAGTGCTGGAAAATAAGGAGAAGAACTTCATGAGGGAAGTTCCAATGTGAGTTAGAAGCTGGAGATCCTGTCTTTCTACGCTTTGCAGCTGGTGCGCTTGTATCCATTGACAGAGCAGCGACAGAATTTGGAAATGTTTCATTGAATGATGGTCAAAGTAAACAAGAACTGTGGAGTTCGTTTTTCGGGAGGTGTCAGCCGCCAGCCATCATTGTGGCTGACATAATTCCTATGTTAATAGAGATTACATAACGACTGACCAAGATTCTGACTCAGAACTTTTTCTTCGCGAAATTGCGTTTGATGATGATGCAGTTTGGAAAAATGTCAACTCTTCAACTTTCGAGACACTTCACTTCAGATCTCTGTTTCCCAATCGATAAGTTTCACAATGTCGGGCGTTGAGAAGGTGCAGATATTGGGCTCGGACTCGATCCATGTCGGGTACGATCTTAAATCGCACATTGTTAACCAGCTTCTTCAGACAGAAAAGTCCTCCACTTATGTGATCATTACGGACACCAACATTGTTAAGAAGGGTTACCTCGATGCCTACATTAAGGAGTTCGAGGACAAAATCCCTTCGGGCTCTCGTATCTTGTCTTATGTTGTCCCTCCGGGTGAGGCTAACAAGACTCGTGCCACCAAGGCGAGAATCGAGGATTACTTGTTGGAACAAGGCTGTACCAGAGACACTGTCATTGTTGCCATTGGTGGTGGTATTATTGGTGACATGATTGGTTTTGTCGCAGCGACTTTCATGAGAGGTGTGAGATTTGTTCAAGTTCCAACTACTTTGCTAGCTATGGTTGATTCCTCAATCGGTGGTAAGACTGCTGTTGATACTCCATTGGGTAAGAACTTTATTGGTTCCTTTTGGCAACCAAAGTACGTCTTTGTTGATCTAGACTTTCTAGCTACTTTACCTGAAAGAGAATTCATTAATGGTATTGCGGAGGTTATTAAGACTGCTGCTATCTGGAATGAGATTGAGTTCGCCAGACTGGAAGTCAATGCTGCAAAATTCCTTTCCACCATTAAGAAGAGAAATGCCAATGGTGACACTGATCTGACCCCAATTAAGGAACATGTTTTCAAACTAGTCTTGGAATCTATCAAAGTCAAGGCTGAAGTTGTCACTTTGGATGAAAGAGAGGGTGGGTTGAGAAACTTGTTGAACTTTGGCCATTCCATTGGTCATGCTTACGAGGCTCTATTAACCCCTCAGGCCCTTCATGGCGAATGCGTAGCTATAGGTTCAGTCAAGGAAGCTGAGTTGGCTCGTTACTTGGGTATCTTGTCCCCTGTTGCCGTTGCCAGATTGTCTAAAATCTTCATCTCTTACGGATTGGCTGTGAGTGTTGATGACAAGGTGTTCAGAAAGATTATTGGCAACAAGCAAACCCCGGTTGATATCTTATTGCAAAAGATGGCTATTGACAAGAAAAATGATGGCTCCAAGAAGAAAGTTGTTTTGCTGAAGGCCATTGGTGAGTGCTACGAGAAACAAGCCTCTTACGTCAATGATGAGGACTTAAGATTTGTCTTGACTGACGAGACTAAGGTCTATGAGTTTCAAAACGAGTCTACATTTGAAACTACCATTATTCCACCTGGTTCAAAATCGATTTCAAATCGTGCTCTAGTCCTTGCTGCATTGGCTAAGGGTGAATGTAAGATCACTAACCTTTTACACTCTGATGACACTGAGCACATGCTGAATGCCATTGCCAAACTAAACGGTGCTAAGATCAGATGGGAGGACAACGGTGAGACCTTGATCATTAATGGTAATGGTGGTGAGTTGACTGCTACCACTGAGGAGCTATACTTGGGTAATGCTGGTACTGCTTCTAGATTCTTGACATCTGTGGCCACCTTGGTTAAGCCTTCTAGTGTGTCTTCAAATGTCGTTCTTACCGGTAACAAGAGAATGACTGAGCGTCCAATTGGTCCATTAGTTGATGCGTTGAGATCTAACGGTGCGGAGATTGAGTATCTGAAGAATCAAGGTTCTTTACCTTTGAAGATCCAAACTAAACCGTTGAAGGGTGGTAATATTGAATTGGCTGCTACAATCTCGTCCCAATATGTCTCCTCTTTGCTGATGGCTGCACCATATGCAGAGACTCCTGTCGTTTTAAAATTGGTCGGTGGTAAGCCAATCTCTATTTTGTACATTGACATGACTATTGCTCTCATGGAACAGTTCGGTATCAAGGTTATCCAGAAGGAAAACTACACTTATGAGATTCCAGTCGGAACTTATGTTGCTCCAAAGGAGTTTGTCATTGAGTCCGACGCTTCTTCATCTACATACCCATTGGCATTTGCTGCCATGACTGGTACTACTGTTACCATCCCAAACATTGGTTCATCCTCTTTGCAAGGTGATGCTCGTTTCGCCCGTGATGTTTTGAAGCCAATGGGATGCAAGGTTATTCAAACTGCCACATCCACCACAGTGACTGGACCACCAAGGGGCGAGCTACAACCATTAGTTGAAGTTGATATGGAACCAATGACCGACGCCTTTTTGACTGCTTCTGTTGTTGCTGCAATTGCTACCTCAAACAATGGTGGCTCCAACAAGACCACTATTTTGGGAATTGCCAACCAGCGTGTCAAGGAGTGCGACAGAATTGCTGCCATGGTGCGCCAATTGAGCAAGTTTGGTGTCATCGCAAACGAATTGCCAGATGGTATTGAGATTAATGGTATCAAGATTGATGAATTGAAGACTCCTGGCGGAAATGGTGTTTTCTCCTATGACGACCACCGTGTCGCCATGTCTTTCTCTCTATTGGCTGGTATGGTTTCCAACGGTCCAGTCACCATTCAGGAGAGACGCTGTACTGGTAAGACCTGGCCAGGCTGGTGGGATGTTCTTCACTCCAAGCTAGGAGCACGTCTAGATGGTTTTGAACCGGAGGTTGTCAAGACCAAGACAAAGAAATACAACAACAGCAGTATTGTCATTGTGGGTATGCGCGCAGCTGGAAAGTCACTTCTAAGTAAATGGATCTCTGCTTCTTTAGGCTACAAGATTATTGACTTGGATGCTGTGTTTGAATCCAGATTTGCCAACATCAAGGAGTACATCAAGGAGAATGGTTGGGAACTCTTTAGAAAACATGAGCTGGAGATCTTCAACGAGATTATTTCCGCTCATAGTACTGAGACAATCATCTCCACTGGTGGTGGTATCGTGGAGAGCGAGTCTGCTCGCCAGGAATTACAAAAATATGGTCAACAAGGTGGCATTGTATTGCACATCGAGAGATCTATCAAGGATACCATTGAGTTTTTGAATAGTGACCCAACTAGACCTGGCTTCACCCAGGATATTTCTTCAGTTTGGAATGTGAGAGAACCACTATACCGTGATGCCTCTAACTACCACTTCTACTCACCATTGTGTAAGTCTGATTTCGAGTTTTTGGAGTTGAGAAAGAATTTTGAGTCCTTTATTTCCAAGATTGTGGGTAAGACTGAGGTTGTTTTTGATGATATCCGTTCGTTTGTTTACCAATTGAACTATGAGCAGATCAGCCGTGTCGCTGAGAACTTACCTTATTTGACTCATGGCGCTAATGCTCTGGAAATTATTCTCAACGCCCCTGTTGATTTTGTTGAGTTCGAGCAGAAGATTGCTGAAATTAGAAAGCACACTGATTTAGCCAGTATCATCACTTTGAACTTTAGTGGTGACTCCTCTGCTTATGAGAAATTAGTTTTGGTATCCTACAAGAACGGTGTTGACTATGTTACTTTGGACTTGATGTTGGAAGTTGAGTTCCTCAAGTCTTTGATTTCCAAGAAGGGGTCTACAAAGGTGATTGGTGCATTCCATGATGAGAATCATTCATGGACCCACCCTGTCTTCATTGATTATCACACAAAGGCTAAGTTCTTGAATGTTGACTTGACCAAGTTGGTATCTAAAGCAACTGGCTTGGAGGACAATTTTGATTTAGAGTCATTCAAGAAGGAGTTGAACGATTCTACCTTGATTGCTTACAATTTGTCCAGATTAGGAAAGTTGTCAAAGATTACTAACAGACTATTGACTCCTATCCACGAAACTGAAACCATTAAGGACATCAACCAGTTGTACTTTGATCTCGGCTTGGAAACTCCTAAAAAGTTTTACGTGGTTGGGTCTCCAATCTCCCATTCCAAGTCACCACTCTTGCACAATACTGGGTATGCTCATCTAGGTTTGCCACATGAGTTTTCCAAGTTCGAGACTGCTGAGATTAAAGAGGTTGCTGACCTATTCCAAACTCCTGACTTTGGTGGTGCTGCTGTCACTATCCCTTTGAAATTGGACATTATCCCATACTTGTCTGAGTTGGATGATGCAGCTACTCACATTGGTGCTGTGAACACTGTGATTCCATTAGGCAATGGTAAGTTCCGTGGCTCTAACACTGACTGGAGGGGTATTTTCGACTCGTTAGTTGACAATGGCGTTCCTCAGTTGTCCAAATTGAGTGCTATTAATGGGTTGGTCATCGGTGCAGGTGGTACATGCCGTGCTGCTGTCTATGCCCTACACAAGTTGGGATGTGGTAAGATCTATGTCATCAACAGAACTGTCGAGAAGTTGCGCGCTATTAAGGAACATTTCCCTCTTGAGTTTGGAGTTGAGGTTTTGGCTAGTGATGCTGATATCGAGACAGCTGAGGCGGTCAATGTCGCTGTTTCTTGTGTTCCTGGCGACAAGCCAGTTGATACTACTGTAGGTTCTAGATTGGAGAAGTTGTTAACCAAGGGTGCCGAGGATCAAGCTCGCGCGGGTTTTGTTCCAAAACTGTTGGATGCTGCCTACAAACCTAAGGTAACACCAACAATGGAGCTTGCTAAGAAACACGGTTGGGATACTGTCTCTGGAGAAGAGATGCTTGTGAACCAAGGTGTAGCTCAGTTCAAGATTTGGACCGGTTTGAATGCTCCATACTCTGAGGTGTTCAATGCTGTCAATAACTAAAACAAATGCTGAAGAAAAGGATATAGAATTGAGTTTAATGTTTCTGAAATATATTTGATTGTAAATTCTTATGTATGTATGATCTCCCGTTATCCATGAATCAGTTCACTCAGCACTAAACCTTCTTTGATCTTGCTTCCCACTAACATTTCATGGCCTTCCCTCTCAAACCAAACAGTTTCTTTCACTTGTCCCAAATTTTTTACCTCATCATATTCCTTCGTAAGTAGATGTCCTGTTAGTCCTTCTAAATTGACCTGTTCGCCGTGCAACTTCCTTCCTCGAAGATATGTGACTGTGTGGTTCTTTTCTTCTAACTTGGTGAAATGTAATGGTAAAGAGCTGTGTTCACCCGTGTAACGGATCTTACATGGAACAGAGTTAGCTGTGTACTGTGTAGTTGAATTTAGATTGACCAATACAGGAGCTGGGGCTGACATTATAGGTTCAGGGGTAAAAAAAAACGCGCTTCCTTAAGACAAAAAAAATCTGGTATTGGTATTCAGCTCGCGTTGCATTTATTTATTTGTTTGTTTGTGTGTGAATACCAAAAGTTCAAGTAACACACCTGGACACCAGTGATTGATCTAATAGAAAAAAAAAATGGAAATTGCCCCACCAATTGATCCAAATTGCAGCTTGTATTGCAGATCGGAGCACCGGTTCTACCTCACATCAGTCACAATGCAACCTTATCCATATCTTATTTCGAAGTGAGTACAGATATAGCGTTTTTGCTTTTTTTGAGGGTTTTGCGAATGAGTACTAATATCTCTCTGAAGAACCATTGATCCATTGTTTGGGATTGCTGTGGGTGTCATCTCTTACTACGCTTATGAAAAACGTGTGGGAAGAGAAGAAGGTCGTACTTTGAATGAACTTGTGATGAAGAGATTAGGTTGGCAGAAAGAGGAGAGTGAGAAGAAATAGCTATGGACATTCACGAATATTAAAATTCGGATTATTATACTCATGGGGGCAGAAAGGGAGCAAGAGAGATTGAGAGTGGGTGAGCAAACAGAGATGGCGTGTGTGTGGCGTGAGATAGCTACAGAACATAATGAAATGTGTTATGGAATATGCAAGACTCCGGAGTACCCGATGAGATTGTGATGTCATGTTTTTTTGATAATAAAGAAAGTGACTGCACCTATCTATGTCCACGACGGCTGTTCTGTGTGTTGTTTCCATGCTGAAGCAAATTGTGGGATTAGCGTTGATTACGTCTATTTGAGGGTTTTCACACTTGCACCAAATTGATATTGATTCGGTAGATTGATTGTGCGCGTCTTCAGTTAATTTAAGTATCAATAATTCTGTAAACGTGTGAGGCCCAGAACAATCAATGACTTTTTCCAGCTACCGTAGAAGACCTTTGATGATAAAGACAAAGATAAATCGGAACTCTGATAGGCTAAGTGTCTATCAACAGCCGTCTTAGCCACTTTGGCATAGTAATGACCACGGCCCGCCATCGGATAAGTACGAAATCCGGCCAATGTAGTAACGAGTTTCGGGCATCAACGGCTTTTTGTTAGAGAAAACATAAAAACAGACAGAAAGCCGTTCCTATGACCTGAAGTGTAGCAAATATTTCAACAATTGAGCTGTGTGAACACACTAACCCACATCTATAAAGTCAGGTAAGCTGCAACCTCAGGGCATTACTACTTGAACTGGGAATTATCAAATTTGACAAAGCCTTATTGCACAGCAACACTGATGCCACCAAAGATAATCTCTAAAGACCTCACATACGTTTCTCCATTGCAGCAGTTGCAGACGCGGCCAGCCGGAGCTAAACGAATTAGAGTCTCCAGAGCTTGTGATACTTGTCGTCGACGTAAGGTGAAGTGTGATGGTAAGCAGCCGTGTATTCACTGCACTGTGTACTCTTATGAGTGTACTTACAACCAATATAAACCACCCCCTGCAAAGAAGACCAAGAGAGACACACAGAAGACCGCAGGCTCTGCGACTGGTATAAAACCTGAGAATGACTATCTGGGGCTGAAGATGATGGAGAGGATGTTTCCCGAGATTGACACGACTGACCCTGGGTTCAATATTGATCTTTTCATGGCTATTTTTGACAATCACAAGACATCTGGAGTGATCGATTTGAATGCTGTCATATCAGAATATAACACTACTTCTGAAATAAAGATTGGCAAAACAGTACGGCCGCTGGAGATCAAGATCATCATCCCACCGAAGGATATTGCCATCAAACTGATATACAGAACATGGAACGATGCGTGTCAGTTGTTCAGGTTTTACCATCGTACATCGTTCATTAAAGATGTGCTGTCATTGTACGAAACTCCACCCGAAGAGTACAGCAATCACCAGAATAAGATGCTTCCCTTAGTTTACTCGGTCATTGCTGTGGGTGCTCTATTTTCCAAGGGTGATAATGCCATCGACAATCAATATTTACAAGATGAAGGATACCGTTATTTCATTGCTGCTAGAAAGCTGATTGATATCACAAACTCCACTGATATAGAGTCCATCCAAACAATTTTCATGCTCACGATGTTTCTTCAATGCTCAGCCAGGTTGTCAACTTGCTACTCATATATTGGCATTGCTCTTCGATCAGCCTTGAGGCAAGGTCTTCACCGCATGCAGCAGATACAACTGAACGAACAACGTGATTACATTAAAGAGGAGTGTCGCAAGAGATTGTTCTGGACGATATACAAGATGGAGATTTACGTCAATTCTATGCTGGGCTTACCTAATTCCATTCATGAATGTGATATCAATGCACCTCTCCCGCTGGACATTGATGATTCGAACATTGATCACCACAGCTTGAAACCACAGGCCAAGGGGAAACCCAGCTCTGTTGGTGTCAATAATTGCCACACTAAGTTGATTTTAATTCTCAATCATATTGTGGAGAAGATCTACAAAAGCGAAACAGTTATCAACGCAACTACACTGCCAACTGATACCATCAAGCATTTAGAAAATGAGCTCAAGGTGTGGCTATATGAACTTCCAGCACAGCTGAAACCTAATGAGGTGTGCCCAACGGAGTATATCAAAGCTAACAAGTTGCTTCATCTAGACTATCTTCATGTTCAGATTATGCTGTATCACCCATTTATTCACTTGGTGAAAGAGAACAAGGGACAGGAACAACAACCGAACTCATTCGAGCAAGTTGGATCTTATCAGTACCAAAATGGAATAAAATGCTTTGCCGTTTCACAGGAAATTATTGCACTAGCGGAGGAGATGATTGACAAAAAGCTGATGAATGGATCCTACTGGTTTTCAATCTATACCATTTTCTTTGCTGTTGCTTGTTTAGTGTATTATTTCCTTGAGGTTGATTGCAAAAGTGACGAAATCAATGGAGCCATTGAGAAGGGCAAGAGAATCCTATCTAATTTGAAGCAAAAGAGTGTGAGTGCTGAGAGAATCTATGACTTGCTGAATCATATGTTTGAGACTTATGACCGTCACAACTTACGCTTTGACGAGCTGACTTTACATTCTGAGGGAAAGGCACAGACTAAACCTAAAGCTCTGCACCATTCACAGAGTGAAGTACAGATCAAGAAGGAGGACTTGTTCACCACCGCTAAAGTACCAATAGTTCGCAGCCAGTCCCAACAGCAGAAGTCATTGAGCCAACCTCAGTTCAACATCAATCCGACACAAGGAAACAGCATACTGGATGACTTTGATCTTCGTATATTTGGCAAATTCTTGCCTGAGGGTATATTAGGACAAGGAATTAACCAACCGACACAGCCAGTGTTAGGAAGAGCCCAAACCACCCCAACAGCTCGAGAAGTTGGAGCAGCAGAGGCTCCTTTATTTCCAACCCACGGCGTCACTGGTGGCCCTGACTTGAATATATTTGCTAATTCTACCCCTGATCTGCCAAATGGAAGAGAAGTCACTCCAGGTAGCCAAACAGGCAGTGGAGCGACTGCGAATTTTGAATTCTCACCACTCAATAGTTCGACTTGGGTAAACCCGCTCGATGTGCCTTCTGGTGGGATTGAATTTGATGTTGGAGCACAATTGGGTGCCCAATTTGCTGGTGCCAGCACTGGTGCAAGCTCTACAGGCCGTAGTGGGTCCGGGACTGGTAGTGTTAAGACTGATGATGATGAGCATGTGTTTGACTGGGACAGATTTTTTGATAAGAATGAGGAATGGAACTTTGATATCTAGGGGATAGAGAAGAGACACACGTAAAGAGATACAAAGGGTATTGTCTGTGTGAATATTTGCGTTAACATAAATTAATAATACTTTGGCCAAGTGAAGGCACTGTTATCGATATCTAATAATTATGGCTTGAAACCCAACTTCACCATCTCATGTACTATCCTCCGAAAATTGACATCAAAAGCCGCGACTAGTGTCAACAAATGCGGAATAAACCACACATAGGCTCTCTCTTTCCTAAACAAACTCCATTAGAATATACTCAGTCGACTTTCTCAGACAATGTCCAAGGAATCGACACCGCAAACATTCCCATCGCTAGATGAGACCAAGCTCTCATCGATCCTTCAGTCATTGGACCCTTCCATTTTGCAACAAGTTCAATCCGACATCCTTTCCATCAACTCAATGTACAGGAGCGATCTCACAAACCAATTGCAGTCGTTGCTGGACACACAGCACAAGATACACTCACGGTATAACAAATTACAGACTCTGATGCGCAAAAGAGTGGTTGAAAACGCAGAGATGCTAAATCATCAATTGAATAAGAAGTTGGATAAGCTAAAACTTCAACATGATGAGGTTGACCATTTCCGAAGTAATGACGGGATGTGTGAAGTCCAGGGATTGGTAGGTGATGTTATGGGGAAGTGTATGGGAATAGTTGATACTTTGAAAGAATGGGATACTGGCGATGACGACAATGGAAATTTGGATGGAGTTGATTGGGAGAGATTCCCATTGTTGAAAAGAGTGCTTGGAGTACCGGATGACGACTGCGGTAGTTTCGAAGAGATCAGTCATGAAGGGTTCAAAACTGCTGATGAACCTGAAGAAGAGATAACCAATACTGATTCTGCGGAGGCGTTGGGGTGTTCACCGCAAGAGGTTCCAAACCTTTTGAGCGTTAGAGATAGGGATCAAGATGCTGTTGAAGAGGAACATCAGAATGATAGTGATAATAATACTGATGATGACTTTGGAGATTCTCCGCATGAGCCAGGCGATCAGATTAGCATATCTCCAGCAAAGCACACAGGCACGCCGCGTCAAGCTTCTGTTCAGCTCACATCACATTTATTACGGCATTTGTCTCCATCGCCTTCACGTCCGGCGTCAGCATCAACAACTACCACAAAAAGTGATCCGTTGGAATCCATTGAAAGGTCGATATCGAAGTATAAATCACGGCAACTTTCTCAGCCAAGTACCTTAACTGCTCCATTGGCGATCACCATACCAAGTGTTTCTTTGAGTACAACAATTATGAATGCGGAAAGTACTGTCGCTACCACCTCTACCTCAAATACAGAAGACGGCATGAAACAAATGTCCTCTGCGATATCACAAATGAAAAAGTTCATATGACCCTACATACTGTACTAATCATGTCATGACTGTAATAATGCATCTATTCATTCTGTATGCTTGCAATATTTGCAACAACACGATCCACAATGTCATTAAAAACACCACTCATCGACGACGATTTGTATTCTTCCACTAAATCTTTCTGATTCTCAATCAATTCAACAAAACTTGGATCGATTGGCACAGACCCCAGATAATCAATGCCTTGTTCCTCAGCGAGTTTCTTGCCACCCCCAGAGCTAAAAATATCTGTACACTCATCACAATGCGGACATTTGAACCCGCTCATATTCTCCACCACACCAAGTACCCTGAATCCAACTTTGGTACAGAAATCTAACTCCTTTTTGACATCATCAACACTGACACCTTGGGGAGTCGTTACTATCACAGCACCGTCTGGATTGGCAAACTGAAGTGACTCAGCAATGGCAATGTGCTCATCTGAAGTGCCTGGTGGGGTGTCAATCAACAAGTAGTCCAAATCCCCCCAGTTAGTATCTGAAATGAACTGCTTAATCATCGCAGTCTTCTTTGGTCCCCTCCACACAACTGAGTTCCCTCTATCACCTAACAGGAATCCCAAAGACATCACGCTAAGTGAACCTCCTTTGTCTGTCGTTGAATCAGAGTACACTCGCACAGGAACCCATCCATCTCGTCCCTGGAATACCTGCCTTCCCTCGACACCAAACATTCGTGGTGCAGATGGACCAGTGAGATCAATGTCAAGCACACCAACTTTGAGGCCCTTAATGGCTAAAATCAGCGCGAGTTGCGTGGTGATGCTTGATTTCCCTACACCTCCTTTTCCTGAAAGAATAAGAAGGATATGTTTGATTTTGGTTAGATGCACAGAGTCGGTCATCTGTAATTGAGTATAGAGAGCAAGAACACACATAAAGTGAGTGTTGCTGATAAATAGGTATTTATTTATCAGCGTCAGCATTGCTTACATAATATCTGATTATATCATCTCTTTTTTTTTTTTTTTGTATGCACGATACTTATTTGAATCGCTCTGAGATCAAACAGTTCTACTTGCCTTTACATTCTTTTGAAACACCAATCCCAGTTCCGCACATATCGGCAATGGCATCGAGGTAGGTACAGCAGGAAACGGCAAATAATTCATATCCACTAACTCTTTAACCCAGGTACAACACGAATAGCAACACACGTGACCGAACAGCGTTGTTTGACACGCCGCAGCGCATGTCGTCACCGTATGAGAAGAAAGACAGGAGACAACAAGACTTCAACGCAACACAACAGGCAATGCTTGAGGAACAGTCGGAAGAACAAGCAGGTGCGATGTTTGGCAAGATACGAGCATTGAAGGGACTTAGTTTGAAGATGGGAGAGGAGATCAATAGCTCAAATTTGACATTGGGGCAGTTGGAGGATACGTTTGGCACATTGCAGACTAGACTCAAGGGGACTTACAATAAGATGTTAGTGATGGCACAGAGGAGTGGCATCCCTCTGAAGTGGTGGGCTGGTGTGTTTGCAGTCGTCAGCTTGTTCTTCCTGTGGGTATGGATCAGGTAGGTTTGGTGATTCTTGATTGAATCGCTTTGCCAGATGATTTATAGTGAAATTAATAGACTGTTAATTTTCTAACGCTGCCTGTTACGTTTTATATGAATTAGTCTCCAAATACAATAAGCTTGTAGTTAACCATTATATGTGCACCAGGAGACGAGAAAGAACGCGTGTGCAATGATAGCATTCCTGACCCCGCAGAATTGGAATGCGTGTTGATTATTCACTGTGTGATTTTCGCCTCACACACATGTTTCCTTTTAAACCGAGTTGGCTGTGAATAACGTGGTACAAAGTACCAGGCTCTTTATTGGATCTGAAGCGTTTCGAGAACTTTCATGGGTTGAAGATCTCTCAAATATTTGTACATAGTAAGTCCCTACCAATTGTAGCAGATCCCACCTTGATGAAGTGTCACTAATGGAGTACCTGGGATCAAAAAATGCAGCTGACCTAGCCTCCTTAAAATAGAGTTAAGGTAATGGAATATTATATGCTTGCCTCAAGAAAGTTGGGAATAGCTAACCAGCAGGAAACTAATCAAGTGCCAATGTGTGGCACTACAAGATGAAAATGTTTAACTAAAGAATCGAGAGAATCAAGTTATTGTGATTTCTCCAGAAGAGTCATACAATCATTTTCATAGGAAAAGAGAGACAATTCGCATTGGAGAAACGACTGCGAGAAGGAAGAACGATAAAGCGTCAAACGCACCAACAACGGTGAATCAAGCTGCAAAAACATGAGTGCCAAGCTTCTAGGCATATTTGTATTTAGCACTCTTTTATATTCTAGTACGGCATATCTAGAATGCCTTGTGATCGATTTGGCAGCGACGGTACAAGATTTTGAACAAGATTTAGTTTCTTAGGGATGTGAGCGAAATGCATATATTCAGTGTGAATGACTTTTTAACACAAAATCGTCAATGAACCATTTATGGAATCTGTAATCTTCACTGAGTTCTGGATGAAACGAAGTAACCAAGATGTTACCTTGCCTAGCAGCAACTATCAGTCCGCTTTGTAAACTGTGCAATATCTGAACGGGTGCGTGGTTGTGGAATTTTGTAGTGGAATAGACGATACCCTGATCCTCATTTATCTGCCCAATTGGAAGATATTCGTCGTTATAAGCGGTACCCAATACTTTTGAAATCACTGGCGCTCTGATGAAAATGGTTGGGAAGGAGTCAACACCAGGTATGAACGAACTGAAATCTAAGTTTGTCTCGAAGGAATCCTGCTGTCTCCCAAAAGCATTCCTCTTAACTTGGATATCGATTGCTCCTAAAGCAATCTGACCTGGGCGTCCATTTACAATATGTTTCGCTAGGAAGATGAGACCAGCACAGGTTCCCCACATTGGCTTGTCTGAAGAGATGAATTGCTGTAGCGGACCTAACATGTGAGTTCTCTCAGCAATCAGGGACATAGCTGTGCTCTCACCACCAGGAACAACTAATGCATCACAGCTATTTAGCTCGATTTCTGTTCGGACTTCGATATAATGAAAGTCTATGGTGTCGTATTCACCAGTAGCCCTCTTTAGCAGGTCCAGATGCTCTCTAAACGCACCTTGTAGTGCAAGGACACCCACGACATACTTCTCAGTCACAGTCATCGCCAATTTTTTTCTAAACTTTAATAGGCCCTTGAATAGGGGCAGTACAAGCGCATTAAATGCTTTCTTAGTGACTCAGACATGGAGTCAGATGTTGTGCATGAGAGACTCTTGGGGTTGATAACGATTATTCAGTTGGCCCGAGTCACATTTCTTGGGGGCGGAGTCACACTAAAACACTGGAGATTACGTCACAGGAGCCCATTTTGCTCTTCTCCAGACAAATATACTCAGGACATATTTAGCAAATGGAGATTAGAAAAACACTTTCCAATTGAGTTGGCCATCGTCGCTTTCCCTGCTTCTTCTACTTTGTTGTTGCATTTTCTGTGAGGCTACGTACATTAATAAATCAAGTGTATTCTATATCCCTACGTAAAGACATAAAAGTCTGAAATACTCTCTCTTTAAACAGATTAATTAGATAAGCATCAACTTTTAGCGCATAAACTCAGCGAGGCCCAGAGTCAACAGGACTTTCCAAGAGTCATGTGCTATCCGACAACTTATAGGGGTATAAGGTACAGTCTTTCGGGAGCAGGGTTTATATGGGTTGGACCTGGAGCTGTTAGGAAGAAGGATGTGGTGTGTATATAGCCTTTGTTATATACTCCGCAAACTTCCCCTTTTTCGCTTGGATGTTAGTGGTCATATCTAGTAGTTTGAGCAAATTCTCCAAGTGTCTCCAAACCTACAGGTCTATATGCTAGTCAATGCAGCAAAATCTGCAATGTTCAGGTCAAGTAATCTTCTTTTGAGGACTATAAACTCCAGGTCAAATCCTCTAAACCAGTTGAGAAATTGATACTGGCCAACTAAAGAAGTAAGGAAATATTACAATGTCTGAACACAAGTTGAACAAAGGTCTTGCACAAATGCTGAAGGGTGGTGTTATTATGGATGTTGTCAATGCTGAGCAGGCCAGAATAGCTGAGAGAAGTGGTGCCTGTGCTGTGATGGCTCTGGAGAGAATCCCAGCTGACATGAGAGCCTCAGGTCAGGTGTGCCGTATGTCTGATCCAAAGCTGATTCAGGAGATTATGGATGAGGTGTCAATTCCAGTGATGGCCAAATGCCGTATTGGCCATTTCGTTGAGGCCCAGGTGTTGGAGGCGATTGGTGTGGACTACATCGATGAGTCAGAAGTTTTGACCCCAGCTGATAAGAAGTACCATATCAAGAAGAGTGGATTCAAAGTACCATTTGTCTGCGGTGCCAAGAATTTGGGTGAAGCATTGAGAAGAATTGAGGAAGGTGCCTCAATGATCCGGTCAAAAGGTGAGGCTGGTACGGGTGATATCTCTTCTGCCGTGGGTCATGTTACTTTGATCAAAGAACAGATAGAACAGGTGCTTGCCTTCGAGACTGAGGCTGAGTTTGAAGAGTTTGCCAAAAAGGAAAGAATTTCTGTTAAAAGACTAAAAGAATTGAAGGCCAATGGTGGTAAGTTGCCAGTCGTAAACTTTGCTGCAGGTGGTGTTGCTACCCCAGCCGATGCTGCTTTGTGTATGCAATTGGGCTGTGATGGTGTCTTTGTCGGGTCTGGTATCTTCAAGTCCAAGAATCCTGAGAAGTTGGCTACCAGTATTGTCAATGCCGTCACTCATTACAATGATCCCGCAAAGATCTTGGAATACTCAACCGATTTGGGCGAATTGATGTTTGGTGTTGCGATTGACCAATTGAAAGAAAACGAAAAGCTATCCTCTAGAGGCTGGTAAAAACATTCCGCTTTAGTTCAACAAATAGATATACATATAATTGAAACTCCCATCTGTAAAATGATTGACGGGTGACTTGAATCAGAGTAGAAAACGGTTCTGAGGAAGATTGCATAACTTTTTCCGTCTAACAGCTTTGCACTTAAGCCAACTGGGAAAGCATGGACTGAGTTATTATAGAAGCTGACCTACAATTATTAATTAGTACTGTATTGACTACTAGGTATCTGGCTGGAGAAAGGAAAAAGAATGCACACCTCAATAACCAAAAACTTCAAGTATAGTCGTGTGCTTGTGTTTCTCAGTCTGAAAGCATGTTATAACTCATATTCACCAGTAACAGACGATGAAAGAAAACTTTGACATTTTTAGCTCCTCCTTGCGAATATAATTTTGTTGCCTTGTAGTGTGGGTGCCAAGATGCTATTTATCTAAGACAAACTCACAGAAACTTGTCATGATAAGCAATTCCAAGTGTAATAGAAAAGGGATCATTAATAGGAGCTGTTTCTTAGTAGCTTATCTCTTTCACTACCACCGATGTTTAATACAATACTTAGAGAAGACATTGCCAGTAAAATCGTTAGACCAAAACTGATAATTTTATTTAGTTGCTTTTAGGACCGGCAGAACAAGTAAGAATCGGGTTTGATTACAAAAATACGGGAAGAAGCCACTTATCAGGAAGCCTGAGGTCTAAAGAGGTGAGATGTGAATTAGAAGCCTCAAATTTCACAAACTGAAGAATACTTGATTGATACAAGG
Source organism: Barnettozyma californica (assembly GCA_023627795.1). Taxonomy (NCBI): domain Eukaryota; kingdom Fungi; phylum Ascomycota; class Saccharomycetes; order Phaffomycetales; family Phaffomycetaceae; genus Barnettozyma; species Barnettozyma californica. Next base: position 441,191 of record JAMAIE010000002.1, on the reverse strand, counting down.
ATAATGTGGTTTCAACATTCAAGTAACCAGATCATGGAATTATGCTCAGCTCAGATAGGACATTGAGATTTTACAAAAATAATTGACATATGGCTTCAGTCTTTGAGGAAACGTGCTGATTGTAGTAAAACTAACAAAGCATCCATAGTCTATCTATCTTGTATATATTTTAAAGTTCTGTGACACTCACCTCTGAGAAGGTGATGGGAAGGGTCTTATCTTTTGGGATCAGAGAACCTCCACATGGCACTGTTCGCAGCTTTTTTTCATTCATGATCCGTGGGTTGGTGGATCAGTCAAAATACGAGATATCCATATCAGTCTATATATCAAAAAGTGGAATTTTCCCGATATTGCAATCTAGATTGTTAGTTAGATCTAAAGTAGGACGCGTTCTTGCTTCTGCAATTTTTCAAATATTTTTACATCATAAGCTCTACTGTTTCTAGAAGATTAAATTGTGAAGTACCACATCGTGGGATCCAATCATCATTTCTTTTCACTCGTTTGCGCTTGAAAGGATTTCACAGTTATTTGTGCCAGCTAACACTGAGCCTAAGTGAGTGTATGTCATACTAGGGATACTAATTTTAATGTGTTGAGATATTGGAATGGTGTTTTATGTGAGATTTCCCAAGCGATCTGTGTTGTATGAAGCTTTTATGTCCAGTCCGACATTGACTGGAAAGAATGTTTAGCTTAGCAAGGACAATCTTAAGGTACAGAAAACAGATTTTATCTGTCAACAATATCCAGAGTTCAATATTAACCAAGTTGAGCCATGATACCGTTAAACAATTGACTGATTCTATTCCAGTTGTTCTGTAAGTGTTGAACTTAAATATCTATATATAAGTCCGGTGGTTAGTTAGTCTAATATAATTTTTGCTTAATAGCGAGGGGATGATCACCACGAATCAATGTGCGGGTACGGGGACATTATTCGTGAATCTCGGTCCCTAATTGTATGGTGAGGAGGAGCTATGTCTGAAACGACAATGCCGTATGGATAATTGAATCCAACTAAAGTCCTCATTTCTTTCAGACTTTTAAGGTCTCTCTCTCTGCTTCTTCCCAATTACGTCAAACAACCTCCGTTAATGCCCCGCTAAAACCCTTAGGTCCCGAAAATTATGTTACGGCCAGGTAAGAAATTAGCCATGAATGCTTCCCAATCAACCTATAAAGGGCACTCTCTGCCCCAGGTGCCCTATACTATGATTCACACTGTACAATCAATTGCATTAACAATAAAGAATAGGTGAACATAATGACTGATCGCTACGTTCCTGTCCACGAATCCCCTAACGGTCCAGGGGATGCTCGTCCAACTGCCATTCAGATCATAAAGGATGAAGGGCTTGAGGGTAAACTCACTGGTCAAACTGCCTTAATCACAGGGTGCTCCGCTGGAATTGGTACCGAGAGTGCAAAAGCTCTCTATCTCGCTGGTGCTACTCTTTACCTCACCGCTAGGAATCTCAACAAGGCTAGAGCTGCTCTCGGGGATATTGTTGATGATGAGCGTGTTCATCTACTTGAACTGGACCTGGAATCTTTCGACAGTGTAAGAGCCTGTGCAGCTGAATTCTTATCCAAGTGTAAATCTTTGAACATCCTTATCTTGAATGCAGGTGTAATGATGCCTCCTGAAGGGCGCACAAAAGATGGTTTTGAGACACAGTTTGGTACCAACCATTTGTCACATTTCCTTCTTTTCAATTTGCTCCAGCCAGCGCTACTTCGTGGCGCCGCTATGGCACAGAAGCCTTCTCGTGTTGTTGTGCTTACCTCTGTGGCTCATCGTTTTGGAGAAGTTGATTTTGATAATGTCAATTTTGAGGGTAAATATGACCCAATGGTCGTCTACGCTCAGAGCAAGACTGCAAATCTGTGGACTGCCAATGAGATTGAACGTCGTTATGGTACACAAGGTATCCATGCATGGGGTGTTCATCCAGGAGCAGTCCAAACGGAGTTAGCTCGCCATCTGCCTTCGGACGCAATCTCTGGGCTTGAGAGCGATGAGTACCTATCAAAGATCTTTAAAAATCCTGGACAGGGTGCCTCTACAAGTATTTGGGCCGCTACTGCAGCAGATTTGGAAGGCAAAGGAGGGAAGTATCTAGAAGACTGCCAGATTTCAAAAGAGTGGGAACCTTCGTTTGGCCAGTGGGGTCCAGGGTACGCAAAACATGCCTACGATGTTGAGAAGGCAAAGAAGCTGTGGGAAAAGTCTATTGAATGGGTCGGCTTGTAAAACCATGCTAATCCAATCCAACGATATTTCCACTTGGGGAGCCCAGTATATATATTGCGAATGGATAATTTTCCAAATGATAAAGTTTTGGTTTTAATTTGGCGTAGAGATAGATATCTTTTGACCTCTTTTTGTAGGGACTTATCAATAAAATCAATTGATATTGATTCGCAACATAAAAGTAAGATTTATGAAAATATTGAATATTTGACTAATTTAATCAACTGATCCATAAGCTAACAATACTTCGTTATCTTCTCATTCTTGTCTCCATGATTTCCCTTGAAAACCCCAACTCGCGTACCTACTTCAACAACTAAAACCTAACAAAATTGTGTACATGGTACATGATAATAAAGATAATAAATATAGTATAAAGGGGTCTATCTCGGGTTAAAAATATCTTGATAAGACAGTGAAGTCATTTCTTAGCATTATCTGGAGAGATTTGTGTCATTTGTCTCTTGATCCGTTTATGGCCTGTTGTACAATAAGAAGCCGCTCTTTACACCAATTTTGGTGTACAACAGTTGAGCTCTGTGGTTCTCAAACTGAGTGCACCAGTACACTGTCTTGCACCCAAACTTATCGCTCTGTTTGTATACAAATTCGATAAGTGCTCTTCCTACTCCATGAAGTCTGGAGTCATTTCTTACAAATAAATCATTGAGATACAAGCGGTCACAGATCGTCCACGTATCTCTGTGGGTAAGGTAGTTTGCAAAACCAATAAGCTTCCCAGTATCATCAACAGCAACACAGGAATAAACTGGTTCCTCAGAGTCTAAGAATCTTTTGAAAGTGGTCTCAGTAGCTTCTGGGGAGACAACATCGAGTGACTTGTAGAATTCTAAGTACGAACCTTCGCCACGCCACATGTCTAGCCACTCTTCTTTGTCTTTCTCCTCAATTGGTCTGATTGTGAATGACATGATAACTTAGTGTGCAGTGACTGCCATACGTTTCAAAGAAATTGGTTAGGTATCCTTTCCTCTTTATATAAAAAACTAAGGGATCTAGCTTCCCGATTGGGATGTTCTGGGGCGCTATTCCTATTGCGGCTGAGGAACAAAACCCTCCGCTGAATTGACTCTTCCAAGATTCATATGCGTGAGTCATGTGTCTTAAATAATGTTAAGTCTGTCTAAAATTATACAGACTCTGATTGATAAAAGTCTGTATTGAGGTTTAGGAAGGGAACCAAGCTCCGACCACAACACGACCGTTTTGTGCGGAGGAATGAGTCATGACTTTAGAGCAAATGTGGCGGAATATTATTATGGATAGAGGTTTTGACCTTCTTTGGAGGTTTTCAAGAGAGGTCATGATAAGCAATTGAGTTATTAAGCCACCTGATCATGCAGCTTACCCCGGATATTGTTTTTTATGCCGTTGAAATTCGAGAAACTAATGTGCATCTATCAGCCCTTTGAGTACAATTTTTGGACCCTTACCGTCTGCAGACTGCAGTATTCAATTAAGTGTGATGAACGAAAGTTTGGGCTTAAACTATGGAAAAAAGGGGGTCCACCTTTCTCATTTGATTTTGCCATTCAGTCTCAGTTTAATAATACTCGGGTTCAAAAGTACCCTTAAATTTACGCTTTCGGTTATTGGACCCTTAAATCACGTGACTAGTTACAGAAGGAGAGTCAAACCACACTGTTAAAAGAGGATGCGATAGATACTTGCTTTGATAGCTTTTTAAATTTACTAACACTTGCTCTACAAGAGTATCAAAAGGTAAATGGCTCAACAGTCAACCGCTTTTTTTCCTTCATTGATCTCGTAACCAACCTTATTTTAGATCACAGAGTCAACCATAAAGACCAACAGAGTCCATCAGAGTCATAACGAAGTAAAAAAGCTTGGATGAGGTAAGCAGAAGTGGAAAAAAGAGATCATACTACAGGGAGGACTAGCATTGAAAACTGCACGAGATAGACCCCTACATATTGAACTTGGCGAGAGCTATAGTAGTCAAGCCTACCACTATGCAGACTAATCTCTACATGCTCAATATCATCTGTTGCAACAGGACGGGCTTAACTAGTTACAATGTTTTGGAATCCTATCATCACAATTCTCACGATATTCGCAACCTGCGTTGAACCTGCAGTTTATTGAAGATCGAAAGGAACCTAGACCTATTGTAAATCCTCCTGTTGCTGTAGCAATTCGAAAATGAGTCACTTTTCTCCAACGGTTTCTTAATGTTATAGGACCCCGGGCCGGTATATCTCTTTTCGCATTGTATTTGGCATTTAGTACGAACGGCTATTGAATCCGCGGCATCCAAAAATTTCATAGGCTTAAAGTTGCCTTTTGCACCAACGGCTTTATACTTTATAGTTGGTATGGTCAACATGGTGAGGAGTGCAAAGACATCTTCGGCAAGAGCTTCTTGACCATATTCTTTTCCGTTCCAAGAAGTGCACAAGATATTAAGAACTTTTAGTGTTCAGGTAAGATATTAACATCAACATATGTAAAAACGCAACTAGAACCCCACGAAAAACTTGATGCCGTGCAGTTCCGATAGATACTCAATATTACGCCTGAATTGTGATTAAACGCAATTCCAAACCACAGTTTGCTGATGAGCATGTGCATGTATATATAGAGGAATGTTTTACTTACTTTTGGAGTAACAATTCAAGCTTCGTTTAGTTGAAACTTCCATAATGGCTTCTCACGTGCTCGAGTCTCTTAGACGACTCAAATGGGGGTTCCTTCCTGTCAAAAGAGATGTTGAGGACCTTGTGGTTGATGTTAACGATCCTGTTGAAGATGCGGATTTGAAGGACCAGGAAGTTGAGCTAACAGTGTCTAGTTCTGAAGAAGATGAGCAGCAGCTGGAGTACAGGGATGAGGCCGACAGACCATGGTGGAAGTTCTTTGATGAGTACGAATACCGTATCAACAAGTACACTAAAGAAAAGCACAAATGGTTTAAGTGGTTTAATGAGACAGACACACCTGCAGAGAGAAAGCTCATTATGAAACTCGATATCACGCTAGCGTTGTATTCAATGATCGCGTACTGGGCCAAATACCTAGACCAGACAAACTTGAACAATGCCTACGTCTCCGGGATGAGAGAGGATTTGAACTTCCAAGGTAGCGATCTTGTCAAGACTCAGGCTATGTTCACAGTTGGTTCCATCATTTTCCAAATTCCGTTCATGTACATCCTATACAGATTGCCAATGACTTATGTCTTGCCGTTGTTGGATATTGGTTGGTCGTGTTTCACACTGGCAATCTACAAAGTCGAGAATGTTCCCCAGTTGAAAGTGATGAGGTTCTTTGTTGGTGTGTTTGAGGCCCCCGCATACTTGGCCTATCAGTTCCTTTTTGGTTCCTTCTACAAATACGACGAAATCGTGCGTCGGTCCATGATTTACTATATTGGACAGTACTTGGGAATTTGTACAAGTGGATTACTTCAGGCAAGACTTTATAGTTCCTTCCATATGAGAAATGGTTTAGAAGGTTGGAGATGGATGATGATCTTTGACGCTGTAATCAGTTTTGCAGTAGGGATTATTGGTTTCTACGTCTTGCCTGGTACTCCAGAGAACTGTTATTCAATTTGGTTAACTGATGATGAAATCAGATTAGCAAGATCAAGATTGAAGAAGAATAATACAGGCACAATCGATTATTCAAGAAAGTTCTTTGATAAAGGTGTTTGGATCAAGATTTTGACCTCCTGGGAAATCTACGTGTTGTCTCTGTGGAATATTTTCTGTTGGAACAACAACAACGGTACGTCTGGTGCTTATTTGCTTTGGTTGAAATCTTTGAAAAGATTTTCGATTCCTAAGGTTAACCAGCTGTCTGCAATGAGTCCTGCTCTTGGTATCTTATGGTTGATTTTAACAGGGTTATATTCAGACCTTCTACATTCAAGATGGCAAGCCCTTGTCATTTCACAAGGGTTCAATTTCATGGGTAATGTGATATTGGCTGTATGGTACGTTCCTGAGAGTGCCAAATGGTTCGCATGGATGTTGCAGTACATGGGATGGGCTTGTGCACCAACGGTGTATTCGTGGATGAACGATATTTGTCGTAGAGATGTTCAAGTTAGAGCGGTCACATTGGTTGTTATGAACATGTTGGCACAGACATTCTCAGCTTGGATCTCGGTGATTGTGTGGAATACAAATGAACAGCCTAGATTCTTGAAAGGTTATACATGGACCGCTGTTGCGGCGTTTTTACTTGCAGCTTGGACATTTGTTGTGTTATATTTCTACAAAAGAACAGAAAAGAAATATGCTAGGGAGAACGGTATAGTGATCTATAACTCCAAAACAGGTGAAAACTATCCTTTCGAAAAGGAGGCTTAGAATAGAGTTAATTTGATTTTAATAAAAGAAATGTCAATTTGGTATGTTCAAATTGTATCTCATTGCCCTGGAGTAAAGATTATGAGATGTGCAACAGATCATAACTTGTAAAATTTATCTGGATATAAAGAGTGAGCACGCTATTATACACATTAATGCGACGTGGGGAAGGTATTGAGTAACCGTATTTATTTGTTTGACTTATGCTCTTAATGTAAGCTAAAATTAATTGGATAAATGCGCATCTTGACCTATTTTTGTTTGGGATGCTCACTTGTACAACCTAAGGACTGGGTTGATCGTGTGGTTTAAGCTGTGCGTTGGGCTTGCAAATTATTAACTATGGTTGGACATAGATGGCCGCATCGACGAAGATACACCGCCCCATGTGAGTAGTAGCGCTCTCAGGCGATAGAGAATAATCTTTCATTTAAGTTTAAATTTTAATTTCGATAATGGTGATACAGATAATTACTGTCTACCATAGTATGGCTGGTCCTCAAAATTTTGAATCGTTAATCAGATAATGAATCTGTGTCCTTTGAGATTCGCCGACCCTATTCCAAGAGGGTGCCATCACTGAGAATGAACCCTGTTCCCAATGGTCGCTGTCGAACAGCTTATTTGTATCCATTAGCACCGTTCGAACATTTTTTCAGTAGGTAGTAGAGCCAAGTGCCAAGATCAGACCATATTATCCAAGAACTTGAAACGTTGATAAGAGAATTGGCAGTAAGGGGGGACAAGCCAACGCACTGATCGGGGTAAAAAAATACATGCAGTCAAGTGCAGTTGGCATTTTCATTGGGTCAACTGAATGAAATAATGGCATGGATTCCTAGCAGCTACAGAATTAGAATAATATGCTTTACCCAATGATCATGAGATGATCCTTCAGATTTGCATAACACCTGTCCGATTATTCGACCCTGACTTGCTGGTTGAAATAATAACCGTTGATAAGGAAACTAGGGGATCGCGTCATCGGGATTCTCATGGAGGCTGATGTAAGCACATGAGTGTAGATCATGCCGTACAAAATGACGAAAAGCTATTTGTTGCATTCCATACTCTTTTTGATGTGGTCATGGTGCCATATGTTAGTACGAATGTGGGAATTACTTGATCAAGTGTGTCTGCCAGCCCTATTTGTTTCCCTCCCGTGATTTCAACTTTGCAAGATCGTTTACTATTAGACGATGTATATAGCCTCCACGTCTATGCAAGTTTCTCCTTTGGCGGTGGCCCCCACCCCGGACCATCCCGTCCACGCCGCTAAGGTGCCCGCCGAACAGTATCCTATCTACATAAAATCTCCCAGATCGAACGCTCGCATGTGATAAAATGCAGGCAGAGCAAACGGCGCTGGTGCTATAACCTTTTATCCAACGATCATTTCTGCAACAAGATCTGCAATATGGGTCAACTTGCTTTATAAAGCAAAGATAAAGATAAGAGGATATGAGCACTTGGAAAATCAAAGTATCTATATCTTTATATTTATAGGGAACGAGTTGCACATCAACAACTGCTTGAAGTTGTTAGTCTACAATCAACAACAGCTCGAGTGCAATAGGAATGTCTGAAAAAGAAAAGAATGACAGTGAAGGTTTAGAGCCGATTGCCTCCTTCACTGAAGAGAATATTGGCACTATTGATGTGATCACTAGTTTTACGTCCGCAGGCGGTAAGCTGGTCCAGGTGACTGGCGATGTTGACGAAGCAATGAAAGTTGCGTTGAACATTGATGATGTTCTTCTTGATGAAGCCACCAACAAGAAGATTCTAAGAAAGATTGATCTTTACTTACTTCCACTCATTTGTATGTTGTATGCTTTCCAGTTCATGGATAAAACTACAACTTCCTATGCCGCTGTTATGGGATTCCAATCATATTTCAACATGGTTGGTGATATGTATTCGTGGTGTGGAACAGCTTTTTACATTGGATATCTTGCTTTTGTATTTCCTGCAAATGCGATACTTCAGAGATTCCCACTGGCTAAGACGACAGCTGCCTTCATTGTGTTGTGGGGTATTATCTTGTGCTTGCATGCGGCTCCAAGAAATTATGCAGGCATTATTTCGTTGAGAACAATTCTAGGAATGCTAGAATCTGCAGTCACTCCAGCTATGGTCCTATTCACCAGTCAATGGTACAGAGCAGAAGAGCACTTTTTGAGAACCGCTTTTTGGTTTGCATGTAATGGACTGGGAATTATAATTGGAGGTGCTATCGCATATGGGGTATTGCAACACGACACACATTATTCAATTGAAGCATGGAAGGTACTTTTCGTTATCACTGGCCTAATGACAATTGTAACTGGTGTTTTATTCTATATTCATATTCCAGACTACCCATCAGAAGCGTGGTTTTTGAATGCTGAAGAAAGAAAATTGGTTGTTGAGAGAATCAGAACCAATCAGCAAGGGTTCGGAAACAAACATTTCAAGATGTACCAGTTCAAGGAGGCAATGCTTGACCTTAATACTTGGCTTTTCTTCTTTTTTGCAATTGCGTCAAATATCCCAAACGGTGCTTTAACTAACTTTGGAAGTATCCTTTTGAAATCTGACTTTGGTTACAGCTCCAAAGATTCCTTGCTAATGAACATGCCCTGTGGAGCTGTGGAGTTTGTTGGATGTATCTTATTTGCTGCCAGTCACTCGATCATTCCGCATAGACTGGTCATTTCCTTCATTGCAATGTCAATTTCTTTGGGGGCTTCGTGTATGCTAGCTTTCGCAGAGCCTAAAGATGTCAGGCTAGCTGGTTATTATTTGATGTACGTTTTTCCAGTGGCTACTATCTGTGCTCTCTCATGTTTTGCATCAAACACCGCTGGTCACACCAAAAAAATTACAACAAATGCTGTGTTTTTGGTAGGATACTGCGTTGGAAACCTCATTGGCCCTCAAACATTCATTTCTAAACAAGCTCCATCGTACACTGGTGGTAAGATTAGTATTGTGGTATGCGACTGTATCACGTTGCTGCTAATCGCTGCCATATATCTAAACTATTGGGTCAGCAATCGCAAGAAGGAAGCAGACATGGCGAATCTTGAGGATGATCCGCTAGCTAAACTTGAAAATTTTGAGTTCGCAGATCTCACTGACAAGGAAAATCCACATTTTAGATACAGACTTTGAAATTCGCTAACAAGCAGAAAGCAGATGATGCCACTTTATGATTTTATCTTTCTATGCTGGTCAGGAAAGAGAATAGTCAGTACTTTGGTGTCATCCTCTACTTCTATAGCCCTATTCCCGAGACAAAGTAACCAACACTAAGAACAAAGACACCACAAGTGAAGTTTGAAAATGAGAGCTATTGAAGAACGATTACTTTTAACTCCAATCATTTATTAGAATGTTTTAGAATTAAATTAGGTCGAAAGGTATCCTTACGTAGATATACCAAGCGGAAAAAAACTAACTATCTCATTTGCCGCAGGCTCACAGGCTATTGAAAGAGTTGTGTATCGACCTATAGCGTTATGTGGAATATTTTTATTCCTTGGCTCTATAGTTACTAAATAGTAGACAATCGGTACATTATTTTTAAAAAGGGTCTGATTGAAGTCAAACCAGATAGTAAACTGTAAATCCTACGTAGACCAATCTGTCGCTAACATCTGTGGAATGCAGTTTCAAGCATTCAACTCATAGCATCGAATATCAAGACTCCTCAAATTCCATAGAATATTTTATTTAATGGACAACTGCCCGCTACAATTGTTGTTTCCTGCATTTGAAACAATTCTAATGTCTTGGTATAAGGAGTTCTAGACAAGACATCGTTATCGCTTACTCCCACACATAGGAAAGTATAGCTCATCAATGATTCCAATGATTTCTCATTAGTAAATCGACTTCCCATAAGTGCCACATAGTATATAGTTCTTATGTCATTCAATATTATCAACTCGAGAAACGCTACCGCCATCCATTCTCTTCCTCTGTTTAAGAGCTGACGACAATGGTAGATGATAATTACTACAAGGTAAAACCATCCAGATATAAATCTTACATTCCTCATGGCTTAAGCTAACTTGCTCCATTTAAACAAGGATTCAGCCGGATTAACAAGCTCTCTCTCATTGGCACTTTCAAAGTTAGCACCTTTACCATCACCACCATTGAAAATAGCAATCAAGTATGACAAGAAGTTATCCCAATTCAAACCTTCCTTAATATAACTTGCCTTCAATTCATTACGGAATTTCTCACCATCCACGAATTTCTTGGTTAAAGTGACACCATGCTTCTTTTCATACGAAGTAAGCAGGTCTTTAATTGTGATAACAGAAGAGAAGATTCTGATCTTGTCTGGTAGTTGTTCATAGTCTGAAGCAGTGGCGACTGAAGCCACAGCTAGGCCAATGTCTCTGTACCATGAAACAGTCAATCTGGTACTGGCATCTCCAACAACCTCAACAGAGTTATTCTCCTTGTCAATCTTGGCGAATGGAATATCAAATCCAAGAAAGGTCTCACCATCAAAGAAGAATGAGCTTGTAATGTCGACAGTTTTAATTCCTGCCGCTCTAGCTGCCTTAGAGTGTTGAACCTTGACATCCAAAAAGCCAGCAAAGTCCTTCTGAACGGCCTCAATGTCCACACCGAATTGAGATGGGATGTATAACTTCACCTTGTTCGCAATAACAGCATCTAGAACCTCTTGAAGTGGGGAGTTTGGAACGTTACCTAAGTTGATAACAACATCCGCCCCCTTTAGGGCCTCAGTGTAAGACGTCTCCTTAATATTGACGAACTCAACCTTGTCCGAGTCAACAACCTTCTTGTCAGGATTTGAAGTGATTAGTCTGATTGGAGTTTTGATCTTGGAGATAAATGGCTCTGATAAAAGACCCTCAATGACTGGCTTACCAAGAAGACCATTGACACTGACGACAGCAATAGTAGTAGACATTTTGTGACCTAAAATAAATGAGTATATGATTTTTTAATTGAATGATAGAATTTTTAGACAATAATTGAAACATTCTGCGAGTTTAAATACCCGCTTGTAGTTGATTCTGACATTGCTGTCAACATGTTTACTGATTATGATGACACTGATTTGTAATTTCGGACTTTGAAAATTGTGGCTCAAGCTACAACTAACCCCGCGAAATTTGTCAGCGTCAAGATTAGTTCAAATCCCATGTGAAGACAACTAGTGAGCTTAGCTAATGTAGAAGAGAGCTGTTTTCCACGAAACTTACAAGCATGAACTGGCTGTATTGAGAATTAATTTTAGGAGACCATGTTCTAGACCTGGGTTGTAGTACTACTCAGTATCCAGTATCCAAAACTCTGGATAACTCTGGATACTGGATACCGTCTGGATACCTGTAAAATTGAGACCCAGTATCCATATCCATGGATACTGGATACTTAGATACTGAGTATCACCCAGGTCTACCATGTTCTATGAATGAGGGAACAATTTGCATTTCCCATGTCACATCTTAGTTGGTACTATTCCTACTAGTGCGCTTTTAACAGCATGTCTTAAAGATTAACAGTCTCTAGTTGATCGAATAATCTGGTTAAGGGGATCGTTAAAGAAGATCTGTAATTTCTGGAAAAAAGATTGGGATATTGTGCAGGAGAAACGGTATAACGACTTTCAGATACATTTCGAGGCTTGTAGTTCCATATCCCTTGTCCAATATAAAGCCTGCTTTCCTCGCTGATCATTTCATTGATCTCATCATAAAAGATCACCTGCCAAATTGATGCGCTATACCAGTATAGTGCACGAACAATCTGAAAAGATGGTCTTATCGAGGTGTGGCTAGCTACCTGAAAGATAAAGTAATACTCTACTTCATAGTCATAAGCAGCTTTGGGCTTTACAGAGATGTTACGTTCTTCCTTATATTGGACTATCCTTCTCACAGTACAATCAAATTCGGAGAACCCATATAACAGGCAGGTTGGAAAGATGATTATCAATGTAGAGCTTTCCTCAAATCTGGGGTGACTTAAAAATCATACTTCGTGTTGATATATTGTTAGTATTACTCGATGTTGCCCAATTTTACAAAGATTCAATTAGATTCCTGTTTTAGTTTAATTATTCTTCTCTAGTTCCTTATAAACCCTAATTTTAAAGGCACCTCATACTAAGCGTCATGCGTTTAAATCAATGATCGCTAGAGACTAAATGCATACAGCTGCTAGGATGCACATAATGTGATCGATAAGCAGCGTACAATTATTCCGGGTAACCTTAATTAGGTTATGTTCTGCCCATCTCAGCCCTTTTCAGCCGAGGTCCAAAATCTCCGCAAAATAACACCAATCAAAATGTCAACAACTAACTCTACAAGTCCGTCATCTGGTAGCCAAAACATAGGCGCTCAAAGACAATGCCCGTACCCTCCACACGTGTCAACCAGCTTGATGCTACCCTGCTAGACCAGGAATTGCACAATCAGCTCCTGTCTCAGGCCCTGTCAATCTTTAACAAGATCTCGCCCATCCACAAGACAAAGTACACTAATGAACTCGAGTTCATTCTTCGTTCCCTGATGTTTAAGTTTACCGTATGGGATAAGTCTCAGTCATATGGACTCTTCTTACAGAATCTCAAGTTCAAGAACCTCACACGCGCAAAAAAAGTGGCCTACTACACTGTCTTCATCTTGGGGTATTATATCTCCCAGAAACTATCACCATTAATTTATTCAGACGACGATACACCGACAACCTCTTCCAGTGTTAAACTTCGTCTTTGGAAAGTATTCAAGAAACTTTATATTTGGGGAGAGAAAGGCTACAAACTTCTATCATTTGTCAATTTCATTGATTTCTTAGTGACTGGCCGTTATCAATCACTAAATCTTCGTCTACTGAATATCAAAATCACACTCTTTTCAATTGAATTGGCCAAAATGAACAAAGGGAACGTCAGTTTTGAATTTCAGAACAGACAACTCATATGGAACACATTCCTTGAGTTTATCATCTTCACTCTTCCAATATTTCAAAACTCAAAGTTTCAATCCATCTTCCAACGGCTCTTGTATCCAGAGAGTCCTGTGACTAAGGGACAGTTGGACAAATATGCGCATCTCAAACCGAGACAATGTGCCATTTGTTGCGAGAACAAAGCCAAGAGTGGGGATTACAGGATTACGAATGCATACAAAACAAACTGTGGGCATGTATACTGTTACGTTTGCATACTTGGAAAATTGGAGCATGCAAAGTCGATGGATGAGAAATGGAATTGTCTGAGATGTTCTGAGGCCGTTGAATGGGCGAAGCCTAACGATGACGTTGATGAAGGATCTGTGCTATTTACATTGGATAGTTCAGACAATGAAAGTGAAGAGGATGAAACTGTTGAGGAAAAGTATGAGCGTAGCGTGCTCGTACAAACATCCAGTGATGAAGATGACGCTGAAGATTATGAAACTTATGAGGAGTACGGTGATGATGATCTTGAGGAGGAGTTGGAAGAAGCGATGGATGATTTTGACGAGTTTATGTGAGCTACACGATTATTATCAGAAGATATTACACAACTATAATTATTATTCTCTGTTCTTTGGTCCGTACTGCGCAGCCTCGATTCTCTTATTGTACTCCTCCACATCTCCTTTACTAACCCTGTTCTCACTCTTGACGTGTTTGATACTTGAAGCATATCCGTCCCATTGTACCTTTCGCTTCTTAGATTCCACGGTATCTTGTTCTTTCTTGAACAAGCTTTTGATATTTTGGACAACCTCAGTTGTAGAAAGATTAGAATTCTGGATCTTGGCCTCATAGTTTTTCTTTTCTTCTTTGTACTTAGGATCACGAAGTAAAATTTCCATATGGCGTTGGAAGTTTACTTCAGGAATCTTCTTCCCAGTCAAAGGACACTCAACAAGTTTATCTTTGAGATTACCATTCGCCACACCACGCTGAAGTCTGGTGGCCCCGAATGCTCTGATTTTCATACCATTTGTTGTGGTCGACGTGGTGCTGGCTGCAGGAGGAAGCGACAAGGCTGTGACTTCTTTCGATTTTTGTGACAATGAACGTAATTGAAGATCTCTGATAGTTATTGGTTTAGCCAACTCTGCAATAGTATCTATATCCGTAAATGTGATGGTCTCCACAACGGTAGAGTCTTGCCAGTCTACCTTCAACAAGGCGTCCTGTTTGTGAGTCTCCTGTGCCTGGAGTCTTTTCTTCTCAGCATCAGTAATCATTTTGTACTTGGCTCGTATTATGCAACTATGGAGTATTTTATCATCATCAATGAGCTTGGGAGCAGCATTGTTCAGTATTTGCGAATATTGGTGAATGAATGTAGTGTATAATGAATGCAGAGAGTGTTCAGGGTTCAGAAACGCAAACTGAGCTGCCGAATACTCATCTGTATATCTGTTCCTAATTATAGTGGCGTAGTTCTCGCCGTTCTCAGCAACAAATAACGCAGTCAGTTTAATGACTGAAAGGTCCCTTGAAGTGATTGTAGGTAGGTCCACTGTGAATTCAAGTTCCTTCACTGCGTTCACTTCATTTGAGAACTCATCCTCTTCTTCTTCATAGTCCCCCTGATTCCCATCACCCACAGCAGGTGTGCCTTCAGTGTTATTTAGACTCAACTCTTCTGCGTTCTCCAAAACCCACAGGTAATACGGTCTGTAAACATCGTCGTCCTTGAGGAAGTTAAACTGAGAACCGCCCTCACTCTCTTTTATTTTGGCCTCAAATGAAGGTCCATTGCGATGTACGTAGCCTGCTGTTTTGTGGACAAGCTGTTTTATTACCGGTGGTGGAAGTGTGATATCTTCTGGTGGCTCCAACATCGAGATGGGGGATGATAATGCGAATAGTTTTGGAGAACCTCGTGCCTTTTACAATTCCTTACTGTTGGTGAGAATTAGGTAAGTACATGCATTGATTTAAACAACCAAATAAGGAAATATTCCGGACTCGTAAGATGGGAGGCTGTGTAAGCTTACCCGGCTTTACATCTAACGGTAATGGTGACTGCATGCATGGGCTCAGAAGAGCGTGGACAAGCACTATCACAAAATATAAGGAACCACGCCTTCTAGATTAGTATCATATAAGGCAATGAATTTGAAACTATGTGCCTTCCTCAAATAATACTATTATTCCCATTGTTAATCCTACTATATCAATATTATGATATCCGCTTAATATAGAAACAGTTCTCGGAAATCGGGGGGTTAGATCACCATGTGCGGGACTAGAAACAATGTAGAAAATATATTTCTTTCCGATAATGAGACACCAAGAGCAAAAAAGAGCTAAATCGCTGATCAAATGAGATTCATTCTTATTAGTCTAGCAGTGATTGTTCAACTTACTCAATCAACAGCATATGCCGCTCTTTTACATGAGTGTCATGCGTTTATCGTACCCGAAATCTACAATCAAGAGGCGTCCTCTCCAGTTCCACACTTCATAATCACGAATACCATCATGTCATCAATGCTCTTCTACAACATCCTGGACACAGAGAACTCTAATATCCCCCTTAGCCTGAACTCTGAAGACATCAAAACTTATCTGAACGATTTCACAGTCTGTGGACTTCAAGATGTTGACAGTGAGTACTGTCGAGAGGATCAACTTGGCTGCTTCACAGTCAGATTTAAAGGTCACAGGTCCATTCAACATCCAACCAGAAACGAGCTTCTTCAACCCGGGTTAACAACTCCTGTAAGGATTCCTTACTCTGGCGTTTGGTGTCTACTCTTGTATCAGGATGGTAACTATCAACAAGGAACTACTCTCACCACCGTACAACAGTGGGGCCATTTGAGTGTTGATCAGAAGAATGAATCAGTGGTATTAAGAGTACTTATTGGCTTTGAGATCTTGACTATGTTGACTTTTGCCTTGGTTCTACGCCAGAAAGTCTATGGTGAATATAAACAGTTAAGTACTAAGCTCATTATTCTTATGTTCTTGAGTTTGGTGGGCCGTTGCTACAATATTTTAGAACTAAACATTATGAATACTAAAGACGGAGACTCAAGCATATCATTTGTTAAGCCTTGGGTGATACCTTTTGTTGTGTTTTGCGAGTCATACTTTTACTACCTATTATGGAGTATAGCGAAAGAGAGCTGCTTCACATTATCGCATGATGCAAAACAAAACAACCGATCCATTATTCTATTATTCCCAATCACACTTATATTGGCTCTGCTAACCCTGATCGAAGGTGCTGATCTGTTGATTCCTACGTTGAGCTGGCTTCTAACGCCAATTCGTCTTACCATTGAAGGAGTTATCTGGATAGCATTGTTCAAAAGATCCTCCCATACTTCTGCGGAAATACGCAACCCGATTGCTCTTAAGAATTTTCAAAGGGCTAGGATTGCCATTATACTAGTACCTAGCAGCTTCTTCTTAGCAAAATGGCTGTTGTTGGTAATTTATAGCGTTCTTCAGGCGTGGGTCTTGCCTGAAGTCCAGTCAAAAACTGTAAGAACACTGGCATCACAAGCAAATATTGATTTTGTCTATGCATTGGTGAGAAATCTTGATAAATGGGCATTTCTCGCGGTTATAATTGGCGTGACCATTGTTTGGGAGAGGAGAGGAAACTGTTAATGAAACAGAAAAGGAAATAGCAAAAACTGTAGATCTCTCTGAATTCGACTAGATCGCTATATAATTTGTTTCTCGAAGGTGAAACACATTGAGTTTGAGGATGTACTGAGGCAGAAATTCCAACCAGTTAATAAGGCCTATTACTCTTTGGGGAACAAAGGCAAATATTGTCACTAGGATATTAACGCAGAGAAGGGAGATTTCTGGCCATTGAGAATTTGGATACTGCAAGTATACTAGCCCAGAATGCAAATAATAGTGATATAGACCCACATAACGCACACTACTAGATGAAGAACTGCAGAGTTCGGTGTCCACTGGATTAACGATACAACTGGCGACGTGCTACAGTTAATATTCTTCAAGAGAAGGTGAAGCGAAACTCCTACCATATGGTCGGTGGGGCAGATGTGCTTTGGCTGACTACCATAACCAGTGATTAAAATGATTAATCCAGGGATGATCTGCGCTTTACAAAAGCCCTACTTCAACGTTTTTACAACGTTCATGGCTAAATATGTAAGATTAACAGCAAATAGGTTTTTGAGGAAACTTAAAATTAAGGTTTGACATAGATAGGCACATTGAGGTTTAAAGATATCCATTAATTCAAAATCTCCCTTCTCGCTACCATGAGCATTTGATAGAAACATTCAATCTCAAAAAACAATCTTGTGGGAATGCTCCGAAACAACATAAGCACCTTTAATACGATTTAGTTTTAACTACACATTCCTCCTACCTGATCGATTACTTAGCTTGCTTCTGAGATCAGTTCTTTGCGATCTTACAGTGTAATTCCCAAATCATGTTAAGTAGAAATATGCTGGGGCTAGATTAAGTCATTAAAATCTACAACATAGAACTTCTAGACTTACAGTACAGAAGACTAGTAGAAGTTGGTAAGAATACAGGTCGCAATCCAACCCCCTAAGAAGCCTAGCCTACAAGTGAAGCATGCAGTCTTTAGAGGAAAAAACTGTAAGGCTCAGAGTCTAGATTTCGGCAATTTCCCCTTCGGACAGACTGGACGTATAGCCACAGCATAATTCCTAAACCTACAGTCTACCAATCAATCAAATAGATTCCCAAATAGGAGACACAATACATATTGGTGGAAAACGTAGCTAACTAAGAAATGGATTTAGAACGCACTTAGTAAACCTGCACCAAAGACTAATAGGATCCAGTTCGGTTCGGAGAGAGAAGGGCCAGAGCCAGCAGTTGAAGTCGATGTGGAACTAGTAGTGGCTGAGGAGGTGGCTGACCCTGAGCCTGAAGTGGAGCCTGAGGTCGAGCTTGAAGCAGAACCAGTAGTGACCGAGGCTGAAGATGGTGTAGAGCCAGATGTGGCTGTTGGAGATATACTAGTAGATCCTGTCGTTTGAGAGGAGCCCGTTGCAGTGATACTGGCAGCCTGAAGGGATAAAGATGATGCCATACCCTGGTAAGAACTGATTAGTTCCTGATATGATGGATCATTGGCAAAGGAGGATAAGCCGTCGATGAAAGAACTCATCTCGAGAGCCCAGGAACTCCAGTCCACAGTCTCTGGATCAATCACCTCGTCATCCCCGAAATGATCATCACTGACATCATCTCCAAGGCAATACATTCTACCTTGCTCCACGTTCCCATCACCAAAATCGACAGAGTAGTTGACTTCATCGAAACTTCCGTCACTATTCTTGAGAGTCAAGAAGTTCACAACAAGATCTCCAGTCCAAGTGGAAATGTCGTTGAAGACAGCTTCAAACTTATTGTTTTCAATGTTGGTGACGACGGCAGATGGTACAGCGTTTGTTTGCTCAAAGCCAGGACCGCTAGTATTAAACTGAGCTATGGCTTGTTCGAGGCCTTTAAATTGAGGTGTGATGTAGACACTAGTACTGATGTAGTCGCCATCTTCTTTAAAGGAAGTGAAAGTGACAATAAACGCCTCAGAAATCTGCGAAGAATCCCACGAGCAGGCTAGTTGACCCAAGACAAATACTGGAAGAAAGAAGGTGAATAGATTATATGTGAGTTTCATTTGCTCCACAGAGAGGTGTTTGTGTGAAGATTAAGGGAAATCATGGAGTGATTAAATACTTCAAGGGAACCGCTACTATTCGGTTGAATGCCAGACATGTTCAAACTCCTTGCTTGGCACAATCAATATTCCAACCAATGGTAAAGGTACCCACAGGACTGCATTTGCATGACTTTTTGAATTACCCCTTTTGGAAACTTGCGATTATAACAAAAAGAAGGTGCGATTCTTGGTAATCAATACCGTTACTGTGCTGTTGAATTTATGCATGAACCTTAAACTAATAGACTAGACTACTTCTGTGTATTCTGTTGCATTGTCCTCATGATCATTGACAGTCCATCCCCAAAATCAGTTTACAACATAAACATCTATTTCAATCGCCTAACTTGTGTAAGAGACCCCACGTTCTCTCGGCTGCCTAATGCAACTAAATTTTTTGGCACATAATCTGGAAGGAGTGCCCATGTTCGTGCTCAATGAATTCCCCGCATGCATTACAGTCAATGAAAATCTAGATCTATGTATTATACATTGCCATCGATTACAATAAGGTTCTCTATAGGAGAAACCCAAAGATGGCAGCGATGGCAGCCAGAGCCCAACAGTGTTCAATGATACTAGCACCAGAACCACTTGAGGTCGATGAAGATGACGAGGTGACTGAGGAGGTAGACGATGAAGGTGAAGCTGAACCCACAGTAGCACTGGAAACAGATTCAGAGCCGCTGGAATCACCTTCTTTGGCGAGGGTTGCACTCACTTTGCTCTCAATTGACTGGAACCAGTTGTCTGCTCTGGTGGCAATCTCACCCCCAACACTCTTCGCATCGCTGATGAACTCACTACCCTTGGACTCGGAGTCGCTCCAGAACTCACTGGCTCTGCTGGCAATATCTGAACCAACAGAGTCCCATTCATGACGGGCAGATTCCCACTCGTCTTCATCCAATGATCCTTCTCCAGTACACACAATGACACCTGTCTCTTGAAGAACACCGTCAATCTGAATGTCATATTTGATGTCAGGGACAGTTCCATTGTCTCTGAGTGCAGCGTCAAAGGTGACCAGAATACCTGTGTCATCGCCAGAAGTGATCTCGTCCCACTCGACAGTGAAGGAGGTCTTATCCTCGTCCTTTTTTGAGAAATCCACGGGACTAATGACACGAATATCGTCCAGATCTCCACCATCAGAGGTGAACTTGACAGAAGCATAAGCATCGCCCCAGTCCTGGTCGTCCGGCTTAGTGAAAGACGAGACTAGCAAAGAACCATCGATTGGAAGGAAGGTGAATGTGGTATGGTTGGTTTGATCAGAATCTGGCTGATGCACGCAATGAAGAGCAGCCATAGTTGCAGGAAGAAATGAAACTAGTAGTGTGATTGGGAACATGGTGGCTTCTGTGGTTGGGTAAAGCTGGTTGTTAGATTAGCATGTGTCATACAGCGCTAGATGATCCTTTTATATACACCTGACTCATGGTTGCAGCATTGAAAATGTCTCAATGCACATAAGAATCTTGTGATGTTTGTGTCGTATATTAAATTGCTTATTAAAAATTTGAATCTTCGAGTCTTTCAAGACACCCAATCGCCTCAGCATTACACAACGTTTCTTCTATAAGATAACAACTACAGTATAAATCAGAGTCAAATATCCATTGATAAAACTTACTTGCGGTAATGATCGTCTTCAAAAGCTAGCTTAAGGACCTAGTAGATGGTAGATTTACTATGGCGTATGATCGAATTCGCCATGTCTCAAATCTCGAGGCTGGATGGTAGATTGGCGCGAGTTTTGTGTCAATTTTGTGCGCCGTTATACATTACTGATGGTGCGGTTATAGCGTGATTGCCCATATCTCATATGGGGTTATTCGGAAGAAATCTCCTCTTTTTCGATGCCTTGCATATAATGGTTTGTTTTACAGGAAAGTGGATTACCCTAAGAAATGTGCCAGTACTGGGGTCAATACTAAAATAAATACGTAGCTTTGGAAACTCATAACATCTGGAATCTGGAGCACATTCATCCTTGTGAGACTTTGTTGGTAAGATTAGTTATTGAATTCCTCCAACTACATATTATAAGTTCTAACAAATTTGTTGTATTTTCAGCTGTCGAAACAGCCTATATTAGCCCATATTGTTGAAGTTAGAGTACAAAGAGCAATAATGAACTTTTCATGCAAATATTCCGCAAGACTTGGTTCCAGTACAAAGATCGGCATGTCTCAAAAGTCATACGCACAATTTGGTAAAGTGATAGACTCTCGGTGAATCTTGCGTCATACCCATACGTATTGGAGTTATCTTTAATCTCACGATTTGTTGGCTTGCTACAATTCGACATGAGAGTAACTTTCTTTGGGAGAAATAAATCCTGAACCGAAATCAGTGATCATCATTACTCAGTACTTCAAAGTGGCTATCAGTATATATAGTATAGTATACACACATAAAGCAGGTCAAAAACACTTTCAACGGCTTTTTCGGGCAATTCCGGTCCTAAGAATGTTCTTACTTTATGGTTCAAGTATATATATATATATATTGTCTCATACACTGCATGATCGGTGTACGGATATTGCATAATTCTGATGTCATTTCTAATCCTTTCTGACTAAAATGACTTCTCTCCTTGACACTAGAAGCTCCAGCAACTTTCTGCCTTATTTGAGCGATCAGGGCTCCGTGCCCCTCTGCTCTGGCTGATCATTTCTCCTGGCAACATCATCGATAGTACACGGGCACGAGAACAATCCTTCATGTGGCTGTAAAGACTAGTACCTTGGGCTTTAAATAATGGCTCGTAGTCTCCATAATCAGCCGAAATCTTGAACTCTCTATATCATATAAAGAGCGACACTAAACTTTTATATTCAGAACCAATCTTAGTGGAATCGGTTAACTATTAACGTAAATTTATGAGCTTCATAGTATGATCAATCAGCTTATTGTTTGTTAATTGGGCCGGGTAACTGTAACTACACTCTTAGTTATTACCTCCAGACTTATCAGATATGCACTGTTTGGTCAGAACTCCACACACCCCAAAAAAAGAAAAAAACAATGGCTACCACTACTGACATTGATGCGGTAGCATCTACACTTTCTAAAGCCTTCTATGCTCTACCAGTCACTAAATATCTCTCAGTCGATCCTACTCCTGAACAATGCTTGGACCATTTCAAACAAACAGCCACTAGCTTCATCCAAGGTGGTGCGTATGTGATACAAGCACACGATCACGAAGCCGTCGCATTATGGTTCGAGCCAGGCTTTGAATTGCCACCACCAGACGACGATAAACGACTTACGCATCTCCTTGAGTTTTCAGAGCAAAAGCTGCTACAACACTTACGAAGCAACAAAGGTTGTTGGCATCTTGTTATGCTGGCTCGCGATCCCGATTCTCAAACTAAAGGTGCTGTCAGTGCTGTGGTAAAACCAATCTTAAAGAGAGCTTTAGAAAAGGGCATTCCTGTTGTTCTGGAGTCTGCCAGTGAATATAGCCGAGGAGTTTACGAGCACTGGGGATTTGTAAACTACGGTGAATTTAGAGTAGGTGTCGGGGAAGTCAATGAAAGGGGATTGGATGAGGAGGGTGGTGCTGGTGTTCCATTGTGGTGCATGATTTATAATAATGGCAAATGATCTCCTGAGTTTGGTATATGCCTGGTTTACCGCCACGGCTTCTAATTATGTTTGTTAAAGACACGCGGTGGGTTGCCCAATATTCAAACATCACCGTTACCCCCGTTGGATATTCACAAGTAACTTATTATTTACCTATTAAGTCCACCTTATTGGAACTCTATAACAATAGTTCTATCCAACATTGGATTGATGGAGCAAACTAGCCTTCATTGCTCAGTCGAGGATTCCGCTACAATACCAGATAATTGTAGTTTCCTGGATCTCACCTAAACTGTGATTATTCAAGGCCCCGAATAACTCGGTAATACTGATTCCGGTAAACTCATCCCTTCGGGGGAAATACTCAGTGATATTGTCTCTGCTCATCCCGATATTTTCGTGGTATCAAAATTATTCCAGGATACAGCTGCCAATGGTGGCATCCAATAAGCAACATAATTGCTCTACTGCATCTCTTTTGCTGAAATGTTAACTGGTCTTTTGCCTGTCATAGTTGCCAACAATTATATGGCTTGGATCCGGGGTTTGCCGTGCACGGCCAACTTTCGGAAAAATTCCAACTGCCTGTCACTTCGTGTAAGTACCTCCGGCCAAATGCCGAACGTGTAACGGCTAGCAAAAAAAGGAAGAGAAACGGCATTTTTGATTTCAGATTCGATCAACAGGCCTGCTGCCTTTTGCTCATCAACCCCGCTGCTGCATCTAGTGATAAGTGATAGTGACATCGGTTATTACTCTTCTAAATCAGTAACTGGGCTCGGATCCGTCTCAAGTACTTCAACACTTAGCTCAGTTATATTAGCCAGCTTACCACACTATTGAGATTAGAGTGTAGTTTCACTGAACTCGATGCTAACTCAGGAATTACCGTTCCTGTGATTACTTATGCCGTGCTATCTGTAAAACGGCAGTATCCAAGTGACCCGTACAGTGATCAAGACTGGGCACAAGGACATCCACTTGGCCGTGCACGGATATTCATCCAATGACAGGCTGATATCTTGGCTCTTGGACGGCATATCGAACGGCAGATTGCACCCAACTGAGGGAAAATCCAGATACGTATAGCAGGAATGACGTCTAGTACGGCACTAGCCGCATGCACCTTATGTTGCGTCTTGCCGAACTGTGTATGGCAGCGGGGCATCACGAATTTCGTGGTCATATGTCCCGTTACCAATCGAGGAGGGCATCAAGGGTTTCGAGAGATTAGCTGGGGGGGTATTGTCTTTCGTATATTTTCTCACTTAATAAATAACTTCTTGAATTCCTCTGGGGAATATTCTTCTCATTTTGTACCCAATTTCTTAGACACAACAATGCGTAAGTGAATCAAGACCAGTCTCTTTCCCCTTCTCAAGCATGGACATTCAACTAACATTCAATCTTCAGGTTTGACTGAAAAGTTTGGCATGCGTTCCAAGTCTAGTGAAATAACTGATATCGAAACCACTACTGGTTCAGATAAAGCTAGCCTCGAGGTTCAGGTGTTGGAAGAGTACAATGATAACTTCCCTGAGCCAACAGAGGAGGACTATGCCACCCTTCCAAAGATCACTGCCAGTGCTCCATTTACCACTTACTTGATTTGTCTGATTGAGTTTGCAGAGAGAGCCTCATTCTATGGTGTCAAGAATAGACTAAATAACTTTATCCAATTTCCTTTGCCAGAAGGTGGTAACGGTGCTGGTGCTCCGCCTAGTGGAACCCAGCAGAATGCCGGTGCGTTGGGTATGGGTCTACAAACCGCTTCTGCATTGACTTTGTTGTTGACCTTTTTTACCTATTTGACGCCGTTATGGGGTGGTTACATTTCTGATAAGTCGTGGGGTAGAGTCAGAACCATCTGGTATGGTGTCTGGGTCGGTGCGGTCTCACACATTATCCTTATTATCGCTGCAATCCCCAGCGTCATTTCTGGTGGTAAAGCTTTGGCACCTACTATTATCTCGATCTTAACTTTGGCTGTTGGTAGTGGTATGATCAAACCTAACTTGCTTCCATTACTGTATGATCAATATCCACACAAGAGAGATGCGGTCATCACTGATTCCAATGGTACAAGAAAGATTATTTCCAAGACTGCTTCTTTGGAGAAGATGACATTGGTTTTCTACTGGGCAGTCAATATTGGCGCATTCATGTCATTGGCCACTGCTTATAGTGCTAAGAGAATTGGTTTCTGGTTGGCCTACTTGATTCCAGGAATTGTCTATTTCATTATGGTTCCAGTGCTATTACTTTTGGCACCAAAACTGAAGAAAGAGTCTCCTACCGGTGTCTCTGTTCTTCAAGAAGCTGGTAAAGTTCTCTTTCACTCTTATAAAGGCGATTGGGTCAAGAGATTGAGAGAGAAAACGTTTTGGGAATGGGCCAAGCCATCTAATATTGTCACAAGAGGAGAAATCTCTTCGATTGATGAGACTAACAATAAGGGCAAAAAGAAAATCACATGGTCTGATCAATTCGTCGACGATGTAAGGGTCACTTTTGATGCATGTAAAATATTCCTCTTCTTTGTCATTTATAACATCAATGATGTTGGTCTTGGTGGTATTCAGAACTCTCAAGCTGCTTCAATGACGACCAACGGTGCTCCAAATGACTTGTTTGACAACTTCAATCCATTGACCATCATAGTCTTCATTCCATTCCTGAACTATGTCTTTTACCCAATGCTAAGAAAGATGGGTATCAACTTTAGACCAGTCTACAGAATGTTTACTGGTTTCATTCTTGCTGCTTTGTCTCAGGTTGCCGGTGCAATTATCCAATGGCAGGTTTACGAGACATCTCCATGTGGCTATTATGCCACCAATTGTACTATTGGTGATGGTGTCTCACCAATTTCTGTGTGGGTGGAAGTTGTGTTGTACATTCTTCAAGCCTCATCTGAGTGTTTTGCTATGACCGCAGCCTATGAAATTGCCTATGAAAGAGCACCAGAACACATGAAGGGTCTAGTCATGGCTCTGTTCCTTTTCAGTCAATCGCTTTCCGCTGCTTTGTCCCAGGCCTGTACACCAGCTTTAAAGGATCCAAATTTGATTTGGCCCTTTGTTGCCTTTGCCATTGCTGGTTTCGTTTTTGCATTTTGGTTCTTGTGGTTGTACCGTGACTTACATGTCATTATGGACAATGAGAGACTGATCAAGGAGGAGAAGATGAAAGAGCAATTTGCTGCTCGTTTAAGAAAAAGGGGCGACGACGATGTTGATAATGTCCTTCTGGAACGGGTCGTTTCCAATGCAATTTCTGAGAAGGGCGATTTAGACAAAGCCTTGTCTGAAAATGCAGTTGGTCCAAACAAATTATGATTAATGCATTTTTTCTAGAGAAATAATATGTATGCTAAGATGTTTGATTTTAAGAATAACAGTTGAGTTAGTAGTAGGGTGTGTTGGTTTGCATCAACCATTTAATGGTAAAGTATCTGTTGTCGTCGATGACATGTTTTTTGACAGAGACAAACCAACCATCTATAATCGCTCAAAACCCACCTTCAATCAAAAAGGAGGGTCTATGGTATGTGGATTAACTTAGAAATAATTTGTGACATTTAACCGTGCTCTAGTGGAACAAATGATCTTGACGTGTCAACAGCTTTTGACTTCACAAATGTTCCAAGAACAGTTCAATAGCCTCATAAAGTTATTTCATTACCTCCTTGAGTTAATCAATCATTGTACTATGCGTAGGGGTTTTAGAATAGGAGGCCTAAGGGTATTTTAGTCCACACAATAAACGTCATAATTCGTGCCCGTACCACACAAAAAATGCAAGCTCTTTCATTCAAATTCATGAAACCAAGATCAGCTGCCACTTAAATAGAAAAAAAACACATTATCAGGATGTCCTCTGACCTGGAAAACTATGAGCAGGCACTCAAGTACTTGACCTCTGGGAAACATGCAACGGTTCTTCATCCATTAGACAGTGGAAGCGAGTTCTTTGTTCAAGCTGAGACAAGCAGCAGTGGCAAAGTTGAATTGGATCTTGGTGATGGGTTCCGGGCATATGAGGTGAATGATGCGATTAAAGCGTTGAGACAGAAGATCAAAGAGGTAAAGGTATGAATGCATTGCGTATTTGATGTTCCCAGAATGGATCACCTTACAGAGTGCCTGTGATCACTGAATCTTGGATGATTGTTAGCCATATTTTAGGGCAGTATTTCCAATGCGCTGAAAGTTCCAAGCTCATTTACGCTTCAGTTGATATTAGTGAACTTATTGAGTCTGCAATAGTGCCTACTCAACACTGTTTTTTCCGCTATTTCAGCGCATCCTAATCTCAACATATCTCAATGAAAGCAATCCAAAAACCTAATACAGTAGTGACTAACAGATCCTAGAATAGATACTACTATCGGATCAAGCATAAAAAGTGCGAGAACAATAGGATATTGACGGGGACCCTTGTTACCATCAGCACCGGGTAACTATTTCATCTCAAGACATGTCGCGCTTCTGGATCGAAAAGTAAACAGAAATTAAAACACGTCTCAAATCTCATCGCAATAATAAAAAAGCAACAACCCCTCAAAGCTGATTGAAGGGCGAAGATGTATAGCATCTCCACACTTATAGAAAAAGAGCTTGAAAGTGATGCTGATGGTGACTTTGCACAAGTGCTGAATTCGCGTTTCCAGACGTACAAGGAGAGCCTGAAAGATACCCAGATGGTTGAACCTAATGAGATGCTAATTGACGAACACGACGGCAAGCAGGAAGAGAAACAAGATGAAAAATCGAAGAAAAAAAATAACCTATATGATAGTATGCTCAGGGCTGTTCTGAAAGTTATCTATCGGCTCAAACAACATGGTGGTAAGGTTATTATCTTCCTTGTGCTCGTTCTCATCAATCTTTTTATCATCATTTCCATCAACAAGTCTCCTAATAGTACAATCAATGTTACTTCCTTTAATGACATATCAAAATCACTCAACAACCTTCAATTCCAGATCAATGAGCTCAATTCCAAAAACAAGCACAGGATCTCTGATTTTAAGAACTACCTTGATTTGAAGATCGAGGATTTCAACAAAAGATTCTCCAGGATTGAGAAGCGTGTTGACGACCTAAGCACTAGGTTGGCCTCTGTTGACTTGAATCAAGCGCCTGTTGATAGCAGCAAAGTGCCATTTGTACTTGATTCGGATAATAATGTCAGAATCCTCCCCGAATTTGAATCCTTTTTGAATAAGTATATTCAGAATCAACTTCAAGGACTAGACTTACAACCAAAATATGAGGTTGATTATGACACACTCATAGAGAAGCATGCTGATAAGCTCTCACACCTCGGCTTCATGAAGAGAGATGAGATCTTGGCGCTTGTGTCTACCCAGTTCAACAAGAATAAGTCTAAACTCGTCGAGGAAATCAAGTCATCTGAAGCAACAAATCACAAGTTCATTGATTCTGCCTACACTGACCAGATAAACTATGCAACATTCACTCATGGAGCGAGAATCATCAACTGGCTAACATCACCCACATTCTCAATACGGCAGAAGTCCACCCTGGCATCATCCTTACTTTCATTTTTCCAATCCAAGCCAGTATCGTTACAAGGAGACATTGAGATGCAGTCAAACAACCCATATTTCACTCTGATGCCTACGCAAGATTTGTGGCGCTCTGCTGTAACCAAAGGCACTACACTTGCTATCAAATTTGATGAACCTATTTATATGAACAAGTTTGACTACGTACATCAACGTATCACAAATGCAGCTTATGTGACATCTACTCCTAAGAAACTAAGTGTGTTCGTTGATGTGGTGAATAAGAATGCAATTCCATCGATCACTGTTTTCCCTAATGTCAAAGACTTACAAGGTGACAGTCCTATACAGGGCCAATACGAGAAACCAGAAACATTACATGGTTTTGTTAAGTTGGGAACTATTGATTATGATATCGACGGGCCGGTGAAACAGTCGCTGCGAGTCTCCAAAGATTGGAGTCGTGTGCTTGTGCGGTCGGTGCTCATAAGAGTTGATGAGAACTATGGGAATGAATTATATACCAGTTTGGGAAAGTTTGATATTGGAGGGCTAACAAGGCTTGATTTGAAAGAAGGACAGAAACGGAAAGTAAGTTGGGGATTACGTGATGATGTTTGAACGAGGGAAGAAACCCTTACGAGGATAGGTCCATGAAACAATTGGACTAATTTTACTACGACTTATTTATCTCCGGCTTTTTGGTATCAAATTTAAAGCCATTTATGACACTTATGACAACTGGATGCATGTAGAAACCTGATTGAGTTCATTTATGGCGAGACATAATAGAAAGCATCCGGTTTACAGATTCGCGAAATTCTCCAAATTCGGACGTGCCCACAGATTTCTTTGGGAATCTGATATAACAACTAAAACAACAACAAAGTCTCACCAAAAGTTTGCACACTGTTGGGAAGACTTGGGAAGACTTTGGTAGGACAATGAGCTCGACAAACATAAATCAACTCAGCTTCTTCAATGAGAATGACCCAGTGACACTTCTGAGCTCTAACAACTACCTGGATCAATTGGTTCCAATTATCAAGACCAGTCTTCAAACGGGCACTACCAAGAACCTGGTGGAGAAGCTCAAAGCTGAGGCTACAAAGAAAGATGACGAAATATTCAGTGCATTGAATGAGAATGAAGAGAACATTGCGACCTCTGTGCAAGACATCAAACACGTGTCGAAAGAAGCCTCTGTCATCACTGATCAGGTGGTGGATATCAATGATCACCTTTCTAAGACTTCACAGCTTACAATCGACAAAAAGTTCAAACTTCTTGAATTGAAAAAGAATATAAGCAAAATCAATGAGTCAGAAATTCTGATTAGCAGGATCCTACAGGTATTAGAGCTGGCAGATAAGACACAAGAACTGATTAAGGCAAACAAATTCTTCAATGCCTTAAAGAACTTGAATGACTTGAACAGAATTAACAAAGACTTTGACAAGGATATCAAGTTTTTGCATCACATTAACGATTCAATTCCACTGATCAGGCAGTTAATCCAAGACGAATCCCTTGGGCTATTGAAGAGACATCTCACAACTCTGGACTCTAAGTTTGAACATTTCTCTGAGGACTATTATGACGCATACTCTTCCATTCTTGAAAGATGGGATCATTATAGGGCTAAGTATAAAGAATTTGATTCATTCAAGGTGAATTCATCAGTGGAAATCAGTTTGAGAAGCTCATACATCGAATCTCCTCTCCCACAATCAGCAGACTTGATTGATCTTGATTTTATCTACGATACAGTTATCGTTTTTAAGACTCTGAACCATCAACAATTCCTCAAAAATGAGCTTAACAAGGAGCTCAACATTAGACGAGACAGGGCTCTTCATCCATTTGTTCCTAGTGAATCTCAAAATAACTCGTTCAAGGAGTTCATCAAGAATACCACAAACTTGAAGTCTTTCTTAGGCAAACTGATAGGGTTCTTAATTTTTCACTATGAGCTCTCTACAAAGTTTCCTACTCTTGTAAATCAAACGACGAATGACCAATGGGAGAGTATTAGTGCCAAAGTATACCCTATCTTGAAGAATGTGATCCTAAATGAGATTTTTGAAATCTCCAAAATCATAGAGATCAAGAAAATTCTGGGGCAATACTTACTCATTTTAGAGAACTTTTCATTGAGTGGTGACCATTTCTACAATCTTTTGATTATTACTTTCAAGAAGTATTCTTCTCTGGCTGCGTTTGCGTTTGATAAAGAGTTCCAGGTGCAGGCCACTGAAGACGAATCTATGCCAATGATCATCTATGAGCCACCACTTTATAAGAAGATATCGCATATTGTATGGTTTGAAGAGAGAGTTCCAGAGAATCAGGTGGAATTTCCTTACGCATTTCCATTCAGTTCGATTTATGCTATGACATGTGCGCAAGTCAAGAAATATATTAAGGATCAAGAAACTTTCTTGAAAGACTATTTCAAATACGAGACTCCAGCACTGAACAAGTTGGTGATACAGAATATTGACTCGTTATTTATCAACTCGTTAAACAAACACTTTAACCAGAAGGTTGACTCTTTCACTAGAGAAGAGTTGGCTCAAAACTTAATCAATCTGGAATATTTTATCATTATGACCAAGGAAGTGGCAAAGTTGCTTTCCACAAAGTTTGACACTAATGTTAGCTTGAAGTCCACTGAGATGATTACCAACACTAGAAAGGTCACTGAGGGCAAGCTGTTTGAAATGGTTGATGGTAAGATTGATGACCTTAGCGACACTTTGGAATGGGATTGGGATATTCAAGTCACCAATTCTGAACCAAACTACTTTGTGAGGGATATGGGTGACTTCTTGATCAACATGTTTAACTCTACCTTCAAGAACCTACCTCTTTCTGTGAGGGCACTTCTGCTCTACAGGGTCTTTGATTTACTGGCAGCTAGGTTCTTTGAAGATCTTATGAGTGTTCCTTCTGTTTCTCCAGCTTCCATACACAACTTTGACCTTGATATTGCCTATTTTGAGAATATTACAGACGAATTGGCCCCTGAATATTCCCAAGCAAAGCCAACTGGATCATCCAAAGAGTCACTAAAGTCAATGTTTACTCAGTTGAGGCAAGTCATTAATCTGTTGAAATCAGGCTGCTTGGAGGAGTACAAAGATCAAACTATTAGAAGCAGAAAATACGATCAAATAAAACCGGAGATTGCAGTGCAATTGATGAACAAGATTGATGGCTCGGCGAATAGTGGATCTGCCCCAGTCACACCAACTATGAATACCTCATCAGCATCCAAGATATTTTCAAAGTTCAGACACAGCGGATCCTAAGCATTTAATAAACGCATTCAAGAAATTCAAAGATTATTTACTTGCCATATGTAGCCTGAAGATTTTTCAGCGATGAGCATCGAAACGAAAAACATAAACAAAACCTCCGGCTGATTGATTGTCTCCACACGGTTAAAACGAGAAGAGTGTATCATGGGTAAAAAAAGATCTAACAATGCTGGCAATAACAGTGATAGAAAGAAGGTGAGTCTTTTCATGCCGATGAACTTTACAGTACCAATCACTAATCATACTACAGTACAAAGTAGCGGCCGGTATCATCGACCCTCAAACAGCAGGGATCTACGCTACGTGCAACCGTCACCAAGAGAAGAAGTGTCAGAATGAGTTGAAGATTTTATTTGAAGAGAAACTTCAAGAGTACTACAAGGATGAGCTCAACCAGGAGGCTGATGACAACGTGGAAGAAGAGGAAGGAGAAGAGTTGAGTATTGAGGAGTCAATCAAGCGTGAACTAGAAGGTCTTCAACCAAAAAAAAAGGACACCACAAAGAAGGCTCCGCTACAGTTCATTGATTTGGGCTGTGAATGTGTTGTTTTCTGCAAGACAAGAGCACCAATAGATCCAGCTACATTTGTTGAGAGAATCTGTCAAGAGAGTTACGAGTCCAAGATGAAGAACACACGGTTTACACAGAAGCTAACACCAATCGAATATAGTGTCAGTGGCACGATTGAGGAGGTTGAGAAATTGGCTAAAAGGGTTCTTAAACCGCATTTTCATAAAGAAGAAGGACAACAACCTCATACTTTTGCAATCAAGGTCACCACAAGAAATTTCAACACTATTACTAAAGGTGACATTATCCAGAAAGTCGCAGAATGTATGGGGAGAGAACACGGCCACAAGGTTGATCTGAAGAACTATGAAAAGCTAGTGCTTGTGGAATGTTTCAAAAACAACATTGGTATGAGTGTGGTGAATAACTATGAGAAGTACCAGAGATTCAACTTACAGCAAATTTTTGAAAAGCAATTAAAATATGAGACAGATACACTTTCAAGAACCCAGGGTGCTAAAGAGAAGATTCTTGTCGAAGAGAACAAGGAAGAACTACCAGTGGAAGACTCTAAGGGGCCTGAGGATTTACCAGAATCCACAATGGCTTAGATATTTATAGACTTCTCGATGAACTGCACTTATTGTTAATAATCCGATTCGAATCGATTAATGGATTTCTTTTATTACTCACATTTGTAGGAACTTCCCACGACAGCCAATCACCAACCTGATTAGGTATCAACCCCATCGAGTTCAACTTATAAATACCAATACCAATTGTCAACGTTTGGAAAAAGAAAAATGCGGCCATTGCCATTGTGATATCATTCGCATTTCTCTCCGTAGATAACCCTTGGAATGCCTTATTAATATCTAGGATTGCCTTGATAGAATTGGTGAAGAGCATCAGAGTCATGGTGATTGGAATCATTTGCAATGAGTTTCCTGACATATAACTCATGAATAGATTGACCGGGATCTGTTTGGCTGGTGCAGTGGCAATCTCCCACGCCTTTTGCACTTTCAGAACGTCCAACTGTTTGGCTGATGGTATGGCTTGTGGTTTGTCTGATTTCGTTGTTATTGCTTGGAACCCAACAGGGGATTCAAAGCTGCCTGCTTTTGCCTTTCTTTTGGTACAGTTAGTTAACAGTTAAAACGCGTTAAAAGAAAACATACATCACTGATTTTCCAGTTATATCGTCGTACCAGCTCATTTTGTCTGATTAATATATTGTCGTAAACTGTCCCTAGGGCTAATGGCATTGAAATGCTTTAAAATTCAGATCTACCTAATGCTGATCCTTATGTGATGGCACGTGATTTTCACGTGATTTTCTTCCTCTCCAAATCAAAATGGAATCCACTTTCGCTCAAGGCAAGAGAAATCAGCATCATCAGTTAAAAGCAGTTCCTTAGACCTTCCCAAACTAGAAGAAGTATAACAATGGCCACTAACACAAAGGCACAAACTGAAAAATACAAGCACAAACCTTTAGAACAGCAAAAGAAACTGCATTTGAGCTCTTCCTCCGCCAATAAGAATCAAGTTCATGTATCAACTGCGGAGGCCAGTTTACCTTCGAAGCCACCAGTGGTCAGCGCACTAAGACCTGCGAATGCACCATTCAAGCAACCGGCCTGGTCACAAATTGTTGCAGTGAAAAGTGACGATAATAGCAGCTCAACTACACCAAAGGGATCAGCAGGCAATACCCCAGCTTCGCTTCCAGAGCCTCTTCGAAACAGCACGAAAAGAAATAAGCTCCAATCTCCACCACAAGCATCTCCAGTTGATATCCCAAGTAGGAAACAATTTGCATCAGTGAATGAGTTCAACTCACCAGAGATTTTTGATTTCATGAAGAAAAGGACTGAGGATTTGAGCAAGACAGCCTCGGTGTTCAAAGACAGCGGGTCAGCATGGGTAGTCAAGCCAAATAAGAAAAAGGATACTAAAGGTGCAGTGAATGATGTGGTGTTACATGTGTTGATGGGACACCTGAAGAAGGTGAGCAGAAAAGAGCAGTATGGTAATGGAAAGGCTAGAGAGAAAGAGATTAAGCAAAACAAAGACGCAAACAAGATCTGAAGCAGGTATTAGAGTCAAAATTTATCAAAATGCTCTTTGACTTTGGAATTAGATTTAGACATGCTGTACGTACCCAAAGTTAAATGGTTGTTATAGTAGTCAACTCAATCGGCCAAAATTAACATCCTTGCCCACTGGCAATAAAGGTATTCATAAGCCAGCTCTCTCAACTAAATAATCAATCACAAGTGACACTCCAAGGAAAGAAAACAAGTCAGGCTGTCTTGTCACTGACCACCACCTGATGGTTATGATGGACCTGACATCTTTTGATTTGGCATCTTGATCTTGAAAAAAACCCCCGAAGGCATTACCCTGTCGTTAGCTAATTTTTTCCCGGAAAAATACGTTTGCGGATGCCCGGCCTCGAGTCGGGTGACGTTTGCACCCATTCCTACAATCGCCGGGAAAGGGCCCAACGGAGGAGAAGTCAACAGGCCATCAAGGAGGCCCTTTTGAGAACACAGATACGCTAGAGGTGCTGTTAAATGGGTGAAATAAGTATTTGAAACGCCCGAGCTATACATCGCTATGAAGTGTCAACACTTTCCCCGTTTAAAAATGTGTCAATTCCAGCGATCATTGGATTTTTACGGGTAACTGTAGCCGCACAAGAATGACCCACGCGTCACGGTAGCCGGTGGCAGCGGTCCCCTGCCCACCAGCTCCCTCTACGGTCCGCCCAGGCCTTGCCTGGAGCCTCCGTGTGCCGTCCCCGGAAAATTAATCAAAAGCCCCCCGACCAGCTTTTATCCGACAAAGCTTTTTATAAAGTGTGGGATCATTGCTCCAAATCTTGACTATTGTCTCTAAACGTATTTAAGGCAGCCGGTTTCCCTGTTTTTTGATGATAACCTTTGAATCGCTCCAACAACAATACAAACGACGCAAAATGCAGGACTCGCAGCCAGAAATCGAGACAGACTTAGTTACTCTTACCAGATTCATTCTTGGTCAACAACTCAAATTCGCCAAAGACGCTACTGGTGAGTTGACACTACTGTTGAATTCTCTTCAATTTGCATTTAAATTTATTGCCCACAATATTAGAAGGGCAGAATTGGTTAACTTGATTGGTTTGGCTGGTGCCACAAACTCTACTGGTGATGATCAAAAAAAGCTTGATGTCATTGGCGATGAAATCTTCATCAACGCCATGAAGGCCTCCGGAAACGTCAAGGTGCTTGTGTCTGAGGAACAAGAAGATTTGATTGTCTTTGATGGTCCTGGTAACTACGCAGTTGTTTGTGACCCAATCGATGGTTCTTCTAACTTGGATGCAGGTGTCTCTGTCGGTACTATCTTCGGTATCTACAAGTTGCTTCCTGGCTCAACTGGTTCCATCAAAGATGTTCTAAGACCAGGTACCGAGATGGTTGCTGCTGGTTACACCATGTACGGTGCTTCTGCCCACCTAATGTTGACTACTGGCAACGGTGTAAATGGTTTCACACTGGACAGTCAGCTTGGCGAGTTTATCTTAACCTATCCAAATTTGCAGATTCCAAAAAACAGAAGTATCTACTCTGTCAATGAAGGTAACACTACTTACTGGCCAGAACATGTTCAACAGTTCTTTGCTGATTTGAAGAAACCACAGGAGGATACCGGTAAGCCGTACAGTGCTCGTTACGTTGGTTCCATGGTTGCCGATGTCCACAGAACTTTGCTATACGGTGGCTTGTTTTCTTACCCAGCAGACTCTAAGTCTAAGAGTGGTAAATTGAGAATCCTTTATGAGTGTTTCCCAATGGCTTACTTGCTAGAACAAGCCGGTGGTAAGGCTGTGACGGATAAGGGTGAGCGTGTCTTGGACTTGATTCCAAAAGCCATCCATGACAGATCCGGTATCTGGTTGGGTAGTGAGGACGAGATTAACAAGTTCTTGGACGTTTTGCCAAAGAAATGATTATGACGAACAAGTTTATTTATTTTGTGTACATTAGAATGGAAAAGTTTTTATAGATGGTTCCACAGTGTAGACGGAAATCACCGGGGAAATTTTCAAGACACAAATTTCGAGTCATCCCATCAACATCACTGTCAAACCATCACAAAGCCACAAAATGGCTTTATCTTCCATCGAGATAGCACTCACTCGCCATCTACGCCATCATCTTGAACGTCATACATCTACAACACTCAAAAGATTCGCATTTTTCATCTCCCTCTCATCATGTCTCTGTGCAGGTTCAGTTCTTCTTTTCCCCTTATTCACATCAGTGCTCAGTAATGACCTGGGCCTCACACAGTTCCAAATTAATGTAATAGGAAGTTGTACTTCCATGGGAATGTATCTGCCTCTCCCAATCCTTGGTTACCTCGCAGACTCCCATGGGACCGTCATCTTGAGTGTGATTTCTATGCTCTTTTTCTCACCAAGTTATGTGGTTGCATCTCTTGTGATGGCCAACCAATGGCACTATAGTATATTAGCGATAACATTCGCCTTCATCGGATGTGCTACTAGTGCCTTGTACTTCACCTGCTTATTGACCTGTGCGAAGATATATCCGGAATCAAAAGGTTTGACTATCAGTGCACCAGTGACCGCATATGGACTGTCCTCTCTGATTGGATCTCAAGTGCTTAAACTTAAAGTTTTAAGACATCACAATGGTGAATTAAACTTGTTTGTCACATTCAGAATGTTTGCTGTCCTCTATTTTTTATTGGGTATCTTTAATTGGGCGAGTTCCACTGTGGTGACTATTGAAAGAGATGTTTTAGCCAATAAACCATTGGAGAACGAAGAAACCCGTCTATTAGAAGAACCAGGAACTCACTATACAGAAAGTGAAACTATTATCCTGGAAATAGAAGAATCAGATCACAAGAAGCTCTACATCAGTTTCTTGAAGGACGGCTCAGCATACATTTTACTCTTTGCCATTTTGTTAACTATTGGCCCAAGTGAGATGTACATTACGAACATGGGCTCCTTGATCGCAGCAGTTAGTCCAAAATCATCTGTGTCTAATCAAGTTTCGATCCATGCGATCTTCTCTACTCTGTCTAGACTTACACTGGGGGCTCTTTCCGATTTCCTTCTCAACAAATTCCAAATCTCAAGAATAGTCCTATTGGTGATAGTCCTCCTACTTGGTGCAGCTACACAGTTAATAATTGCTAATAACATTTTTGTCTATGACACCTTTTATATTATATCAGCTCTTTCTGGCTTCAGTTATGGTGGACTGTTCACCTTATTTCCAACAGTGGTGCTATCTGTCTGGGGAGCTGCCATCTTTGGTTCAACTTGGGGTACGTTTATGATTGCACCTGCAATTGGTGCCACTGAATTCGGCATGGTGTATGCCCTAATATATGATGCAAAATGTGCCGTTTTAAAGGGTGCAGGATTTGATACAGAGTCTAACTGTGTTAGTCACATGTTTTGGATCACAGGATTGGGATTTGCAATGGCTGTGGTATTGGTCTTGATGGCGTGGCAGT
The DNA here is from genome assembly GCA_023627795.1 of Barnettozyma californica. Classification (NCBI taxonomy): domain Eukaryota; kingdom Fungi; phylum Ascomycota; class Saccharomycetes; order Phaffomycetales; family Phaffomycetaceae; genus Barnettozyma; species Barnettozyma californica. The sequence continues at coordinate 403,373 of JAMAIE010000002.1, read as the reverse complement.
TGCTTTGGAGATCACGCAAATTTTTGGAGAGTTAGAGTTAGTAGTTATAGCATTAAAGTCATACAATTGAATACCCAGGAATCTGCATTAGTCTATCTAATAAGCGCATGGTACCCCACCAATCTCGCATCTCATCATCTCTTATCTCCATATTATATTTTAGTACCAATGACTAAGCAATGCTTATGTAAAATCGTCGCGTTGTCATCTTCGAAAAATGTCGGTCCTAACAAATTGGAATCTTCACTCATTTGTTTACTACACACGACCAACACACTCTGCCTCATTACGAGAATAGAAAAGGAGAATGAGTAGCTGTATGTTTGAATTCAAGGAAAAGCCTCTCTTTTGTCAATCCCAAAATCCTCGCTATAGGCTTTGGTTAACACGAGAGTCCTTCGACTATTGACTTATACTAACAATTCTTGAAGTTCGTGTTCTTGACCTAGTGAAGCCATTCACGGGCTTCTTACCAGAAGTCATTGCTCCAGAGAGAAAAATCCCATTTAGCCAGAAGCTCATGTGGACTGGTGTCACATTGTTAATCTTCCTAGTGATGAGTGAGATTCCACTTTATGGTATCGTGTCCTCTGAATCTTCTGACCCATTGTTCTGGTTGAGAATGATGTTGGCTTCCAACAGAGGTACCTTAATGGAGCTGGGTGTCTCCCCTATTGTTTCCTCTGGTATGGTCTTCCAATTGTTGCAAGGTACTCAGATCATTGATGTCAATATGGAGAACAAGAAAGATCGTGAAAACTTTCAGACTGCGCAAAAGTTGTTTGCTATCTTGTTGTCCATTGGTCAGGCCACTGTCTATGTGCTAACTGGTATGTATGGTCCACCATCTGACTTGGGCTTTGGTGTCTGCTTCTTGTTGATTCTTCAATTAGTTTTTGCTGGGATCATTGTTATCTTGTTGGATGAACTATTACAAAAGGGTTACGGTTTAGGCTCTGGTATCTCCTTGTTCATGGCCACCAACATTTGTGAGCAAATCTTCTGGAAGGCTTTTGCCCCAACCACTGTTAACTCTGGTCGTGGTCAAGAATTTGAAGGTGCCGTTGTTGCCTTCTTCCACCTATTGGCTGTTAGAAAGGATAAAAAAAGGGCCTTGATTGAGGCCTTCTACAGACCACACTTGCCAAATTTGTTCCAATTGATGGCCACCTTGGGTGTCTTTTTCTTGGTAGTGTACTTGCAAGGTTTCAGATATGAGATTCCAGTCAAATCTACAAGACAAAGGGGTCCATACGGTCTATACCCAATCAAGCTCTTCTACACTTCAAACACTCCAATCATGCTACAGAGTGCATTGACATCCAACTACTTCATGATCTCTCAGATGTTGTTTTCCAAGTTCCCAAATAACCCAATAATCAGACTGATGGGTTCCTGGGACGCTAGACCAGGTTCTGCCCAGTTGTTTGCCACCAATGGTATCGCTTACTATATTCAGCCACCACTGTCTCTAACTGAGGCTCTGTTAGACCCAATCAAGACTGTTGTTTACGTGGCATTTGTTCTTGGTGTCTGTGCCGTGTTCTCCACTACTTGGATTGAAATCTCTGGTACCTCTCCAAAGGATGTTGCTAAGCAATTCAAGGAACAAGGTTTGGTCATTGCAGGTAAAAGAGAAACTTCTGTCTATAAGGAGTTGAAGAAAATCATTCCAACTGCGGCCGCCTTTGGTGGTGCTTGCATTGGTGCCCTTTCTGTTTCCTGTGACTTACTGGGTACCTTGGGTTCAGGTACTTCTATCTTATTGGCAGTCACCACTATCTATTCATACTACGAGATGGCTGCCAAGGAAGGTGGCTTCTCCAAGAATATCGTCTCCGGTTTCTCTGACTTTCAATAATTGAAATGGAGAACTAATGGATCTGGGATCCCATTCACAAAAAAACGAATTGTATACATGAAAAGTTTAACTATCGTTATCTGACTGTAGTTACCTCATTATCCACTAGTTACATTTTGACTTAGAAGTCGCGATTCGGTTCCGGTTTCAAGTTCGCAAGCTGTTGGATATTTTTGTTTCTTTATTGTTTCTACATTGTTTTTGTTTGTTTTTCTTTTTTTTCTTTTTCTTTTTTGTTATCTAGTCATATTTTGACAGCAACGATTGTTTTTAAATTAATTTATCTGTTTTCATTGTGTGAACAAATTGCTCTAACCCCCCGCAAATCAGTCACAATTTCAGATACAACAGATTGCACAGGAGCTACAACATTCTATCCTCAACTTCTTAAAGCCCTTCGTGGCTTATCCCAAACCACCTCGACAGCTCGCGCCAACGTCAGCAAGCAGCCGCAAAGACGAAGCATTGACACCATCTCATCAAAACTAGCACACATGCCACCGATCACCGAAACCACCAACCTTAATAGCATAAGATTTTCATCCTTGGCACATCTAGATGAATGGAGTCCTGATAGTGACACTATTGACTCCTTCAGAATACCCCGGGAGCGCAGAGTGAATTACAAAAGGTTTAAAATCCGTGAAGCACATGACTCAAACTATGATCCCCAAGTGATTGTCTGCCATGATTACAAAGGAAACTACGTCGAAAATGAGGATGATTCTCCCATTGGCTATTTCCCCCACAAGGATGCAATGCACTATTTCCTTCAATTTCCGTCGTTAGTTGACATCTTCATTTATTTCTCTCACAATAAGGTGAGTGTACCCCCTGTGACTTGGACTAATGCACTACATAGACAAGGAGTTCTCTCCTTGGGAACTTTGCTATTTGAAGGAACTGAAGATCAAAAATCTATGGATGCATTGGTGGAGAGAAGCGAGTCTGGCAGATTTAAGTATGTGTCACTGTTAGTTCAACTCTGTCAACATTATGGGTTTGATGGATGGTTGATGAATCTGGAGACTCAATTTTCTCACCAATCCAAGGCGAATGAACTAGTTGATTTTGTTGAATCACTACGTGCAGAATTGCACTTGGTGGATTCAAGTTATAAGGTTATTTGGTATGACTCCTTAATATCATCAAGAAATCGAGTTTTTTACCAAAATGGGGTCACTGAGTTAAACTTCAACCATTTTGACTCGTCAGATATGTTCTTCACTAATTACTGGTGGGACGAGCAAACATTGAAAAAAAACATTCTAAACGTTGGATTGCAAGGAGTTCGGAAGAAACTCTTTGTGGGAATCGACGTTTGGGGAAGAGGGTCTAGGGTTGGAAGTGGTGGATTTGAGACTGGAATGGCTATGAAGAAAATCAAGCTGTACTCGTCGAACATCGCCCTTTTCGCACCAGCATGGACCTATGAGAACTTTGATAAGGAAGACTTTATACCTACGGATCAACAATTTTGGATTGATGAAATTGATGATGAGCACTATCCTAGTGGCAGTGTCTCTACTTATGTGAATCAATATACCTCTCCAGTGTATCAGAATGCGGGAAATTCTGTATTCTACACTAATTTCAGTCAGGGCGAAGGGAAAGGTTTCAGTGTGAATGGAAAGCTTGTTTATGATCGGAAATGGGTCAATGTTGGTCTACAGCAGCCAGCTCCTGCTAATCTCCAGTTCAAAAAACTTGATATTTTAAAAGACCAGGGATACAATGGGAGCTCTTCGTTGAAGGTTACTGTCCAGAAATCAGTGGAGAACTCATCCAAAGCTAACATCATTGAGCTTTTCAAATTTGAACATGAAATTAATTCAAAGAATTTGAACATATCCGTCAGTTTCAAACACTTGAGTCAGATTGTCAAACGAGACTTGATTTTAACACTAGAGATTACTTACTACATAGAAAGACGGTTCAGATCGATCAACAAAGTGAGAGAAGGTGTGTTTAGGATACCTTTGGCTATGGGCCCAAACTGGAGCAGTCAAAATAGCACATTTCTTCTTCCAAAGTTAGAGTCCAAGGAGCACTTTATTCTTTCTGGTGCGCACATAAATTGGGTTCCCAGAGGACTAGATGAGTCTATGACAACTGATGATTATGAATATGGAGAAAAATCTTGGATATTTGTCTCTGGCTACAACGACATGAATACCAAGTATGAGTTTCTTTTTGGTGAATTGTTGGTTGAAGGTATCGATAACATTCATGAAGTTGGAAAAGTTAAAAGAATTAAGAAAACCGAGCTTAATGGGGAAGAGGTCATGGTCAGCTGGACTGATGATGATTTTATCCTTTACTGGTTGGTCTATGTGAATGCGTCTTTCGTTGGTGTTGCCAGTGTTGCAACCTGGATCGTTAAGCGAAGAGACAGGGTGAGAATTGACTGTGTTACACGCTCGGGTAAACATGTTACGGGGGAAGACTTGTTTGTATAAATAGCGTATAAGCATATCTTAATCAATGTGGAAATCATGAGTTATGACTAAGTAGTAGGTCCTGGCATTTGCCCTCTTTTTCCGATAAGTTGCGGCTCTTCTTGTTTTTACGACTGCGCCTTCTACAAGTCCTTTTTATAACTATTCACTTGTTTAGTGCTTATGTAAGGCTTTCATGACGCGAAAAATCATCAAAACAAAAATATAAAAAGGAATGCCACTTGTCAAGTTCTGTCTTTGACGCTTATCACCACATAAACGCAAAGCAAAGATGAATTTAGCCCAATTCTCCAATGTTACTGTATGTTACATGTGATTGTGATTGTGATTGTGAATTTCTAGATCAAAACATTTTCTAACAAGTTGGTCATAGTTCTCCCAGTTCTCAGACAGATTGAGCCTTGATAGATTGAAGTCTGAGGCTAGCTCACTACAATCGAAGCTCTCCAACATCAAGCCACCGCAGGAGTTCTTCGATATCAAGAGACTTTCCAAGCCACAAAACTTTGGTGACTTGCAGTCCCGTGTTTCTTACAACTTGAAGTACTTCAGTACCAACTACTTTCTTATTGTCTCTATGCTATCCATTTACTCGCTATTGACAAATCTGCTCTTGTTGTTTGTCATTGTTTTTGTTGTTGCTGGTCTTTACGGTATAAGTAAGCTACAAGGTCAAGATTTGGAACTTCCATTCCTAAGATTGACCAACTCACAGCTTTATACCGGTTTGTTTGTGATTTCTGTCCCATTGGGCCTGTTCGCTAGTCCTATCTCTACTGTTCTTTGGTTGATTGGTGCATCTTCTGTCTGTGTCTTTACACATGCGTCCTTTCTGGAAAAACCAGTTGAACTAGCCTTTGAGGAGGAGACTGTTTAGGACCCATCCTAGATTACTCCCTGGTATCCAATTCATGGCTGCAGTAATAAGTAATAGTTGCATAGAGATATATTTAGCGAATAAAGCGACTTTCATCCCCAATCGTATTACATTCATGTAAAGTTATATAGTCTGTTTATTTATTAGGTGTATCTTGCAGGAGTTTCAGTCACCACAGCACATTTCGCAACAACAGTTACATATCCATAGACAGAGTAGCACTTTGCAACAGGTCGCGCAACATCCATCTTCTTTTGGTGGTGGTGCCTGCTGGATATATATGGGCTGTGGTTGTTGTTGGTAGTAGCCTTGTGGAGGTGGTTGTTGGTAATACCCTTGTTGTGGAGGGCCTTGGTTATGACGCATGCTTTGAATGAAACGAGAGTCTAGGCTGTTTCTTGTCCGTCACCACCCTATTGATGCAAAGAACCTATTTAAATATTTTTTTTCATCGTTGAAGATCCGTTTTGGTAGTGGTGTTTATTTTTGTTTCAGTATCATGCAGGTAGGCAGTGCGTGCACCGCCGTAAATGATAATGATGATTCTAATTGATTCCTGATCACCTGCGCATCGTTTTTGAACCCCACAGACTTTAGGCATCTTTTGACCTTAGGGCTGTGAGCTGAATGGTCTAACCTCTCAATACACAGTCTATAATTAGTTAAGTGTTTGTATAATGATTTAATTGACAGTTCTTTTGTAAAATTAGACTATGTGATTATTAAAGTGTCTTTGAAGTAAACCAGCATACCTATAAAACAAAATAATGCTGAACAGTTGAATATCTCAAGTAACTCAAATTCTTGAATCGATTTATTGCCTTTGAATCTCTTTTATTAAACGACGATAAATTATAGAAATAAAAAAGAATGGTCCCTAGCAGGATCGAACTGCTGATCTTGGCGTTATTAGCACCACGCCTTAACCAACTGGGCCAAGGGACCGAACTTGTTGAATGAGGTTATTATGGAATTTTCATCAATAAAAATCACGTATCACTTTACTCTGAGATAAACGAGGAGATAACCGAAGCATGAACTGATAGAGAATATGATAAGTAAGCTAATGAATTGGATAATAAATCAGAAGATTATTGAGCGTAGCTAAAGAACTATATTATCATAAAAAACAAGAAGTTCAGTAGGAAACAGATGCAATATATAAAACAGTTGGAAAGCACTGCTAAAGAGAAAGAGAGCAAAGAATCTTATGTAAAAGAACGAGACTGATTGGGATAAGAACAGAAATCGATAATACCTCGATAGGAAAGATAACCAAGTCTAACAAGGATCGTAACCCAGACGCAATTCCTCCAACTACTCACCATCTAAGGACGAATCTCAGATTTAATCGAGAACAAGAGATGAGACAGCACGTGAGGTCACGTTTCAAATCAATTTTCAAATAGAATAAGTGGCCCGACCAAATATACGCTCTCTAGTAAGAAAGGTCCTTATCATCAATTAAAGTCATATATCTCGAAGATGTGAACAAAATTGCATACAGTGTGTTGCTTCGGCTCAACTTCCGACTTGTAGATGTTGCTAGCTATTAAGATAACCTTTGTGCAGTGAGCTGATGTACAATAACTTATACGGAATAGCGTCCGTGATTGACATAGCAATTATGTTATATCCTGAGATGAGCAATCAAAATCAACTCCCAAATTACATTTACTACTTTGCATTATGTCCACTTTTCGTTTCTTGATTTTTTTTCTAACATATCTCTAGAGTTTAAACTTAGAAATTACAAAGTGTTCTGTTAGCTAAGTTCTTTTACCCTTTGAGATTAGAACAGGTTCACAATGGCACAGAATTTGGCACCACCAGAAAGGCCAACGAATCCGGGACCCTTTTCAGAACAACATGGATACGCTGATTTGAAGATTCAAACACAAACATTCAATGATGATCCAACACCATTGAATCCTGCTGGCCAGCAAACTAATGGGAAGTTCAGAGCCTCCGCAGAGGCTGCAATGAAAAGTGAGAAGACCAAGAAGGCAGGGAATTTTTTGCTTGCGCAATTGAAGGGATTTCTCCTGGGGAGATGTACTTAGAATTAGCAGTTATAGAACATTATAACTCTTGAATACGGGTCAGTGCATAACTTTGGTTCTGTTTAATCGACCACTTTGTAGAGAGTTGAATAGGGTTGGTTTGTCTCGGTTCACTTATGGAAGAAAAATACAACGGTAAACAAAAGACTGCCAGAAGTAAAAACTAATAGCTACATCAAACACATGGCCCCAACGAAATGAGTGAGGATTCTTTTGAAATCAGCTCCCTGCGAGGTACACGCGATTCATTCCGCTCACGGCTATTGCTCCCGAAATATGACGACTTCCGCACCATTGATTGGGTCTCTGAGAATCTCCAGACTCATAGAGACAAAACTCTCCAGAGAGACAGCCGTTTTCAATGGTCGACTTTCTACGATTTCTTCCAGACATATATCATCCTCACGACTGTTGGAATCGTCATCGGCTCCGTTGCCGGTAGCTTGAACATCATCACTGAATACCTCTCAAATCTGAGAACTGGATATTGTACCAACGCATTCTATCTCAATAGGAATTTTTGCTGTTGGGGAGAGCTGGATGAAGCGCGTTGCACTAACTGGGTCGAGTATTCGTCATTTCTTCCATTCAATTATTTGATATTCATTCTGATATCCCTCGCATTCAGCTTCACCGCATCCAAGCTGGTTCTATACTATGCACCATTCGCTGCTGGCTCAGGTATCTCCGAAATCAAGTGCATCGTATCTGGTTTCTCCATGGACAAGTTCCTCAGCTTCTCCACGTTCATTTTCAAATCTATTGGCCTGCCATTGGCAATTGCATCAGGTCTAAGTGTCGGTAAAGAAGGTCCAAGTGTACATTATGCTGTCTGTATAGGAAGTGTCATTTCCAAACTGTTTGCTATGAAGCTATCTTCCTCAGAAACGTCATCATCATTGTCATATAAAAACATTTTGGTTGCATCATCAGCCGCAGGTGTTGCAGTGGCGTTTGGCTCCCCTATGGGTGGTGTGCTATTCTCTATCGAAGAGATCTCAAATCTGTTCAATTTATCTACAATGTGGGAATCCTATTACTGCTCACTTGTTGCCGTTGCATTCCTTCAGTTGATAAATCCGTTCAGAACTGGCCAGGTGGTTATGTTTGAGGTGAAGTTCGATAAGGACTGGCACCTTTTTGAAGTTCCTATTTTTGTCATTCTTGGGGTGTTTGGAGGGGTCTACGGTATCCTCATCTCCAAGTTCAATATTAAGGCTGTGAGTTTTCGGAAGACTTACTTGCAGAACCACGCTATCAAAGAGGTTCTTTTTCTTACTCTAATCACTGCAGTTATTTCCTACTTTAACGACTTTCTGAAGATGGATATGACCGAGGGTATGCAGATTCTTTTTACAAGTTGTGATGAGCAGGGAGAGTCAAGAGCGATCTGTGAGTTAGGTTCGTTTTGGAGTGTTTCACAAGCTCTATTTTCTCTTCTTTTTGCAACGTTTGTTAGAATGATTCTGATTGTCTTTACATATGGCTGCAAAGTCCCAGCCGGTATTTTCGTCCCATCGATGGCCTGTGGTGCGACCTTCGGAAGAGCACTTGGAATCTTGTTCCAACTCATAAGGGATAGTAATCCAGACATGACTCTATTTCGCTCATGTTCTCCTGATGAAAAGGACTGCATTTCTCCAGGAATATATGCCTTCATTGGTGCTGGCGCTGGACTGAGTGGTATCACCCACCTAACCGTTACTGTTGTTGTTATCATGTTTGAACTGACTGGTGCGTTCAAATACATTATTCCAACAATGATCACAGTGGCAATCACCAAGGCAATCAATGACAAATGGGGTGCTGGACACGGTGGGATTGCCGATCAGATGATTGAGTTCAATGGGCTACCGTTTATTCACCCCCATGAGGGAGAACACATGAAGGGATATGTCGCCGTTGATGCAATGACGAATAAGATAATAGTATTGCCAGTAAATGGAATTAAAATCTGGCAATTGAAACGAATGTTGGAGTTGACTGAGGTTCAAAACTTCCCTATCGTTCAAAGTAGGGATCAGTCCTACATCAAAGGATTACTAAAGAGAGACTCTTTGCAACGAAGACTACAAAAGATTGACTATGAGAGGTACAGTGATGATTCGATGTGTTTATTCAACTCTGAGTTGACTGATGACAATTCTGATGTGGTATCATTTAGAGACGAGGTGAATATTGCACCACTCACTGTTGAGATGGATATGAAATTGGATAGCCTTCTGCTTCTTTTCCATAAGGTGGGTCCAAGTTGTGTCCTCGTACAAGACGAAGGTCGGTTAAAGGGTTTGATTACTAGAAAGGACATTCTCAAGTTTCAACACTATATCCATTCTCTAGATACGAATCATGAGGAGTTAGAAAGATCACGAATTTTCTCCAATCATGCTGATGCATGGGCATCCATACATTCATTGGACTCGAAATTAACAGATTTTTTTACATACAGAGGATGACTTAATATGACGATAATGCATTTGTTATCTATATTCCAAGCAGATGGTAGAGCATATCAACTGTAGGTTCAACTAATCAGTGTGCCATTTACCAACCTTCTTGTACTCATCGTAGAGCGTTCTGTAATATGTACGTCCAGGATGATTCAATGAAGTATTGACCAAGTTCAACTCATTCTGAGACAACACATCAAATATGTTGAAGATACCAGGTAGAAGAGCCTCTCTGATTTCGGACTGGTAGGAATACTTCAGGGCAAGGTGAATGTACATCAATAAAATCACATGGATGTGCTTTCTCAAACCTCTCTTCAAGATGGAAGCAGTTGTACTCAATTTCTCAACATTGGCTGCAGACCCATGTGATGCAGGAACGCTTGGTTCACAAAGATTGGACAAAAGACGTGAAAAACTCTGTGCAGACTTTTTGGAAGCCCTCACCCCATTCACATTCGTTATTCTTGGATCATTTGTCAGTGATCTTAGGAGGGAGTTGAACACAGACACAATCAAGTGATGACGGTTGGATAGTCTGAATCGGTGAAACTGTAGTATGCTCGACATAGCAAGAGTCACAGCTTGAAAAATATCCTCGAGGTGGTGGTCATCCTTAATAAATTTGGAATTCAAGCACAACTTAGAATCAATCGTTTTAGAAATAATGGCAATTACAAACTCGAGACCGTACTGAGATATCAGCCAGGATCTATCTGTAAGAGTGGTCTTGAGCTCATTGATGACAAGAAGAAGGGACTCATTAGATAAGCTGTTGAGTGATAGAGATATCAATGATAGGGATCTGATAAAAAACTGAGAGCTCTGTTCATTTGACTTGGATAAAGCATACCAGTAACAAGTGACAATCTCAAAAATCAAGCCAGTATCATTAGACTTCGTCAAAGATCTCATACAAAAATCTAATCCTTCATTCAACGTTGGCATATCCGTTACTTTGAAGATCTGCAAAAGACCTTCCTTCAGCTCATCGTGTCTTATTCCTTCCCTTCTCAAGACAATGTACAAACTTTCTATGAACTCCAAACTTGTTGATTCGTTTGAGTATTTGCAAAGCAATAAGAATAACTGAACCTTTGGCGCTTTTGATTTTTCATCAGTTGAATCCTGGATTAAGGCACCAATCTTGGTTAAAGACGGGCGCAAACTTTCGAACACTGTGCTTGCAAGATTCAAATCTTTGATGGCCGATAAGACCCACGTTATCACGTCCATTTTTTTCTTGCTCTTTGAAGCTAATGAGTCTAGAAATAACTTCACTGAAGTTGTGAATGCCAGTATCAGTTTTTGAGCTTGACTTCTGTCAGTGGATTTGCTCGTCAGAATTATATGTGCCATACGATAGTCTGTGGTCAATTGTGACCCTTTAATCGAGTTGTCTGAGAGCAATTTTGCAACATGATCAATTGTCTTGCTGGTGAACTTAGCGCTGGATGGCTCTTTGCTGTTTCTAGTGTGGTTTCCCCAAACAATTTCAAAAAGTTTGTCGTTAGCAGGATTTTTGGAGATTATTGACTCGATCTCTTTGATATCTGTCTCAATCTTGGAACTGAAAGATGGAGTATTTTCTAAAAGATTCTCTAAGATGTTCAAAACTCCATGATTCTTTTTGGTCTCAAGTAGCTGATTTGTCAATGACTCAATTATCACAGGCTTCAATCTCTTTGGATAGCATTGGATAGGAATCATGTTAAGGACATTAAAGGTAAATGCAGAACCATCTGATTTGATAGCCTCAGAGATGATTTCAAGTAAAATACTCATAATCTTCCTTTGTTCAAAAATCTCGTCATTTGCAAAGACTGATGTGATTAGATCCTGATCTTGCAATTCCAGAAATATATTCACTAATTTTTTGATCTGTCTATCAGAAAACAACTTGTCTACCAGCACAAACCAACGCTTGAAAACAAACTCTATAAGCATGAGATAGTTCTCCTGTGATAGTGCTATGAAATCAATGAACTTTTCAGCAACCTCAGTTAGGTCGAAGCTAATGAGTTCACGAATCCTAAAGAATGTGAAGAACTTGTATGGTGATCTGTCACCATTGGTCACAGGAGCTTGTTTGATCAATTGTAACAATTCCTCATCATCGAGCAATTCTTCGTAAACTGTCAGAATTTGATATTTTAGCTTCCACAAGTTGTCATCCTTGTTATTCTTGTCATCCATATCTAACTCAAAGACCGGCTTAAATAGACTCTCAACATCACTGATGATCTGCTTGTTTTTCAAGGAGAAAATACCTTGCAGAATTGAACTCAACAAGATGTACTTATTGTTAGATTGCTGTCCGTTAAAGGCATCAATCAGCTTTATCAGTTGAGTTGAAGAAAGATTATGAATGTAGGAAGAGACAAGTTTTTGAAACCTATCTGATCTGAATTTTGAATCTTTGCGATCTTCTAAAAGCTTGAACCAAAGTTGAAAGAAATCAGAAAAAAGTCTCGATTTGATAAACGAATTGATTATTTCCTTCAAAACCGGAAGACTGTACTCGTAAGATTCTGATTCCAACAATGACATCAATCTCTCGGCATTCTGTAGCCCGGCATCAACATCCAACTTCAGGACGGAGCAGATTAGATTCCAGTTCTTACTTGATTTTTTGACAATCTCCTTTTGAAAAATGTTTTGAAGAAATGGTGATGATAATGCCCTATTGTTGCTTGAAATGAACTCCAACAAATCCTCGGAGGTATCCGGGAACTTTTCCAAAGTCAATGAGTAAAGTCTTTCAATCGTTGGGGTTTCTAGTTTGGGAAGGGAAGTAACAATGAACTTAAAGAACAGCACAATGCCAGCACTTCTAAGATCATCTGATTTCAATAGCAACTGGAACGACTCAATGATTGATGGAGCTATATCCTTATTCAAAATGACTCTCTTGATTAGTCTGTATAGAGACTCTCTTGAAGATTCGTCCGTGCTGAATTCAATCGTCTGAAGAATCACAGGCAATGCGTTGGATGTAAAGCTAGTAGTGAACTTCTTGGAAAACTTCTCAATTGTAACTGATGTATTAAAGAATGCGATAATCTCATTAAAATAGTCACCATTCTCTGCCGAAATATCCTTAAGAGTTATCAATGTGTATAGGAGTGTTGTTAAAACAGGAATTGCTTGGTCGAATAAGTTATTAATACTGACATTCAAACGAATGAAATGAATTGTGGTCAAAATAGCTCTGAAGAGTTCTTTCGTCTTTGGGCCATTGTCTTTCCTCAGAGCACCGAGAATAGCATCACCAGCCTTAATAGTTTGCAAGGTGCGATTTCTGAGTTTTGGGTCAGCTTTCAAAGACTCATAACTTTTATTTAGAAGATCCCAGACTCTGTAGTCAGTTCTGAGAGAGGCAAATTTGGCATCACTGAGACGCTCACAGATCAGCTCCAGGATAAACACGCGCTTGTTCGGCAGGTACACTGTGAGATTGTCGTCCAAGAGATCATTTGATGTCTTCACCAGATCATCATTAGAAATACTTCTGGATCTAAGATATTTCGTAATACCTTCAGCTGAACTCAACTGCAACTGGTTAATGGTCATTCTAAAATAGAAACTCATCCAAACTTACCTTCGTATCAGCCATTGAAATCTTAATGAGAGCTATATCCTCAAGGGATTCAATAAATTTGATAAACAAGCACTTGCACTGTGTTGTTTTTTCTTGGTTTCTGCGATGAGCTTCAAAAATTTTCTATGATAGGTAGAGACCAACTGACCCTCGGATTTGAAACATTTCCGAGCTCTTTATGATCTGGAAAAACAAAAAAAAAAAAAAAGAGTAAACAAACCTGATATGGTTCACATCTAGACAATCTGTATCTCTACATCTAATTATGTCATTTGGTAATCCAATAGGATCCACCAGTGGACCTTCCAGTGGATTCAACTTTGGTGCTGTATCCGCAAATAACAGCACAGGCAATCCACAATTGCACAGAATGAAGGAGTTCAACTTTGATTCTGATGTTGAGGTTGATGATAAAGATGTTGACGATAATGAACACGAAATTGTCGATGAAATCGAGGTAGACTCGGATGATTTTGATGACGTGGATGATGTATCTGGTGTTCCTGTCACTAGATTTGAAGATGCTCCTATTCCTGCGGGAGGTGTTGATTCGTGGAGAGCAACTTCTCGCATTCTCAAGTTCAAATTGAATCCTAACGGTATTGATGGAATTGGATTTATATCGCAGGATCCACACAGCGAAAAATCCATCAAAGTCTACCCACAAGAGACCAAAATCTACACTGCCAAGGCGCCGTTCTTCACTGACTCGGTCTTATACATTGATTTTGTGTCCAACTTGTACAGTATTTATGAAGCTTTGGGAGAGGAGAGAAACTACACAGTGCCAACGATAGGATTGATAAAGAGAGATGCACAAAGAGCACAAAATGAGGTGCTAAACAAAGCGTTTCGAATGGTTGCTTCAGAAGTGGAATCTTACGCCGAAGCTCTGAGATCTGCAGGTGAAGACGAAACCAGTATTTTTGAACTTGAAGAGTGTCTAAATATTATCAACTGCCTGAAGGCGCTTCACTTCTCCTCGGAGGAAGAGTTTCAAGAACTGATCTCTGTATGGATTAACAAAGCGGACCCGCAGCCAGATTTGGAATTAACAGAGTCAATCATGAGCTCAACAAAGCCATACACCCATCCACTTTTCTGGAAATTCATCAAAACATTGACTATTAGAGGTTTGTACACCAATGCATCCAATTCGTTGAAGCAGTCTGGATATGAAGAGTTACAGGATACAGATGTGAGTTTATTCAATCTTATTTCCGACTGCATTTCACTATTAGAATCATACCCAAAGAACTCCACTATTGATGTCTTCAAACAATGGAGAATCACTGCTACAAAGGCTGCTTCCAATGCAGCAATAAGGAACGAATCAAACATTGAGCTAACCTCAAACATTAGATCGGTACTGAACATCATTTCTGGGAATCGGCAGGAGATCGTGGGCTCATGCGGGTCTTGGTATGAGGTCATTATTGCATTGATTCACTATGAGCTACCTACCAACGAGCTTTACGAGGAGTATTTCAATCTTGCTATTCTCAATAAATCCCCTAATGACCTTGTCATATGGGAATCAGCATGTGTAAACATTTTTGAAGGTAAGTTCCTCACAATGTTACGGTCAATTGGTTCATTCAATGTCACCATTGCAGCATACATCTCTGCATTATGTGAAGCAAAGGGGCTTTTGAAAAACTACTCTCTTGAGGATGATCCCAAGTCAAAGGCGATTTTTGACCAGGACTTGTTTTCAAACGAAAAGTTCTCCTCCCGACTACTTTACAGCCATGCTTTAGACTGTCTCTCTATATCCAAATTGGTACCAGTCGGAATTGGTATTCTTGCAACATCAAAGCACCCATTGGCTAGAAGCGTGATTGCTGAATACTTGCCTAAATACCAGTTCAAGAACAATGATGATTTAGAGTGGGCATTAACAATTTGTGCAAGCCTAAAACTACCCCAAATAGCGAATGCCATTTATCGTATCGCTGGTCAAAACTCGCTTTCTGATGGCTTCTTTCTGGAAGCATTGGTCTATTTCGCTAGAGCCGGTGAGAATGGAATTGCAAAGTACCACTGCTGGAACATTGTTGAAAATTCGCTCCTTCTGGGTAAGGCTGTGGATGATGTGGTTGTCAATTCTATCGTGAGCGATATATCAGGAATTGATGGAACCGAAACGCGTTCTCTATCACCGCAAATCAGACAGTTACTTGCGCCGTACGCTGTCCTCTACAAGTTTTGGCAGTTAAAAGAATCAGGAGACCTGAAGGCCTCATTTGACAAGCTCATTTCACTGTTAAAATTCACCTACTTACCCGTAAAGTTACTTGGGGTTCTTTTATCACAGCTGTTGCCATTCCTTGCATTCAACATCCCTTCTAGAGTAATCACATCGAAGGATATGATCACGTTGATCAAGATTCTAGATGATTTTGACAATCGCTACGATTGTGATCAAAAGAAGGACAAATCAATGCTTAAAGAATGCGACGAATTCTACAAGTATTATGTTAAAAACTGTCTTGAGAGTAAGACCAACAGTTGGGTAAATGTGTTTGCTGAACAACAGATCAAGTGTCCTAAAGACATTCAAGAACTATTTGCTGATTTGAGAAAGAGAATCAGCTTCGAGATAGGAAAGTGCTTCTTATTTGAATAGTTTTCAATGTACACTAAAGCAGCAGTTTATCTACTACGTATTTCTTGTGAATTTGTTTTTCCAATTACACATCTCTATAGAATAAAAAAAGACGATGACGAAGCACCCATTGATCCACAAGGCTTCCTATCCTTTCCCTCAACTCAATTGAGATAGATAGGCCAAGAGTATGATACAAAAAATGTTGAATGATGTGTAATTTGCTTAGCAAACAACGTCCTGGGTGGCTCTGGAGTTCAACAACAAAGCAACAATCAAACCGTACAACCCCAAAACTTCGGCAAAAATCAAGATCAAGATCATACCGACAAACAATCTTGGTTGTTGAGCAGTACCACGGACACCAGCGTCACCAACAATACCAATGGCGAAACCAGCAGCCAAACCAGAAAGACCGACAGATAGACCAGCACCCAATTGGATAAAACCAGTGTACAAGGCTTGTTGCTGCTTCAAGGAGTCAGAGACTAAGACTGAGACAACCAAACCGTAAATGGCGATAATACCAGCCATAATGACTGGGACAATATTCTTGACCAACAAGTCTGGTCTTAGAACAGAGGTGGCACAGATACCAACACCAGATTTGGCAGTACCATAAGCGGCACCAAAGCAAGTGAAAACAATGGCAGCAGCGCAGCCCATGGAGCCGAAGAATGGAGCATAAACAGGACAGAGTTCGGTCATTTTTTGATGGGATTGAGTGTTGTTTTGTGTGGTTATTGATAATGAGAAAGTGTTGCATTTCGAATTTGTTCGAAAAACGGGTAGGCTGCACAGGTATTACCCGGCAGTGACTGAGAAGATTATGTAATGTTTCACGTGACCAGAATTATAGGACGGGCAGAGTTCTATTTTCTTTACACGTGAGTAGTCACGTTTCCACGCTGTGTGCTTTTTCTTTTTTTTCTTTTGCCTCGCAGTTTGAGATGAGCTTTAAAAAAATTTTCACACATACAACTTAGTCCTTTACTAATTCTGATCTTCACGAGGCGAGCTCAACAAAACATTCGCAAGGAACCTCATCATGTCTGCACCAAACCCAAAGGCCTTTCCACTAGCTGATCAAGCTTTGACCCAACAAATCTTGGATGTCACCCAGCAAGCTTCTTCTTTGAGACAATTGAAGAAAGGTGCCAACGAGGCTACCAAGACCTTGAACAGAGGTATTTCTGAGTTCATCATCATGGCTGCTGATACTGAGCCAATCGAGATCTTGTTGCACTTGCCTTTGTTGTGTGAGGATAAGAACGTTCCATACGTCTTTGTCCCATCCAAGACCGCTCTAGGTAGAGCTTGTGGTGTCTCTAGACCAGTTATTGCTGCCTCTATCACTACCAACGAGGGTTCCACCTTGAAGAACCAAATCTACTCTGTTAAGGACAAGATTGAGACTTTGTTGATCTAAACTGTCTACAGAGCTGTACTATACATAAATGCACATCTGTTTAATGTTTTTCTTACAACAAAGTACAGTACTTTTCAATCACTTCAGAAAGTGAAGAGTGCTCCAGTAGAAGATCACCATCCACAAATTGAATTAGTTGACCATGTGTAAACCTTGAAGCACCTTTGATTTTCTTGAAATATTCAAACTGAATCAATGGATCTCTGCCGTCTGAAATTGGTTTAGCTTTGTGTATCGCTTCTATTTGGGCCTCACGAAATTTTTCTTGTAGCACAGAATCAGTGACGAGTGATACCAAGTAAACACAACCACTCACGGAACCCAATATAAATATCGGTAGAATTTTTTCTAAACTGTTTGAATCATTCTCCGTAAACAAATTGTTAATCTGTATCTTGGTCAAATTGTGATGGCGTGTCGTACTTTTGATCACATTAATTTTGTCGCAAATATTAAATTGGCAAACAATCTCAATTGAAGTCTCACTAGCCAAGGACACATTCACGTTGCCTAGTGAATCAGAGGAGATGATCAGGTTCTCTAGAACATCAATCCCTGTCAAGAAATGTGGCTTTTCAATACTAGTATCACTTGACTCCACAAACTTGAAGATAGTACCATCTTCAGTTGTATCTTTCTTCACTCGCAAAGCAATTACCTTCAAGCCTTGTATGACGTCGCCAATAATCAACTTTGGACCAAGTGACTTCACAGTAGAAATGAAATATTTAGATCTGTAGGGCTGTGATACTTTGGTGAGGGAAAACTTGGAATTCACCACTGAGTACTCGACTTTGTAGCAAAGTAGCACATCTCCCCCACCAATGATGAGTCTGCTCCCATGGTTTGACAAGCAATAAATATTGATATTCTCAGCCTCAGTTTCGCTGGAACACTGATATTGAATCTTCCCTCTTTCGTCAACTGTCAAGAGTTGGAGAGCTGGGACAATTGAATCCTGTAGATGGGAAATGCACGATATAACAAAGCACTGTGACAATACCTTTTGGTAGCCTAATGTCAATGGTTCTTCATTGTATGAGTCAATTAGTTCCTTATGATATTTCAGATTCACCACATCGGAAACTTCAATTCCAGGGTCAAGCTTCAAAACTGACTTCGTCTTAAAAGTGTTATTCTCAATAACTTCAATCTGAGATTGAATCAGATTCTCGTTTGACTGACGGTCCCTCACCTCAGAGGTAGTGATAAATACACTCAAATTCCTATGATTTGGGAAGACAACTGACTTGCGCACTAATCTGGGCAGCATTGTTTCATCAGATAGTATTTCAATTTGTGAATCAATATCAAGCAACCCAAGTCTTTTAGACTTCTCAAGGATATATACTTTTGAATCAAAACATTTTAAGATAATCTTTTCTGGGTCTAACTTTAGATAACCTCTCTGTATCACAGCACCATATTCATTTAAGACAAATCGTATAATATTCTCCGCATTGGTTGCAAGAAATGAGTTCGAGTCTAAGTCAAGGATGTCAACTGGAGAATTTCCGATTTCGTATTGTGTAAGTTCAAGGGACTCGTTCATAAGCAAAAGATTCCCTTCTCCATCACCAACGATAAATACCATTTTTTGAAGTGTAGTCTCTTTAATTAAAACCGATTTGATAGCTAAGTTTGACTTGTGCAAAAGTTTCCTCGATTCCGGGTTGTAAATATGGACAGATCCATCCCAACTACCAACAAGAATCGTCTGTAAGTCTCCTTTTCTGCCAACAGATATGCAAGATCCTTCTGCTGTATGTTTCCGCTCTGTGTCCTTAATTACCAAACTGTTCTTCGTGCAGTAAATGATCTCATCAGTGCTAGTGATAACAGCAGTTGTGATTTCATCCTCTTTAGACAACTCGCCATTCTTAAATACTCCATTTTCAGTAACCACAATGAAGTCTCGACCATTTTCTGACAGCTTCAGATCAAGCACAGCCCCATTCACAGAGATTAGATTTTTGTAGTTCTCGATTTCCTTGCAATCATTATCTGTAATCTTAAGGATTCTGAAGCTCGAGTCAAAGACACTTGTGATAATCAAAATGTCCGCTATCTTCCAGAAGTCAGTGATTATTTGGTCCTTTGGTAGCTTCAAATTAATCATATCTGTTTTGAAGGAGTCAAATCCTTTGAATTCAGTTGTTATTATCCCAGAGTTCATTCCACTTCCTCCAACAATTTGAAGTTTGGGTATGTTAGTTCCGGTAAGATTGAGATCCAAAATTGGCGGGGTTGCCTTGATGTATTGGAGGACAACAAACTTCCTTTCCTCAAAATCAATCTTGATCATTTGTGAGCCAATGGGAGAGAAAATTACAAAGGAGTCCTTTGACAACTGATTGATGAATCTGCAAGAGGAAATAATCCCTTCTGATCCCTTTATCTCATAGACACTCCAAGATTTCAAGATTATCTTCTCGATATCACCAATAAGGTCCTCATCCTGTTCAATTTCAAAATCCAATGTTGTGAGATGCAAATCACCTGTGATATCAACAAACACCACCTTGAAGGGGTCATCAACTAAGATACGTTCGATCACGCAAGCTGCAGAGACTTTCCAATTACTTCCGCTAGCAGTCTTACTGATGTAGCTAAACCCGTGTTCATCAGAAACTCGTTGAATTGTTGACCCGCTTCTATTGCATAGACTAGTGTCCAATACCAAATCAGGTACTAGAGCCTTGAACAATGTCAGGAAAATAGTATCCGAGCCGAAGAAGAATGTACCAAGATTTTGCTCTAAAGGAACAGTAACCGGACTAATCAATAGTCCTTCAGGAAATTCTAGAGGGTTTGACGAGCATTTTTGGTCTCTGGAGTTAACTGTAATGTAGCTGCTAAAATAGTTGTAGACGTCACTTCTGTAAAGAACAGAAAACGTCTTGTGGCCTCGAGTATCATCAGGATGTGTACTGATAGATTCAATTAACATCGGGGACCTCTCGTTTTCCCGGCTAATATTGAAGAACTTTGGATTGCAGAATAGTTTGATATGTTCTGGTTTGGACCCTCTTCTCTCAACGTTGTGCAATGCCTTCTCAAAATTGGCAAGGTCCTTAGGTTTAAAGACTTCATAAATGCAAAGAGTACCCTCCCTCGTATGAAATGAAATGTATTCGGAAGAATTTACGCACAATGTTCCTGGAAGAATTGATAAATTGGTGTTAGATCCGTCTTTGTTTAGTTGAATCTCTTCAATAAGAAGATGTTCTAAATTTTGCAGAAATGCGACTAAGAGCATTCGGTTCGAGTCGGTCAGGATAACTAGCCATTGACCAGGAACGTTACCAAATGGATCAAAAGTTTTGCAGTCTATGATATTGTCCCAAACAGGGATGCGCTTTCTCAAGCTAAGCTCCCCTGACCCAAAATCAACATTAAAAAGTTCAATGGAATGTTTTCTTGCTACAACGACGTGTTTCACACGGTTACTGACAAGCCCTGCATACTGGATATTAACCAATTCCTCATCACCATTAAGTTTTCTGACTAGGAATGACATACAGTGTTAATGGGATGTGCTAAAATGCAGCTCAACTCTTAGCCCGTTTCACACCACTTGGTTAGAGCTAAAAAAAAAAAAAAAATAGAATATGGGCTCCTAACAGCAGGAGTCTGGGAAAGGCACAAAAGAATTGTGTCATTTCCTAATCAAACAAAGTGAATAATCCTTGGACCTGACCTTAATATTACTCTTGAAAGGTGGCTGTGCGAGATATCTCTTTTGTAATCAAAACTTGCTCAACCGGCTGTCATCAATTTCAAAACTGTTTGAACTCACTTCGCACAAATACGCTATTCATAACTTGCGCATAGCTTCATTATTAACCACCGCGCCCCCTACTTTATTTCTTGATCTGAGTGGGACATGATGGGCATCTTTGACTTTGGAACCAATAAGCCGCCATCCCATACTTCTGAATCCACAGATATGAGCTCACATAATGAATTTGTTATTGGCACCTGTCCATGCTGTGGTACAACAGTCAAAATACCAGATACAATTCCTAAATACAAATGCACGGTGTGCCAATCCACAGTGATGTTGAGCCATCCATCACCGCCAAATATGGCTACAGATTCATTAATGACTGGCCTGAATTATTCACGGTTCAAAGAAATAGTGCGCAAGTGTGACTCTTCCAAAACATC
Source organism: Barnettozyma californica (assembly GCA_023627795.1). NCBI lineage: Eukaryota > Fungi > Ascomycota > Saccharomycetes > Phaffomycetales > Phaffomycetaceae > Barnettozyma > Barnettozyma californica. Next base: position 381,855 of record JAMAIE010000002.1, on the reverse strand, counting down.
GGGCATGTCAAACCATGACATTTACAAACCAGTGGAAAAGTGTGTGGAGGCTCTATTTGGCTCCATTTCGACACTAAACAATTCTTTCAATCATCCGCAACACCTATACCCAACCACAGAATACGTGAATTATAAAGATGTTGAGTCAACTTTCAAACTATTGATATCATTACCTACTATAAGGCCATACTTCAAGTTATTGTTAGCTGCAAATAATCTTCTTCGACGTCCACCAATAGAAATGACAAACATGAATAATATTAGATGGCTGTTGATTCTTTTCGAAATTCCAACATTATCAGATTGCCTTTATTATGAACGAGCAACTCACCACCAGCACAAACGAGGCCGTTTCCAGACACCGGAAATCAAATCATTATCTTATGAGATCCTCAAAAGAGTAATTGGCTACCTTTGCCATTTGAATCCAGAGGCATTGAATCATTTCTCCAGTTGCTTGAAGAGCCGTTCAAAGGGGAATTTTGCCAACAAGATCCAGCTGATCAATCTCTACATAACATTTCATTTGACAAGAATAATTAACAGAAATCTCAGTGGCAGTGGCAGTAAAGGTCTGGAAATGAATAGCAGTCCTACTCTTGATGAGTATAACCATTCATCGAAACTTAATCCTACTTCAAACAGATCAGAAGGAGCAGTTCCGCGGTCCTCACAGTCATCACGGACGTGGGTTCAACTACCAATAAGCCTTCAAAATGGTTTCAACAACTGGGGAGACTGGAGAAGAGTCTTATCAATTAGTTCCTCATCTGAATATCAAAAGTCACCTGAGATCAAACTTAAACTTAGCGACTATGGTAATGATTGGCATTTGAAATCTGCAGCCAGACTAATGTCCATCTTTTTCGTAGCGAATAAGACGATGAACTTGCCTATCTACTCGTTCTACAATTGTTTGGTTGACTACATTCAAGTGAAGCAAGACTTCGAAGCATGGGAAAACAACTTTAAGAAAGCACATCCAAAGAATCCGCACCACCTCTTGCATGAGCTGGTTCAGAATGGGCTCCCTGGGTTCAATACTACTGGAAGCGGTTTAAACCGTTCGAAACCCAGTATTACTTTCTGTCAATATCCATTCTTGCTGAGCCTTGGTGCCAAGATCTCTATTTTGGAGTACGAAGCCAGGAAAACAATGGAGAGAAAGGCAGAAGAGGCGTTCATACATGCATTGGATAAGCGGAAGATCATTGATGTGAACTTGAGATTTGTTATAAGACGAGACCATATTACAGCAGACTCATTGAGCTGCATCAGAAGAAGCCAAAATGACCTGAAGAAGGCCTTAAGGATCGAATTCGTCGGTGAACCTGGCATAGACGTAGGTGGGTTAAAAAAGGAATGGTTTCTGCTGTTGACAAATGACCTATTCAATAGCCAAGAAACTGGGATGTTCCACTTCAATGATGAATCACACCTATGCTGGTTTGCGCCAATGCCATTGGAGAGAAATGATGAGTTGTATTACATGCTTGGTGTTGTTTTGGGATTGGCAATCTACAACTCTACAATTTTGGATTTGAGATTTCCATCAGCCTTGTACAAGAAGCTACTTAATAAGAAAGTGACTTTGGAAGATTACATTGAACTGTTTCCGGCCACTGGTGAAGGTTTACGGAAACTATTGGCCTACAAAGATGCTGATTTTGAAGATCTGGGTTTAACTTTTGAGACTGAGTTTAAAGATTTCTTTGGAAAAGTCATTTCACGGCAACTAGTTCTAAATGGTGACAAGATTCCAGTCACATACTCTAACAGAAGAGATTATGTGAACAAATGGGTTGACTTTTATCTTAACAAAGTTATTGAGTCTCAATTCCGGAGCTTCTATCGTGGGTTTCATCTTGTTATTGGTGGTAATGCCTTGTCGTTATTCGCACCAAAAGAGATCGAGATGCTAATTTGTGGCTATAATAATGAGGCTAAGATTGAAACAGCTTCACTTCAAGCAGTCACCAAATACAATGGATGGAATTCCCTTGCAGAAGCCGTTGAGTCTGACATTGTGAAATGGTTCTGGCAGTGGTTTGAAACTATGGATACCGTGAAGCAGAGGCAATTTCTAAGGTTTGTCACTGGTTCTGACAGAATCCCAGCTACTGGAGTCTCCACAATGAGCTTCAAGATCACGAGAATGCGAAGTTCGTTCTTTCAATCAGTGAAGAAGCTGCCCATTGCTCATACTTGTTTCAATGAAATGTGTCTCTACGAGTATGATTCCAGAGAGGAAATGGTCCATAAGTTGAATATGAGCATATCAGAAAGCGAAGGATTTGGATTAAAATAATTGAGCACACAATTAGCGTTAACAGATAGGAAATTTTCTTCTTCTTCTTCTTCTTCTAGTAGTATACTATACTAATCAGTACTATTCCGACCCTGTCTCCCCGGTTCTCAAGATCACTAGAGTCTGTTTATGGTTCGCGCACGAAACCAATCAGATTCGAGTTTTTTCAAAGAATCCCAAAAAATTACAGAAAAAAACAATCGAAAAATTCATCAAACGGTTCGTTTTCCTACGAAAGACCAACAGCTACTTTTTGTTAACCACTCACAATGCTTGCTTTGAGAACTGCTTTGAGAACCTCTGGTGCCTCTGTTAAGGGTCTAGGTACGTCACTCACTAAAATTGGACTGAGTTTGGCCTTCTGTGAAGTAAAATTGTGAATCTCCAACTCGTTGGTTACTAAGCTACCACTTCATTCACTGATTCATACATCCACACATTCATCAACAACGTCTTAAAGTCCTTTCATACCAATTGATGGGATTCCAACACTCACAAGCACTTTGCTTTTCACTGCCTCACTCTGTCCACTTGAATTTTCTTTGGAATCTGAATCGTTACTAACAAGTTTGCAGGTCAATCCAGACTTATTTCTTCTTCCTCCATTCTAGCCAAATCCACATACAGAACCCCAGATTTCGGCGATTATGTCAAGCCAGAGGGTACTACTGACAAGGGTAGAGTCTTCACCTACTTCACTGTTGGTTCTCTAGGTTTGCTATCTGCTGCCGGTGCCAAGTCCACTGTTGAGGCCTTCTTGACCACCATGTCTGCTTCCGCTGATGTTTTGGCCATGGCCAAGGTTGAGGTTGGTCTAGCTGCCATCCCAGAAGGTAAGAACGTTGTCGTTAAGTGGCAAGGTAAGCCTGTCTTCATCAGACACAGAACCCAAGCTGAGATTGATGAAGCCAACAAGGTTGATGTTTCTACCTTGAGAGACCCACAAGTTGATGCTGACCGTGTCAAGACTCCAGAATGGTTGATCATGCTTGGTATCTGTACCCATTTGGGTTGTGTTCCAATTGGTGAGGCTGGTGACTTCGGTGGTTGGTTCTGTCCATGTCACGGTTCCCACTACGACATTTCTGGTAGAATCAGAAAGGGTCCAGCTCCATTGAACTTGGAGATTCCACCTTACGAATTCGATGGCGACAACTTGGTCGTTGGTTAAATCAACATCGAATTAGATAATGGAGGGGAGTTTTAGAGAGAGCAGTGGTTGTTTGGTTTGGTTTTTTTATCATATTTTCATTGGACATGACAAATTTTTAACGATTTTATTCTATTATATTGGGGAAGAAGGTGATAGTGAAGGTGTGTGTGTGTTGTTGAATATTCATAAAGCTTATACAGGAAGAAAAAGAAAGGATGAGAGACATGTGGTTATGAGATTTTTTGAAGTTCTGGAGTTTTGATTCTTTTCTGTGGCTCGTTGAATGGTGGACAGAGAAGAGACAAGATATAAGAATAGAAAACCGACACATATTGTACATAGTATACAACATGATATACACATTAATTATATTCTTGTCAAGTGAGATCGGCGTAAGGAACAGTGTAAAATCTGTTTATTCATTGTTTCCTATTGAAGGGTGCGCATTTGAAAAATAGCCAAACTCTAACATGACACCATGCAAGTCATCAGGAATCTTTGTCCACTTCTCTACTTCCCATTGCATTAATTGGTCACGAGTGCTCTCTCTTATCCTCCTTTGGAGCAAGTCATCATCACTAGTAGTTGTGGGAGTTTTCACTTCGTCTCTGCTGCACTCTCCCCTTAAATTCATCTCTTCAAGCAAGGGAATAACATACTGCGGAAGATTCTTAGGCCGGTAATCGGTTGAATATTTCAATCTCCAGAAGATGCTCCAGTGTAGAGCAGCATAACTGGGCAACACTCTCCATCCACCAAAATTTGGTATGTATGAAGTTCTCCATTGACAGCTGACTTCGTCCTCCACTTTAGCCAACGGTAAGAACTCAACCACCCACCAAGCAAGTGTTTTCCATATCTCATTATTTCCTCTCCCATCAGTTACTTGGATCTTTGAGCTTGGCAAGGTTTTCCAATAACTATAAATCTCTCTAATAATGCTGTAATCATCTATTTGAGGTTCTCCCAAATCAAAATGGATTTTCTGGATATTCTGCAACAGATTATGCCCACTTTCGAGTAGCTCTTTTAAAGTAGATGGAATTTCACAAGATCTAAAGTATGGGATCGTCTTAGAGCGCATTGAAAGTGTGTTTGCTAGCTTCCAAAGGTCAAACTGCTCCTGACTAGACACCTCGCGCGTCAAAGAATTTGTCTTAAAGCTCAATATGTCATGAGAGCATGATAACGCGCTGTCCATGCTGGAATACCTTTGAGCAAATTCAACAACCTTTCTCTTCTGAAAAAGAGCGCCATGTTTGATAGCCTCTGCTAAAATCCATCTAAGAGGAAGATGTGAAATGAATTGGCCATTCTTATCAGGAGCCCAACCCCCACCAACATCGCCATGGTTTCCTGGAAACCATAATTCTTGGAACTCCCCATTCAATAGCTTACTTTTATCGATGTTCAATTGGCTACTGCAGTTGGATTCGTTGCTGCTACTTGTTCTTCTGAGGGACCCGACCGCAATCAACCTTTGTTCAATATCTTTGATCATTCTCTTTGCCTCCTTTAGCCTCGAAGATCCCATTGAGCTCTTGCTTGTTGCATCATTCATGCTTGAGTTGGCTTCACTGCCCTCAGGGGAGTGAGGGTTCGATACGATGGGTGGTGTTTTATTGGATGAGGAATTTGTTGCTTTGAAGAATTTGCTCTTGTATGGATTAGGGAAAATCAAATTCTGTTTGTACTTCACTCTTCTCTCGTCAAGGCTAACAGCATGTCTGATTTGCTTCACAGATTTGAACGTAGTGGTATAAGGAAACAGTCGGTCCCTCACCAAACCAACAGAGTTCACACAATCAAACAATCCAAGAAATTCAACCTCAGGTAATTTGCTTCTGGAGAAAGTTCTTTTGAACTCATCGACTAATGTCGTAGTATAGTCCGGTTGACTTGGTTGTGCAGCGTACTCCCAGGCACTGTAAATAGACCAAGCACCTTCCACTATCTCTTCAAGCCCACAGTTCAACAAGCCCACCCTATCAATCATAGAACATAGTACTCTTGCAATGAACGCACCTCTGCTGAAACCGAACATGTAGATCTTGTCTTGCTCCTTGTAGAACTTCATCAAATACTTATACGCATCCATTACATGGTCATCTAGTGAAAACGCCATCAGGGAGTCCAATCCATTCATGCAACTATTTACTCGGTCGGCGAATGATCCCATTTCTACCTGCATTGAGGCACCAATCCCTGGTTGATAGTAACATATTTGCTTGCGAGGAGAGTCCTTGTCCAAAAGCCTAAACACTTTCAACGCATTGGTGAATGGTGCTGGGCCGAACTTGTTGTCCGTACCATCAAAACACAAGACAATATTCTTCATTACTGAGTGTCATATGGAACCAAATGAAGAAGGGCACTGAAGATTTATCTCTTCCAGTCATCTTTGTGTAAAGATCTCATTTGATGCAGAAAACTTGTAAACTTTAAAACGACTAGTCACGCTTTAGGCAGCCACCACATTCAGGATAAAGTTTGGGACATCTTGTACTTGTTTGTTTACTTGTTTGTCTTGTTCCTTTTGATCATATTGTGATGTCTCTCATGAATGACTGTTAATCGTCATGCTGTACATTTGGGGTTCTCTCTGTACCATTAACAGTTCAAAACTGCTTACGCAAAAAGGGTTTGTTTTGATTTCAATATCTCACATTTCTACATATTTTATTACGTAAGAAAAAAAATGGTGATGTTTGTTGTTTATTGACGTTGAAGAAAAATTTTTGACACATTCACATACTCTCACTTAACTCCCTACCTTGTTCAGCCAGCACAATGACTGAATATGAAAAACCACAAAGATATGTTCCTGGTCCAGGGGAACCTGCACTACCACCACAACTAGCAGAGCTCGCGAACAAGACAACAGGCGAGGTGATGACTGAGCTGAATCGTCTGCCGTTTTTCATGACCCAACTCGACGATACTGATGGTGATGGCGGGTCCAACTTGGAACTAGAAGCTCTTCAAGCACTTGCATATGATGGTGAACCAGACGAAGTCGCTAGCAACTTCAAGAAGCAGGGTAATGATCAGTACAAGATCAAACTCTACAAGAACGCCATTGAATACTACAACAAAGGTATTGCAGTAAAGTGTGATGTTCCAGAGATAAATGCCTCACTCTACTTGAACAGGGCAGCCTGTAATCTGGAACTGAAAAACTACAGAAAATGTATCAATGACGCAAAGGAATCGCTCAAGCTCGACCCAAGGAATATCAAAGCCTACTTCAGAATGGCCAAGGCTTTCTTTGCCCTCGAAAAATTTGATGAAGCTAAACAAGCTCTTGAGTTTTCGTTTAAATTTGATCCAGAAAATAAGTCCTCACAGAGTCTTCTAAACCAGATTGAAAAGAGAGAAGAAGAACTCAAGATCATTGAGGAACGCAAAGAAAAAGAGAGAAAACTTCGAGAATTGAAGGCCAACAATTTGAAGATGGCAATTAATGCGAGAAATTATACTATCATCAACTCCAAAAGACCTGCCGAAATGCTACAAGATGCCAAACTATTTCTTGAAGATGAGATGGATGTTGAGTCACAGTTGGTCTTCCCAGCCATGATTATCTACCCAACTACAGACGAATTTGACTTTGTCGGTGAAGTGTCTGAGTTGTCTACTCCATTAGATGTGATTAACATGGTTCTACAAAGACCTCCCGAGTTTTTTGAAGATCCAAAACACAAGAATTTTACTGCAAAACAATTCGATACGTACTTGGAGACTGAAGCTGGTGGCTTAATCAAAATTGGTAAGAAAGCCACTTTTCATAAGGCACTTTCCACCCCAAACCCAAAAATTCCACTATTCGACAATGCATTGAAGATGTATTTGGTTCCAAGAGAAGAGGCATCAGAGTGGCTCTCAAGCTGGGATAAGGAGATTACATTGAAGAAGAGGGCGGAAGCTGCTTGATCCCAGATCGTACATGGAAGCTAAGTTCTAAAACATAAAAGTCATAAAAGGGTATAAACATTATAGATTATAATGGTGTTTTCTCATTTCTTAAATTTCTTCTTGTAATTTTCAACCTCTTGCAGTGACAATGCGTCAGATCCTGTCCATTGCGCAGATGAACCACGATTTTTCAGCTTGGCTACTCTTGCAGTAGAACTTTTGAAAATCTCCTCCATTTGCAAAGGGGCTATTGGTCCAAATACTTTGTCAGGATCAACGTACTGTTGCTTAATCAAGATATTTCTCAACTGTGGAGAATTGGCCCAATCCTTCAATACACATCCCTCATCATCGTCTTCACTTTCGGAGAAAATTTCAGGAAGCACTGTTGGTGCTGTTGGTGTCACGGGACTCTTCTGCAGGTTGAATACTGTACCTGAGCTTGACTGAAATGGATTGGCTTGCTTGTCATTTAGTCTAGCATGTTGTAGAACAGCTGTCTTCATCAACGTCTGGCTGCTAATTGCATGCACTATTTTGGACTTCTCCTCCATTTGCGATGCCCCAACCAAATTCCCTGTAGGAGCTCTGGAAGCACGCTTCTGTAACGCACTCTGCAACTTTTCTCCCGTACGGCGACGTTTTGCATCTTGACCAGGCTGCTTCAATGGATTTACACTCGGTGGAACAATTTTAGTGCCAATCTTTCTGTACGCTTGACTTTTAGCTTGATTAAAGTACTCCTCTTCGGTCTGAGTTTTTCTCTTAAAGGAATTGAGCTGCTCACTAGCAAAAGATTTAGGGCGCGGTATCTTATTTGATTTCGTCTCCAAAAACATAGCAGTTAAACCGCTTCTAGAAGTCCTCTTTGCATCTGTCTCATCTAGTGGTTTGGAAAGTGACACTCTTGCCAAGCTCTTAGGTTTAGTATCAGTTTTAATAGGTGATTTCCCGCCCATTTGTTTTCGCAGTGGACCATAAATGCTACTTACTGGGGAGAACGTTAACCCATCACGCTTGTCATCATCTTCATCAAAAGAGGAATTTTCGCCAGTGGGGCTTTCAAGCTGTGGAGCTTTGGAAACAGGTGGGTCAGGTAATTCAGGTGTTAGACGTTTTGTTGGCGGAAGAACTAGTCCGTTATGTTTGTGTATCACCATGCTATTCAAGCTTTCAAGTTGTTTCTGTGAGATTAGCTTCTTTTGAGGTGAAGGTGAAAGTGATTTGGAATCTTCGATTCCTACCTGGCTGACTTTATTACGTGGTGTTAAACTTGACTTTCTGTCAGGTTTGTGGACCTTTTCTGAGCTGTCCAGTATTGACTGGGTTTCCTTGATAAATTTTGACTTGGCCTTCCTCAGTGTAGATCCAACAGATGCAAACAAACCTGCCAATGGAGAATGATGTTTACGAGGAGATCCCTGAATTCGTTCTGGACTTTCCAGTTGAGCAGGTGCCAATTTCAGTCTCTCGGGAGCGGGTATCTTCGATCTCAATGATCCAACGGGGGACTCCCGGGGCGTAACAATTGGAGCAACTGATGGAACTATCTCAGTCCGCTTAGGAGATGGTATCTTGGATGTCGAATTTGGTGATAATGTAAGCGTCCCAGTGGATGGGGGTTCATATTTCTTGTCAACTAAACTTATTCTTGGATAAAGTGATTGGGTCACATTACTAGATAAACCTTGAACTTTTACGTCTGATGGGTACGTCAATCCGTCAAACAAGCTCCTTCTTATCGTTCTTTTGCTTTCTCGCTTATTGGATGGTTTGACTGTCAAGGGACCTCTATGAGGTAATAGTGCAAATCCTTGACTCTCCCTAAGAGAGTGCCGTGCTGGGGTATGAGTTGACTTCCTTGACTTAAGATTACTATCAACTCCTTGGTATTCATCGTCCTTTAATGGCAATATGACTGTTTCCACGGAGACATTTGGAATTTCTCGGGAGGTGTCAACAGATGCATGGTTGGTAAGGAGAGAATTGAGAGTTGGCGCCTCTTCTGTAGCACTTTTGAAAGAATTCACATTATCATCGTTTGCTTCATCAGAAGATTTCGTCTTGTTTGCAATACTCTTTCGAATAGCTGTCTTGATTGCTTGGAAAGAGATCTCTTCATGATGTAGACCAATATCAGTAAAATCATCTTTTGGATGAGACAGGTTCTCCTTCAAATCTAATGGTTGGACCTCTACTATCTCTTGTGGTTCTAGAAGTTTTGTGGGTGAGTCTTCTGCCAAGGTAACCTCCATCAGGGGCTCAGTCGCCTTTATCTTGGTATCCAGGCAATCATCTAGTTCATTAGCCGTAGTCGGAAATTTTTCTGTAACTTTAACAGTAGAAAAACTATTCAATTCAGAGTCATTCTCATCATTAGACTTTGATTCAGCACTCTCTGCGTTCTGCTTCTCGTTTATCTTGATTTGGGACACGAGCCGAACACTATCAGACTTTGCTGGAGACTTCTGTGGGCTCTGCAACTTTTGCAACTTCACTGGTGACAATCTCAGTATGTTCAAATCAATTTCCTTTAGTGATCTATCTTTTTCTGGAGACTTCAGGCCTAAAACATGTTTCTGTATCTGCTTCACAGGTGAATCAGAGCCTCGTAGTTTCATTGGTGACTCCAACAACAAGCGTGGGTTTCTGTTCTGTTAGTCATCTAGTCATGCTCAATGTAAAGAAATTACTTACTCTCCATTATCTCGTATGATCTCTTCCATTTGCTCATCAATCCACATGAGTTCTGAGGTAACTGAAAAGGCAAACTGTTCAACATCCTTAGCCATCAAATCATGGAGTGTGTGCAGCTCTTTGCGGATCCATTTGGACGATCCGGGTACTTCATCTTGCCTCTTGGCAGCACTAATACTCCAAAGTGACATAGTTCCAGTTGCTATTTGGTGACAGCTCCACAGCCTTGTTTCTCTAAGGTTTTTTGTCTTGTTCTGCATTTTACCTGTTTACCTTTCACAAACAAAACCAAAACATCGCGAAATTTCGTCACTATGGTAACGAGCTACGAATGATCCATTACAACAAATTCAAACAAATGCAGAAGTTATGGTTTTGAAGTATAAAGGAGTATCATGCCAAAGTGCTTCTAGCTCCCACTTCATTACTGGTTGATCCATCTGGTAGATTACCGTCACGCCCTGTTTCAAACTTGTTATAAATGGCAAACAATTTATTCTTTTCGGATAGCGAGATACTTGGTTTGGTATCAGCTAAAGAGTCAAGGAAGTCCTCATGTCTGATATAGACACCGTTGTTTTCCCTTTTTCCCTTTATATTTGTTGTCACTGCCATAATCTGCTGCGTGGCATTCTCCGAGAACAAATCCAGTTGACGGGAGATCTGAGTTCTTTCTTGTGGCTTCAACTCAGAGTGCTGTTTCACTTGGTTAGCTGATACCTGAAAGAACTCATGAACGTTGCTGCTAGACTTGTCCTGTACTTCTCCTTCAGCTTCTAGCTTTTCAGTCTCCAATTTTTCATGAACAGCCTTCAAGTATGCGTTGTATCCTAGGGCTTGTAAGTCCGCCCCAGAAAACCCGTCTGCCTCTTTAGCAATCAGCTCCAGATCAACATCCTCACTCAGTAACATCTTCCGTGTTATTGACTTAAGAATATCTAACCTATCCTCCCAATTAGGTAAGTCACAAATGACAGACTTATCAAGTCTTCCCGGTCTCAAAAGTGCCGAATCTATCAAATCTGGTCTACTCGTAGCAGCCAGAACATAAACGCCATCTAATCCTTCGGCACCGTCCATTTGGGTCAACATTTGATTCACAACTCTGTCTGTCACTCCAGTGGAGTCATGGCCTCTTTTTGGAGCAATGGAGTCAAACTCATCAAAGAACAAAATACAAGGTTTAGCTGCCTGGGCTCTTTCAAATAACTCACGGACAGACTGCTCTGAGGCACCAATGTACTTATTGAGAATTTCTGGGCCCTTAACGGAAATGAAATTTAAGCCACATTGACCTGCAACAGCCGATGCAAGCAACGTTTTACCACAACCTGGATAGCCGTAAAGCAAGATACCTGATCTTAACCTCAAAGTGGCTGACTTAAATATTGGAGCATACTTTGTTGGCCATTCTAGTGTCTCCAGTAGAACTGATTTGGCTTGAGTTAAGCCACCAATATCTGCCCAATTAGTTGTGGACTTCTGTAGCTTCACCCCACGTAGATTAGAAGGAGTATATCCCTTAATAGCAGTGCTGAACAAGTCGTTAGAGATCGACACGGGGACTTCACTCTCGGTTTGAAGGGACTGGTACACAGTTTCATGGTGAATTCTATCAACCAGCACTTTCAAATCTCCAGGCAGGTAACCTTCAGTTTCCAGTGCCATCTGTGAAAGATCAAAGTCTTTGGAAAGCTCCAATTTGAATCCCTTAAGGTATTCCTCTAGTATCTGGCCTCTGATATCTTTATTTGGAGCAGTTATACTAAAAAGCTCCTCAATGCAATGGTTGGAATAGAGTAAACTATTTACAGATTCCTTAGATCTGGTAGTTCCCAAAATGACTAGGTTTCTGGACTTGGAAATTTGGCTTGTCGCACTAATGAAATACTCAGTCAGTTGACGACTTTGCGTGGAGTCACTTTGTTCAGTTTCTGCTGGGAAAATATTTTCTAGCCCTTCCAAGATAAAAAGTGAAGGAGCATACCATGAACACAGTTTCAGCCAATGTTCGATCTTACTCTTTAAGTTTGAGGAGGACTCGCGAGAGAAGTCGTTACAATCGACCTTTAGGACATAGGTGCTCTTGTCATGGCACCTTTTGGCAATTTGGTCCGCGATTAGTGACTTCCCTGAACCAGAAGGACCGTGAATCATAGCACCAATATTTCCTCTCCTGAACTTGCGCTCTATCTTTTTCAAAAGATCCTCTTGGCCAATAGGAAACTGCGACTCGGTTATTCCATCATCAACAAGGGAGCTTGGAATTTTTGATTTTGCAGTAAGAACCTCTGGGCCAACTTCAATAGAAATTTTGCCATCGCCAACAGGTAAAACCCAAGGTATGTTCCTATCCTTAATTTCCAAAAGTCCTCCTTCTGGTAACCCATCCATTACTGGCAGGTAAAGGTTGTTCGACAACACGCTGTAATTCAGCCCCAAATCATAAAATGTCTTTGTCAATGTCTCTTTGGTCTCGTTCAATTTCTTTCTCTGTGCCTCTTTATCCTTTTTCGCAGCCTCACTGTTCAGCGAAAGCTCTTCATCTTTTGTCTTTGGTTTGGACTCCGTGGTTAGAGTATGAAAAACTAATTTGGGGTTAGTGCTGTAGTTTGGTTTGAACAGCTTCTCTAGCTTAATAGTGTAGCCCAAAGTACCTTCAACTCCCAGTGAAATGGCTAGAATTTTGGAGAGACCAATTGCGCCTGTTATGTTTCTATCATCAACCAATTCGGCAGCAATTTTTCTCGTTTCTTCCTTGACGGACGACTGTTGTGGAGGACCTTCTTTTTGCTCCTGTGGGGCAGGTATGATGGAAACATTCACAAACTCAGCAGATTCCAGAACCGGTTGAACTTCATTGAAATTGGCAAATACTTGGTACTTATTATCCTGCTTTACGTTGAAGAGTGTGTGGGGCAAGGAAATACCTCTCTTCAGGATAAATGGGGAATTCTCATGATTACGGCGGGATGATGAAACTGATCTTATACTACCAGATCTTCTCTTGGTTGTTGGTCGCCTAGTCTTTGGGGCTATATGAATCTCTGCGGTATTAGAAACCTTTGCAAATTTTTGATCTGTAGGCTCAGGCGTAATCTTCAACACTTTGAGTGTGGCAGTAATCGAGTCACTCACATACACGACAAAATTGGCTCCCAACTCTACTGCACGAGTCTGGTAAACAAAGTTGTTCTCCAGAGCACCAGCATGAAGCTCGACAGTTTCCCAGTCAGAAGGAGTAAGTGGCTCGACTTCGATGGTCGTTGCTGTATGTGGTTCGAGCATGATCTCAAGATTCACCTTCTGGCCTGGCACGATCCCCACTGTTCGAGCAAAGGCTGGGTCGATTTGAAGCGAGTCACTCGTCATACCACTCCATCCGGCGTAGGTAAACCTTGCTTGATTGTCTCTACCAGTCCACTGGATCTGGATGATAACGTCCTGGACGTTCTGGCGTTCGTAGTTAGTATGAAGATTGTGGGGGAATTGCGCTAGGTTTCAAACTTACAATGCCGGCTCCAAAAACCTGATTCGCCAGCTCCATTGGAAGAGATACAAAGTTAGTTCTGCATGGCTCAAAGGCCACCATGATGTCGTGAACTTCCATTTTCTTAAAATTTTGGTGATGGATCTTTTATTCGTTATAGTGTTGGTGAAAGATTATTTTTGATTATCCCAGAATCAAAAATGCGCCGAGGTCAAATAAAGCATTTTCATTTCTCTGATAACATGATCAGCCAATAGGAAAAGCACAAACAATGGCACTCCAGTACCTCATCTGCATGAACCGCCAGGGGAAGGTCCGCCTGGCAAAATACTACACTGAACTTTCAAATTCAGAGAAACATCAAGTCAATATTGATATTCACAGATTAATCTCTTCCCGAGAACACCGTCATTTATCCAACTTCGTGGAATTCAAAGATTACAAGCTCGTATACAAACGGTATGCAGGGCTCTTTTTCATCACAGCTATAGATATAGACGACAACGAGCTTGTCTACCTCTCGTCTATACACTTGTTGGTGGAAATCTTGGATCAGTACTTCGAGAATGTAAACGAACTGGACATTGTGTTTCACTTTTACAAGGTCTACCAAGTTTTGGATGAAATGTTCCTGGCTGGAGAAGTGCAGGAGACGTCCAAAACCGTGATTTTGAATAGACTCGCTTTGGTCGATGCCTTAGAATGAGAATGTAATGAGCCAATGTATTATGACCATCTTCTATTCGTACTTCTTTATTTCGCCCAATTGGCTCTCTAACAAGTCTGATACCAATGAATCAACTTCGCTCTTCACCTCCACAATGCTCTTTCCATCTACAGCGATCGTTTTCCATCCATCCTCTTCAAAAAACAGCTCAAACTCTTTTTTGACGTTAGCTTGGAACTCTTTCACCTCATATCTTTCATCTCCGAATCCTTTACGGTCAGAACTGTCATTAAGATTCAAGAATATAGTCAAGTCAGGTCTAGGCAGTCCCACATCTGGATGGTAACACCAGTCTCTGCCTATACCCTTGGCAGCAGTGTAGGCCACGCCTGAATAGACATATCTGTCCAGCACAATATCAATTCCCTCGTTCAGTTTCTGCTCAATTATAGGTGCCAACTCCCATCTATTCGCACTGAAAAGCAGGTGGGCAGACTCATCACTCAATGAAAAGGACTTGTCCACGAGGTAACTGTTGATCAACTTGCCAATAGGAGTGGTTCTATCTGGGAACTTCACAAGCTCTACTGAACGGCCCTTTAGCCGTAGCGTCTCCACAAGGAGTGCTGTCTGAGTGGTCTTACCAGCACGATCTAAGCCCTCGATTAAGATAAGATTGCCTCTAGTCATCGTGTCAATAATTGCACCTAATCCAACGGAACCCTAAATAAAAGAAAACGCGTCTAAGCTTAAAATCTTCGACTTTAAAAAAAAAAAGTCCGTCCAAGTCAATGTTTTGACTTCAAAATAGCACACCTGGGTAAATAAATGTACTGATACAAGTATCACAGCAATTGGAGACTCATAAATGGTTCTATATGACAGGGACAACTATTCGTTATTACCTCATATGACTCAACCAAATTGAAAAATCAACAATACCTCTCGGTGGCCAAGTTGGTTTAAGGCGCCAGACTGTAATGGAGAGCCTCTGGCTCACAAAGTTATCTGGATATCGGGCGTTCGAATCGCCCCCGAGAGATTTTTTCAGTTTTTTTTTTATCAGAATCAATTGTTCTGATGAGATAATTAATTCTCGTTATGTATGGTATGTACGTAATACAAGTAAGTGCTTACTTTGTTAGTTAATATCTATATTGGCACCAATTAGTGGTTTTTTTTTCATAATATATATATATAAAACAAGAGGGCGTTCAGTTCTCTTGCTGATTTGACAAAAGGTATTTAGTCAATGTTTTGTAACCTTCAACGGCCTCCTTCAAATCATCTAAAGAAACATGTTCATCAGCAGTATGAGCATTCAAGATTGACCCTGGTCCATACAGGTATTTGCTTTTAACTTTCTTCTTCAAGTTTGGAACGTCAGTAAAATATGCCAAAACAGCTGTCTCAAATCCAGGAATCTCATGGTCCAAGTACACGGGTTCTTCGAATTGAACATCAATCAATTGGATGTTGTGGTATTCAGCATTAGCTTTATCAATGATTTCAGAAATGACTCTCTTAACCTTTGAAGAACTGTGGGCCACTCTGATGAGAATCTTGGCTTTGGAATGTGGAGAGACGACGTTTGCAGCAACACCTGCTTCAATAAATCCCGCATTGATGGTAGTCTTGCCCAAGAGCTCATCCTCAGGCAGCTCAGCATTAATGATTTGGCTCAAAACCTCGATCATCTTTCTGTTGGCATCAATTCCTAGATGTGGGTAACCAGAATGGGAAGCCTTCCCCTCGATAACAATCTCAAAATTGTAAATGCCTTTGTGTCCAACACCTAGCTTCAATTCAGTAGGTTCCCCAAAGATAACATGATCCCAGTGAGCATCAAGATTAGCACTAACAAATTTCATACCCACACCATCATCTTCCTCACCAACAACAAATAATAGGGCAAGGTCACCATCGGCAATCTCTTCATCCTCAATTAACTCCAATGCAGCAACAATCTGAGAAGCAACAGAGGCCTTAGCATCATTAGAACCACGTCCATAGAAATCACCATCATTATTGTAGTATTCAAAAAATGGAGGCACGGTGTCAATGTGAGAAGTGAGGAGCACCTTAGCATTCTTGGAAGAACCTTTGTAGGCGTAAATGTTGTTTCTCTTCTTTGCAACCTGTTGAGACTCAACTGTGAAGCCTCTCTCGGTTAGGTACTCTTGAAGAAATAGCCCGACTTTGTACTCATTGCCACTGACGGATTCAATCTCCACCAAAGACTTGTGGAGGCTAATGAGGTCATGCTCTAACTCAGATGAGGTTGAGATAAGTTCAGCTTCTGGCTGTGAGACCATTTGTAGCACATTCTGCCATATAGAGGCTGCGAATACTAATGAAAGCAGAGTACTGATGATGAGGGATTGCTTCATCCTGGCTTTGACTCGTCTAGTGGGTAGCGGTTTGTTTGTTAGTTTTTTGGTAGTTTTTTTTCCTTCTCTATACAACTGATAAGGAAAATGAAAAACTTGTGCCAATACCGGAAAAGCAAGGAGCTGGTGGGGGTACCGCTCATTGATCTAAAATTACCACAATTGAAATTGTATATTAATTAAAGAAGAGCATTGATTGATGGAGTTTCAACACTTTGATGTATTGAATTCACCAACATTCTACTAAGATGGGGCATAATCTAAACCAAGAAGTTGGGCGACGAATGAAAATCCAACAATAACCCAGAAAGGAATACCAGCATAAACAATCAATCTCACGATAATCTCAATATCAAATCTGTTCTTGAAGACCCCACAGGAAAATGCGCTGTGTTTTTTGTGGAAAGTATCGATATTTTCGGTATATTGTTCTAGCTCCTGTTCATCAATTGAAGACTGAGGTCCAAGAGTAGACACCTTTTTGGAGCTCGAGACATCTTTGATTAGCTGTTGAACATTTCCAATCAGCTCTCTTCTGGAGTTGGTATCACTTCTGATTCTATTAAATTTTCCAGAACTGTACTCATCTTTGTACAAGGTTTTGTAGAACAGTTTGAAAATGTTCAATAGCATTGGTTTGGAGAATTCCTTCCAAATCACAACACAAATCACACCCAAAAGCACCCTGAGAACAGACTTCATGAATCCGATTTCTGCAAATGAGTACGGAATATCAATAGCTGTTATTCCTCCGACGCCATACTTCATCCCATTATATGATGAATGAATGAAAACCCATTGTGTAATGTCCAATCCAATAACAACACCAATAAATGCAACGCTATCATCAAAGCATGGGCAGTCATCCACTGGAGTGACATGACAGTAAATCAGCCCACAGTTAAACAAAATTGAAGTCAATGGGCCTGAAATAGATCCCTTAATGACCCAACTGTCCCAAACATTTCTGAAAACCACTCTGAAAAGGTAGCAAAAAGCACCCACTATTGAACCGACAAAGATATCTAAGAACCCATGCATTCCACAATAGACTCTTCCAATGATCAGCGTGATATAGTACAGTGCGAGCAAGATGATAGAAAGCATCAGTGTCAGCTTAGAGCTGAAGTATTCCCAGTTGCTCAGGATCTGAAACAAGAGCAGAATAGAGACACCTGTTGCGTTCGCCGAATGTGATGATGGAAAACCATACTCTTTAGCAGTGTAGCCAGATAATGTGATTCTATGCAATGGTGGGGATCTCGGTCTTGGTAAGCAACAAAAGTCTTTAACAAATCCTGAGATGTAGATTCCATATCCGAGCACATAAACCAAGTCTCTAGTAACCATTCCATATCCAAACCAGATAGGCAACGGCAGCATCAGAACATAAAAAGTATGAGCAGCTAAATTGGCAGAATATGAAAAGTAATAGTCCAAAAATGGGGTTCTAAACCGTTGTTGTAAACGTCTCAAAATTGGAGTTTCTGCTCTGATGTATGGCAGAAGCCAAAGTCTAATCTTTGACCGTAGCGGATGAATCTTGGCCTCATAGTGTACCTGTGGATAATTCCCGGAATCTTCGAATGGGTCTTTGTTGTCAAAATCGTTAAGATGTGCAAATGTGTCTGGGAAGAGCTCAAGCGGAAGAGATTTGTTTCGATGTTTGGGGGATTCTGTAAGGCCTGAACGGCTGTGAATAGAGAGATCTTGTCTAACCATCTCACAAAACTATACCCAGTGTTTATACCCCTCTTTGGATTTCTTTGAGATATACTCTATGAGATGAAGACAAGATTTATGAGCGCACTTTAGTTATTGGTGAGGTCAA
This sequence comes from Barnettozyma californica, assembly GCA_023627795.1. Lineage (NCBI taxonomy): Eukaryota > Fungi > Ascomycota > Saccharomycetes > Phaffomycetales > Phaffomycetaceae > Barnettozyma > Barnettozyma californica. The sequence goes on along the minus strand of JAMAIE010000002.1, from coordinate 363,404 downwards.
ACTATATTAAATTGCTAACATATCATCAAGGCCAGTTCTGTATTTTTTTTTTTGTAGTAATTCGCGTTGGCCTTCAGTAATAGGGGGCCATTAAATGGTTCCTGCATGCAGATCAAATAATTATTGATTGTTTAACCAAAACATTAGCTCTAAGGTTCTAATATCCCCAGTTACATTGTCTCCATGATTTGGCGATTAAAGTTCTAAAGTAGCTAAGGTTTAAATTTATTAAGCTGTGATTGAGTTTTTTCTTTAAAACTCCAAAAGGTTAAGAATTCATTTAATATGGACACAATATCCGACGGTATACCGACTGCATTTGGACAACCGGTAGATGAACCGACAGTACACACTCAAGTATAAAAGAAACTATATATTTGCACCAAATGAGCTCACCTCTAATATTCTCAGAAGATTCTTCGTCTTCAATGACTTTTGAGAAGAACTGCCGGCTACACTTCTCATTTTGGCGAACTGGTTGTCATGGTGATTTTTCTGAAAAACTTATGGTAGAGCCACACATTCTGTAGACAAATATTGATAAGGGGAATAAAGACAAATCCGTCTTTTTGAAATCGAAAAACACAGAGCTCCCCCAAGGAGACATTATATAGAATCTAGGGAGCTGCATTCGGGCAGTATATCAGAGTACTAGAGCACCAGAGTCGTCATTGCTTTTTTGAAGCTTTTGCGGTTCCCATAACGAAAGTGTTCGCGAAATTTCCTAAAACGAACAACGAAAAAAATAAACAAAAAAAAAACAAAAACATAACAATAGATAGTGGGAAAAGGCTGAATTCGAACTGCTTTGAATCAGATTGACTGATAGGAATCCAACAATATCGGCCATTACTTGACTGTTCTGACTATTTCATTTCTTTGGAACAAATACGTTACGCTTTTTTAGCCAGTATTTCAAGTTTTTGGAAGACGCGAAATAGTGGTTTTTTTCAGACGCATCACAACAATCAAGATCAGAGTGTTGTGGACGAGCGAGCGAGTATTGATCTATGCCAGTTAACAGGAAGGGCGCATCAGGGCGCCGGCGTTCACCGAGACAGAATGAATCAGACAAGCGGAAACCAACTACTAGTCTGAAGGACTTGCTACATAGATCCAATTCTAGTCTTAGCAGCAGGAGAACTGATGTGGAGAAGGATGGTGACTTCACCTTCAAGCGGACAAGTTCTCAGATCGAAGAGCCATCCAGCCAAAGTCAGAGCTCAAACAGAAATACTGCTAAGAAGAGCAAGCTCGACCTATCGAATATTCGAAAATTGACCCAGGATGATATGATGACCACTCCACAAATTCACAGAGTTCAACAGATTGAACCATATCAAGAGCATTCCACCTCTCTGCAATTGGCCCTCCCCACTTCAGATACCCCAATAATACGAAGAAACAAGGAGATTAGAACTAAACAAGGGAAGGATAGAAGAAGTTCATTGAGCAAGCGGGGAAAGAGAGTATCATCTATTGGCAATGGGTTCAATGGCGTCCCACATGAACAAATACCCACAAGTGAATACCATAAACTTTTGGATCGAGACCTGCCTGATCCGCACAAAATGAGGCAATTGTTGATTTGGTGTTCAAAGAAGAAGTTTGAAGAGGATAAGGATAGACACATCAAGCGGAAGAACAAATTGTCCAATGAGGAGCTAACTGCACTGAATATCGCTAAGGTTATTAAAGATGAAATTGTACGTGACTTGGTCGATGGAAAGGTGAATATAAGTTGGTGGAACAGACGTGATGAGAGAAATGAGGACGTATCGTCTACACAACAAGATGTGAAAGTGATGCCTAATGAGCGGAACATCAAGAATCAACAGGTTCTTGAAGACTTGAGAAATAGATTAGTCGAGTTGAAGCAGAAAACAGCTGAATGGGAGAAGGGATTGTCTAGGCCTGTTGAAGCTGTGAGGCCACAGCTGTCCCTAGACGAATTGAAGTCACATTTAACCCAAGATGCGAACTTTATTAAGGTGATGGATGATTCCATTGTTGACGAGATTTCACTACTTCATGAGAGCACTCATAATGAAATTTCCGGAAATTTGGAGTTGGAAGTGGACACTTTCAATGATTATATTAATAAGCTGAAGTCCGCCTCTTTGATCAGAACAAAGTTTGCCTCACTGAAATCCGAGAAGTTGAATAACGTTCTAGACACAACTTTTGATGACAACACGATAGAGAGGATCCAGGCATCAGACATGAATAAGAACATTGATACAGAGCAGTTGTTGAGAGGTATTTCCCGGCTTGACAAATGATGAGCATCAATTTGGTAACGATATTAATGAAAACACTGTATTATAACGAGTACTGCTGTAATCTATTTTGTGCATTGATTCGTGATTTCATAAATACTTTTTCGCAAAGCCTCTAACTTTTAGATCAAAAATGGGGCTTGTTATCGGGCTGTTGACTTTGTAAAAGGGGTTTAGTAGTGCCTTGACATAGAGGTCGTTTAACTCCGCGAAGAACTGTCTGATGGGTTCCTCATTCTTGGTCTCATGTATTAGAAGAAACTTCACATTGCCTGCTGTGACAAACGCACTAACAAAATGCGATTGGAAAACGTCTACCACCTTGAGATATAATGCCTGAGACTTCCACTGGAGATCCTCTACTATGTCAATGGCAGCATGGGCGACAAAGGGATTGAGCTCCCTTTGTGAAGAAGAAAAGCGAGGGGTGCCATCATTGCCTTTGCGGAAGGATCCTAGCTCAGCTTCATAGATAGGCGAGTCCGTTGTACCGACTATTGCGAGGTAATACGACATTTGATTGTGGTGGCGGTGGCTATGCTGGATGGACCGTTTATGTGTGGCCTATTTTTTTTTTGACTTCTGAACCTTTTCGGACAACAGCTGTTTGACGTGATAATCTACTACTCATTAAATACTGATACTTTTTCTTCATTTGCACCGACAGAGCTCCAGATAATGGCGCCTCAGTCCCCCAAGTCACGACTTTCGTTGGCTCTGGGAAGTCCCATCCAGTCGAGTCCCACTTCTGCGGGCTCGAACAGACATCTTTCCTCAACCTACCAACCTATTTTGAGGAGCAATAGTAGGAGCAGCAGGGCAAATGACTCCAACGGGAACAGTGCAAAAAGTGGTAGGAGAATTTCCTCTAAACCAAATCAACAGCATAGAGATTCGAATTCAAAGAGAGTACATGACGTTGATGGCTTCGATTTTGACCCATTAGCATCTACGCAGTTACAGAGGAGAATGAGCAGCCTACGAAGAGATGAAAGAAACAACAGTAGAAGCGACACAGAAACTCTGGATTCGATTCATGAGGAGAAGGATGAGAAACAACGACTGAATGAAGTTGGACAACTAGCCACAGTTTTCTTGGAAGTTAGGAAGGGAATCATGGATGAGATGAATATCGATGTTCAACACAATGAGCGCATTGAACATGAAAGGGAACACAACAAGCACCCACATCCAAGGCATATCCCCAAATCTGTCCTGAACAGAGTTGAGAGGGTGAAACTGATGTTCAATCTCTACTATTTTGCCATTTCACAGAGCCAAAAGATCAGTGATCCTCAATACGCTGGGGTTGATGGTGTCTACAACCCATTACAAATCATCAGAAACAGAGAGTTGAGAAAGAAGTACAAACAAACACCACAGTTTACCATGAAGACACTTCCACAGGCTTCAACAGCATTCAGTAAAACGAAGACTAAGCTGTTGTGGGAAGTTGACGTTACTGAGCTCACTTTTGATACGAGCTGGAGGGCCCAACATTGGCATGAACTAGTCGGACCAAAGGGTGAACTGTGGTTCCCATTGGAGAAGAAGCACAAAAAGACACACCATCATAACAGATATCATTTGAATGATCATGGTCATGAGGATGACAAGGAAGAGCCAAAACTGACTAGATATGATCAGCTGTTTGACAGTGTGGATAATGAGAATATCGATGATGAAATTGAGGATATACAATTCAGACATTCTAGAAGCTCTTCCAAATCTGACTTGTTGGAAGTACCTAGACCTGGAAGGAAGAAAAGAGACAGAATAATAGGCAAGATCAGATCCAAATCCCCTTTCAGGAAGAGCGACAGACATGTTGATGAGATTGATGATGAATTGTATCCTTCTATTAGTGGGTCTTCCAGTTCTCACGACGTCAAGAAGACTGAATATACTGTTGATGAAACAGAGCTCGGTAGTGGAAGCCAAACCTCCTTCAAGATCCTCAGTGATATTGAAATTGAACCCATCAAACCGTCCATTACAATTACGGTTGATACTCCTACAGAAGCATCAGTGGGCACTACTTCAACCAATAATAGCCAACTAGATCACTCTAGTACTTCTAATAGCATCACGCGGCAGGAGCCACCAGAGATTGATGAGGCTGAATTGAAGGAAATTAAAGCTGTCAACGCCCACCTGGACAAGTTACGCTATTTACACACTCTTATGGATATGTTCAATCACGACTACGAGTACAGGAGACTGGAATATCAGAACCTCACCAAATTTGAGAAATTGAATGGAGTGCTCGCCCGAATTGAACAAAGCTTAACCAGGCTCAAAGACCTTTCTCTACCTGCTTGTGAAAACACTTTCAAAGGCAAGGCTGAATCTCTTAGAAGTATCCACAATGAACTTGTGAGTGACTATTCTATGAGAATGGATAAGATGCTTACTCTCTCTGACCGCACCATAGGTGAGGTGAATACGACACTATCCCTAGAGGTTAGACGACTCAATGAGAGGTTTGAGAAAGTTAATTCGTTGAAGAAGGATTCACAATGCGATGAGTTGGCAAACTTTGGGTATTGGGTACTGGAGAATTTCGTGGTTCTTCTACTGTGGTCTATCTGGGTTGTTGTTTCGTTGCTGAGACTGGTGAGGTTTACTGCCTTAATGGTAATCGGCATTCTTAAGTGGTTATTAAGTTAGATAACATTGATAGCTACGACATTATTTATTTAATGAGCATTTCAAGTTATAATGTAGAGAGCTAGCTACACGTGTTTTCATGACGCGAAAAATACGCGTCGTCTGTTGAAAAAAAAAAAATACTATTCTGTTTCTCTCATTTCCCTCTTTCCAAGTAACAAATTGCCAGAATCCATTAGTTATGTCCGAACAAGAAATCAAGAAGACAAAGATCAACGACACCTTGAAGGTGTTCAAGCGCTCAGAGAATGCCACTACGCCAACCAAGGGCTCTGCTTTGGCAGCAGGCTACGATTTGTACTCTTCTGAACAGGCCACCATTCCAGCCCAGGGCCAAGGATTAGTTGCCACTGACATCTCCATAATCGTCCCAGTGGGAACTTATGGACGTGTTGCTCCAAGATCTGGTCTTGCAGTGAAGCACGGTATCTCTACTGGTGCCGGTGTTATTGATGCTGACTACAGAGGTGAAGTTAAAATTGTACTTTTCAACCACAGTACCAAGGACTTTGAGATAAAGAAGGGAGACAGAATCGCCCAATTGGTGTTGGAGAAGATTGTCAATGCTGATATTGTGGAGATCAGCGCTGAGGAGCTAGACCAGACTGAGCGTGGGGCTGGTGGTTTCGGTTCCACTGGAAAATAGAGGTAATGAAAATAATGACATCTAAACTACGTAGGAAAAAAAACGTACTAAGTATGGTGTGCGTGTGATGTGTTTATGATTTATTCTATTTACTTCTTTGGTGGCTCGATCTGTGCCTTGGGCCCAGCAGCGTCCACATGTTTTGGATCTTCAGGATCTTTCTCATAATGTTCTAAGATGATATCGTCCTTAACTGGATCCAATGCCAACTTCTGTCCGATTTCCTTCTCTTCCTTAATCAGCACTTCCTGGTCCTTAATGATATCCAATCTCAACTTAACATCATCGTGAGCCACTTCGGATTTGGTAACATCGTAGACTTGGTCTGGGATGGAACGCAAAACTTGGATAAGAGCCTCGTAATAGTTTGAAAGATTGCCGGCCTCACCGTATGTATAGACGCTGGACAAGATCAATAGTGTCGAAGGAATTTTTTGTCTTAATCTTAGATCCAACCAGATTTTCAAGTCATCTCTCAAACGAGCTGGAGAGACATCGACAGTCTTGATACCTCTAGAAGAACAAGCACTTTGCAATTCACTAACAGACAAGGATTCAACACCCTCGTAGTCAATAGCCTTGTCATCTTTAATGATCTGCAGAAGTTTGTATCTGATCTGGTAACGTAGTATCTGGTCAGATCCAAATGGTCTAAGATTCATGTACTTTGCCATAGCGACAAGTTGTGGACGAGACAAGTTATCAAGAACGATATCGTTTTTGAATAATCTGGCAATTTTAACAACTTGTTCCTCAGTCGGCTGTTCACCCAATGTATTTAGTTTCTTAAAGAACTGCACAAACTCAGCCTTTTCAGCCTCAGTAGTGGCCTTTGGGAGTTTGACACCGCTTTCAGCAAAAGTCTGTCTCAAAAACTTGGACGTTTCCTCTCTAGTCTTCACCAGAATTTCCTTTTTCTTAGTCTTATCAGCCTTGGACTCATAGGTGGAAGGTAGAAGATTTGGGAACAACTTCAATGCAATTGGCAGCAAAAGTTCTGCAAATGGTATTATGATGAAGGCAGAGAAGGGCACCAATCTGAATAAGTCCCCGGTAGTTCTTGTCAGTTGTGTATTTTCTCTTCTGGTCAGCTCGTAGCCTCTCAGTTTCTTGAACAAAAGTTTTGTAGACACTCTTGTTTCATAACCCAACAATTTGGTACCAGCCCAATAGTGCTTAACCTCGTGCTTGATACGCTCCATTAATGAAGGTTTTGATGGTGTACTAGTAGTGACAGCATTTGTTGGTTGGTTTTCTGGCTTCTTGGTGCTTTGAAATCTCGCTGCCTGTTGAAAGGATTTGACAGAAACCGGACCAATCACCGCCACACGGCGTAGTGATCCTCTCGTCAGTGTCGAAATCATCAGCTTCTAGAGGGGGAAACCGAATCTGGAGAAGAGAAAGAGATGGGGGCAAAACAATGACTAAAAATTTCATCCATCAAATGCGCGAGGGCGAGGGGCGATATTACGTAAGTCTTTTCTTTTTGCGAGAGAATGACGCCTGTCAAATTGGGACACAAAGGGATCTCAGTGAAGTTTGAAGTATCTATATATTTAGCCCAGATCCCAATAAAATCTACCCAAAAAGGCCTTGCAGTTTGTCTATCTCGAATAGAACAGTGATGTTCTTGTGTGTTCTCAATAGTGCCAAAGTAGTAGCTGAAATTCGAGCCGTTACTCTCGGGGCTTGGAGTATGGGGGAGAAAAAATCATAGAGCAATTTACACCCATACATCATAGATTTACTGATAATAAGTTAGTCGTGATTTGTTTCATCGTTGACAAGAGGCGTTATCATTGGGCAATAGCAAAAGAGCAGATCCCTTGTTATAATTATAATTGGGTATAATCATGAACAACATTCCCGGTGCATTTCCAACAATGCAAGGACCAGTGCCCAGTAACCGAGCCATTTATAGCAACAACATTCATGACCGTTCAGCAGAGGCAGTCTACAGCGAAAAGTCTTTAAAATCACGTATGAGGTCGTTCCACAACGACCTCTCAACGAAGCTGCGACAGTTGTGGCTCGTTCTTAGCATTGTGGGCTGTCTTTACGACTGCAGTTTATTGATATTGGTTGCAAGGTATTTCGGCCAGTGGGGAATTGAGACGTATATGGAATTATTTAAATTAAAAAGTAAGTCGCCCATCATTTACATTCAGTTGTTCCTTCAGAATATTCTGGTCATAGCACTTCATATAGTTAGAGACCTCCCCAAACCTGAGGATGATGGGTTTGTGTATGGTCACCATGTGGTTCAATTGATTGGACAAAAGCAACTGAAGAGCAAGTGGCTTTTATACCTCCTTGATGCTGTGATTTGGTACATCCAGGCGCTGGTATACTCCTCCATGTCCACGGTAGACAATAAGACAACTAATAATGATTTAATAGACTATGATGGGACTCAAGGACGTGTTATTGCACTCAAGATTAAACTTATGGAAGCAATAAGACCCATTTGGGTGGGCATTAGGGAGTTGGAGGCACAGGAAGAGCACTCCAGAGAAGTTGGTGCGACAGGGGGACCACTTGAACAATTATTGAGCGAAGACCATATTGTTGGAAATGATTATGGTGCTGCAGAGTTTTAATGAGATCTTATAACGAAATACTTTTGCTGTAGATGTGATTTCACTGCTGATCATCGGAAGAATGTGTCAATCTTGACTGAGACTAGAAAAAAAAAGCCGAAAAAAAATATAACATTACGCACTTTCCGGTTTAAGGGTATCCCAACGCCTTCAACGGAAAACGATGTATATCCCTCGTATCACCACCCAGGTCATCGCCAGTATCAATGCCCTGAAGCGTATTACATCCACTGGTGATAATGATGACAATACACCACTCGTTTTCTGGCATGGAATGGGTGATTCGTACAACTCAGAATCTATGGAAAGGGCTATTTCTCTTGTTGAGACCCATTCGCCTGGAAAAGCGGTCTATTCGGTCTTCGTTGATGTTGATGACTCCAAGGATCAACGTGGATCTCTGATTGGCAATGTAAATGAACAACTTGAGTATGTTTGTGATCAGTTATGGGACATTGAAGAGTTGACTTCGGGGTTTGATTTTATTGGGTTCAGCCAGGGTGGACTCTTTGCCAGAGCTGCCATTGAGAGATGTGCACTTCCTGTTAGGAACTTGGTGACGTTTGGATCACCACATGCTGGTATCAGTGACCTGCCACGCTGTGCTGATGGGAACTGGCTTTGCAAGAAGCGCAATGCTGTACTAAAAAGACAAGTTTGGAGAGATAGTATTCAGAAATCTGTGGTTTCAGCACAGTATTTCAGAGATCCAGTCCAATATGATCAGTATCTGGAACACTCTGCATTTCTTTCTGATGTGAATAATGAAAAAGGGGCGATTAATGCATCGTATGTTAATAACCTCTCTACTTTGGAGAAATTGGTGCTCATCAGATTTGTACAAGATGAGACCCTGGTACCCAAAGATTCTGCTTGGTTTCACGATGTTGATGAAGATGGTACAAACTATACTTTTAATGAAACCATGTTTTATGCGAATGATCTTTTGGGCTTGAAGGGTCTATCTGAGGATGGGAAAATTGAGTTTTTGGAGATCAATGATAGACATATGGCCATCCCAGATGAGTTTTTACTGAATGTTCTAGACAACTATCTCTCACCTAAAAAGGAGAGATCTATTATGTGACATATGTATAGTTAATTTTATGTAACCTTCTCAACTCATTAGTGAAGTAATCTCTAGGTTCGCCAAATAGTCATTCACTTTCGCCACGCCTGATACTGCCTTGTCCTTAATCACACGTCGCTCCAAGGTACCGACTCTATCCTCAAGATCCCAGTCCCAACTGGAATTCAAAAAGCCATTTCCTGCAACATACCTTATGGGTTTAATACCTTTAGACGTCCTCTCTGCCTGGTAAATAAACTCTTGGTCACAAACTATCTTCACATCGCTCTGCCTCTTCATGAGGAACTGGTTTATAAGGAGTCTTTGGCCCTTATAGCGACTTGGCCTAGACAGTTCTTTGGAAATAGAGTAATCTATCATCTGCAAACAGTCCTGTGTCTTGTTTAAAGAGGTCTGCAAAGCCTTGAAGAAGCTCAACTCATCCTTGTTAGTCTTGAACAGCTTGCAGTGTACCAAAGAGAGAATAAAATAGGCAATGAGTCCATCAACCCGACGAAAGGTCCTTCGGTCTCGACTTCCAAGCCTGTTGCCATAAATGATCTCATTTGTGACCAACAGGGCCTCCAGTTCAAAGAGCTTTATGAGCTGCATGACTTTATCCTTGGTAATTTTCCAGTTTTGTGGAGTTGTCGTGTGAAAGACAGGAATTTGGAAACCGTGATGGTCTCTACAGGGACCAAAAAGGGTTCCAAATATAGTATCAATCTGGGAAGAACGGCACTCACTCATTACGTACCTCACGTACTTGTCTTTGCTTAGTGCAGAGATGGAGCGAGCGTTGACCATCAAGTCAAGCGACTTTATTAAGTGTGGAACCATTCTTTGGTTAATTCTATGGAAAAAAAATTCCTCTGGAAGGGGAGTTGGAGCTATTGGTAGTTCGTATTTAGTGTGCGCTGGCCTAATCAATGTGCGCTTAGTCGTAGTGTACGTAACCACCTCACCTGTTAAGGGTGAAGTGGTCCTGAGGATTATTGGTTTTGTTACCGTTCTTGCAGGAGTAATCATTTTCACCTTCTCTGTTATTTCTGATAGTGTACATTACTATAATTTATAAAGACAACAAGTGACCAGAGTGAGTAGCTTCGTTTTTATACAGTTTGAACAATCCTCCTCAACCCCCCTTTTTTTTTTTCTGTCTGATTTGAGAGGAAAATTATATGTGGTGAACCACCTCAGGGTTACCCTACTTTTAAGACAGAGAGTAGCCGCCCCAGGTGCTTAGATTTTAATAGTAGGGTAACTTAGGAATATCCAGGTCGTTCTTGTAGATGCACTCTGTGCAAAATATGGTGAACTGGGTTCTAGGACACGGTCATTTGGAACTTAGATGTGTGATGATTTAAAACAGTGCACCACTATACTTGTTAAACATCCTCAAAATGCACCTGAGTTGAAGACTTGTAACGTTGTATGAAACTATATAATCTCAACGTCTGAGCCAAATAATCCATGCATGTCCTCTTCGTTCAATTCTTGCTGAAATTCATCTTTAGGTAGTAAGTCATAACCAGCGGACGTATTTTTGTTTGTCGCTACTTTTCTTCGCTTCGTCTGTAACTCAAGTTCCTCTCTAGCATGTTTCTCAGCTTGGATTTCGTGATTCACATTCTCAATGTCGTCATAGAGACAACGTTTTATCGAAGCTGTAGTTTCATTAGTTATTTCAACACATGACGAATCAGTATCTTCGCTGTGGACTGAAATCGCATCCTGCAGTGGCTCATAAACCTTCATGTTCATGTCCGTGTCCGTCAGGTTCGTTGTTTTAGTTGGATTGAGACGCTCACATTCGTCTATTGATCTCTTATTAAGGAGTGTTAGGACATCAAAATCATCGCCACTGCTTTCTGAAGTGAGCTTCTCTATGTCTGTTTTGAAGTCATCAGAGTTAAGTGTAAGTTTTGAACTCTTGGATTTTGAAACTTCGTACTTCGAGGTCAGCGGGGAGGACCCAAGATTTCCAAGTCTGGAGTCTCTTGCATAGTCATCAATTGTCCGGTTGGAGGCTGATATGGTAGAAGTATTATGGGTACTAAATTTGGATACTCTAGAGCCGACATTTTCTGCATTGTTGGTGTGCAACTTTTTCAAAAGATTGATACCGCAAGAGTTCTCAGAATCTTTAGATTCTTGTGTTTCCTTCTGTCTCTTGTTTTCCGCTGTCTGCTTGTGTTTTGGGGGAGGCAAGCCTTCCCGACAGCACAAGTGACGGCATCTATATATAATCGTTAGTAAAGAGACAAGTACTGCCAAATATGGTGGTATCTGCGCACTTCGTCTTATCCTTGCATGTGTGCCTGCACTGTAAGTTGCCACTGGGTAGTACGATCCTGCTTGCATCAGTGTGCATCTTCTGTGAAGACTTTAGTTTCTTTGTGGATGCTTCAATCATTAAATCATCAAGGTCATCATCGTCATCTTCTATCTCACACAGATCATCTGATTCAATAAGAGTTAGTATAACAAAAATGATTAGTTGATGATGAAAAGTATCCTGTAACTACTTTTTCTGGCAGTGGAAGTTCTTAGCCCAACGCAGAGGGAATTTGGTAAGAAGTCCACGAAAGGCAATGTAGCTGAGAAACCAACACCGCCAAGCTCTTCTATTGAAATTGTGGTCTCTAACAAGCTGTCTCTGAGAACTAGTGGAATGTCCACAACAAAAGACCTTGAGCCTAGAATCTTCGCAATTGGAGATCTGCGGTAGTTGATTAATTTACCCGTTGATAAGCCGCAGACCACGTTGAGAGTTAAATTCTTACCATTCCATTTAGCTCCATTACCTTCAACCCTAATGGTTATCTTAACTCTCACAAGAACATCATCCGCATTCTTTGACTTTGAAGACTTCACAATTTCGGATTGAATAAACAACTTTGGCAGGGAGTCAACCTGTGATTTAATCTTAATTCCTTGTCCGGGTCTCATGCCAAGATAGTACTCCAACTGGTTCAATGTTAGCTGTTGAATTTGTTCAAATGAGGAGATATTGTGATTTGCAAACCTTCTCACATAGGCAAGCCCAACACTTGATAACTGTTTCAACACCATAGAGCTATCCTCCCATCCATTCGAATTTATGCTTCTGTACAAATAGAGACAATTTTTCAAAGAAATGTAGTCGTTTTTTTCCACAAAGCAATCTATGGAGCACTTCAGTAACCTATGAACATGCTTGAACACAAAAAATCGATCTTGTTTGAAAGAGTGCTGAAGTTTCGATAAATCAGGATCACTTGGAAACTCCAATCCACCGAGCTCATACTGAATCAACAAAGAGATCTTCTCTGATGACATTTCTATCTTTAGATTCTTGGATGTATTGACAGGAAACTTCAAAATCGGTGAACTGTTTAAAGATTTGAATAGTTTCTTCTCTGATCTTTTCAATCTTATGCTCTCAAACTCCTTTGCTTTCGATACCATTTCTAAAATACTTGCGACACTCTGGCCATATTCACACCGAATGAATAGCTTCATCGTATCAAAAGCGATGTAGTGTCTGGTCATAGCATCACCATATGGTGTAGTTCGGTATGAGCCCCCACTGACTTCAATGACTTTGAAATCAATCAACTCTCTGATCTTTAATTCACAGTAATGCATCAACCTCCCATCGACGTCACTATTAGGAATATATGGAATCTCATCATAAGCAGTTGGATTAGAGTGATACCTCGCATAGAAGAATGTATGCTTCAACCAGGTCAACGCATCTTGTAAAGAGGTAATAGTATTCAAAAATACCTCAGATGTTAAGTTTTCATAAAGGTTTAAATGCAACTTGCTTTCTAACTTATTATTCCCCTTCACCAACGACTCATAGTACTCTTTGCGATCCTGACTAGTCATGATTACTGCCTTGCCTTCAGTCTCAAACTGAGGCCTTCCGGCTCTCCCCATCATCTGTAAAATGTCAAGCTCAGAGTACTCTTCAAATGAGATATTCTTCCACATTTTGGTTCCTTTCACAATAACCAAGTATGCAGGCAAGTTGACACCGACAGCCAAGGTAGAGGTGGAACATAGAATTTTGATGCAACCGTTTTTAAATCCCTGTTCAATAGAGTTTCTATCTTCCATTGACATTCCGGCATGATGATATGCAATACCCTCCTTAGTGAGACCTATCAAATCTTTGTCCTTCAGTGTGAGACCAAAAGGCTGTGAAAGCATTGAAGATTGAAGATTCTTAAAGAGAAAATTGGCAGTACTGGCACATGATGGCCTCGTGGGACAAAATATCATCACAGGTTTTCCATTTGAATGCGTACTCAAGATCTCAATAATTTTAGAGTTCAAGAAGGAATCGAACATGAAATCATTGCTGGTCTGTTTGTAGCCATAAACAACCTTCTGCAGTTTGACAGGTCTGTAATCATCTCCAAAAACCAAAGTGATGGCGCTAATAGGACTCAAAGAATTAAGCTTAATCCAGGCAGAGATGTCTTTAATATTTGGAACAGTCGCTGACACAGCGACAATCCTCAAATCAGTGCAGATTTTTTTCATTCTTGTTACAACAACTTCTAACGTTGAGCCTCTATTCTCCTTTAAAATGTGGATTTCATCAATTAGTAAGATTTTGATCATTTCGAATAATTTATTATAATCTGCCCACTTCCGAGTCATCAAATCCCATTTTTCTGGTGTGGTGATAATGATGTTAGCTTTCTTAACCTTATCAGTATCCACGAAACTTGTGTCACTAGTCAAAACACCCACTGAGAGTCCGAAGGAAGAGAACTTGGAAACCCAATCCTTTTCCCTTTCCAGACACAATGCTTTTGTTGGTGCAATGTACAATATCTTGATATTTGTCACATCCCTGTTGGTTTTCATCAATCTGAGAATCGCCAACTCAAACAAGACAGTTTTGCCAGACCCTGTAGGTGAGCTGATTACACAGTTATGGTCCTGTTGATAGATGCTGGCAAAAGCTTTAGACTGCATCTTATTGAAGTGCTGAAAATTGAACACCGTACGTCCCTTATCAGAGAGTACCGAGGTAGGGATTAACGGTGGACAGGGTTCACTGGTATGATTTGTGATGTTTGATGAGATGTTCTGCTCAGTGAACTGGTCATTGACAGTATTGTGGGATCCATCAAAGGAGTAGTCATTGGCAACGTCCACAGTTTTGATTCCATGGAAGTCAATTATACGATGGGAATGGTTGCTATGGCATGGCTTTTGGTAGAACTGGAGTTGGTATTCATGAGAATTGGGATTAGGTTCTTCATAGCCGCTGTCGTCAGAGAGTTGGTCTAATTTTTGGAGAAAGTCCATGTTTAGCCGCTGACTCGAATAGTGCCTTTTCTTAAAACCAGGGAGAGTGTGGATCTCAGAGTACGTGGCTATAAGAGAGGATACGCAGCACGAATCCCCTTGTAGAAAATAGAACGGTCAATGGCGTAAAGTAAGGAATTTGAAGTCCAATAGTTTGACAGGATGACAGAAGAGTTTAGTCATCTTTTTTTTTTCCTTGATTTGGTTGAATAACTTTAATGTTGATCCTAAAACTTTGAAGAAAAAACCAGTCTACGCTTAATTGGGGACCACTGTTCAATTCAATGTCTAGCAAAGTGAAAGCTGCAGGTAAGACTTACCTCGTTGACCTGTCTGACTCCTCTGACAATGAGAGTGATTCCGAGATTGAGGTTTTGTATGTTCCCGAGGAGAAGAGAGGTGTATTCAAACGCCGTGAAGAGAGACGTTTAGAAGACATGAAAAGGAAACCGGAAAAGGCACACTTAATTGGAAATGAGGATAATGACAGTGGTAAATTTAAATTAGCTGATATCGCTCATTTACGCACAAGGGGATCCAGTGGAAAACCTCCAAGAAACAAGGAAAGACCTGTGAACTTCGATGAAGGGAAAGTATCACAAGGTTCATTTAATTTAAGGGCGCTGGTTTCATCAACTCCTATCATTCTAGAGATAGAATCTCTATGTTTCTCACTTGTCCCATTAAATTCCAAGGCATTGAGACAATTGTCATCTAAGTATGACGACGCAAAGACTTTATTTGATGATGATTTCAATACAGGTACAACCCTGTACGAAATTTTTGACAAGATAAGGACAACATTTGAAAAGCTGCGGAAACCATTTAGTTCTGATGATGTCTTGTTATTGAGGTTCGTCGAGTTTGAGCTGACCTTGATGGAATCTAGTGTCTATTCCCACGAATTGACATTGTTAGATGTCGTAGATACATTTTTGGCATTTCGTAAAAGTATTGGTGATAATGTACCATGTTGTTTGCATTTAAAACTATCACATGAGCCAAGCTTTATATCTCAATTTGAAAAGCTTCAGAACCTCAAGCCAATGACGACAAGATCAAGAAAGTTAGATTTGATTACCGCTGATGATGCTCATGTCATCGAGATTGATGATGATTGTGAAGATGAGAGCTCTAGTGAAAGTAATGCTGAGATTGAGGAAAAAAAATTCGAAGAAGAGACCAATAGTAATATAGAGGTGGTAACAAATGGAGAGAGTGTTGAAGAAAAACATTTCGACCTGAGAGAAGAGTCTTCTGACTTCAAAAAAGGTATTTCAATTGAAGGAAGCGACAATGTCGCTGCAGATGGGCTAGATGAGAATAAGGAAAGCGGTCACGAATTTGAGAAGGATCTTCATGAAGATGATGCAGATAGAACCCAACAATCGGATTCTTTATGTTCCTCTCGGTACCACGATACTATGACCTCGTTTGATGCCACGTCTACCAATATAACTGAAGCAGTTCCAAATGCTGTCAGCCAGAGCCTGCTTTTAGATGTTACTAAAGAGGATGAGCTCAAAGAACAAAACGAGAAGCAAAACCAAGAAAAGTCCACTGCCACTGTTTCGCAATGCTCTGAAGTTAGTGTAGCCAAAGTTGCTGACCATCGTGCATGTTTGAATGAAGCTGAAGAAGGAAATGAAAGAGAAGCACGTATTTTGCCCATACAGAAGCTAACAGAGACCGACCAGCAGTTCAGTAAACGACCATTAGATGCCGATTCTAGCATTTTTGACCAAACTGAAGAACCAGATCCGAAAAGGGCCAACCTTAGCCGCCCGCCAGAGCCAGTCGGTTAAGGGTTTAAAACAAGGAAAAATGAATAATTCACAGCGGCTAATCCACAACAATCCGCAAAGATTCTCATGACTTGGTGGAAAGAGAACTTCAACAGTTGGAAATGGAAGACAGCGGCAAATGCGGAATTCTTGCAACAAGTTACTGAACTAGAGAATAGTATTGCTGAGCTGAAGGCATTTTGCAAGGAAACACTTGAAATCAATCGAGCTGCTGCTGGTTTTTTCAAACGTTGCACAGATGCTACTGTTCATTGGAGTAATATCGGAGATGATGATTGGACGAAGCCAAAAATTTTCAAGTCTGATTTCATGATTCAGATCTCTGACGAGAATGATGAAGTGATGCGAAATGGACCTGCTGAGCGCTGGTGTTGTGAAGTAGAAGATGAATGGAGAACAAATTTTATTGATAGTGATATAGTGGAGAGTGATCTTGTCCCCAAAGAAGCTCTTGTAATCCGAAAGGAGACCAGCATCTACATTCAATCATGTCTTAGTACCAATGTTGGACATATCGAGTTTCAAAAATGGAGCGCTGAAATTAACGGAAGGGAAAAGTTCAGTTTATTAGATTTTGTGCATCAAGAGATTGATGATTCCACAGAAAAGAAATTGTTGCAAGTACCATTTGAAGTGCCCGTGATAAAGGAGCCTGATGAGATTTTTCTTGAAGAGGAGCTGACTGAATGCATACCACTTGCGATCGAAAGTTATGAAGCATGTGAAGCCAGAAAAATCATCATTACCGCATCTAGGTTTAAGCTAGAGGTGGTTAAAATTCATGAGGATATTTCATGTGAGTTTTTCAGTACCTGTGCTGATCTGTCTTGGATAACGTCAACTCCGGTTGATAATAAATATCATGAATCCCTAGAAAAGTTTATTCTGGATGAATCCCTTGAAAAAGGTGCTATTTATAAAGTTGATGCACCTTTTATGAGCAGTGTTCCTGTATTTAAGGAACCGTTGTCAGCATTTGAATTTTCTATGAAACCGCTTCCTGTTATCAATGTGTTCCATCAACGAGGCAAGCTCGACTTGAAACATCTCTTAGTCGCTAACCTGGAAGGAGATCTCTTGGAAGAGATATTAGATATTACCGTTGAGTTTGATGAAGAATACGATATGAGTTGTTTTGAGAAGATTGGGGAGATGCATTCTTATTTGATTGAGGTATCTTGTGATCGTACTGAAGCTGGTAAGCAAACAGAACCAGATGTACTGACGCAAGAGATCAGTCTTTTAAATGCCACAACCTCTCAAACTCATTTAATCCATGACTCAAACATCAGGATTGAAACCACAGACATAGGTGAGTCTACATTTACTTCAGATGTGACCAACCACGGATCCGTCCTTGATACCGTGGGTGCAACTAAAATGGATACATTTATTGACAAGAAGAGAATTCTTGATGATGATTTGGATAAAATAATTGCAAAGAAACGCCACACGGCGCCGAAAAACTTTGATACAGTTTTAGACCCTATTTTGCACTTATTGAGAGATTGTGATACATCAGAAAGCCTGGATTTGGAGGAAAAGGAAGATGATTCCAAATATATCGTTGAGAATGGCCAAACATTTGATCCTGAGTTAATGAAATGTGATCATACTGTGATAATGAACTCTTCAAAGCTATCAAATAATGCTTCACTCTTGAAATTTTTTGATAAGTTTTTTACACTTGATGTGTTAGAGTATGAGCTCTCAGAATCTGATCCTGATTTCATACTATCTTCGACCTGCGGCCTTATGATCATCAGTTCCCTTGCCATTTCGCAAGTGGACTCTAATGGTATATTCCATTATCAAGCGCAAATAATTGAGAATAAGCTTAAGTATCCCGACTTAATTGTCATCATCACAATATTGGATTCATCATCACACTCATCTGAACAATTGTTAAATTTTCAACTATCTCTGTCACTCATGAAGATTATGCATATGGTTGTTGGACAGAACATTCACTCGCTTGCTGAATCAATTGTTATGATTTCAAAGAAAAAAGCCATTAGACTGGCTCCTGAAGATCACCAACGGCTGGAGTCACCAGAGGTTTCCTTCGTTGTTTCATGTGGTTTGAGTCCGATGTTATCATTAAAGGTTCTTGAATCAGTCTCAATATTGCAACTACTCACCATGTCGCCAGAAGAAAGAAATTATCTCGAAATTCCACCATATGTAAGTACACACTTCGATGAGCTCTGCAATATCACCTGGCACATGGATCTTTGAGCCTATGAGTACTGTATATGTGCGCATAACAATTTACTGGTTCACGCACGCCTTCCACGTAGAAGTAAATTCGAAAAATGTCGCCAAACAAACAACAAATCAGAAATACTAGATCATCAAAAAACAACAACACAAAGCAAGACAAAAAATGGCTATCCTTGCTGCCTCAATTATCACCCGTTCAGGGAAGGCTGTGCTTTCACGTCAGTTCTGCGACCTCACCAAGAACCGAGTCACTGAACTTCTGGCACAATTCCCTTCACTAGTCGCTGAGAATTCTACTCAACACACCACTGTCGAGGACGAGCATGTCAGATATGTGTATCAGCCACTGGATGACCTATATCTTGTGCTGATTACTAACAGGCAATCCAATATTTTGCAGGATATTGAAACGCTTGCCACGTTTGTGGAGACTGTAAGCCAAATGGTGAGATCAGTCACTGAAGATGAGGTGTTTGATCACGCATTTGAGATTCTTGGTGCATTTGATGAGATTGTGACTCTCGGATACAAGGAGAACTTGTCGATGTTGCAGATCAGAACGTTCTTGGAGATGGATTCTCACGAGGAGAAGATCCAGGAGATTATTGACCGCAACAAGGAGTTTGAGGCCAACGAGGAGAGAAAGCGCCGTGCTAAGGAGATTCAAAGAAAGGAAATGATGAAACGCCAGAATGAGTTCTCCAGCATTTCC
Organism: Barnettozyma californica; assembly: GCA_023627795.1. Taxonomy (NCBI): domain Eukaryota; kingdom Fungi; phylum Ascomycota; class Saccharomycetes; order Phaffomycetales; family Phaffomycetaceae; genus Barnettozyma; species Barnettozyma californica. Next base: position 344,087 of record JAMAIE010000002.1, on the reverse strand, counting down.
CAATCACAGCAGTTCAACAATAACTATGCACAGACGGAAACTTACAGACCGAGCCAGGAGTACCAACAACAGTCCTATGCGCCAACCCCAGTGGATCCAACTCCAAAGGCGCGTGTTGCGCCAAAAGGACGTGGCTTGCAACTGGGCAAGTCAAAGACCCGTGGAACATCTGTCTCTGCTGATGCTGCCGCTGAGCCATTGATTGAGCATGTGGCTCCAATAGTGCAGGCACCTGTCGCTACATATCAGGATACTGAGCCAATTGTGGATGAAAGACCAACAAATAACGGTATTCTGATCACTATCGAGGAGAAGATCACCGCTGAAATCACTCGTGAGGGATCGATTCAGGCTTCTGAACTGAAGGGTATCTTGCAATTGCGTATCAACAACCCAGAACTTGCGCACTCCAAGATCCTATTGGCTAACAACAATACCGACAACTCCATTCAATTCAAGACACACCCTAACGTGGATAAGGCCCTATTTTCGAGCGATTCCACAATTGGCCTGAAGAACCCAGAAAAACCATTCCCAAGCAATGATCAAAACATTGGGGTTCTTCGTTGGAGAGGCACTGGAAAGGCTGACGACAACACTTTTGTTCCCATCATCTTCAGTGCATGGTTGTCATCTAATGGCGACGCATATGATGTTACTTTGGAGTTTGAGATGAGTGATTCATACCAGGAACAGTTGTCCGAGATTATAGTTTTGGTTCCTGTGGCCACCGAGGCTGTGGAACTAAAGTCTGATGGCGCTGAAATCTCTGATATTACTGAAGAGGGTGTCCATTTCAAGATCGACTCTTTATCTCCTGGTGAGTCCTCAACGTTAGAATTTTCTATTGAAGCCTCCTCAGAAGAGGCATTATTCCCAATCGAGGTTAGTTTCAAGAACGAGTCCCCAGTCAACACACTGGGTAAGATCAATGTGGTGGATGTTGTATCAGCTTCTGAAGGTGAATCCCTACCATTTGATTTAGCGAGTGGACTTTCTGCCGAAGGTTACTTTATTGTTTAAAAAAAAAGAAGAAGAGAGATAATTTGTACGTTAGATTGTTTTCCATTGTGTAGTTATTTCATATCATCATTATTACATGCATTAAAAATCATAACTTCTTCCCGCAAGTAAAATCGTAAACACGACTCCGAGTTTATGAGTTCGTTCCAAATCCATCAACTCTTGTCGTATGGTTTTTCGAGGATCTATAATGGACATGGGGGTGTCCTTGACGTGGGTAATTAGAATGTTGAGACCTTCGAGCGCGCCATTGTTTCCACATATCTCATTTAACGTCTGCAGCTCTTTATAGAGTAAAGCTGGTGTCAAATGGCCATATAATGGTGTTCCTGATGGTTGGTTCACTGTAGAACACTCAATGATAATGGCCTTGAGATTGCCTTGAGTAATCAGAGGTGCCACACTCTGCCAAACTGCTAAATTTGAATTACCAACACGATTTACGCTTGAGTCCGCTGCAATCTCAAAGTCACTTTCAATGTCTCCAAAGCTCAACAAGTAGTGTTCATGCTTAGCTATTTTGATGAGAAAGGCAGATGATGGATAAATACTTCCTTTAATGCAGCCATGGCTCACAGGGAAGGCCTGGACCTTGAAGCTATCATTAACATCACTCCAGTGTTCATTATCAAGTAAATTAAGATCGATAAAACCTTCCTCAACAAGGTCTGGCCATATAACACCGTTGAAAATATGTGTCTTCAATGCTGCAAGCGTACGATCAATTCCCCACACATGTCGCCTGAGTCCTGCAAAAGTTGGCGAGTTAATGGTAAGAGCTGAAATATGGTCCAAATGAGGGTGTGTGATGAGATAGTTCAGTGTGAGTTGGAGAATGCGATTGGCAGTTGTGGCAGTGCTGGTATGCATAGGTACTGTTCCTAGTAGGAATGCTGGCTGTGAGGGCAGTCCCACACCGTCCACTCGCAGTGAGCCTTCATAGAGCTGTGAAGCTCTCGATTCGAGCCTTGATAACTGATCAGCCTGAACCAGTTGCGCAATTTGACCAAGACCTGCTCCAGCGTCTATAGCGAGGACCTGGGGATTACCCTTGTGGAGCAGGCTGTCAAAAGATTCCCACGCAGGTTTGAGGAGGAACGCAGATGTAGCACCTTCAAGAGGACCACCAGCACAGCCCAGTACAGTTAGCGAGAAAGTAGGGGATGGATGACCTGTGTCCATTGATTATTTTTGGTATGATACTGGAGCTGCTTTGTTTTGGAGGACTTCTGGAAGAATTTATTATTTCTGGTTGTTCTTTTCTTTTCCAAAAATTGCTTCTATGCGTCAACAGTACTTTAGAGACTGTAATTTGACAAAGAATGAAAACACAAGTTTTATTATTCATATATCCGTATAGTCCACTCAGTATTCAAAGAAACCAATTTAGTTTAGATTCTACATCCGCACAGCAACACGTAATGTACATAAAATATAGAGCCATCTAAACTTTCTGGGTGCCATAACCCTTGATGCCCTCTGCAAATCTCCAGCTTTGGCCCTCAGCCCTAACATTCTTCTCCACCTTGACACCAGCATCTGTGATAGTTACCACACTGTACTTGTCTAAACTTCTAGCATCTCTGTAGTATAGCACTCTCATGCACTCATCAATTGTCTCTCTGGCCTTCTGCTCTGTCACATTCTCCACATCCTTCTCGTCAAACACGACTTTTCTCATGATTGGAAGGGCCAAGTACGCACCAAAACCAGTTGCAATTGCTGGTGCTGAATATGTCACACCCAATAGGTCCACACTCTTTAGCACAACTTCTCCCTTGTCAACACCACCAATAATACAAGAATTCCACAGTGGATCCATCTTGGAACGACGACTGTAAAACACCTTTTGCAAGTATTCATGAATAGCGCCGGCTCTCAAAGTGTGGCCATCGTAATCGTATTGTTCTTCTGTCTCCAAGTCCTCAAGCAGGCGTTGTACGTACTGGAGATCAGAAATATCACCAGAAACACCAACGACTGCCTTTTCACCAACAGGGAACAGACGCTCGATGTCGGCAAAACGCGCAAGAGAACCATAAGATCCAAGATTATCTGCCGCTAGAACAACACCACCCTTGAACTTCATTGCAATCACTGATGTACCAGTAATGATTGGTTGTTGGGTATGCATTGATGGGAATTCATTGGCTGTTGCTGTGGATTTGGCATTGGAAATCGCATAGTTGTACTGGCCATATGTGCTGTCAGAAGGACGGCCCCATTGGAATGGATCGTGATTCATCTTTTAAGGTCCAATTGAGTCTCGTGTGAAGGATGTTTTCGATGGTTAGATGCTGTTTGGTGGCAAAATCTATACATTTTGTGCTTCTCTGAAAGGCAACACCCGGACATCATATTATTATGTAAGCTATGTTAATAGAGTATAAAGTAGGAATTAGGACGGACCGGCTTTAGGCAATACTTTCCTCCTATAGAACTTGACGACTCAAGAGTCAAGGGTGTTCAAGATTGAAGCTTTGATTTTGGTCATTTTGGAAGGAATAGAAGAATGCTTTCGTTGGCATTAGCAGCTGTCTTGAGAGTCGCATCACCTATATCAAGAAAGATAGACTTGCATTCAACGTTCCCTAGAATTTGACGATGTATACATCGTCCAGGTTGTAACTCAGGTTCAAAACTTTTACTAGATGTTATGATAGTTAATTAGAGCCGCTGTCCATATAGCTCGAATGAGAACATAAAACCGAAAATGCAGACTAAATTCCAGTAACACAATCAAGAAACAGACAAGGATTGAAGATCCCTGAGAACATCAAAACCGGCAGTACCCCTCAGAGATCAATTGGTAATTAGTTGATATGGCAAAAGGTGAGCCAAAGACAGACCAATGCTGCTTTTATTATATCAACCAAAAACATCACTGACATAACGAGAAGTATCCGATTCAAGAACATAGGTTCCTGACTAAAAGAGTTTCTTGAAGTTTATGCGGTGCTCCAACGGGGCACTAATATAGGCAAAAAAGAATAAGGCGAGGTAACAAAAGTAGATTCTAGATGAATAATCATAAGTACTAACTGAAGTTGTATTAATACTTACAAATGTTGTGATTGAAGCCCACATTGAGAAAGATATAAATGTATTAATGACCTTGATGCTGGTGAAGATATATCAGGCACGATCTCAGTTTCGGGAAACCATTTACAAAGACGTGATTTTGTAGTGATATCGGATACGAATTACGTTATTAGGTGGAACGGATTAGGTGGAACGGATATGGCGTTGGTGATGATCCGCATCGAAAATTTTCTCTTTACTACTTCTTGGTGCATGACAGGTTCTGAATATTCAAGACAGGATAATCTAGAGCTCAGAGTATACAGTCTAATTTGTTTGTTTTACAAGCACTCAGAGGTTGGTTTGATAATGGCTTACCCTGGTGAATTATTTTCCTCGTACTAAGTGCGAAACGACAGATGGGTTATGGTCAGTCCCTGTTTAAGGGCATCAATCGCACAAAATGAAGAAGAAATGCCATTCAAGATCCCCTGAAGCATTCTGTCAAGAATCTGCCCATGAGTAGGTGTAGTATATGCCTTTGGCATAATTAGGGGGGGGGGGCACCAATATTGAAGTCGGCCATCAGTATGTTGATATCTCGAAATATCAGGAATTAACCCGGATTCCAAGTGACGTTGGTGAACGAGTTGAGACAGGTCATGACCACATGCCAACAAATAGATATTATTATCCACAATGAACTCCGAGATAGGAAATAGATACTTCATACCTACGATACAAAGCGGAACTGTGCTGATTTTTCTGTAAGTCGGAGGTAAGTTGATGCAGATGATGCATCGCCGCATGCAGTTCGGCAAACCCTGAAGGAACTTGCAATGACTCTTAGCTATTATTATTGATGCATGGTTCAGTGACCCACACAACTGCGATTGTTTTTGGACTAATCATATATATATGTGATAACGATTTGCGGATATTAACGACACATATACGAACTAGGCTCGAATCTGAAGTGTATAATCGTTGATGAGAGACAGAAATAATTGTGAGAACATTTTATCGTGCCAACGGCAATGTAGGTTCCATAGGCCCACTGGTGACAGGTATTCTGTGCTATTACACCTGGGAAATATATCGTCTTAAATAATATTTCTTTGATCTGGTTTGGTTCTGTTCTCCAGAGCAGATTGAATAGGAACTCAACTTTAAACATGTTAGTGTAGAACAAAATTATGCCCCAAATAAAGTATCAAGAGCTGGCACCCTGAGACACAAAGATCATATATCTCAAATTTGTACGCAGGCTTTGCCTGAAAACTCTATATTAAGAAAGTAGTGAACTTTATATTGCTGATCTCAATGTTGTTGCTATTTTACTATTCTGACTACAGGAACGTAGATTGCAATTGTGAGTAGCTGAATTCTAATATTCCTTTACTCATAGAACATATCTTAAGGTGATTTACTTGGTCTAGACTCTGTACAGAAATTTATCTGCCATAAGATCGCATGGTACTTCAATTGTTAATATCAAATCAATCAAGTGATCTTGGGTATCTCGCTAAAAGAATGTAAAATAGTGGCTTCTTAAGCAATTCCACGCATCTTGTATGATAGATATGGTCTCTATTGTTGCGGATCAATTGTCTGCTGTTCACCAATATATCTGATTTTGTTTTATTTGAGACTTCATCACCAAATCTTATTAGCTACACGACTCAATCCATATCATGATTAAATTCCTATATATAGAGGCGCGCAAAACACTTCTAAATTCTTTACAATGCACCACCAAAGTTCACAGCCTCCATCTCAAGCTCCTCAACGGCCAATGGGGCAAATCTGGCCGGCAACTGAGTCACGCTTGTATATTGAAACTCCTTATCACTCTTAGGCAAACCTGTCCAGGATGAGTACTGCTGTGCTTGTGGTCTTGGTGATGAGGCTGCACGCTTTGGAAGAGAAGACACCTTGATGGCTTCTGGAGAGCCTGGTAGAAGACCAGCAGAGAAGACGTGTGGGACGACTTCAGCTGAAGCTGGGGAGAATTTGTGAGGGCCACCGACAAAATGGATCAAAGGTGTACGTAGGAGACTGGTAGTTGGACGCATTTGTACTTCTTGGTGTCTGACTGATTGACAACTTGTGGTTTTATTGTGGAGCTCTCTGTTTCTACTTTCTGTGTTCTGTTCGCGAAAAATTCCTGGGGCCGAATCGGGATCAAATCGCGAATTGGATCGATTGTTAACAATTGTGGATAAATCAGCTCAGCCAACAGGACAGATATGCTACTAATTAATTCATGATCTAATCGTTCAATTTGTTTTTTCATGCATTCTCATTATGAGAGACCTTCCAGCAGACTGATCAATCTTGCATTATTGAAAAGTGGCTCAGAGTAACGAGCATTTGGCAAGACTCGCAACAAGTTGTAAATCTCATCAGTGACGAATGGCTTACCATCGCCTGCACTAGTACCTTCGCCACTAGCCTCTGGATCACCATTCAACTGAATGTTTTCCAGCTGAGAGATGGATGTCTCTCCAGCATGGAGCCTCTTTGAATGGCCTTCTTCACCCTCCTCAAACTTGCGCTTTCTCGATTCCGCAGTGGTCAATTTGAGATCATTGAACCTAATCAAATCATCTTCCAAGTTGAAATCGCTTTCTTCTTCATTGAAAGAGTATCTGTCTGCAAATACTTGCAGGGACTCCCTTCCAGGGAAACATTCTGTATATCTTGCCTCCAACTTTTTCAGTGTACCCAAAGGGCTAAACATCTCGGCTTCAAACTTATAAAACGCCCAAAAGATCTTTTCAAGCCATTTGGAATCAATCTTGTCTTTCTTTGCCATAGTAGACTCAAACAGTGCACGGGCGTTCGTGTCATCATTTACACGCACTAGGAATTTCAAATACTTGTAAATGTACTCTCCATCGTTACCGAAGAAGCCTTCTCTCAAACCCAGCTCTAACACTTTTAACTCCTTTGACTTAGGATCATTCCCATAAAACTCCAATAGGGCAGCGTGGATAAAAATATGATGCGTCAGTGTTAGTTTATCCTTACGTGCATTTCCAAACACACCACGGGCCGCTTTAGTATCCTCTAAACGCTTCACGCTACGCATGTACAAGACATTGGTTAGAGTGATTGTCTTGGACATGAGGTTGAGTTTTTTTATCTCAGACTGGATGTGGGAGTCTTCTGAAATAATGTGAGCTTCTTCCTCTTTTGTAAGGTTCTTAGTCTCATCTGATGGTTGTTCTTGATCAGATTGGAATTTGACGGTCTTGGCCTCTGCTGCACGAGTGAAGAGGTCATTTTTCCATTCTTCGACAATCTCATGTTGCATGGTGTGGATCTTTGTAAGTTGTTCGATCAAAGATGTAAACTTCTTGTGCACTAAAGTGGTGTTACCATCAATTTCATAAAATTCAATGACCTTCAAGTTCAAAGAAAATGAAGTCGGGTTGGCTAGAAGAGCAATATTGAGTAAGTCCATGATCTCTTGAGTGCTGAAATATCCAGGCGAATTGGCTTCATAGAAAGCAACAAATTCAAACCATAGCTCAGGTTTGAATAACAATGATTGGACAGCTTGCTTGAAGACAAAAGCAACTCTATCAATAACTGTTTTCTCGTCAAATTCTAATTTGTTCAATTTCTCCCAATTGATCCAATTGATCCACTTCACAAACTGTGAATTGGTTACTGTTTGGTCTTGCATCAACGGCAATAGGTCTCTTGTCAATCCAGAAGTCAAATTGCTCCATTCTCTATACCACGAACGTGCATTCATGTAACTACCACTAATCTCATTAATGAACTTTCTGGCTGTTGTGGTGCTCAAGTCGTTCTCAAAAGCAGTATACTCAGCCCACAACTTCTCTAGATTGTTCAATGGGACACCCAGTGCCTTTCGGTAAATCTTTCTCTTTAAATCCATTTTTTGCTGTTCATCAAATGATGAGATTGGGTTCCATTCGTCAATAAACTCAAGGTATTCTTTCCATAGTTTTCCACTCTCAGGATCAACACCAGCTTTCTCGACAGCAACATCGTAAGCCTGGATCACGGTACGTCTGGCATCCTCACCACCAGTAATCATGTTGTTCTTTCTGCGGACATATGCGACATACGTTGTCCACAAAGCCACACTGCTTCCACCCTGTTGGAACACCTTCTTAAACAACTCCTCTGCGTTCTCAAACTTGTCCTCACCCAACTCGTACGTGATGTAGGTAATCCATTGCTCCGTCAAAAAAGGGAACTTCTCTAAGAATGCAGTGAAAGTCGAACGTACATCCTCTGTCTTGTTCTTTGCTTGGATTCTGGAGATCAGTTCCAACCAGGTTGGGATGTCGAGATCATTCTCCTGCAATTTGTCCTCGAGCTGCCCAATGATATCACTTGCCAGTCTTTTCTTCTTAGTCCTCTTCACAATAGGTGGCACAGGAGCCGTAGTATCAAGTTCTGGAGTGGCAGACATTGCTTTTCGGAAGATGGCAAAGTGCAATAGTGTTGTGTATGTAGCGAGCGTTCTATGTTTTTTTTTTTTTTTGTTGTTGAAAATTGATTCTACACAATATTCTTCTTCTGGTACTTTCAAATTCACTAAAAGCATATACATTGATGTTCAAAATCAGATTCTGTGCTTCAAGATCTGAGCCACTGCATCTCTGACACTTTCGTCAATTGGTCTCCACTCCAGTCCTGTGACAGCCTTCGTGGCACTTGTGTCATATCTAGTACTCTCTGCCTTAGCCTTTGCCACAGAATCTACTGATGGGTCACCCTTACCAACAGTCTCATTTAATTCAGGAAAGAACTCATGAATCAAATTCAACAACAACTGACCGTTGAATGCACCTGAGACAGGGAACAATCTCAAACCAGCTAATTCCGGTTTGGTCAATGGCAAAACATGCAACTTGGCTACATCTCTCACATCTACAGCCAAACCCTTTGGAGCCTCCAAGAAGGAGGCCTCGCCAAATGGAGTCTTTAGCAATGAATTAACAATTTCCGCAGAAGTGTTCAACTTCTCACTCTTGGCGGCCTCGTCAAAGAACTGTGGTCCAAGGACAAATGGTGGGTTCACTGTAGTTAGACTGAATTGAACATCATTGTCCTTCACAAACTCTCGTGCCAAACGTTCAGCAAACTTCTTGGAAGCCTGATAGGCTCTGTGTTCACCATTAATGTCTTCCTTCTCAATTGGGTTCCAAGTTTCCTCAGTGTGGACAAAAGTCTCATCACCAGCTTTATCGACATTGACAATTGCGGCAAACGAAGAGGTCACAACCACAGTCTTGACATTCTTACCAAACTCCTTGATAGCATTGAGGATATTCTTAGTACCCTCTGTGGCTGGGATCAAGTATGCCTCCTCATAAGACTTGTCTAAGCCGTATGCGAACGGAGAAGCAGTATGCAAAACAGCCTCAATCTCAGGGTTCTCCTTCAACACATCGTCAAAGGCTCCCACAGCGGCGATATCTGGAACGATATAGAACTTCAATTGAGGACCGCCTGCGGTGTTTAGTGTAGGATAACTCTCCTTAAATTGATCCAAGATTTTAGTAGCTTGAGCCTGGGTGCGGACAGTCCCAATGACGGTGTGCTTGTCTGCAAGGAGAAGATTCAAAATGTGAAGGGCGATGAAGCCGGATGCACCTGTAAGTAAGACTGTTTTAGACATTGTTTTGGTCAAGTTTCAATTGCTTGCTATTGTTAAAATATGAAGATGTGTAAACTCTCAAACACCACAATTTGATTTATAAACTGTGGAGAGAGGGAATTCAAAGTCAGGAACTGTTAGCGATATCGTGCCCGCGCATTTATCTTTTTTCGTACGCTGACAGATGCCGAGTTGGGTACTTTTTTTTTTGTGTTATCGGGTACTGTATGTGAGTGTAGTAGCTAGATGAGTTCAGCTAAATAAAGAATTAAACAGAGCCATTCAATTAACCTTCTTACCCACTGCTCCCTTTGATGTTAACTTGTCCATGATCCTATAAACGACAGCAACATTCACTTTGAATCTCTCACTGTCAAAATATCCAGTGAGATACTTCTCCACGTCTTCGAAAGACAACCCGCAAGGGATCTTCATCGCACCTTCGCTCAGCATAGTTTTATCTCCATTCAGCGACGCAACACGAATCTCCATCGCGTGTTTATCCCACCATGAGTGCAACAACGCACGTTGATCGGGACTCCAGTGAATGTACATGATGGCAGTGCTCATGTTTTTCCAGACCTTGCGAGGTGAGACGCGCAGATGTGATGAAACATGAGAGAAGTTGGAACGCTTGTATTGTGTGTGGTTCTTGATCACAATCCTCCGTAGTTCAGACACAGAATGAGCAGCATGTAAGTATGGAATGGCAAAAAGTGCATCGCGAAGACGGGCATCACGAAGAGGATTGACTGGCTGAAGTGAACTCACTAGTAAGGATTGTGAGATTTGGCTGTCTGTGGGTGGGATAGCAAACTTTATCATGGTGGTTATCAATGTTTCCATTGATTATGATCTTTTATGATATGAATAACGGAATATAGGGTGTCCATTGGATATGTGATGAGGCTAAAAGTAAAAACTCTCATGGGGATTGTTGTTGTTGCTGATGTGGTGGTGGTGGTGGTGACATTGAGAGCATTTCTTACGAAATATTCGTTGAAATTTATAAACACATTCGCAAGAGGTTGAGTTGCTAATGAGTTGTCAGCAATGCTTCAAGAAGCATACGCCTTCGACTATAATGTCTTGAGACAGTAGTATATCTTTCGCATTAGATTGAAATCCCTTGGATTCTTGGACATACGAGGGACATCACCATACATTGTAGATTGTTTGGACTGCCCGACATTGAGATTTACAGTTCTGGCTCGTTCAAAAGCCAACGGATAAGGCACATATACGCTAAATAGCTGACAGAGGGTCATACACGCAATAATAGATGATACTATCTCGTATAACGTGGTGCCTCTACATTCATGTCTTTGACGCGAATCTTCTTGTAATGAGTGATTATTCCATATTTTCACAAACTTTTAGTTTTTTCTTCTCGAGATCTTAAAGCTCTTAATCAGTTTGAAGGCTCCGACGGGAAAGAGGTAATAATATTAATTGGGTCTGGTGTGATTGCTAACAAAGGTTGTAACTTCAACAACTGACTCTATGGCCAAGCTGGTTAAGGCGTACGACTGTTAATCGTAAGATCCGCAGTTCGATCCTGCGTAGGGTCGTATTTTTTTTTTTTTTGGAGAGAGCAAATGGAATGATGGACCTTTTATGAATGCGCCAAAAAAACTCCTGAGATACATAGAATCTTCGAGCGGGCTTCTGATTTCAGGTATAAGTGAACATTTTTGCAAATCAATCCAATCTGTCCTACAAATTCCCTATATTCCCTTGAAAGATGCTTAACATTCAGATTAAGATCGTCCATATCATGTTACTCGGAGAACATCATACTCATTTCGTCGGCAAATGTTTGCGTTTTGAACTGTACGACTTTTAATGTCACTTGCAAATATTAGAATGGGCTTCATATGATTATAATACGAAGCATATACCGTGACTGCCGACCAGGTCCACAGCACTATTAATTTTTGAAGTCTATATTCTTGTAGCTTGAAACTGGGTAGGATGGATTATGAGCGGGAAGTCTCCCAATTGCTCCCATGACGAGTCAACTATTGATAATATGCACATTAAGCTCCGTCATTGTTGAAGATAACTGTTAAACGCAGTCATTTAATAAATTCATTCTGAATCTTTAACAACAGTTCTTGATTCAAGGTGCCATTGGCACGAACATATTTCAAAACACCAACTAAGTTATGAAACCTCTTGGCTCTGAATAATTCATTCTCATCGATTTTGCGCATCTTCTCTGGATACTCTAAGATGTGTGATATTTCTTTGGCCCTTTTAATGACCCCATTCTCGAAGAACTTCTCTGCAATCTTAATTCCATATCTCTTTGAATCTGATAATCCCTGGGAAATGATGTACTCCATCTTAATATCGCTCCCATTATTGTTAATGTATGTGCGCATATGACTTTGAATCACCCCTGGCCTTGTGCCCATGATGCTGGACAGTCTTTGAAAATGAGTTGATATGAAAACTGTTGCACCGGTATCTAATAGCTCTTCACAAAGGGCAAGTGATATGGAAAATCCATCGCTAATGCTGGACCCACCTCCCAACTCATCGATAATTACCAAACTGTGCTCATCAACCTCTTCCATTATGCAAACCATCTCATTCATCTCACGCGCAAAACTGGATCCTTTCGACACTATACCAAGATCGGTGCATAACCTAGCCTTCAAACTATGAAATAGTTTTAAAGTAGCGCGTTCTGCAGGAACAAAAGAGCCCATCTGTGCCATTATTGAAATGAGTGCAATTTGTTTCAAATAGACAGACTTTCCGCTCATGTTAGTTCCGGTCAAAACTTGAAACCTGGAAAGTTCATTAATGGAAAGAATGTCATTAGGAATGTATGATCCTTTGAGGATTGTTTCAACAATAGGATGCCTTGAAGCCTTCAATTCAATATTGTCAGAGAACTCAGGACAGGTGTAGTTATTAATAGATGCATGGGTTGCAAAAGATTGAATCATATCAAGAAGGGAAAGTGCTTCAGCAACCATAAACAACACCGGTAAATAGATTGAGATTTCATCTACTAGGGACTCTATTATCTGGTTGCTTATAGTAAGTATCTCATTCACGGTATCATCAAGTCTGGAGTTACATTTCATAATATCAAGAGTTGTGCACTCAACAAAGTTCTTTTTCTCTGTGCGATTGATGAATTCATATGGTATAGGTTGGTTTAGCTCCTTGTGGTTCATAACCTTGATGTAGAAGCCACGTTTTGAGTTGTAACTATGTTCAAGTTCTAGTTTGTGCTCATCAGCTAGCGAGGTAATAATAGAGAGGATCTCATCAACTACTGCCTTGTATAATTGTCTCGATACATCTAGTAGACCATTCCTTCCCGACTTTACAGCATAGCATTTTTGGTTTTTTAGATCTAATGGCCCTGAAGCCCATGAGCAATCCTCATTGATAAACTCATCAATGAACTGCTTTAGCTTTTGGATATCATCATCCTGGCAAATAGTTCTGATCTGATTTAGAAGAAAGCATGATGATCCATTCAACTGTTTGGAAATACTCATTGAAATTTCGATGGCTTGTTTTACCAGGATGACTTGATTTATGCTTTGGTCATTAAGTGACGAACTCCGGTGGTTTTTGGCAAGAAGCATCACAGTAAACAATTTGTCCAGATCTTGGCAGTTCCTCAAACTATTTCTAATATTTTCCAACGAATTTTCATTTGTTTTCAGCTCCTGGACTGCTTGGTGACGTTCGAAGATGCTGGATTTGTCACTCAGCGGTTGAAGGATATTATTTCTTAGAGTTCGTTCACCCATCTTGGTCACAGTATGGTTCATCAACTTAAAAAATGTTAGACCATTTGGATCTGATATGTTTGATATGAGTTGAAGTGACTCGATTGAAGAACAATCTATGAACATAGTGCTCTCAGAAGGCTCAAATTTGATTCTAAGTTTATCAAATTTAAGTCCATTGATAACCGCTTTGACCCCTTGCATGTGTTGAATAGCCGCTGCTAGGGCAGATAACACATTGGGCAGGTCGGATAGCACTGTCTGTAGGTATTGTTGATCTCTCTCGAATGCGAGCCTTGAGATGTCATCCATACCATGCTCGCTTCTGAAATGGTGTCTTTCAAATCCTAGAATCTTAACATCTTCGGAGATATTTGAGCGAAGAATGGTGATTAACTTGTTAGGAGAGGGGTGTAGGTAAGACTTTGGGACAATGATCTCAACTGGATCATAAACGTTGATCTTGTGAATGGTTCTTACGTAGGTCTGCGAGTCCAAGAGTCCACTCAATCTGACCTCACCAGTAGCGCAGTTAACAAAGCATAGGCCAACTGATCCATTGACCTTGTGAGAGGCAAAGATGGCCGCAATGACCCTCTCTGGAATCCTGTTCGCACCAGTAGCGGTTAATGGAGCACCCCTTGCCGAGAGCAGCTGCGAGTTGCTAGAATTCCTGCGGCGAAATGAATTTGAATTATATCTGATTGGCATTATTGTTGTTATTAGTATTGAAGATGTGGTGCTTCGCTTGTAAATTTGGGATCAGCAGACCTTAAATACTCAGCGGCTAATCTTGAGCTCTTCAGGTACGGTCACATTTTTTTCCTGAAGTTGCCTCAGGAGCTCTGAATGTTCCTTCAGTAGTTTTTCAAGGAATTCAGAACTCTTGCTGAGTATGAGAGCTTCAGAACGGGCATCAGCAGGCTCCAGCTCGGGAACCAAATCTACCAACTTATCAAATGCATCTCTGATGGCCTGTCTCCGTTTGTGCTCTGATTCGATGTGATGCTTTTTCTTTTGATCTTCTGTGAGAATGGAATTGCGTTTTCTGCTCTTCTTCTCAGCCATTTGCCTCCCTCTTTGCTTGATTCTGTTCATACTTGGTAGAGCTGAAGTTAGACTCTATAAAAGTGTTTGGGTTAAAATCCCATGTGATTTGTATTTACCAAATGGTAGTGCCAGTATTTTTTAGGTAATCAATCTTTAGTTCTGTTGAAACACCCAGACATCCTGAAGTTCTGCTGCGAGCGCGTTTTATTCAAAAGTTGACAGCGTGTTTGTTAATACTCGTTAAAGCTAAGCCTCTGCTAGAAACCGACAAACTGGGTCTTCTTCTACTTGCTGCTTTTGGCTATCTCATTAGCAAAATGCCTGCCTCAATATCATCTAGTCTCAATTTCAAGAAGATTGCGAACATACCTCCTGCTACTCGTTTTCTCCTGGTGGCTTTGACGGTATTTTCGCTTTTATTGCACTACTTAAGGACCAGATTTTACAACCAGTTGGTGTTGCAAGGAGAGAAAGATGTGGAGTTTGATCTTGTACTGGTCCCATACTTGCAATTGATTCCAAATCATGTGCTGTTGCACCCCTGGACTGTGGTTACATCTATCTTCATTGACACTAAAGTCTGGAGATACGTTCTCTCTTTTGCCGTTACCCTCTTCGCCGGTAAGTTTGTTGAACGTTCATGGTCTGGTAAGGAACTGATCCGATTCGTTTTGATTATTGGTTCTATTTCTAACTTGATCGATTCCGTCCTTTTGATCTTTTTGAATATTTTGGGGTTGGATGTTTCCTTTTTTAACACCTCGCTTGATGGTAACTTATCGATCCTTATCGGTTTTCTTGTTGTCTTTAAGCAATTGATCCCAGAACATTCTATTGCACTGTTTACCGGTGCCAGTGTTCGCGTTAAACACATTCCATTCATCGCCCTATTAGTGTCTGCAATCATTTCAATTGTTAACCAATCGACTACCCCTGCTGTGCAAACCCTCCTTGGGCTCTTCGTCGCTTGGGCTTACTTAAGATTTTTCCAAACTAATGTCATTGATCCAATTTTGCCACAGCCTTCTAATGCTGTTGGTGTTCAAAAGCTAAAGGGAGATGCCTCCGAAACTTTTGCACTAGTTTCATTCTTTCCAGGATTCACTCACGTTGTGCTCTCCCCAATCTTTGATCAGTTCTATGAGCTGATTGTATCTTTACACGTCATTGAAGGTTTTAACGAGAGTGACATTGAACAAGGTAACCTAATAGCCAACAGAAGATTGGCAGGTGGCGTCGGTGCTAGCACTACCGATTCCCGAAATGCCGCCGAAAGAAGAAGACAAGTTGCTTTGAAGGTTCTAGAAGGCACAAATGATGAGCAGGAGCAATAAACGGATACAGAACTCCACTATTGAGATTACTTCCATTGTATAATTTACATATGATTATTATGCCCTTCTGTTCTTCTGGATTAGCGCTATTTTTGAAAGTAGGAATAAAACAAATGTATTGTTCGTTATTAAGCCAAATTCAAGTCATGTGGGTGATTATCCAGTATTAAATTAACGTGATAATTCAGCTACTAATCCGAACCTCAGATGGAACAGCGAGGTCTTCTGGCTTGATCTTGGATTCTTGATTACAGAGCAAATTAAGATATTGGTGTATGGGTGGGCTTTGAAAATTCGCGAAGGCTTTTCAACCGCGGTTCGGGGGAGGAGCAACGACCCCGCAAAATGTGACAGACTTTTTGGTGACATCGCTAGGTGTTCCAAAAAGCATTTAAAAGGTTCAGCAAATTTTCAATCTCAACCACCAGCAACAATCAACTGAAATAAGACGAGATAAAGAATAGACTTCTAGATACGAATATCAGACAAGGTCGCTATGACATACATCGCGCGACTGCTCAGGTCCTCCAATCGGAAAGAGGAGCTGAAAATCATCACACAGAATCTTCTACTGCTTTACAAGGAGAATAGGCGCCACCCATCTAGACCGGTCATTATTTTTGTTGCATCTTTGGTGGCCACATTTGGAATTGGTGCAGGCTGGGTACTCAACAAGCTCATCTCAGATTGGCGTGACAGAAGGGATTCAAGACCTTTGTACAGACGTTCATCGTCCACTATTTTGAGGAACGGTGCAAGACAGTTATTTATCCCGTACAAAGGAAGACAGAAAAGAACTCTCATTCAACCAACTGACCCTGAACTTTATGAGAGGGACAAATTTAAGTTCAAGAACTTTGTCAAAAATATTAAAGATGAGCACGAATCTGACAAGGTGTTCAGTTCGAAATTTTTGAACCAGTTGATGATCATCTGGCAGATTCTAATTCCCAAATTCACTGACAAGAATACTGTTCTTTTGATCACTCAATTTTTCTTCTTGATTTCAAGGACTTGGTTAAGTTTGCTCATTGCAAAGTTGGATGGTCAGATTGTCAAGGATATCATTGGTGGTAAGTTTAAGAAGTTTATGAGGGACTTGGTCTACTGGTTCTTGATTGCTGTTCCTGCATCATACACTAATAGTATCATAAAGTACCTGCAGAAAAAACTGTCTATTAACTTCAGAACCAACTTGATGAGATATGTGCATGATATGTACCTTGACCCAAGAATGGTGTACTATAAGATAATGTTCAACAACAAGTCTATCAAAGATATTGACAACTTTATTACTACGGATATCACCAGATTTTCTAATGCAATCTGTTCTTTGTTCTCAAATATTGGGAAGCCAATGATTGATTTGGTATTCTTTGCAGTTTACTTGAGAGACAACTTGGGAACAGCAGGTATTACGGGTATCTTCATCAACTACTTCATCACAGCTTCTGTATTAAAACGATTTACTCCACCATTTGGTCGCTTGACTAGAGAAAAATCCGAGCTTGAGGGTGAATATTACAATGATCACCTCAACTTGATCAATAACAGTGAAGAGATTGCCTTCTATGATGGTTCTGAGTTGGAGAAGATAAAGATCAATAACATCTATCATAAGATGATGGATCATATCCTCAAGATGAATAGCATTAAGGTGAAGTATAGCTTTTTGGAAGATTATATTTTGAAGTACACTTGGTCTGCATTGGGTTATCTTTATGCTTCTATCCCTATTTTCATTGTGT
Source organism: Barnettozyma californica (assembly GCA_023627795.1). Taxonomy (NCBI): domain Eukaryota; kingdom Fungi; phylum Ascomycota; class Saccharomycetes; order Phaffomycetales; family Phaffomycetaceae; genus Barnettozyma; species Barnettozyma californica. The sequence continues at coordinate 326,503 of JAMAIE010000002.1, read as the reverse complement.
CTCTTCAGGACAATGTGAAGAAAGCTACTGAGGAGAGGAATATGCGCCAGTTTATTGTCAACAAGAGATTGATGTTGTCTATGGCTGATGCAGGGAGCAGATTGATGTATTCCATAAAGGATATCTCAAAGCTTACGGGTCTAACTGACAGAGTGTTCACTTTGCTCACTGTCCTTCACCAAGTCCATGCACAAGAGTTCAACTACGGTGATGAGAGTAGTTACAACAGCATTAAAGGCACTATCCAGTTTCACTACAATGGTTTGAGATTTGAGAAGATCGATGTCATTGTTCCTTCGTCTGAGGGCGATGAAGGTGTTAGGTTAATAAACAAGTTGGACTTCAGCCTCAAAACACACGAATCCATCTTAATTTTAGGTGCTAATGGCTGTGGTAAGACTGCTATCGAAAGAATTATTGCTGGTTTGTGGCCTTTATACCATGGTTTGCTATCAAAGCCAAACGATGATGATGTGATTTATTTACCACAGCGTCCATATTTCAGTAACGCAACTTTGAGAGAACAAATCATTTACCCAATGTCCCACACGGATATGATTGAAAATGGGTATACAGACGATGACCTCGTTAACATTTTGAAGGAGGTCAAATTAGAGTACTTGCTAGATCGTGATTCAGGTCTAAGCTATTTAGACTCCATTCATGAATGGAAAGACGTGTTGAGTGGTGGTGAAAAGCAGAGGGTACAGTTTGCTAGAATTTTGTTTAAGAATCCAAAGTTTGTTGTGTTGGATGAAGCTACCAACGCTATTTCAAGTGACATTGAGGCCTATCTATTCGACCTTTTGAAACAAAAGGGGTTTGCATTCATCACTTTGTCACACCGCCCACTGTTGATCAAGTATCATGACTATTTGTTGGAAATCGAGGACAATGGAAACTGGGTCTTTGAGACTTTGGGCTCAGATGCTGCTATCACCACAATTGATAAGGAGATCAAAGAAATTAGGGATAAGTTACGCGATGTCGCTAAACTTGAGCAACGTAAACTTCAATTGGAAACATTTTTGGATGGTGGTGAGTTAAACATCGAAGATAATATCAAGGAACTATCTGACAGTGTTGCTGAGATCTCTAAACCATTGTCACAAGAGGAAACTCAGAAAGGAGCTAGCATCGGAAGGGCTGGCAAGAAAGTGCTCAAAAAGACATCAAGAAAATCACCTCAACCCAACAAGAAAAATACCAAAACACCTAAGGAAAAGAATGATCACTTGGGTGTCGATTAGATATTACGAAGTTATGAGTTTAATGAGCCTTTATTTATTGAAGATACTGTCGATTTTGCTGTAGTACTGAGTTTACCAAGGGTAGTTGAGATCGTGCTCAAGGCTGCCTTTAAAGAATGGTGCTAGATCTGGATTTGTTTGAGCATAAGTATGCAGTCGATTGAACGGGTTTCTCTTAACTTTCTTCCCACCAAGTTTATCTCCATTTCCCAAAAGATCTTGCTTGAACAACTGAATCGCAAATTCGTTCTCTGACTCATTGAGGTCTCTGAAGTACTCTTGGTATTTTTCACTACCCTTTTCATATGGTGGCTTTGGGTCAATTCCAATATATGTCACTCTTGTCAAGTCCCATCCAAGTGCCGCTTTCAGGTGTAGCTTTTCAAACCTGTGTCTCTTGAACTCAAAACCAACAATGGTAATATTCTGCGGATACTTCCCTACTACTTCATAAAACTTAGCCAATGAGAACAACACATTCTCAAATGAATCTCTGGCGTATTCTTCCAAATGGACATCAACGTCATCCAACAGAGCCAACTTCTGCGCTATTTCATGGTAACTCTGCGCTTCAGAACGCGGACCTGCCGCCTCCTTCGTCTGACCTCCACTAAATATCAAGATGGACTGTTCCAACAGAGAATGATGTTGCCTGACGCCCTCTTTAATGTGTTCGATAAATATCAGATGGTCATTTCCTTCTCTTTGGAAAGACTCAAGATGCCAGTCTTCAGCATTCTCCCCGCTATTAGACTGTTTCCAGATCGAATGCCCTGGGACTATAATCAAATGAGTCTTTGTAGATATACTCATTGTGATACCAAGATTATGAGGGATCAAAAAGTCTGTAAATTTCTTGTAGGACAATGACTTTATTCACATGTGGCCTTACCGACCCGATGAAGAAAGGTTACGAGCTTCACGAAAATTTTCTAAAAAAGATTATTTTGCGATGAGCTCAATAAGACATATATATACCCCTGCAGTATATTGGATTCTCACCTCACAAAAGATGGAAGTGAACAGACCAAAACAGCATAAGCAAACTTCCAGAAAGGGTAAGAAAGCCTGGATCAAAAACATCGACTTGGATGACATCCAGGCTGGTCTTGAGGAGAACAGGGACAATTTGATCAAGTTTGGTGTTGATGGATTGAACGAGCTTAAAAGTGACAATCTCTTCGTTGTTGACACTAAAGGTTCCGATGATGTTGTTTCAAAGCCAGTTAAGATCCTGAAATCCACTGAGATCTTGAGTAAGAGATCTAAGGTCCCAGGTCTCGACCATCATCTTCATCAACAGCAACGTAAGAACAGGGTCACCAAGAAGGACTATGAGTATTTGATGGCGGTGAGTGGGCGTAATAAACTACAGTCCGCATCCAAAGCAGTTACAGATAAGAAAGGATTTGCTACGACAAAGGCGTATGATGTTTGGAATTTGGATGATGATGAGCAAAAGGGTATGCCTGAAATTTTGAAGAATAAGAGTTCTACAGAATGGACCAAGCCAAAGAGCACTCCATCCACATTGAAACTCGCACCTTTGGTTGTTGAAGAGGTTGAAAAGATTCCCGATGCTGGTAGATCTTACAACCCATCTTTGGAAAGTTGGAGGGCCTTGATCGAGAAGGAGTTCATCACTGAGCAAGAAAAGGAAACTGTTAGAGTCGAACTCCAAGAGAAAATGGCATCTATCAAACTTCTTGTGAAGAGTTTGGGAACAAACGAAGAAGACGATGATGACAGTGAAGAGGAGCAGGAAGAAGAGCAGGACGGTGAGGTTGGTGAGGAAGACTTTAAGCTTTCGCTGAATGCTCCAGTTGTTAACAAGAAGAAGACTAAGACACAAAGAAACAAACAGAAGAGACATCAAGAAAGGCTTAACTTGGAAAGAGAGTTGAAGGATTTGAAGAAGAAGATCAAGGAGTTAGAGAGCATTGAAACCTCCCCAGATCAAGTCTCCACAGCAAGTAAATCAGCAACTGTGCCCCAAAAGATCCAAAAGAGAAAGAAACTAGGTACTAGACACCAAGTGGAAAACCAGAACCTTGACGTGAAACTGTCAGATGAACTAACAGACTCTTTAAGAGGTTTGAAACCTGAGGGTAACCTACTCCAGGATACCATGTTCACCCTTCAGAGTAGAGGTAAGATTGAGACCAGAATTCCACTCAAACAAAGAAGAAGATACAGACAAAAGGTTACTGAGAAGTGGACATACAAGGACTTTAAGTGATGTGTCTGTTGGTTTAGCTGTATATTAGAATGGATGTTTTGCATTGGATATGAGATATGAAGTTCAATTAACTAAGCGATTACGAACCTGAACAAGATCTGCAACCCGCTTCCTCCAATAAAATAAACACCAAAAGAAAGAAAAAAAAGTAAACCATTCTGCATTATCAGAACTTAATCCTCCTAACCTGATCTTGCAGAAAAACGAATATTCAATGAACCAACATTGACTATTTATAACTTCTTCACTCCCATTTGTTTTATGGAATACCTAAGGGTCCCATAGAAAGACCGACTTTCCCTGCGGTTTGGGGGCGCCTGAATATTTCAGACTTGGAAGGTATCCAGAAGAGCTTTCAAGCCAGATAATCCATAGAATACGCATTTTAAATAAATAAGATGACACTATTCACACTACATGGCTCTCTGCTAAACTTTTTACACGGTTGTTGTCTATTCCTTCAAACTGACACTTATAATTCCTAATTCCTAATTCCGGGCTTGCAATCCCGGATTTTGCCATATTGCTAAAAATTTTGTCCATTAATTTTCCTAACTCTGCAAACAAAACAAACAAAGGCTTCAATTCAAAAAGAAGGCCATGGTACCGCCATCCAAGAAGCGCAAGGCTACACAGCCATTTGCAAAGAATATCACACGTCTCCAAGCACTGAGAGCATTTGAAAAGGCGGATTGCTCGCAATCTGCATTTATTGAGAAGTGGAATCTGGACCCTGTTACAAGAGCAGCTGTTCGTCTTACGAAGTCCACCTTCTCCAAATGGTGGTTGGATCGTGAGTACTACTTCCGTATTGAGGAGGATGCTACAGAGCTCAGTCAAGGCTCAGAAACACTCAAGACAGTTCTGTTAGAAGATGCTTTGCTGATGAGACGTCGTCCAGTACTGAAGTTCCCACAAGCCACGCGTAATGTTTTGGTGTACCTAGATTCTTACCTTGAGAAGAATAGTAACGTGACTGATGACATTATCAAGTCCAAGATAATTGAGTTTATTCAGGAAAATCCAGCGGAGAAGGCTGAGTATGATCATGCGATAGCGGAGGGAGAGGTGCCTGTGGGAAGAGGTGTTATTGATACTGTGCGTAAGAAGCTTCACCTGCGCAGGCCGAAGGATGGTATGACCGCATTGGATAGGGCTGAGATCCTTATGCCAAAGAATTTGGTGTCTCCTGGTAATGATATAACTCAGCTGATGATGACGAGAGCCGAAAGAAGTTATGGTGATGCCCAGTCTCAACTGAGACAGTCAATTGTAGCAGAAGCTTCTGCTAGAGAGTGTGAACACAATTTGTCTGTTGACGACTTCAAGGCGATTGTAAAGAAACTATGTCTCTTCTTCAAAGAAAAAGAGCTAGTAAACTTATATTCTGAAGAAGACATCCATTCACTGGGGCCAGAGCTCGATGAGTATTTGGCCAAATATGGTGCATCCCGTAGGGAAATCATTGGTCTTAAGAGACTGGTATACAAGTTATCAGTTGAAGATATTGCTATTCTGGAACAACAGAAGGCCCAAGTGCTGGTGCAAAATGAGGGTGAGAAAGCCACTGATAGTCCGCAAACAGGAGACAAGAGGGGGGAGAATGAAAGCAAGAGTAATAACAATAAGAACGAGAACGAGAACGAGAATGATAAGGAAAAGGAAAAGGAGAATGACAGAAAGAAAAATGACGGCAGATAGTTCTTTTTTTCAAATAATGTAACGGAACTAATTTAATTTATTGACTGTGTAACCCCATGGATATATAAAAAGGTAAAATCAGGATGTACGAAACAAGTAAAAACAAAAACAATCAAAAATAGCGTGACTTTATCATAACATCGAACAGCAGGAAATTGACAGTGGAGGCTCTAAGCGATCATAAAGTGTATTCCTTCTCTTCATCCCACTTTTGTCTGTTAAATCTCCAGTGTAAGAAGCTCGCAGCAATCTTGTCATCCTTGTCATCCTTGACAGTACCACTAACGACATTCCTTCTCGAAAGGTTTGCAAGAGTGGACAGTCCAAAGAATGGATCAGAATTTTCATTCAAATCAGGCAGTTCTTGCAGATCATGCTCCTCAAACCATCTGGTTTGCCATTTTACACCGGCCTCTTTCTCCTGCTTTCTCATCTCTCTCTGTTCATTTTCCAGTAGTGACTTCTTCTTATGAATCAAATCGTAGTTACCAACCTTGATGGCTTCAGCGACACTTTTCCAGGCGTTTCTACTCTCCAATTCCTTTTGTTCCTCAATTGGTTTCACCTTCAAGTGTTCTGGATTCTTGGCCTTGGCATTGTAAAACACTTCGAAGTCTTTAGACGAGGCAGAGGAGCCTTTGTGGATCGTTGACTCTCCCGACCATTGACCGCTGATTGTAAATAGAGCCTTGTGTTTATCATGGGAATCCGTCACACTCTTAAAAATTCTGGCCTTGAATGTGTTCTTCTTACCTGAGAAGTAACCTCTACCAGAGTATTCAATGACGGAGACATAACCAGAGGTTGACTGAATTATGGATTTACCCTCTAACTCAACAAATGGAGATGCAACTAGCAAACCCTCAATATGTAGAGGTGGTAAGGTAATCAAAAATGTCTCATCAATCTCCTTGTACTTCAAAATGGCGTGACCAAACTGCTTAACATTGATTGAAGCAGTTGAAATAGAAGCTCTAATACCATTGTAGCCTTGTAACTCAACTTGGTTCTTATCGTTAAAGATAGCGTAAGCGGTGACTGGTGGATGGTGAGACACCTGTTCAGACAAAAGAACCGTTTCACCCAGCTTCTGGTCCGGGGTAGTATCATCCCACTTACCTAGGAATAGTTCACCCAAGAATGGGTTTAAAGGCTTCTTCTCAGATCCCAAGCTCTCATTTCTTGAACAGTACTGTGATCTTAGTGTGGAAATAAACCACTTAGTGACAGCAATGATTCTCTCTGTGGAATCCAACTCGGCATCGCCGTTACGAATGAAATTTGGTTCAATCAGAAGATCTGGATGCTCACCCCAAAATTGAGAGTACTCCACCAAAGAAGTTGGAGACAAAATGAATGGAGGTGCAGTTAGTGAGGACAAGTCACCATTGTAGGAGGCAATTGACTTCAAAAACGAAGTCCATGAGGAGGACTTGGCGGTGTCAGTGGACATTTTCTTCTTTGATTCGCTGGGTTTTGTTGTGCTTGAATGAGTGGAGTCAGGGTTGTTGTCCTGAGATTGCGGCTTGCGGGATAAGAACTTCACTTTGAAGAGCTCGTATAAGACAAAAGGTGGCGCAAACTGCGGAAGGAGGAAATACAGCGAGAGATCAATTCGTGAAAGTTGAACGACCTAGACAGGCAGCTGTTATATGACAGACAATGAGCGTGCAAACTGGTGCTTATATCTGTCTCTCAAAAGAGGCTTTCGGCTAGGATTTGTAAGTATTGTTCGTGGCAAAGGAGGATTTTCAATTTTTGTTCGTTTTTTGCTGAGAAGCCGAAGAGATCTTTGCGAAAATTGGCGAAACTTCCATTTTGAAAACAGAATTACCGGATTAGGATGTTTGCGCCACTTACTAAGTTGGTTAATCTCTGATTCTTTAGTCTATTTACGTTCGTAAAGAGTGTACTGGTACTCAAAGTCATTCTCAGTATGATCTGTCTCTGTCTCAAACCCGATGTGCTTTTCCAGCTCAGTTTTATTGGACTTTTGGAAGTGTTGGTGGACGTATTCTTTGTCAAAGTATGTATCAATGGCAATATCTTTGCATGTTCTGATCTCTGTGATTAGCAGATGATCAACAAACGGCAGTGTCTCTTTGTAGATCTGTGAACCACCAATGATAAAGATTCTTTTGACTGCATCGTTCTGTTGAAGTGCTGCCAATGCCTCCGGTACTGAATGGAATACCAGTTCTGACCCTTCTGACTTAGCTTCCTTGTTTCTTGTGATCACAACATTAAGCCTGCTAGGCAGCGGTCTAAATCTAGGAGGGATTGATTCCCATGTCTTTCTACCCATTATCACTGCGTTGGAGTGCGAATCATCGCCAACTGTCACTTTCTTGAAATACTTCAATTCGTTGGAAAGTCTCCAAGGCAGTTGGTTGTTATGACCGATACCGAATGAAGGCAAGAGTGTGGCAACAATGATCGAAACTGGCTTCGTGGACATTCTGATCAAAACAGGCTGTAAAATATTGATCTGATTGGTATGGAGAAATGCAGAGCTCAAGAACGAACTTTCGTGTTTTGGTGATACATACGCGAAAAATTTCATAATCAACTAGCAGCGAGCGATCTTGTAAATCATACTGACTGATCTACAGTCTTGCACTGCCTATCTCTGTAATGACTGATACTGTGAGGGAAGAGCCAAAGTACACGAAAACATTCCAAGCTGCGATTCCCTTCGGACATGACCACATTTACATCAACCTAACGATACCCATCAGGTTCAACAAGAAGATACCCATCACACTATTTGCTGCGGACGTGCCAAAAGATGTCGCTCTAGGAGCATATACGTACACTGTTGGAAGAGTATGTGTTGCTTGTTCATCCGAGTACTCAATTTAGACTAACTTCTTTAATAGCACAAAGAGACCTTCAGTACGGTTCTGCATCAGGCCTCCCTAGAATTGATGGAGCTCAACAACAAGATCTCAAGGGCACTATACCTTAAGTACGAAACACCAGTGTATCTCAATCTTAGTGGATCTTATGACCCATTTGAGTATTTGGCTTTGATAAAGTTGATTCTGAACTATGTCGATGAGAAAGTCAAGGAATCAGATTGAGTGCAGTTTTACCAGTTAACACGTTATTCACTTCATCAAAATGAGCTATCTATAATGACAGAGTTGTGCCCGCACTTTTATATCAATTATGTAATATTAAACCATACCAGAATACGCCAGTTAGTTTTGCATGCATTACATTTATGACATGTTGTGATCCAAAGCAGTGTATTGTGATGTCTTACTGAAGTGCATGTTCATTTAAAAGTTATACGTAGAGAAACTTGCACAATCACTCACAACAGGATTAGGATAAATAGATAACATTCTATGGAAGCTATAGGATTAATGAGATGTGAAATACCTCTTCAGTTACCTAACTTCTGCACAATATAGCTTTGATTAGAAGTCATCCAAGAAAATCACGTTTCCTGAACAATCAAGGACAATTACGTCAAAGCCCGTTGTAGTGGCGTCCGACGTCTAACCAATCTCCGATAGTAAGATCCTTATATTGACATATTTCCAGTTTGTCGTCAGGGTCTTTGTGTTGCTTACAAGTGGTTCTATTAAGAACGTAGGTATTCATTTAATTACTGCCTGTTGCAGATACAAGTATCATTTAACACTTTAAAACAACTGATAATTCTTTAGCAGATGAATTAAAGAGGGTGGTGACTTGTCAGATTGCCATTTGCGCCCACCCAACGTCTGTCCCTTTCGAAAAAGTTCACAGCGAGGGTCGAGATCATCGCTCCTTTAAAAGCTGAAAGCACAAGTGCAATCAGCCAAAACAAAAGGCAAAATTATATAGATGACCAAACTGCAAAGAGTTGTGGACAAGCTAAATAAACATCTCACTCTAGGGCACAAAGGTATACATCTCATCAACCAAGTTGGATTCTGTGGCTCTTTAGAAGAGTCAAAGAGGGACGTAAACTATAGAAATGATCCTACTGTAGGAAAAGGCGTTAGTAAATGATTCAGAATCCAAGGAGGTTTCCATGAAACCTTAGGGGCAAGCACATACTGAAGTACGTCGACAAAGAAAGGAAAAATAGAAACTACATGAAGTTCGGGGGGAACACCTTCTTTATATAATCTTCAGGCGTGTTACCCGGTGTGGAATTTTTTTCTATAGGGCACAGAATTATTATTAGGGCTTGGTACTTGTGATCACGTGAGTACTTATTCGAAGCCCTTCTTTTTCTGGAACTGAATTGATATGCGCCACACGGTTTTGTGATAATCTTAAGACTCTTCAAGATTTTTTTCTTCAAAGTAAAGCCTGCACCCAGACACCATAGAGTTTAAGTGAATCGCGAATTCGCGAATACCACGCACACGCTGGAATTTTCACACAAACCGAAATTTGTCAAAATCTTTACTTTCCACAGTTAGCTTAACCACCAAAGACTCAACAAGACAAAATGGCTGAATCTCATAGACGTATGTGGAAACAAAATAGCAAGAATAGGAGAAGAGAACAATGGCGCACTAGAGAGATGAATACCTGCACATGATCCAAAGCTAGCACGATTGTTAGCATTAAGAATGACCATAGTCAATTTGACTTTCAACAAAGCATCAACAACAAAGGGCTTAATGAAGAAGCTACCAATGAGTTACGACCAACACCATGATCGCAACCTTCACAATCATTCACCGACAGCCTTTACAAAAGCATGTCCGGATTCAAAGCTCTAGTAATTGAAAATACCACCCTCGTCCAAATACTGCATTCATCAACTCTATTGCACCTTGCCAATATTGATCTCGACTCCATTCTACTCAATAGGTATGAATACTAACTTTTCATCAGTATACGTTAAGGGTAAACACATTTCTTACCAAAGAAGCAAGTCTGTCCAAAACCCAAACATCTCTTTGATCAAGATTGAGGGTGTCACTGCTGCTGACGAAGCCAAGTTCTACTTGGGTAAGAGAATTGCTTACGTCTACAGAGCCTCCAAGGAAGTCAGAGGTTCCAAGATCAGAGTTATCTGGGGTAAGGTTACCAGAACCCACGGTAAGTCCGGTCTAGTCAGAGCCAACTTCAAGTCCAACTTGCCAGCTAAGACCTTCGGTGCCTCCGTCCGTATCTTCTTGTACCCATCCAACATCTAAGTTAGTTGTTTGTGTCTGTACAATAGGGGAGAAATTGGGTTAGGGTTTTCAATATAATCATCGTTTGTTTTTACATTTGTTAATGAGTTATTCATGATAACATTACAGTATACCTTTATCTGCCACCATCAAAATTGTGTCTGTTAATATTATGGGCATACTTGTATAAGTGGTTGTGTAGTGAGTTCTCAATAAACGTAGGAATCAGTGAGTATTTTCCATGTCCCCATTTTAATGTCCAATGAACGATTATCACTGGAAGTTACCCTGCCTGTTTCACTCAGAGTATCGATCCTTAAAAACCCCTAATAAGACTTCCAACTAAACAATCAAAACAATCTTGCAAATCATTACAAACCACACCAAAATATGATTCCATTCGAGGGTTTATTGCCATATGGCATTATGCTTACTGTAAGTACACCTAGGACAGTGGCTTAGCTTGACACTTTACACCATATTAACCACTTTCTCTCAGTTTCTAACGTTGGGTGGTACATCCCTTGGTCTATCCAGATACTACCAGAATGACTTCAAGAAGCCTCGTTACAACCTTGACGAGTTTGACAGACTGATGATGGAGCGTGACTTCCGTCTTACCGGAAAATACAGAGCTCAATCTGATGATGCTGTTGCCCCTGAGGCTTTTAAGACAAATCACTTCTGGAAATTGCAGAAGGGAAGCTGGTGGGTTTGATAAACAGACGGACGTCGTCTGATTATCTTCTCCCATTGAACTATTTATTCTTATTTATTTGATCTATTTATTCTAAATACTGCGCAGATATATACTCCATTGATATTGTACATGTTGTCTGATGAATTCTACATAGTGCATTCCCATTATAGCAACGTTCATTAAATATTAACCACTTGCTACCTTCAACTAGCCAACACGCGTACTTCTCCTCTTAAAAAAGTCCATGACTTTCTTCGCAGTCGATGGCTCTTTCTTTGGCGCAAAACTAGTGTACGTGATACGATCACTGTTTGTACTTACCTTTCTTCCACCAACAATATTCACATTGGAAGGCTCCAAAACCTTCTTTTTCAAAGGCTGTGCCTCAGGCAACATGATCTCGATATCGCTCTGTTGAGAACTCCCATTGTAAAAGGATAGGAAGCTGAACCTCTTGTTCTTTTGTGTATTCTGATTGTTGCTGTTACTAGTCGAAAAGACAGCAGATGACGGTCTCTGCATAGGCTTTCTTTGTTCGTTGGCATAGTTAACAGTGTTGTTCACAAACGTGCTTTTCGTGTTAGAAGATGAGTTGACGACTGGACGGCTGTTAGAAGACTGTATGTTCAACTTAGAAAGTTCTACTTTTGACTTTTTCCCTTCAATTGGTAGAATGTTCTTCGTCTCAATAGGAAGAGCCTCTTGCGTAGAGCCAAAGATCTTATCGTAAACCATCTCAGCTGCAATCAACGCACTATACCTGTTGCTCTTCTTTTGCTGTGAAGTAACTGTCTCCAAGTCATTCACATTTTCTTGTTGCGGATCCATTTCCTTCAACTTTTCACCAGCTTGATTGCTATTAACAGTCATGAATGCTTCATCAGCACGTTTCTCGTGTTGTGGCACATATAGTTTTGGACTTACCAGGTTTGGTGATCTCGGAGTAATAATGTCACCCTCGGCACTAGCCAAATCAACAGATGGCTGGCTGATATTATTCCCATTACTTAACGATGTAACAGAGTTTATAGAATCCGATCTGCTGAAAGGTCTAGTAAAGTTAGGCTCTGAGAGACTGATTGGCTCGTGTCCAACATTCGTTGGAGTTGCGTTGCTAGTAGAGTATAATCCTGGATGAAAAGATGTCGGTCTCTGCTTTCTACCTCCTGCAGGGCCAGGAAGTTTCTGGTTCACTGGGTTTGAGAACTTGTGTGTGCTGATTGGAGCCTTTGGCTTGATGAAACCATCATTCTGGTCATGGCGGTTTACAAGCTCTTGTGGATCTTTCTTTACAGGTGATTCCTCAATGGTGTAATTAGTCAATTGCTCCCTCATCTCAGATAATCCACTAATACCAGTATGTGTTGTAGATCGCGGTATGCCTGGTTGATACAACTGTTGATGTGGAAGCTTTGGAGATACTGATCCAGGACGACCTGCCCTGTCAACGTTGTACAAAGAGGAGGAGGACGGTAGGTGGCCCTGGTCCTGTTGTTGTTGTGGGTATAGTTGTTGTTGAGCCCTAACTTCATCTGCATCAACAACAGCTTGCAAAGCGAGCGACGCAGAACTGTAGGATTGAACAGAATTCGACCGTTGGTGGGCCTTTCTGAATGCAAGTTCATCAATAGACGTGGATGAAGTAGAGGATGGGATTGCCATAGCGTGACTCGATGATGTCTGAGGAGGAAGAGGGTTTGGAATCATCTGCTGCTTTGTCGATGGTTCAATGAGAGAATATCTTCTGTACTGGTCATTCTTCGTGCGTTCCTGCTGTGAACGCCTTGATGTTCTTGAAGATTTCTTGTTGATGTCCCATTCTGCTGGTGTTATTGATAGGAATGGTGCGTGTTGAGAAAGCCATTGGTGTGACCTCACTTCTTTCAGTCCAATTCTTCTTCGTGGGTTTGATACCAATATTCTTCTCAGTAGATCTCTTGGAATCGGTTCCACATATTCTGGGAATGTTAAATTGGTTGTGGTGATATACTGATACAATCTTGAAATATTATCACCATCCGGGTTCTGTGGATCGTCATCAAAGGGCAGGTAACCTGCAAGCATTGCATAAAGAATGATGCCACATGACCACACATCAGCCTTTCTTGCTTCATAAGGTTCATTAGAGATGACAAGTTCAGGTGCTGCATAACAAGGAGACCCACATGATGTCTTCATTAACTCATTCCCGTCGGAAAACTTATTCACGAAGCCAAAGTCTGTAATAATGACGTTCTTATGCTTATCCAAAAGCAAGTTCTCCAACTTCAGATCCCTGTGAACTATCCCCTTTGAGTGCATGTAAAAAACACCACTCACCAGCTGTGCAAATAGACGACACGCCATCGAGTCCTTCAAGTAACGATTTTGTAAAATGTAGTCAAACAATTCACCCCCAGAGACATAATCAAGAACAATACCAATGTACTTGTCATTCTGACAGACATCATCCAACCTGATGATATTAGGGTGCGACAGTGTTTTAAGTGCATTGATCTCACGACGCACTTTACTCTCACGCTCACTGCCCTTCGGAATTGTATCACGGCGAATAAATTTGATAGCTACCTGTGATGGTTGTTTCTCGTCTCTTCTCCAGCCAAGGATCACCTTACCGAACTCACCTTCGCCAAGTGTAGATCCTAGCGAGTAAGGACCGAATCGCATTTCTTTGCGAGGTTTGTGTAGAAACGACTGACGACGTGGTTTGTTTGGATCAGCCATTATGAATCTTTGTAGTGTTCAGTGTATAGTGGAACTAAAATAAAGTCAATAAACAGACTGTAGCACAAAGAACACTGTTTCCGAGTAACGAATACTCCGCGCAAAATACACCTCGGCGCTTGAATGTGATAGATCTCGAAGATCTGATCCGCGGTGTGCTGAATCTCTTGTGGGTTTATATATATATGTATCCCCCAGTTAGCAAAGAAGGCGCAGTATACGGCCTAGCTAAACTATAACTAAACAAGTGGTATTGCACAGTATGTGTTTTGTGAACTTCTGTGGGTTGCAATTCACAGAAATTTAGTGCAAGAAGTGGGTATGTATCGCTCTTGATGTTATATTCAATGGTGAAACAACAAGCGTTAAGTATGGGGGGGGCGCTTAGAGATCGAACGATAAAAAAATTCCCTGATGCGACACAGACAGGAGGGCACGAAATGGGGGTTCCGCAGGTTAGCTTTGAGAATGGTGATGCTGGATCCTTGTGGCCTGCTTTTGATCGCTTGAAGTGCTTTGGACAAGACAGAAAGAGGGCAGAAGTTGTGTTTTTATTCCCTTGTTTTGATTTTTTTTTTCTTCTCTCTGGAAATCGAGTTTTTGGCCATTTTTGGAATTCTTGACCATTTGTTTACCTTTTGGCGATGACCTTGCAGAAGTGTGCAGATCTAGTATAAACATTTGCATTGAGATTTTGCCAGATAAGCATATTCTTTGAATGACATAGGTTGACTTTGGTAATAGATTTGCCTAGATGTTTACACTAAAATATATAACCTAACTCTCTTCTTCACTTCCGAACTGTTGATTCAAGCATGGCCGACACCCATTAAGAAGAAGAAAACCGGAAGGCACTTTACAGGAAACGGGTGAGGGTTGACTGGGAACGCGTAATTTTGGCATCATAGGAGTTCAGAGCTGGGGAAAACTTTAGCTTGGAACAAACTCTGTATCCCTCTCTCTCTCTCTCTCTCTCTCTCTCTCTCTCTTTCTATTCACTAATTCAAGCCGTTATCTACATTGATGATGGAGACAGTGTGTGATCGTGTTTTTGGAAGATGCTCTAGTTTGAGGGGAATGGGTGATCGGTACCCCGAGCAACAAACTTTGAGTCATTCGATCTTGGAATTAGAAATTATCAATTTAACTGATTTTCCGTCAAAACCCTTCAAGGACTGTTAGCGTTCTTTAGTGTGCAGCTCTTGTAAATACGAAGTTCAAACTAAACGTACTCAACTTGTGGCCGATCGTATATTGTTAATGTCTATTAAGGTATAACCATACTCCTGCAGGGATCTAGCCCACACAAGAGTTCAACCTTGAGAGACAAAAGGCTAAATATGTGCACGTATATCTAAAATCCTCCAAATCTGATCCCCCAGATTTGAAGATTGCTCTGATTGTTGTCAGGGATCTATTTATTTTTTGAATTTAGACCTCATCACTGACGTCATTAAGTTTAGATTAAAATAAGTGTCACTTTCCCCAAACAGCAAAAAAAACATAAACATAAACATAAACAAACAAACTATCTTAATAGCAAACAACTAAGAAGTGTATTCAGAATTTAAAGTGACCAGCAGTATATTCGGGTTTATGTACATAGAAACACTTGGAGGTCATTTTCAATAGAATTATGATCCCATTTCGCCTTCTTGCTTTGGAACAAAAATACACCTTTAGTATTAGAGATACCACTACCTCCTCCCCTCCCCATTATCTATTGTTGATGCTCTTCAAAACATCCAAATGACCCTGAATAAACGAACATGTCTTGTCTCTCTTGGCCATATTAAAATGCTTAAACTCCAATCTCAAATCACATAACAAGTACTTCATTCTTCTAAACTGAGTCTTCTCAAAATCAAATTTCTCTCCCTCCTTTCCTCCATCGACATGAGTAAAGAACATTCTTGCGTCAGAGTACAATCTCACCTCTTTCCCATCTGATATCAAACTGTTTTCTCTCATCAAAAACTCAGGATCTAATTTTGGAGAATTTGCATGCACAGCAAACAGTCTCGCTTTTTGGCGATCAAACTTCCCCCATCTCTCGAGGTTGGTTCCGTTCCCTTGCTCAAGCACCTTTATCTGTGCGTAGTCATCGATCGGATTCTTCTGTCCCATAGCTGCAGGGTGGAATGAACCCTTAATGTCTCTGGTACCAAGTGGCTGGAGCTCTGACCTCACTTGATAGAATGGCTCCTCCGCTCTCACAGCAGCAGTAACGAATGTGTCCTTGTCACCCTCTCCTAAAGAACCCTGAGAGATCATTGGGTAAAAGAAGTCAGGCCCATGGATGTTGTAGTAAGCCGATAGTATAATAGTCTTGATATGACTCATCTTGTTAATCAACAATTGCCCTGACTCTGAAGATAATCCAGGAACTGTGCCTTCCAGTGAATGAAATGGAACAGATTCAACATCATCGATCAGTCGCGGCTCACCCAGATCCCAAATTCCACTTCTTACTTGGGCGGTTTCATTCACTTGCTGCCCACTCAGTTCATAAAACAACGGTGATGTGGCTCGCTTCCAATAGTCAGGCCAAGTAACCATCCCATATTTCTCGAAGACCTCGCTGTGGAAAAAATCATCGGGGTTACTAACAAGAATATTATCAGAGTCAAACAAGAAAATACTTTCAAAGCTGGAAGCCAAAATCGCCAGTGCTTTGTATTGAAATCTCTTAAGTTTGAAATCAACAATCTCCCACAGTTTGACACAACGGGCGTCAACTGTTGGTAGCACAACCTCACAAAACTGGTACTCATAGTCTTTTTTTTCAGGGATGAATACTTCAATGGGTAAAACAGATCCAGCTGAACGCATCGACTTTATGCTCAAGAGACTCAACCAGGAGTACTTCCCACCACCAACCAATACGATACCTTCACCATTGTACAATTTGCGTGGAGCAGATCTTGGTAGACCCTCAAACACTTCCGAATGTAAATCCGTAGCCTCTTCAAGCTGTGTATCATCCAGTTGGCAATATGAGAGCAGTTCTGACTTAGTTTCACCCTTAGGCCTATTGCCAATCGTAATCTTTGGGAGCTGTTGAGCTTTCATCACATCCAGGATGTCACCATAAAACTTCTGGAATTCTCCTTTAAATCGCGTATCTCTCTCTAGAGCGAACTTTGATCCAAGTGTATGAGGAGATGACTGAATGTAATGTGTTGTGACATCCTCCACATCGTCAGCAAAGTATTGTGCGAGCAGAGATTGGAGACCAGAATCCGTTAGTGCATTTTCCACCTGGAGTGTGCGTATAGTGAAAGTAACCCAAGCACTAATGGCCAGCAGGAGAAGAGCCACGATCTTCCATCGCGTTAGTCTCATAAGTATGGCCACATTGAGAAATGGTGAGCCCAAGCTCTTGTTGAGCATTTAGGCGTGAATGCTTTAGTTTGAGTCTGACAGGGTCCTGTTACCGAACAAAAGTTTTCAAAGACCCGTTTTTTTCCATTTTGGGTAAGTCGAATCTTGAGAAATAAGTAACGAAAAGTTTTTATGTGATTCTCTAAAATCAACAGCAAGCTTACAGGTAGTTACGACAGTGAAAACGACTAATAGCCTATGTCTCCATCATTTAGCGAACTTCTGTCTACCCAAGAAGCACCTCTCTCATCTTTTCTAAACGATCCAGACTCCAATATAAGTCGAATGAATAACACTCTCTCTATGGATCCATTTGACGCATAGCCCAAACACACAAAACCCTCCTGACCTTGTTAATATTCAATCGTTTCAATAGAGTGTACTGCTGCAACTTCTTGCGTCCGGTCACTACTGCTAATCTTTATCGTGTTGGCGGAACTAAAGGAGTCGTTCACTCTATCCAACATTGTGTCAATTCATCTAATAGAGTCCAGGATCCTTCAAAAAAGCTGGAGCCTCTCTGTGCACAGCTCTTTATTTATAAGCTTGTAGTGATCCGATAAATTGGAGATTATTGAGTCATTTTAAAGACTCGCAGTGATAACGAACAATGGAGAGCCAATCTCAGGATGAAAACTGGACAACGTCAGAAAGAAGATCAGTAGTCAAAGGAAGTCGAATACGTAACTTTTGTGGATTCTCCAGCACTTTTATTTTCGCACAGATCTGAACAGATTGCGAGTAGGTATCGATCACCCATTCCTTACATCGTTTGGGCCAGCACTAAGACCCTTACAAGAGCAAATCCACCTTAAACCCCTTAAATATCCAATCTTTAAAATAATGCAGTTTATTGTAAGCGGAATTGTAAATATTAATAATTAAAGGCCCATGCGCTTTTTTGAAGAGCTTTAAACAGGATTTCTTTTCAAGAACTCCAGATGCCCATTAATGAAGCGACAGAGGTCCTCTCTTGGCATGCCGTCAAGACTCTTGAACTGCAGTTTCATTTGACAAAGCAGGAACTCCATTGTCTCAAACTGCTCCTGCTCAAAATCATATGGTGTATCTCCCTTGATATGAGTCAAAAAATCAGAAATGTCATTGTAGATTCTCACTCTTCTTCCCTTTTCATCGACCAAACTATCCTTTTCCAATAAAATTATTGGATGCAGTTTAGGAACATTGGCGTGGATAGCAAATATTGGAACTGAGTCAGGATTAAATCCCTTAAACCTTTCATAACCATCCAGGTCAAGGTTGGAATTGGAATATTCTAAAAATTGGGCGTAATCATCCATTGGATTTCTTTGACCCATAGCCACACCATGGAAAAAAGTTCCATGCCAACCAAATGTCCGAATCCCTGATTTGACCTGGTAGAATGGTTCTCCACCACGGAGGGCAGCAGCAACAAATGTGTCCTTGTCACCTTCACCCAACTGACCTTGGGAAAGCAATGGATAGAACAAGTTTGGACCATGCAAATTGTAAAATAAGGACAAGAGGATTGTTCTAATGTGTGTCCTCTTATTGATTAAAAATTGTCCTGATTCTGTAGATAGGTCAGGCATTGTACCATTGAGGTCGTGGTAGTTGACGCTATCAACGTTATCCACCTTCTGAGGAACCTCTAGCGGCCATGGGCCTTCTCTCACTTTCAGAGTTTCATCAACTGGCTGGTCAATCATCTTATAGAAAAGAGGAGATGTTGTGCGTTCCCAGTAATCAGGCCATGTGATCATTCCGAATTTCTCAAACACCTCGCTTGAGAATAATTCATCTGGATTGGATACAAGAATGTTGTCTGCATCAAACAAGAAGACTCTCTCAAAACTTGATGCAATCAAAGCAAGTGATTTGTACTGATAACCCTTGAACTTGATTGTCTTGGTGACACGACGACCGAGAATCTCCCATAGCTTCAAGCACTTGGCGTTCAGGGCTGGCAACACAACCTCACAAAATTGTGCATCGTATTCTTTCTTCTCAGGAATCAAGACTTCGACAGGCAACTTTGATCCAAAAGATCTCATCGATTTAATACCGAGCATTGCAAGCCACGAGAATCGTCCTCCACCAACAATAACAACACCATCACCTTGGTACAAATCACGAGGGAATGAATCCGGGATTTCATTCATCACTGTCTGGTGCATCTTTTTGCCCTTCAAAAGATCCCTTGGAGAGACATGGATGATAGAACCAAGGGCACTTTTGCTCAAACCTTTCTTCTTCTCGTACTTGAAGAGGAGTGTAGGAATTTCGCGCTTCGTGTCCTCCATGATATGAAGCAGACTGGTGTAGAATGCTTGGAAGTTGATTCTGAACACGTCGGCATCATAGAGTGCTGCTTCTTTGGCAGCCTTGTCAGTGAAGAACAACTGAAGCTCATTCGTCAGTAATGCAGGGGACGAAGGAGAGAATGACAACTTGGTCTCAACATATTGTTGTTGCAGTTGTTTTGGCGGTTGTAGTTGTTGCTGCTTCTGCTGCTGTTGTTGTTGTTGTTGTAATTGGAGTTGCTGCTGCTGCTGTAATTGGATTTGTGACTGTGGATGTTGATCGTGGTCGTGGAAGATGTAAAAGCAGCATAGAACTACCAATGAGAAGACCAAAGTCGCCAATCTCTTGGTTCTCCGAGGAGTGTACCACGTCAGCATTTATAAAGGCACTGGTGAACAGTGGATGAGAGAGTCCGTTAAGAGCATGCAAGATGCTTTAAGCGAGGAAATTTTTTTTCAGATAAATATTACGCGACCAACAACGAGCTCGACATTTTTCGGCCAGAATTCAGATAACAACGCCACGACGCGTCGAATGTTGATAACATAAAATAAAACGCGAATCATCTTGTAGGGATCGCTTAAAATTTGGAAATTTGGTAGCAGACATAGTGAATAACTGAGTTGGAAAGTATTTCCGGAGCCTATGGATCGTAGAAATGGGCACAGTGTGTGCGACTTGTCTCGCGTAGGCTGGGCCCGACATGTGATCTGACAGGTCAAAATGGGGTCCTTTTTGAGACGCATTCCTCGATGCAAAAATTTATTGAATCAAGAATAGACTGTTTAGACACTACGACTCAACATACAGCAGTACTAATTGAGTATAGTGTCAAACTTCATTCAACTCCAAGCAATAATGCGGTCCCTATAATGCGAGTCCTGGCCTTGGTCTCCTTGTGTAAGTGGATCGGAAGACGGTGAGATCAGATCAATCTGAATTGCTGCTATCTCGTGATCAAACTCAAATGGCATAATTACTTAGATTATTGGCCTAATAGCACTATCATGAACACATTCAAACTCACAGTGTATTACTTACTATGTATAAATATCAGTACTATGTACGTTAATACATGACGCAGCGCAGCTAATTTAAATGAAAATTACCTATGATGTCATACGTAGATCGGATATCCGCCGGGTACGAAATAAATTCTGGCAGGTCTTCTTTGAAAAGGAAACAAAAAAACAAAAATGGACTTTCAGTTTTCTACGGCTTTTATCATATTACTCATCTATTTTTGTTTATGTAAAAAGTTGTTGTTAGATTTTGAAGAAGACGTTTGATATGCAGAAGGGACAAAAATGGCACTAATTGGCATCATTCAACGTTTATTGTTTGCGGCACATTTTGTTCTGTATATTGGTTCGGACACATATCCACTAAATAGTTTAAAACTACTGGATACGGAAATAATGCTTAATAATATTTTAGTAATAGAGAAATCGATGAAAGAGCGCGAATAATTTTATTTTGGTGAGACACCACTACTCTTGTGTTATAAGTTATTGTTACAAGTAATAATATCATATCACAAGCAGATGTAAGTTATTCGATTCACTTATTGATGCCTTTAAATCTGGAAATATTAGTATAGGACCTGCGTGCTTTACAAATTATTATTTGTGACCGGATACAGCAGTCTAGATCACTCTAGATTACATAATCTGCCATCATCTGGTGGTATGGTGCAGGGAGTGTGCCATGTCTCAATGTCTGCTCAGCATGATGTTCTTGTCTTTCCTCACGACTGAAAACCATGACATCAGCTCATTTGTCGTCATCATTCACGTACAGTTGTATATTTGCTTTTTGATCGAGATCAAGATCGATCATACAAAGTGCATACCACACACACTGGAACGGTGATTCGGTTACAAAAGCGGAAGCTAATAATATGCTTGTTTTGTAGTTCTTTACCTGCCACTTAAATTAAAGAAGCCTCCCTTGGGACGTTTCAATGTTCACAATACCCTATTTAAAGAGTAACAAACAGTCCAGAAATACATCTTCTGAAACACAGCTTCATGCATTTCAGGATCAGGCCGGCCATGTAAATTTTCTTTAGCCAAGCGCACATAAAAGTTCTTAGTTGATTCTACACTTTGGTGAACGGGAATATTATTGAAATGTTCTATAATTATTGATGGATGCTGAAAACTCAGGGTATGTGATCTTGACCCCTTTTACTCTGTTATTGGTGAGTCCCCTCATTGAACCAGTGAAGCTGTGGATTCTGTCCCTGATAGATTTCAAAGTTTGAGTGAGAGGTATTATTGGACGCAATGAGATCCAGTGCAAATGTAATTATAGAATATAGCAACATAGCTGAGAATGTAAAATATAACAGGCGTCTTTTATTCGTCTTGGGCAGGAGTCTGAGCATTATGAAGATCTCGGATTTTGGGTGAGTTGGATACTGGGTAATTTGGATACTGGGTGAGTTGGAACCTGGTTGGGATGAGCTGTAGTATGGCTGAAGTTATGGAGCTCTTGTTTGCTTTTAACGATTTTAATAAACTTTAGAAATTTAGACCCTGGTTGTGGG
Organism: Barnettozyma californica; assembly: GCA_023627795.1. Lineage (NCBI taxonomy): Eukaryota > Fungi > Ascomycota > Saccharomycetes > Phaffomycetales > Phaffomycetaceae > Barnettozyma > Barnettozyma californica. The sequence continues at coordinate 304,539 of JAMAIE010000002.1, read as the reverse complement.
CATTTTTTTTTGTAGACACGGCCAGGGGTAGATGAACTGGCAATTAAAAATGCACAATTACGCAAATGAAATAAAGAGGGCACCAAAGAAAGTATTTTTCTTTTTCTTTTTCAACCCGCTTAATCAGCTAGTTGTTCAGAACGTGCGAAGTAGAAACCAGGCTTTCCCTGAAAACGCTCAAGAATGGTACCAGTTCTTGTTGAAAATACGTTATACTTGATTTTGTCACACGACAATCTTGGTCTATTATATTTTTTCCTCCAGCTTATCTCTTGGCTCTTTAGATTTCATTTTCGCTTCAAATCCCAGATAAGCGCAACGCATCAAATGGAAATGTTAACATTATAAACTGATAGTGGTGCGTGCGCTCAAATTTGACCATATGAGAAGAAGCTTATTGAATATCTTCCAATGTGTCATCATCATTGATTACCAATCTTGGCAGTTTTGAGGAATTCTAAATGATCTTCGACAAACTGGCAAATCCCAGCCCTATCAACACCTCTGAAGTAAGAGAAGTCCATATTTAACTCACACAGGAGAATTCTCATGTTCTCAAATTGGATCAACTCAAAGTCATATAGGTCATCATTTCTCTTGCTTCCCTCGTTCTTCGGCACATGTTTTAGGAAGAATGCGATATCAGAGTACAATCTGATTCTTTCTCCCTTGTTGTTAACCAGTCCCTTATTGGCCCTCAGGCCCAATGGATCCAACTTTGGGTGATTGGCATGGATGGTGAAGACGCTCACCTTGGTCTTATCAAACGCACTGAATTTGGTTTCCCCATCCAAATCAGGGTTCTCTTTCTTTAATGCTTCGAATTGGTCATAGTCCTGGATTAAGTCCCTCTGTCCCATAGACACACCTTCATATTGTCCATCTTGGAACCAACCAAATGACTGAATCTCGGACTTGACCTGATAGAAATCTTCCCCTGCCCTGTTAGCAGCTAGAATGAAGGTATCCTTATCACCTTCACCAATTGCCCACTGTGAAAGAAGTGGATAGAAAAAGTTAGGGCCATGTATATTGTAAAATAAGGAGAGCATTAGGGTTTTGACATGATTGCGTTTGGAGATGAGGAGCTGGCCTGACTCAGTGGACAGGTCGGGCATGGTGCCCTTGAGGTCATGGTAATTAGTATCTGGCTTGGACGAGATAGGGTGGGTTAACGGCCAAACGCCTTGACGAACTTGAGCAGACTCATCAATGGCCTGTCCAACTAATGTATAAAGGTGAGGGCTCGTTGTGCGAGTCCAATAATCCGGCCATGTGATCAAGCCGTGCTTCTTGAACGGAATGCTAGTGAGCAGTCTGTCTGGGTTTGTAACAAGGATATTGTCAGAGTCCAAAAGAATGACATTTTCAAAACTTGATGTAATAAGGGCTAGTACTTTGTACTGGAAGCCAGAAAATGTCACCTTGTTCGAGACACGGGGCCCAAGAACTTCCCAAAGTTTCACGCAGTGGGCGTCAAGGGCGGGGAAAATTCTTTCACATAAGTCAGCTTCGTAGTCCTTCTTTGTAGGAATCAGGATTTCGATCGGCAACTTGGATCCAAAAGTTCGAATGGACTTGATGGAGAGTGTCGCAAGCCATGTGAACTTCCCACCGCCAACGAGAACAATCCCATCCCCTTTGTGTAGATCCTTAGGGAATGAATTCGGGATCTTTTTGAAGATATCCTGGTGAACTTGTTGCGCTGTAATCAAGTCTGCATTGTCGAATTGGATGTAGGACTCAAGCGACGCCTTGTCAAGCCCCTCTCTGTAGTCCTTATTGATGGTGAATTTGGGTAATTGGTTGCGCTTGGATGCCATTTGGACAATAATGTCAGAGTAGAAGTTTTGGAACTTCTGGTTGAAATCCTCAACAGGTTGATATCTGATAGATTGACTGGGGCTGCTTGATGGCATCGAAAGGTCAAACTCATCATCACTGAAGAATTTCTGGATGATAGCTGTATAGGTAGCGCCATCTAGAGTTCTATTCTGAAACTTGGTGAGGAAAGTGTATAGAATTACTAGGCCCACTGCTAGAATGACGACCTGGCGCCTGGCCTTCAATGTGGGAGTAAGGCGCATCTGGTAGTTAGCTAAAAATGGGTTGATGAGATGAGAGAATTCTCTTTTATGGAGTGAGATCAACTGGGTTGTAAGCACTTAGGAGCAGACACAGTCACAGGGACCAGTAAATGGAAGATTCTGTAGGGACCTCTGATACCAACTAATGGAGAAATTAAAATATGATAGGGGGAACTCTTCGGGATTATATACTAATTATGAACGTTATTAAGCCTCTCTCTCTCTCTCTCACCCAAATCTTTTCTAATCCGGGTAACTTATAAGAATCCAAACGGTCTTGAGGGATTTGTTCTGGATTGATCTGCTCTGGGTCGATCTGCTCTCTAGGCTGTTCTACGTATCTGACTAAGAGAAAATGAAGCAAAGTGTAGGGACATCTTCACACCTTCACATCTCCTTCAATCTCAAAACTCTGTGAAGCTCTTTTGTCTAATAATACACCAAGTATTTAGCTAAATATAAACTATCAAAGCCGGGTAATCACAACGCGTAAAAAATTGAATCTAAAAAATCTGATTATGTCATTTGGACCCTCTTTTTTTTTTCTTTTTCGCGAATCAAAACACGCACGCCTTGACGAAATTTCAAAATTTCAAAACAAACAAATGCGCACCACCACCCCTAACACAATTCGTTTCTGAAGCGACATATCCAAACATATGAAACCTCAGTTTTTCTTTTCGCTACTCGCTACAGCGTCAGCGCTGATCCCACTGACCACAAAGGGTCTTCGCTTCATTCAGCCAAACACAGACTACAATGTCCAAGGCCAGGCTTTCTTCATCAAGGGAATAGACTACCAACCGGGTGGTTCCTCTGGATACGATTCCGCTTCTGGTGTTGACGCCCTTTCTGACCCAGAGATATGTTACCGTGACGTATTTGTGTTCCAACAGCTGGGTATCAACACTGTGAGAATTTATTCCTTGAACCCTGATTTGAATCACGATGAGTGTGTCACTATCTTTAATAATGCTGGTATCTATTTGATGCTTGACGTGAATTCTGGTGAATATGGCGCGCACTTGAACCGAGCTGAGCCATGGACTACATATAATAGCGACTATGCTACCCATATATTCAAGTTCATTGAGGCATTCAAGGACTACCCTAATGTCTTAGGCTTCCTCTCTGGTAACGAGATCATCAATGATGATTCAGACTATGCTGAGATTAACCCAAAGTACATCCGTGCTGTTCAGAGAGATATGAGACAATACATTGCCAACCATGCAAACAGAACTATTCCAGTTGGTTACTCTGCTGCTGATGGTGTTGAGTTGAGACGTGCCACATTGGAATACTTCCAGTGTCAAATCGATGGTGAAAGTTCGGATGATGACTCCTCCTCTGATTTCTTTGGTCTAAACTCTTATGAGTGGTGTTCAGGTCAGTCCGACTGGACTTCTTCTGGTTATGACAAGTTGAACTCAACCTTGTCCAATGCCACCATTCCATTGCTGTTTTCTGAATTTGGCTGTAACGCACATTCGCCACGTACCTTCGATGAAATCAGCAAGGGCCTATTTGGTGGATTGGTCAACACGTTTTCAGGTGGGCTCGTTTACGAATACTCCCAAGAGACATCAGATTATGGTGTTGTTGAGATTGACTCCAATGGTGATGTGACTTACTTGGACGATTTCCCATACCTACAAGAGGAGTATACCAGTACCTCTACCCCAATAATTGCTGAAGATGATATTGCCTCTCTAGAGAAGCACGACTGTGATGCTGCTTTGATTACTGGTATTTACGCCGAATTTGGTGCTGATTTTGATCTTCCTGAAGTTGATGAGATCAAGGAATTGATTGAATCTGGTGTGGAGCACAACAACACGGGTAAGATCTTGTCTGATGTTGAAGCCAGAGCTTCCAAGTACAAGATTACTGATCAGAATGGTAACGTTCTTGACGACACCGCTGTTGTGTTCGGTGATGCGGATGAGGTTAATTCACAGTCAAATGTACCAGCATCAACTGTTTCTGTTTCAAGAGCTGCTCCATCTGCCACTGCCTCTTCTTCAGCATCATCTTCTTCTCAGGGTGTTGCTCCAGCTGCTGCTAACTTTGAAGTGCAGATGGGTCTCTTTGGATTGATCGTTGCTGGGTTAAGTTTGCTTTGAGACTTAAAACAATTAGACGTTTAGACGTTGCTGTTATTTTTTTTTTGTAATTAACTAAATGAATGTTTTTGATATGTATTAGTACTTGACTTAGCCTCACTATATCTCGGTATCTCGGTATCTGGGTCATCGGGCATCAGGTATCGGCCAAAAGTTGTTTACATAATAATTTGTTTACATAATAATATAGACCGGAGCACTCAAAAGATCTCCGCAAAGAACCAATAATTTCAAGAGGTTTGAGCAGTCTTTGAGACTTAAAATGACGTGATATACACACTGGGTGAGACAAAAATGATTCGTTCACATTTTCGGAACCGCGGAGTAGTCTCCCCGAATTGATGTACGATCTGGAGGAGATTTTTGTTTTTGTCCGCAACGCCACAGTCGTTTCGTTTTGTCCTGAGATTTCGACAAATCACGAAGAGATCTGTATCACGATTTGATCTACATCACGGATTCAGATCTGTGGCTCAGTAAAAGTATTGTACTAATGGGACAGAGAAGGCGTGCTCTGGCGGAGTACTCACGCATGTACAGTGCAGGACCAGATAATCCTCCTCCGCTCTGAGGCAGAGTCTAGCCTTGTCTCTGTTAATTTAAATATACAGTGTACTTCCCGGTCCATTACAGTAAAAGTTTAATTAGCACCCAAGTAATGACGAACGAACTCACACTACATTCTTTTTTTACTCCGAATGGCCGTCGTGCCACTATCCTGCTCAGTGTTCTTAATGTACCTTTCAAATTCAATAAAGTGGATATCACTAAGGGCGAACAGTTTAGCGCAGAGTTTCAAGTAGTGGCCCCATATGGGAAGATTCCAGCTATAACTGATACTGATCCTATTACTGGAGATTCTATTTCAATATTTGAGACCGGTGCAATTTTGGAGTTTATCGTGAAGAAATACGATGCCAATAAAAAGCTACACTACGATGAGAATGATGGTGGTGTCTATTGGGACCAGCAAAAATGGCTATTCTTCACTGCAGCTACACTTTCTCCTATTCAGGGAGAATTGAGTCATTTTTTGAACTTTGCTTCCCAAAGGGACGAGTTTGCGATTGAGAGGGCTCAACAAGCTGTTGAGCGAGTATACGAAGCCATGGAGCAGAGATTGATGGAGAACGATGGTTGGTTTGTTGGTACAAGATTCAATGTTGTTGATGTTTCTGCATTTGCATTTGTGAACCGTCATGAATTTGTGCAATTGGATGTCGAGGGAAAGTATCCTGCAGTGTGGGCATGGTTATTGAAGGTCAAAAACATCAAGGGGGTACTGGCTGGCTACAATTACGTTGAATGAACATTTTGATATTTTTATTCTTATATACTTACTTGTAGAGTTCTCTAAGAGTTTGAAGCTTGTCATTCATTGTTGGCGAGTGTAGAGCAAAGCAGTGCATCTTACGCTCACAACTGACAAATGCTGATTTGATTTGGTCTTTCAAGAGTTGAATGTGTATCATTGGACAGACTCCGACAAAGTAGAGTTTGCGCATCAACTGGGCAGTCACTGTCGGATCCAAGTTCACTATCTGCTGTTGTGAGTACAAAGTGCTAGCCTTGGAAGTAAATGAGATGCACTTTTCTACGAGACTCGCTGCCTGACATTTGTACGCAGTAACAACAACAGTAGTCTCATTGGTAGCGTCCAGCCATGTCTGACAGACCTCCAGGAAGAACTGACAGACAGTCACATAACCCAGGTAGTACTTCATTTTAAGTAGGTCCATTTCGACATGTGGAGATCTCCGGACGGCAATGTCTTCCTCCCACTGGAAGTTAAAAGGCAGTAGTGTTCTCCAAGTGTTAAGCTCGTGTTCAAACTTGATAAATACCCTAAGGGCCTCATTCACATCTATACCAGAACCGTATTTGTCATCATTAAGTAACATCTCCGAACTCATAGCAGTTGCTTTATCGTCAATATTGGCTAATAGAATGTGTTGCATATAGCAATTTGAGTAGAAAGTGTCAGCGTCTCGTGGAAAGTTACTTTTACAACCTCGAGGAATTGCCACTTTGGTCTGAATCCCTACTAGAGAAGATGGATGCTCCAACAGGCCTAGATTATGCAATGCCCGCTCAAGATGCAGGAAAACCCAGTACAGTCTAAGTAAGATGTCACGATGTGTGTGCTTATGACCTTCAAGCTGGATGAAGCTGAACAAGGTATCGCTTCCTTCCAAAACGCACTTCTTCAAAGCTGAAAGCTGGTTGGTTTTCATATAGTAGACACAGATCAATAGTTGAACCATCATGACTTCGAATCCTGGCTTTTCGGTGATTTGTAACTGAGAGACCAATGGTGCAGCTGCCCAAAAATAGTCAAATCCTGGTGGAGGCGCAACTATGAGGTCATCAGTGAGATATCCTTCTGCACTCCAATAACAATGACCTTCACTTGCCAGGCAAACTTCACCAAGAGCCAAAAGAAGAAGATATTGGGTTTGTGCCACATGTGAGGTTGGCCATGAAGTCTTGATCCCAGCAACTGTAGCCTCACAAACGATAGGGAAGAAAGGGTAGATATGGTCTAAATACGCTTCTATCAGAAATTCAGCCCTTGGAGTGCCTGCAATATCTGGAAGAAGGATCTCACGGGTAATTCGAGTGAGGTCCATGCGGCCCTTGAGATTATGTGCATCTTCACGCAAAACACGATCTTGAATTGGTGTCAAAACCACATGGGTTGATACCGAAGACATATCGGATGTGTTGGAAACTAGAGATGCGATGTCCATGACAGTTGAAGAGCTTGTCGTGTCTGTGGGTGAAGGAAAAGGGTCAAGGTGATCGAAAAGAGTGATGAAGTAGGGATCTCTAGTATGTGTATCGAAGACTTCTTCTAAGAACTGTGCTGAGAGGAGTGGAGAGCCAGAAGAAGTAGATCCCGTTGTTGAGGAGCTATTTATCAAAGGGAGGAGATCATCCACAACTGAGGCAAGTAAATCGTCATCAGAAAAAGCTGTGGGAGCCGACAGTGAATCTGTCGATAAAGGCTTTCTGGATCTAAATTGTGGTGGATTTGGTATTGAAGGAGACGTTGGTTGATTAATTGTATTTATTGAAAGTAGCTTAGTGATTTTTGCATCAAGTAGGTCAAATTTGGTTTCAAGATGCATGAATGCTTTGTCCATTTTAGATGTTGGTTGATGCTCGGCAGGGTTGAACTCACAGGGAATCCCCTTGCGTTGGCAGTTTCGGCAAGGTCTTACATCGTCACACTTGGCCTTTTTCACACGACAATAGTCGCATGCTGATCGAATTGGTCTGGACATATAAAGATATTTTTCACATGTTGTACTTCCCCAGAGCTGTAGGGGGAGAGGGCTCTTTTTATTTTATTTTTTTGTTAGAAATGCTATTATGCGTGGACTGTGGCTGATGATGCATTGACTACATAAGGACAAAAACAATCGATTAATTCGTGATATCTCTACTCAATTTTTGAAATTTCACTCGCCTATAGATTCAAGCTCCGCTTTTTTAGCGATTTCCCACTCCTTCAAAGTGGTGGATGCCGGATCCAGGTATGGAATTTCACCCAAAGTTGTCACTCTGAAACCTTCTCTGTACACTTCCAGCCCTTTATAGTCCATTGTGGCCGAATGGAAAGTGGATCTGTTGTCCCAGATTGCCAAGTCGTTGTTCTCCCATCTTAACTTAATCAAATACTCGTGATTTTCTGTGATTTGTCTCTCTAGGAACTCAGTCAACATTAAGCTTTCATCATAGTCCAGCTCATTGATGAATCTCCCATGGATCACAGAGTAATATAATGATTTCCAGCCTGTTATTGGATTGGTTCTCACTAGAGGGTGGTCGGCTGTCACGCTGGCACCTTGGTTTTCCTTGCTTCCACGGGACTCTCTGTAATGATCACCACTGACCTTGTCATATAACCGTAAGTTACCGTTCCAGTCGGCATGAACAGTCAAATCTTCCAAAAACTTGGCTAGCCTTGGCGTGAGTCTGTCTAGGGCATGGTATCCGCTACCAAAGACAGTACCACCGGCACCATTCTCAGGAACAACTGTCATGTGCAACGCGGAATAACTTGCTGGTTTCTTTTCGTAGAACAAATCTGTGTGAAATAGACCAGTGGTACGCTGAGTAATTGAGCGTGGGTCTCCTTTGTAAACCTTATTCAGCTTAGAATGGATCTTGACAAAGTGGTCACCGTACTCAGGATTTGAGGAGGTCATCGGATGGATGTGCAGTAGAGCATCATCGGCTTGAAGTCCCCTTGGTAAAGTGTCAATCTTCTTAATGAGCAAAGTGTGTTCTTCTGGACTCAATTTCTGGTCTCTGAAAAGTACAACTCCACGCTCAGAGATCATCACTGCAAGATCCTTGATGAGTTCATCGCTGTTATCAGCGTACAGTAGATCCCGCACCTGGATAGTTCCCTTGCGGAACTCCGTGCCGATGTAAGGAGAGATCTCAAAGGTGTCATAGTGGTCAAACGTGCCTTTGTAGCGAGAAGGAGTGTGCTCCAGATTGGAATCCAGGCTTACCTCGGCTGTAGATGATCTCAATGTCAGTTTTGGTTGTGCCTGCACTTGTGTAATAGTGGTAGCAGTAGTGGTAATCTTCTGTCTTTTGTTGTGGGACATCCCTAGGTAATATTTTCTTTGATCGGGATGTGATAGCCATGTTTGAGATAGTACGAGAATTATTAGTATTTATAAAGCTTCAAAAGGGTGTACTTTTGCATAACTTTCACTGTGGCTGACTTCCCGCGTCTGTTATGATGCAAGTTCAACATTGTCGTTGGACCATCAGTATCCTAAGATCGTCTTTGTCTCTCTAATTGCCCGGAGCGCTCTCCGCGAGGACAAAAATCAAGAGTTTCGAGACAAATATGCACCTCTGCCACAATTATGCGAGCCCTCATCTCCGCTCGGGGAGCCTTGTCCGATGTCCGCTCAAGTTGTCGACAACTATTAAGCGAATAATCAAAAAGAAACACTGTCATGAACAGAATCTTCCAGATTGAGGGATCCACAATGACGAAACATCGTCAAGCCACTGTGGTTCTTGCAGGTTGGCTTATTGTCTAAGTGCCTTAAATATGACTTGAGTCCTATCCCATTATTGCATCGGATCAGATCCAATCTATACTAACCAGATATACATATCCATCCAATGGGGTCCCAAGAGTTATCTAGTCAATCTTCGGTCGCATCAAAAGAAGGGTCTGCAGGCCAACAAACCACACCAGACTCGGGTGATTATGACGTTGCACTCACGTTTGTCCAGAATCACAACGTCAAGATAGACGAGTCAGCTACTGTTGATGTAAACAATCAGCACCTTTTACCGAAGTATCTACTTCGCAAACTGGATCGCTACATCCTGACTTTTATGGTTGTCATTTACTTCCTTCAATTTCTGGACAAATCCCTCTTGAATTACTCCGCTGTGATGGGTATCAAGAAAAATCTCAAAGGTGACGAATTCTCTAACTTGGGGACCATTTTCAATGCTGCTTATATCTTTGGTGAGCCATTTGTGAGCTACATACTCCAGAAATACCCTTTGTCAAAGGCCCTCAGTGTCTTTATTATTTTGTGGGGTATTGTAGTTGGTGCGCACGCTGCTTGTGACTCATATGCGTCTTTGATGGTGGTAAGAGTTCTATTGGGTATTTTGGAATCTGCTTCTGCTGTTTCCTTGATCATGATTGGAACAATGTACTACACTAAGTCGGAACAAGCTGAGCGTATCGGGTACTGGGCAATCCAATCGGGTACTGGTACGATGGTTGGTGGACTACTATCTTTCGCTTTCCAGCACGTCACCAATGCCCGTTTGGCCCCATGGCAGATTCTGTTCCTCATGTTTGGCTGCATAACAGTTGTTTTCGGTATCTTTGTTTGGTTGTACCTTCCAGACAATGTTACGACCGCATGGTTTCTCACCGAGGAGGAGAAGGCACTTGTCATAGCCCATGTGAGATCCAACCAAACCGGTATCGAGAACAAGACATTTAAGAAGTCTCAAATCAAGGAACTTTTCTTCCACGATAAACTCACTTGGCTCATGATCATTTTCACGGTAACGTCCCAGCTTGTGACTGGTGCCTTAGGTACGTTCTCTGTTACAATTACAGCTACCTTTGGGTTTGACTCCAAGAATTCTGCACTGTTGCAACTGCCAAGTGGCGCGGTCATAATCATTTGTATTCTTGTTTCCACTCAGCTTGTTGCTCGATACGGTCACTTCACCTGGGTACACACTTCTATGTACGTACCTTCAGTCGTTGGTGCTATCATGCTCCTGACACTCCCAATGTCCAACTCTGTCGGTAATTTGTTGGGCCTTTATCTGCTGTACTCCGGATCTACTGCCGTCACGTTGATCTACACCTGGAACTCCGTTAACACTGCAGGCCACACCAAAAAGGTGTTCCGGAATGCGATGACCTTAATGGCATTTGCCACAGCAAGTATCATTGGCCCTCAGATGTTTAGGGCACACAATTACCCAAGATATATCCCTGCAAAGATTGCAATTTTGGTAACGCAGGTTGTCTCTATCCCGGGGGCTTTGTTGATTGGGTACTTGACCAAGGTAGAAAATGTCAAAAGAGATCAGTTGAGCAAGGAAGAGGGCCAGGAGGAATTGCCAGACAATTACGAATTTCTTGATTTGACTGATCATGAGAACAAGAACTTTAGATATCTATATTGAATTTTGTTTGTACCAGAATAACTCCTTGTAGTCGGTCCACTTGCGAAGAAACAGAGATTGTAAAGGTCCTAGTTAGTTAACCATGCTGACTAATAAATGACATAATCGTCAACATTGTAAAAGATTCAACAGAAAAACAACCCGCCTGTAGGGCGCAGTTCTGGCTTCTCTCTTTGAAACAACTCGGTCAAATCCAGAGTCATTAGTACCGACCAGTCTAAGACTATCTCACTACATATCATGACCACTGCAGCATCCCAGTTTCAGCAACTTGAAAAGCTCGGTGAAGGTACCTATGCTACGGTCTACAAGGGCCGTAACACCTCCACGGGAACCCTCGTTGCCCTAAAGGAGATCAACCTCGACTCCGAAGAAGGTACACCTTCCACCGCGATTCGTGAGATCTCACTAATGAAGGATCTCAAACACCCAAATATTATCAACCTATATGACGTGATTCATGTGGAGAATAAGCTGACACTAGTCTTCGAATATCTCGACAAGGATCTTAAAAAGTACATGGATGTTCATGGCCACAATGGTGCACTAGACCCGCCTGTGATCAAAAGCTTCATGTGGCAACTTCTCCAAGGAATTGCCTTTTGTCACCAAAACCGAGTCCTCCACCGTGATCTCAAACCCCAGAACCTCTTAACCAATACCAAGGGTGAACTCAAAATCGGTGACTTTGGCCTTGCTAGAGCATTTGGTATCCCAGTCAATACATTCTCCAACGAAGTGGTCACTCTATGGTATCGCGCGCCGGACGTGCTCATGGGCAGCCGTAATTACAGCACATCTATTGACATGTGGTCGGCTGGTTGTATTCTCGCGGAGATGTTTATCGGACGTCCATTATTTCCTGGTGGATCTAATGATGACCAGCTGATGAAGATTTTCCGCATCATGGGTACACCTAACGAACGCACATGGCCTGGCGTTTCTCAGCTACCGAATTATAGGCCAAACTTTACAGTTTTTGTTGCACAGGACCTGAGAAATGTGGTGCCAGGGATGGATCCATTAGCTGTGAATTTGCTCCAAGGATTGTTGCAGATGAAGCCAGAAAACAGATTGAGTGCACAGCAGGCATTGCAGCACCCGTGGTTTGGAGAGTATAATGGGAATCAACAAGGATACCAACAACAACAACAACAACAGCAACAGCAACAGCCGCAACAACAACAATACTATCAATAATGGTTAAAAGGATGAGTCTATATTAGAAGTTTACAAGTTGGTTTAGTTCTTGATTATTTATGTAGTGTGCATTTGCCCAAACTTATTATGGGGCACTGTAGGTGTGGTTTATATAATCTGCATCAGAATCGGGATGTACGTATGGAAATCTGGAATAACTCAATTGAGTGTGGTGATCTAACGGAAGTACACCATATAAAAGGCTTTTGATTCGACTGACAGTATTATTTTCAGGTACTTCATTGACTAATTGTAAAGTAATTACAGGACTTGAAATCTGTTCTAAGTTTTGTAATTGTGTTCTTGGGGTTCTCAAAGTTGCTTGAAGTACTGTTCCTAGTATTAATCCTAAGAATTCCTCTTTCAACAAATTGTGGTTTTGGCCGAGTGGTCTAAGGCGTTAGATTTAGGTTCAAACTTAAAATCTCTAATATCTTCGGATGCGCGAGTTCAAATCTCGTAGGCCACATTATTATTTTTTTTTTGAGCATACCTAACTAACTACATAACCATTCTCACACCGAGTCCATATCGGTTGATCTTTTACTCCAGTAAAAAATTCTATTAAATATCATTAAATTGTCGTAAATATTTCTATATGTAAATGTATGGAGAGTAAATTATCAAGGAGCTCAGAATCCGGCCCCATTCATCACTTTCAATGCTTCAAAGGTCGGCACGCCTCCCCTCTCTGTCAAAAAACGCAAAAAATCGTGGTCTTGTTCCCTGATTGCAGCCTCCCATAACACTGAGTCATTGATCATGTTGGTATCTTGGAAATTATCCACAATCCAATTAGCAACCTTGATATCACCACGCATACTAAATAAGGCAATAAGTGGATTGGTGGTTGTGATGTATTTGTCCTTAGTGTATGAAAGCAACTTCTCAAGCGCATGAATATCGTATATCTCCGCATTAATCAGATTGGTCATGATCTTGTCTGTCTTTGTATACCTCAAGTGCTTGTTCTCTGCAAGGTACTCAACTATTGGGCCAATCTCATGTAGCTTCTTCACATTGTAGAATCTATCATGGAAATCGAAGTCACCGACGACAACAGGAAGCATAGCATCATCATTACTGTCATTTGCCACATTGCTATTTTCATTATTGTTGTCATTGACGTTATTGTCGTTGTAGTCGTTATTGTTGTTATCGCCTCGTGCCTCGCCAAATCTTACTTCAGCCATACGTGCTAATTCTCTGGCCACCTCATCAGCATCAACTTCAGCACGCTGGACCATTCTTTGAAGAGTTTTCTTGTTGAGCCAATCCTGATAAAGTACATGTCTCCTTTTCTGCTCATGCTCAATAATTTCTCGGGTCCAAACGGTGTCAAACCGGACATCAACGAGCACTTCACGCGCAATAAACGCATATTTGAACACATCACGATCAAGCACGTATTGTATCTCAGAATCAACAGAAAATTCACTGGGCCAGGCATTATCATTTAAATCATGAATGCAATTCTGTTGGATCATTCTGACAACTAGAGCCCTGCTGGGTTTGAGTCTCTCAAAGAGGCGTTTACTGGTCATATGGAGATTATTGAAGCCTGCATGGATAGCGATTTCATGGAGAAGTTCGAGTGGGATCCGCTCGAGGACGGAAAGTGGGATCTCTGGTTCTGGTGTTGGGTCATTGACTTCTTCTATGAGTGACGGGATTGATTCTAACTTGAATCTTTTGGTGGGTCCCACGTCTATTACGACAGCTCTATGTCGCTTGAGCCTTTTGCCAGTGGTGAAGAAACCCATTTTGTAGGCGAGGGTGGATTTCCTAGTGAAATCTGATTCCGGCGTAAACTGATTAAATTTTTTTTATACTATTTATTATTCCTTTTTTTTCTTTGGCACATTTTTTGTTTTAGATTGAAGGAAGCGAATTCAACATTTTCCATGATCAGTAAACATTCTAATAAGCTACAATTCAAAGCATATATATATATAAATAAGATGAATACGTATCTAACCAATGTTCGCAGCAGACGCCTCTTGCTCTTTTTTCAATTTTGCTGCTTTTTCTAGTTTCTTCTTCCTTAACATCACCTCTGTCTGTGCAAATGCTCGCATGGCAACAGGAACGTTTGCCCAATCCTCATCCTCTTCTTCCTTCTGTTTCCTCTTTTCCTCCTCTTCTCTCAATCTTCTTTCTTCTTCCTGTTGTTCTTTAATCACATTCTGTGCCCCAGGCTTCCCCACAGCAGGAAAATACGAAGCTGTGCTCACTTTCTTCGCCCTCGACAACTTTCTCTTCTCCTTCCGTTGTTCTACAGCGACATTCTTGAAGTCCAGTTTCGACAGTGGCGGGTCAAAGTGTACGGGCCACACCTCCTCAGTCTTTGCAATCGCTTCAACTGCATGGTTTCTCTTCCTGCGCCAATCCCGTAAATCGTCATTGTACTGTTCCCATACACAGTTTACACACCCTGACATGCAGCAATTATCTGGTTCTGTGGGTTTAGCAGGGACGGTGACGCCTGCAATGACGCATGGTTCCTTAGCATCCTTGCGAGAAGACGAAACACGGGCCTCACCTTTCAGACGCCCACCAAAGACTGTGCCCATACGCTCCTCTGCTGACCCCTTAATGACAGTGTTTCCCTGGAATGTGAGTGTCTCCGGTTTGTAGTTTTCTGTAAGGGATGATGATGGGTTTGAACTAGTAGTACCAGTCAGGAGTGCTATATTGAAATTGTTAATCGGCGGAACGCAGATGGGTGGGTCTAGCCGGACTATACTAACATTTACTGGTGGAAATATGCCTTGTGACAGCTCTGAACTGTCTCTGAGTCGTTCTGATCATGACGTTTTGGGTCAGTTTTTAGTGCACGAGATTCTATCTCGATGCCTCTTTTTTTTTTCTTTATTGTTTTTCTTATTTCTCCAGCTTTTTCGACATCGGCTTTGCAACGAAATCGTAGAAATTAGGAATCTATAAGTGTCCTGATTAATAAGTGGGTCCAGAACGACAGGATGCAGAACCACTATCAAACCCTAGTGAGTTATTGAAATAAATTTGATGGTTAATTTTCGAGCTGGTGTGTGATATAAGCTGTTTGTTGTTCAAATCAATCTTTTTTAGTGCTTGGGGACAACTTAGAACATTCGACAGATTGCGTCAGCTTATATAGACTCTTTGCCCAGTGCTGATCTACGTTTATCTAAGCTCCAAAGCTTGGACACATGAGTAGATCATTGACTTAATAGGCACCTGTTATTGCTCACCGATCGACGGGAAATGATGTGTTTGTCATATTATTAGTTATTAAACAACATCCGACGGACCGTTGGTCCCATTATGCCCATAGTTACCTTAATGTTGAATACTAGAATTTACTAATTTCAAACAATTCCCACTGGGATGAATTAATTGACGTGATGGTGATTTAAATTGTTGTTGCGTGTTGTATTGTTACTTGCTTCTAGTGCTATAATGAACAATAAGAGTCTTGTTTTACGGAGTTCACTGAAAGCTGTAGACAAAACCAGTGTTAGTTTCTGCCTAATCTCTAGTTCAGTCATACACCTTCAGATCTGTTATTCGGCCGGCTTTGAAGTGACAATTGTTACAATGAAGTGATTAGCACTAGGACAGTTGTGTCTTCTAAATGTCTTGCAAAAGCCCTTTTTACTGCTGGTGTCCACACCAACTCTCATGGTTATATCAAACCTATAGGTTCCAGGTCAACCAACACGACAGAAAAGACCTGGACAAACAGCGCTAAGTAATTTGATAAGGCAAGCACTTGCACTAATGAGGGAATGAAAATAGAAACTACTGTTACCACATCTACAGTGCCAGGTGCTTCAAATAAAGTCATCAGTACATTCTCTACAACTTCTATTACAGAAGATTCTCGGGCCACGAGCCTCGCGATGTCCAACAGGTTGCTGGATGTCATTGGCGACCTTCGTTCTTTTTGTGCGATACCCTTTTAATGAAATATACCATGTATTTATGTCAGTCGTAGAATCAGGTTTTAATTAGGGTCTGTCTACTCATAATTATTGGCATCTGACTTATTGTTGTTTTAGACAGCTCCGTCAAATTTTCCACGCACATGACTTGGACAACGTCTCACTTTTCTACGCAATACACTCTTCTAATCTCATTCAAATGAACAATAGATGTATAACGTTCAGACCTTTAGTATCTATCAATGCGACCGTGGTGCCCTTTTAGTCAGGGCCATTGTATTCTCCACCCACCCTTCTGCACCCCCTTCCATCAACAAGATATCATACACACTCTGCACAGCTCCTCTTTTCTCCCTCTCATAACCTATAATCGCAGCATTCCTCGTTGATGGAATTCTCAACATTTCACGCTCCACTTTCCAGCCAACTGACTTCGCAACGTCTTCCACATGGTCGACCAGAGCAACATAGGTAGAATTGCCTGCAACTTGTTGGCGTTGTTTCTTGACAGGATAACGAACTCTGGCCCCATTCAAGCCATGTGAGCAACAAGGAATCACGAGGAAAGGATATCCTAGCAATGGAATCCAACACGTGAGTTCATCTGAGTGATTTCCAATAATGAACGTGTCCTTATTTGGGAACTCAGCAGTGTGGACCAATGGTGATGAAAGTAGAGACGCTGACGAGTGATAAGCAAACGTAGGCACTCCTGGTTCACTTATGTTTGGAACTGGCACTTGGAAGACGCGGCCATTGTCCCTTAGATGTGGAGCCAAAGCAGACACAGCTGGGTGTGGCCGTAGAAGGACCGATGGAATGATCACTTGTTCATGCAAGGCCTGTTGTGTTGACTGGGGATAAACCTTCCAGGATTTGCGCGCTCTTGCATCAATTCCTTGACCGACAAATCCTTCAGAGAGTAACAGATGGACCAAGAGACCGTTCCCACAGCCAATATCACGAAACTCAAAACTCGTCTTGTCACCATAGATCTTCCCCCAGAGCTCGATTAAGAAAGCAGCAATGGCAATGTCCTCAAAAACATGTTTCCGGGGATCAGTGGACTCCACCCACTGTTCAACCAGCTGCTTGGAGTATTTCTTCTTCAAAGCAATGTACCGGTCCTGGAATGCCACTTTGGATACTACACGGTCGTGTTCAACACGTTTCTGGTAACCAGATTGAACACCTGTCGAATGCTTCTTTGCAGTCTGGAGGAGTCGAAGAGCGATGCGAACGTCACGGTTGTTGTCATCACCAGCGGGAAACTGGCTCACAGAGGATGGATCTGTGTAGTTGAACGGGAGATAGTGGCAAGACAACTGTCCTTGTGATAACAGGATACCCACAGCTTGAACAGAAGGCAAGTAAAAAGGACAGTCCTCTTGCTTGCCAATATGTGGATAGTACAGAACCAGTGTGTCTTCAAAAAGTCCTCGTCCTTCACAATCAAGTTGTAGGATTGAACACGTTTGATTAATGATACTATCTTTGAAAGGATTACGCGGAACAATTCTTCTCACAATCTCCACTTTGCTTCTGTGAGTAGGTTTCAAGGGTACTTGCCTCACTTCCAAATCGTCCAGATTCTTAGATAAAATAACATCCGGTGAGCTCGTCGTAGGAATATCAGGTGGCGAGTCAGCCAATGGGGATCTAACAGAGGTTATATCACCGCCAGGTTGTGAGGTAGTGTTCTCAATAAGGATGTCAGCTCTGAGGATCACCGTCGAATTGATGTTGGGTTCTCTGATGAGGTTCTGCATCGCCTTTTCAAAGTGCAAGGTCTCGAAACTGGCCGCTGTTTGGAAGAGAGCAACCCATTCTGTGCCTAGAACAGAAGGCGAGCCAGCAAGGGGGAGCACTGACGTAGATGCTTCCTGATCGGCCATGCGTAACATGGATTTGTGCTTTTAGGTGGTCTTATGACTGTTTATGCCAGATTTTGAAGTTTTTTTTTCCTACTATGTTAACTTAGGATGGATTCGCGAATACAGGAGTCCTAATTTAATGTACAATGACTTGAAGTATATGTGTTTCTATTTACCCTTTCTCACTTGCTTGCGCTTTCTCTTCATACCAATCAACTTCTTGGTATCCTCGTCTAGCCCTGAATTTGGTTTGTCATCTAACTTCTTCTTTTCATCGTTAGCTAGTGCTACCTTAGGACCCTTGTTCATGTTACCTTTCTTGGATGGCTTTCTGCCGCTCTTTTCCTTCTTTTGTTTCTTTGTGACTGGCTCCTGTTCCTGCTCCTGCTCCTCCTCATCATCTAGAACTTCATCGATAGTATCACCATCTTCTCTCTTTCTCTTCAACAGACCGGCATCTTTTCTAGCCTGCTCCATCTTCTCTCTTCTTCTCTTGATGATATTGGCGTGCTCAATGGCAAATTCCACAACAAGGATTCTCTTGTTGAATTTTTCACGCTCAGCAACCTGTTTCTCCTCATCACTTAGTCCTTCGAGAATTTCATCTCTGGTTACAGTGTGTGCATTTAGCCATCTCAAACCCATAAGAGCGGACTTGTGATCTCTGAACTCCAAGAAACCATACCCTCTAGATCTTCCTTGGTCTCCAGATCCCTTCACTTCCATAATGATCTTGGACTGGCGCACAACACCTTGTTTCTTCGATCTCTTACTCTCCTCGTCGCCAATCTGCCAATGCTCCTTCTCAAACTGGGATCTCTTCAACTCTTCCTTAGATAGTGGCTGTCTTTTCCCCTGTTTTACCTCAGTGGCGAACTGAACCACTGCTTTACGACCCAAAGCCTTCAGTGACTTTGCCGTCATTGCTCTAGGCAAGTTTCTAATGGCGAGACGCGTGAGTGATAGGTGCAGCGCAGGGTTCTTATTCAAATGCTGAACACGTAGCTTGTATGACTTCTCTCTGATATCTAAATCAGCTGCAGTCAGCTTCGCAGCAAGACGAGAGCTAGCAGTGATACGACCTTCGTTCAATAAATAGAGATTTCTGCGGTCCTTTTCACCTGGCGCCTTGCCCAAAAGTTCGCTTCTTTTTGCAGCATTTTTCTCTGTCAGACGGGCTGCATTCTCTCTATCAACTGTTGGTGAGATGGACAATATTCTCCCTTCAAAGACGTATTCTGGAGCAACGTCATCAGAGATCAGAATGGAAGTTTGCGAGGAATCTGGAGCATTTCCTAAACACTTGTCATATGCATCTTGTTCATAAAAGGCAACAAAGGCTGTACCCCTGGCCAAACCGGTCTGCTTATCAATAACGGGTAGGGCATACTTCACAGCACCAAATTTGGTGAAGTGTTCCTTAAGATCCTCCTCATCAGTGTCGTATGGGATGTTACGGACAAAGATAGAGAAGTTTTCTTGGCGGTTCTTTTTCTTTTGCTGTGGTCTCTCTTCTTCCTCATCTTCAAGTTCTTGATCCTCTTCTGGCTCGTGATCAGAGTGGTCAGAGTCACTGTCTTCATCATCAATTTCATTCTTTTCATCATCATCATTCATCTCTTCATCTTCATTGTCACTTTGATCATCATTTTCACTCTCTTCTTCATCTTCTTCTTCCTCTTCAGGCTGGTTTTTTTGATGCTCTAACCACTTCGATTTCTCCAAAGCAAAATCAACTGCAACCTCTCTTCCTTCAATCTTCAAACCTTGCGACTCCTTAATGGCACGTTCAGCATTAGCATTCTTCTTCATCGTTACAAAACCAAAACCACTCATCTTACCACCCTTTCCTCTTGGAATGTACGCATCAGTCACTGCACCATACTTCGCAAACGCTTTCTTCAACAGCTCTGGGTCACGAACACTCCATGGCAAGTTTCTGATGATCAAACGAGCCTTTCTTTTCTCCACTTCCTCACGTGGCTCCCTAACAACTGCGGCAGCAGTAGATCCAGTTCCATTTCTGTCCTTACGATCTCTGCGCTTCGCAATATCTACTCTCAACAATCTCTTACCCAGCTTGGTCTTACGCGCAGCGGCAAGAGCAGTCTCAGTGTCTTCATCCTCAGCAAAGCTCACAAATCCGAATCCTCTAGATTTACCATCTGCATCATTCACAACAACAGCATGCTTCACTGGGCAGAATTGGGAGAAAAAGTCAGATAGCTGTTCACTGGTCACATCAAAAGGAACAGATCTCACGAAAAGTGTTTTCTTGTCGACGTCATCAGCTGGAGAGTCTCTGTTTCCACGACGAGTTGTACCACGTGTCTCTCTCACTGGCTTAGCAGATTCAGTATCAGTCATGTTGTAAAGAAACAGTGGATGCTTTATGGTTTAGTGAGAGTATCCAAGCTTTCTCCTGACGGCTTACAGAAATAAATTTTTCCTGGCGATGAGATTACCCGGCCAGAATGACATAATACTTTACATAATAATCTCAATAACTATAGACCTCATAACAATACGAAATTGCTTCAAGACAGGCTACTCTCACATAAAATCCCACCTAGTTCGAGATAAGTGTTTCAAAACTGTTGATCTATCTCAATAGAGCTTATAATATAGAGTATGCAACGCCATGTTAGCGGCCCATTGTCACAGCAGCCCGATAATGGTACTGCACGCCCACCTATAATGCCACAACGCCCAGGACAACACCTTCTTAAAAAACCATCATCCAGTCGCCTCCGTATCAGCAGATCTCAATCCATCCAATCACTTCGGCTACCGGAACTTCAGTGCCCACAACCAACTACAAGTGTTTCTTTTGAGTCGCCTGTCCTCGGAACAATCCAGCGCAACAGTGTCAGTGATAACCAGAGTATCTATTCGCTTAACAACGAGTACGGTCTTGGGTTCAATAGTCATGGTGGAATGATAGATGGCGATCAGTTCACAATAAGGACAAATCCAACCCTCACTATATACAGCGATGATGAGCTGGAGAGTGTGAATGGTGCCGGATTTAATGAGAGATTAGAGGAAAGCATGATTGATGGAGATGGTGGGTTGAGTTTCATTGAGGATAAAGAACAGGGAACTTTTGGAAGGAAGGATTTTTTCATTCTCTCAAGCGCAGGGAAACCCATCTATTTCACATCTGATGATGCAGGTGAGGTGTTTGCCGGCGTAATTCAAACTGTTGTCTCCTCATTTCTACTGGATGAATTGAAGCTCAAATCATTTGTCACTGAAGAAACAAGATTCACTATCCTCAACCAATCACCAATTATTCTTATGGCAGTTTCACAAATTGGTGAAACGGAAGCTGAATTGCTTAATCAATTGGATCTTCTTCACAGTTTTCTCCTTTCCACTCTTAGTAAACCGCATATCATAAAGGCATTCCAGAATAAGGAAGGGTTTGATCTCAGAAAACATCTTGGTCGAGCAGATATTACTGGTCTGGATCTGCTTTGTCAGGATATCATGTCCTTCAACCCTGGAATTCTTGTGGGTGCATTACAATCACTCAAACTTCGCAATTCAACAAGGGACAAGATCAAAAAGATTTTGCTCGCACATCGTCCAAAATCACTGCTTTATGGTCTCGTTGTTGGGCCTGGTGGACGACTCATCAACATTATGCGGCCAAGAAACCACACATTACATACCATTGACCTACAGATTCTGTTCTCATTAGTGACAAACCAGGGCAAATCACAAGATGAGGAATTGTGGCTTCCTATCTGTCTTCCAAAGTTCAATGCCAATGGGTTTCTCTATGCCTATGTGAAGTTTGTCTCGTCCACCGCACTGATCCTTTTGAGTGCAGACAAGGGTGCGTTCTATGAACTACGAGAAGCCGGCACCAAAATGGCATATGAGTTAAAGCAACGTGGGCTCTTGGACAAGATCCAGCAAAGTCTGGATCATGGACTTGCAGTGAAGGATATTCCTGCTCCATTGATTCACCACTTCATATTCAAGTCCAAACGTCACCTACAATATATTCAGCCAACAACAGGTTCAACAAGTGCCAAAAACCTTCGTTCCTACTATCTCAAACTGCACGCTTCAGTGAATCGGGGGAACCGCATCAGTGTATCATATTTGAATTGGGAAGGTGAAGGAGATAAACAAGGTCTAGCTGGTCTGGCTTGGGTCACTCCTAACTATGAATTGTTTTTGATCACCGGTGGTAATACACAAAGGGATACTTTGGTAAGCAGTGCCAAAGCGATTGCTAGCTGGTGTCATAAATACGAGCAGAGGTTATTTGTGTGTGAGGGTGCAAAGTTTTGATAAAAGAGATACTTCATTTGAAATGTAGGCAGAACGCAAGGTGGATGTATCCGTTACGAGCCAGATACTTAAAACCGGTAGGACCACACATTTGAAAATTTCCTTGAAAAAAACCAAAAACTATGATCAACAGAAGAAGTCGACATCGTCAACAGCCCAAATGTTCTCACTTAGATCGCTTTTGTGGACGCCCCTCCATCAACAGTCAACACGTTCACTTTCACTCCTGTCAAATCTTCACCCACCTGTGAACTCCACGAAAACGTTCAAGCGTGTCGGTAGAGGTCCATCCTCAGGCTATGGTAAGACTTCTGGTCGTGGTCAGAAGGGTCAGAAGGCGCGTGGTACTGTGAAGCCATGGTTTGAAGGTGGTCAAACCCCTATTGTGAAATTGTTTCCAAAGACTGGTTTCAAGCGCGTGACAGCTCCAGATTTGAATGTTGTTAACCTCACACGTATATCTTCATTCTTGGAAAGTGGGAGATTGGTGCTTGCAGAGGGTGAAGTGCTTGATATGAAAAAGATGAAAGACAGTGGATTAATTTCAGGTACATTGAGAGATGGTGTAAAGATTTTAGGTTGTGGTAAAGAGAACTTCAACCATGCTATCAAGATTGAGGCAACAAGGGCATCTACTGATGCCATCAGAGCTATTGAAAAGGCCGGTGGTGACTTTACTGCCCGTTACTTCTCGAAATTGTCATTAAGAGCACACTTGCATCCAAAATACTTCCTAGAGACCAGAGGATACATTCCACTCCCATCCAGACCGGTCAAGAAGAGCGATGTGAACTACTACAGTAGAGCTGACAAGAGAGGGTACTTGATTAAGGAGAATGACAAGCTTTATCAAGCCATCCAGAAAGCAAAAAATGCTGAGCCAAAGACCACAGTTGTCAAGAAGATCAACACAGAGGAGGATTTCGGTTCGAAGATCAATAATGCGGCTATTGGTTTCCAAAAATCTGGTATTGTGAGCTTGGCTGACTTGAAACTGTGATGAGGTTCGTGAGATGACTTGTACATATGATACTTCGAATATATATATTCTAAGGCAGCAATTGTGTAGAACGATAGTGATGGAATTAAATTTCTTTCGAATGAATAGAACAAGATATTTGTCTAAACCTGAAGTCGCTTCATTCAATTTGGTAAAAAAAAGTGGTCCCTAGCAGGATCGAACTGCTGATCTTGGCGTTATTAGCACCACGCCTTAACCAACTGGGCCAAGGGACCGTTCGATAAGTTTTGAAAATTGAAAGAAAATTCAAATGAAAGAAATATAGTCACATGCGGTCACGCCCTGATGCTCGGATTGTACAATTTTTATCCCACAACAGAGATTGAGATTTCTGAGCTCCAAAGCCCCCCTAATTGGGTATCCTGAAATTTATCATTCTTCGCCCATAATAGAGCCAACCTCACCGATGGAATCCACATCAATATTCAAAACAATATACCGTACGGTAATCTTGTATAGTCGCCGTTTGTTTTGATGCTCTGTTGTGCGCGTTCCTATTTTATATCCTACGGTGATAACATCATTTCCGCGGGTGATAAGGACCACGTGAAAAGTGCGCAGGAGATAAGGAGGAGGTGACACATTCCACAAACAGTTATAAAAGGGGAGCTAGTTGGCTTCAGTTCCCAAATTCTCTCTCTTGTCATCATTACAATTACTAAATTAGATTATTTCCACAATGGCACCAGCTGCTGCACTTGTCGCCACATCAAACATGTCCACTGCTTGCTGCGAAAAGCACTATGAGATTAAACTGGTCAATGAAGCAACCGCCCAGTTGAAGGATGTTGTCCTCACCACTTACACTGACGACCCAGCCATCAAACCAATGACTATGAACTGGGGGGAGAAAGATCCTCTGGTTAGAGGTGCAATTGTTCCATCAAGACTCAAATCTGGCTTGTCCAAACATAACGCCATTGGTGCTCACTCCGGCTCGTATTCCATCTACCATGCCCTTGCCGTAGGATCCAAACAGCTTGATCCAACGTACTCTGCTGACTATACGAATTCTCAACCTGCATTTGAGATTCTCCAACATCCACAGTGGTACGATGGTGAGAAGATTGTCTCTATGGATCCATTTGGCCATTTGACCCCTTGGTTGTATGACGAAGTGTCCAAGGAGATGGATGTTGAGATTAGACCAACGATTTCTGTTACAAAGGCTCATATGCAACTAGCTGAGATGAAGGAAGCTGTTGCCGAAGGTAGATTGCAAGTCGATGGTGATGTTGTCATCAACGCCAATGGTGACTTGAATGTCTCCAAGATTGCCGTTGAGCCAGTTTGGTATTTGCCAGGTGTTGCCAAAAGATTTGGTATCACCGAAGTTGAGTTGAGAAAGGCACTATTTGAAGACACTAATGGAATGTATCCTGAATTGATTACCAGACCAGACTTGAAAGTATTTTTGCCACCAATTGGCGGTCTGACTGTCTACATTTTTGGTGACGTATCTAATGTCTCAGACCCAAACAAGAAACTTGCCCTAAGAATTCACGATGAATGCAATGGTTCTGATGTTTTTGGTTCCGATATTTGCACATGCCGTCCTTATTTGACTTTTGGTATCGAAGAAGCAGTCAAAGAGGCCCAACAGGGAGGAAGTGGTGTCGTCATCTACTTCAGAAAAGAAGGTCGTGCTCTTGGAGAAGTTACAAAGTACTTAGTTTACAATGCAAGAAAGAGAGGTGGAGATACTGCCGCCGAATACTTCCACAGAACTGAATGCATTGCAGGTGTTAGAGATATGAGATTTCAACAGCTAATGCCAGACGTGTTACACTGGCTGGGTATCACAAAGATTGACCGGATGCTTTCTATGTCCAACATGAAGCATGATGCTATTGTGGATCAGGGTATTCCGATCCTGGAGAGAATTCCAATCCCAGATGAATTGATTCCACCAGATTCACGTGTTGAGATTGATGCCAAGGTGAATGCTGGTTATTTCACTACTGGCAAGGTTCTAACAGAGGAGGAGTTGAAGAATGTTAAGGGTAGAGGCTGGAGTTGATGATATGCCTCGAATTATTACTTAAAGGTTCTTTCAATGGACTCAGACACTGTAAATTTACATATCATTTTGAAAGGATTCGTAGTTATGGAGTTTGTAGGTTATCCCTAGCTAACAAGAAAGATACGACAGGATAAATTCTGTGACTATTACCTTGAAATAAGTAGTGTAGAGCCAGAAAACCAAAGCCTCGTAACTCGTCGATTCTACATCGTACATCTTTTTAGATAACTGCTCGTTTGCGAACCAGCGCTGTTCATTGATTAAATACATTCTAGTTTGCAAGCTTACCAATGCCATGGGTCTCTTCATATAACAGTTCAGCATCAGGAACTTCTTCTATGGTGACCTTTCTAACTTTTGGCTTGTCCTCATCCTTCACCTTTGGAACGGTAATCTTCAACAAACCATTGACATACTTGCCTTTAATAGCATTATCGTCAATCTTTGGTAAGGTTGGGAACTTGAATCTTCTTTCCACACCGCCAGTTCTCACCTCACTAATCTTTAGCTCAGCGTTCTCCACATCAGCGAATGGATCAGGGATAGTGCCCTTGACCACAATTTCGTTACTAGATGGGTGGAAGTCAATGTCTAGGTCATTCAAAGACGCACCTGGAATGGCAAGAATAATCTCATAAGTAGATGGAGTGGAGTAAACATTAGATTGTGGAGTGTATGGGAGTGCTGGGTTAGAAGTATTGCGTGTAGAAACTTCAATCTTTGGGGATGGTGACTTCAGAGCCTGTGCAGCAGTAGAGTGGCGACGAAGAGCCGGCTTTGGCTTGGTAGCGACAGCTTTTGGTTGTGGTTGTGGTTCAGGTTGTTGCTCCTTTGGTGCTGGAATGGATGGATCTTCCTTCTTCTCAGTTTGTTGTTCCTTTGAAACAGCTGACTTCTCCTTAGACTCAACGGCTTGTTCTTCCTCAGCGTCTGCTTTTGGTTCCTCAGGTTTCGCACCACTTAATTGACCTAGAATTGAGAACAAGTCATCAATGGAGTTAATTGGAGCATCCTGATACTCTTGTGAAGTTTCTTGCGGTTGACGTCTCTGAGCAGTGAAAGTTCTTGGATTGACAGGCTGTTGGTATCTACCATACTGTGGGAAGAAACCAGAGTAAGGGTCTTGTCTGTAGTATGATGGGTAGTAACCTTCGTCTTCGTCATCATAAAACTGGGAGAAAAATGGGTGTTGGTAACGCTGTTGGTTACCTGCTTGTTGTCTCGAGCGTTGTGGCTGCTGTTGTTGCTCTTCAGCGAGTGCTTGAAGGATGTCGGCTAGGTTAGTGTTAAAAGCCATTCTTGACGTGCTATTCTAAGCTAATTAATGGCGTTAGAGAAGAAGGAAGAGAGAGAAATTGTTCAGTTTTCAATTTATAACGCCCCATGTGGTTATGACACATCATGGTCGTTCCAGAACTTTCTGGGGAAGAACAATCTAGAAAAAACATACACAACTTTTTTTTTCTGTACTTGTGATCGCCTTATAGTTTAGAGAGATACCAATTGATAACAGTAGGCCCTTTTGTTTGCCGGAAACCAAGTAGTAACCTGAGATAAGTGTTCATTTTTGTTTTTATGGGTGGTGTCATGTTGACGCAGTTGGTAGCAACTCCGGAATGGGATTAAAATCACATTTCCGAGGGAGAACTCACGTGTGTGTTCACGTTCACCAAAAATTCCTAATTTGAGACTCTCAAAAAGTTTTCGCAAAGAGTCGAAAAATCTCATCGCCAACACGATCTACTACCAACGCCTTTCAAAGGAACTTCCATTGAATCAAAATGTCAGGCTACAACCAGGACAACTTGAACCAGGACTTTGCAAATCAGTCGTTGAATGACAACCAGGGTGCTGGTCAACAACAAAGACGCCAGTATACCCCTGGTCAGTCCTATACTCCATCGAACTACCAACAGTACCAACCTCAAGGCGGCTACCAACCACAGGGCTACAACCAATACCAGCAGCAACAAGGCGGTTACCAAAACAACAACCTCAACAACCGTGGCGGTTACCAAAACAACAACTACAACAACCAATACCAAGGCGGATACAACAACCAATATCAAGGTGGATACAATAACCAATACCAAGGTGGATATAATAACCAGTACCAAGGTGGTTACAACAATACCAACAATCAATACCAACCGCAACAACAACGTGGTATGTCACTTGAAGATTTTCAAAAGCAGAAGGCTGCTGCTCAAGATGACTTGAACAAGCCAAAGGTGAAGAGAGTTTTAAAGTTGGCTCCATCCAGCACTGTCAAGACAACGATCAAGAAGGAGGAACCAAAGGAGGAAAAGAAGGAGGAAGTCAAAGCGGAAGAGAAGGAAGAGAATGCTTCCCCAGCTCCAGTTTCTTCCACTGAAACCCCAAAGGAAGAGATTAAGGAGGAAGCTCCAAAGGAAGAGAAGCCAGCTCCAAAGGCTACTGCTGCTTCAACTGCTGCATCAAAGGAATCAACTCCAGCTCCACCTACTGCTGTCGCTGCTGATGCTGTCCAGAAGGAGATTGAGGAGCAGATTGACGAAGAAGTTGTCAATGATATGTATGGTGGTAAGGACCATGTTTCTATCATCTTTATGGGCCATGTTGATGCTGGTAAATCTACTATGGGTGGTAATTTGTTGTACTTGACTGGTACTGTGGACAAGCGTACAGTTGAGAAGTATGAGCGTGAAGCTAAGGATGCTGGTAGACAAGGTTGGTACTTGTCTTGGATCATGGATACCAACAAGGAGGAGAGAAATGACGGTAAAACCATTGAGGTCGGTAAGTCGTACTTCGAAACAGACAAGAGACGTTACACCATTCTGGATGCTCCAGGTCACAAAATGTATGTCTCTGAAATGATTGGTGGTGCATCCCAGGCTGATGTGGGTATCTTGGTTATCTCTGCCCGTAAGGGAGAGTACGAGACCGGTTTCGAGAAGGGTGGTCAAACCAGAGAGCATGCTCTTTTGGCTAAGACCCAAGGTGTTAACAAGATGATTGTTGTTGTTAACAAGATGGATGACCCAACAGTTGCCTGGTCCAAGGAACGTTACGATGAGTGTACTACCAAATTGGGAATGTACTTAAAGGGTATTGGCTACAATGTTAAGGAGGATGTCCAATTCATGCCAGTTTCTGGTTACACAGGTGAAGGGTTGAAGGATAGAATCTCCCCAGAAGTGTGTCCATGGTACAATGGTCCATCTTTGTTGGAGTACTTGGATAACATGCAACACTTGAACAGATATATCAATGCTCCATTCATGCTGCCTATCTCTGGTAAAATGAAGGACTTGGGTACCATTGTTGAGGGTAAGATTGAGTCTGGCCACGTGAAGCAAGGTTCCAAGTTGATGCTGATGCCAAACAAGGCTCAAGTTGAAGTGTTAACCATTTACAACGAGACTGAGCAAGAAGTCGAGACCGCCTTCTGTGGTGAGCAAGTCAGATTGAAATTGAAAGGTGTCGAGGAGGAAGATATCTCTCCTGGTTTCGTGCTATCTTCTTTGAGCCACCCAGTTAAGACTGTGACCAGATTCGAGGCGCAGATTGCAATTGTCGAGTTGAAGTCTATTTTGTCATCTGGGTTCTCATGTGTCATGCATGTCCACACTGCTATTGAGGAGGTGACATTCAAACAGTTATTGCATAAGTTGGAGAAGGGTACCAACAGGAAGTCTAAGAAGCCACCTGCATTTGCTAAAAAGGGTATGAAGATCATTGCTGTCTTGGAGGCTGCTGCTCCAGTGTGCGTGGAACGTTTCCAAGATTACCAACAATTGGGTAGATTCACCTTGAGAGACCAAGGTCAGACCATTGCTATTGGTAAAATCACCAAGATCTTGGAGTAAATTGTGTATACTACTAAATAATTGTAAAACTTTTTGTTCTTATTCTAAGATTAGCTTATCGACAGAATCAATCAAGTTCTGAACACCACGAATAGTGTCCTCATCTACACCTTTACCTGGTGTAAATTCTGAATGCGCAAAGTCGATCAGCGAAAGGAAGCTGAGTGAAGAATTGTTAATTTCATCATCATCGCTGGCGTCTTCATCTTCATGTATGCCTTGATCTCTGTAGATCGGATCATCATGATCCAAAGTGGACCATCTATCTATGCTATTTTCGTATGCAATTAACAAACTGGCAGATCTCATTCGCACATCGCTTGACACGAGACAGTTGAAAAGAAGTTGTAATCTCGTGAATGTGTTTCTGATGATAATCTGTTGTTGCTCCTCACTCAACTTGTTATGAGTGAAGAATATCTTAAAGTGATGATGCAAAGTCTGCGCAGTGATCGCACGTCCATACCACTTGTTAAAATTCAAATACCCATCAGAGTCTGGTTTGACATGTTCCTTCACATTCTCTCCAAACATGGACAGGTCCGGTGTTTCATCTGCAAACAATTTCATTCCGCATACTCTGAAATGGTGACTTCCTGAAGTTGTATCTTTACTAACTTGTGCCAATCGCATTTTCTTTTCGTCAGGTGCACCATCGTCAGTCAAAATGGATCCCAGTTTAATGTCTATAATTGAAGGATTCTTGAACCCAAAAAGGAGATTCTCCAACACAATGTAGGGCTTCTGATCTGTCTTCTTAGTTTTTGCGTCCAGCTGTCGCACTTCATCAGAGATATCTTGTGACTCTTTAGCCTTCTCACTGATTCCAGTCTCGAGAATACCTAGAAAATTAGGAGTCCAGTCCTTAAGATTGTCGTCCTCTTCCTGATACTCTTCTGAATTCAGTTTAGTGTAGAAATCAATTTCTTGCTGAGTGCTCGGTTTGATGAAAAGAAGCCCGCTCTCATCAACAAGAACACCATCATGACCAGCAACTTGGTGTGGAGCAGCATGGTACTCTGACATTTGGCGTTCTAGTGTTGTTAAACCATCACCTTAATGAGAACCCAGCCTAAGCTTTGGTTTTTCCTCTCACGTGAGGGTTACCCGGATAAAAAGGGACCCTTTTCTGTATATAAAGAGAAGGCATTGGATATAAACAAAATAAACAAAAGCGTATTCATATCTTCAGGTTAGCCGCATTTAACTCTTAACAGACTATAGCAACATGCAGCACAGCCATCTTACCCATGTACCGGAAAGCTCACATTAACCATATACGCGACTAGGAAACATTTCGCGAATTACCACATCGTTCATAACCGTCTTAAATTTGCTAGTCCAGTCCCAGAACACAAAGAGCTAGCCGACTTTTTTTTTTTTTTTTGAAGGCTGGTTGACTTCGTATAAAGGTGTCGGCTTTTTTCTATAATTGGAACCCTCAGTTCAACAGCAAGCACGAAAAATGAGTGGCAATGTAAGTTTATTTGGCAGTGATTATGGCAATATGGATCACTAGGAGCAGTTTGAACTATGTTGGTACAATTTTATTGCGCGTTGTATGCAGAGTTCATTTCCCAAAGCCCCTTTTTGTGTGATATTTATTTATTATACCTGCCAAGGTTGTCCAAACAGGGTCTTATCGTGTTGTTTCCCATTGAAGGTGGCAGTGGAACCGGTGTGATGATATCTCGGTGTGAACCACTGTATCATTCACCATCCATAACCTCTAGTCCTCGCTGCCCTGGATAGACCTTGACCGTGTTGCCGCAATCCATTTAGTGTTGTTTCAGATTTCAATGTTACTAACCTTACCAACAGCAGTACGGTGGTTACGCGTCCCAGAACCCATACCAGGAGAGCTATGAGCTGAATCCATATGGACAGCAATCTGCTGCTGCTCAAGGTGATGACGACTTTATCGCGTACATGGACAACATTTCCAAGATTAACAATGAGTTGGACAACTACAACCAGTTGATTGAGTTGATTCAGTTCAATCAGAACAAGATTTTGAATGAGGTTAATGAGGAGCAGGAGCAAGCTACTAGAAAGCAATTAGATAGTCTTATCTCACAAGCTTCTGCTATGCAACAGAAATTGAAGGCAACCATCAAGGATGCGCAAGCAAACGCCAGTGGTGACTCTGCAAAGAGAGCTCAAGCTGAGAATACAAGACAGAGATTCTTAAAGTTGATTCAGGATTACAGAAATGTTGAGGCTGACTACAGACAAGCCAACGAGGAGCAAGCTGTTAGACAGTATCAGATTGTCCAACCAACTGCTACCGAGGCTGAGGCTAGAGAAGCTGTTAGCGACATTGGCGGCCAACAAATCTTTTCCCAGGCCATCTTGAATGCCTCCAGAAGAGGTGAGGCCAAAACTGCCTTGGCTGAAGTGCAATCCAGACACCGTGAGTTGCAAAAATTGGAGAAGACCATGGCTGAATTGGCTCAATTGTTTCACGACATGGAGGAGCTTGTCGCTGAACAGAATGTCAAGATTGAGAATGTTGCTCAGGCTACCACCAATGCTCAAAAGGACATTGAGCTAGGTTTGGGACACACTGAGAAGGCAAAAGACAAGGCGCGTGCAGCCAGAAGAAAGAAGTGCTGCTGCTACTGGATCTTGGCAATCATTATCATCATTATCATTGTTGTGATTGTGGTACCTTTGGTTGTCAAGTTTGCCTAGAGGGTTGGAAGATTAAGAGAGGGAGAGAGAGACTGTTAATACTTGTGTGCTGTACAATACGTTATGAAAAGTTTTGGTTCTTTTTAGACAATTTTTATTTTTAATATTATTTTACTGTAAACGTTGGATTGTAATGTCAAGATTGATTTGTAATATCGATATACACAAGAATATGGGTCAGTGATTTAGTCCATGATATGAAACGGTTGCCAGTCCAATCAGGGTGGAGAAGTCCCAAGAAGCGTCTATTCCTTAACCCTTTGATGACCCGAAAGTCTTCAAAAGGTTTCAGTCCAGACAATCTATTTTTCTCCCAGAACAAAAGTGTTCTATGAAACCATGGTCCAAAGCTCAGGACGAACCCGCGCAGTGGAGTAGATAGAAGGCATAAAGTTCTGGTGTCTTGATAAAGAAAAAGAATCCTAGAAGAGTTAGACGAAAATTTTCGAGGCCGTTTTTTATAAAGGTTGAGGAGAAATTCGCGAAATTCCAGTTTATAGGGCTTCGACATCTTTGAGGAAGTGAATATGAATGGCATTATTGGATTAGAGTACAACGTTGGAAAATCAATATTACTGTGATAACAAAATTATGATATACAAGCTTGTTAATGTGGCGGATATTTGATGACAAGAGAGAGAGAGAATCTGCTCCCATTGTGGGTTCTTATTAAAATATTGATTAATTGATTGTTTAGATATGGCATATTTCTATATGGGCAAATACTGGATTTTCTCTCAAAGTATCGTTACTTTGAAACATAATCGGCTGGTAGGGCGTTGAATTTTCTCAAGATGCGTTCAATGCGATCCATACCTTGCACCAGATGCTCAATCTCTGGGCCATATGAGATTCTAATGTAGGAGTACATCTCAGAATCACTTAGTTCTCTGAAACTTAAAGGATTCAAATCAAAAAAGATTCCAGGAACGACAATGACATCCTCATGTAGGGCCTCATGGAAAAATCCTAAACAGTTGGCAATCTTTCCAGGTAGGTGACTCAGATCAAGCCAGATGTAAAAAGTGGAGTTTGGCCATTTTTTGAACTTGAAGCCCATTTTCTCCAGACGAGTGAGACAGTAATCTCTTTTGTATTTGAAATGGCGCTGTAGAGCAATGGTCTCTTGCTTTACCAGTGATGGCTCGAGCATAGGGATGGCAGCTTCTTGGAATGGGTAATTAGTACCACCGTCCAGATAGGAACCAGCAGAAGACAATGCAGAAATGTACTCCTTAGGACCAACAATCCATGAAACCCTCCATCCAGGAAGTCTGAAACCCTTTGTTAGACCGTCAATAATGAGCACAGGATCATTATTAACATCTTCAACTAGGGACGCGGAGGAGTAAGACTCACCAACCTCACCATCGTAATAGTAACGGGAGTAGAACTCATCCATGATCAAAAGACACTTCTGTCTGCACAAGTCATGTAGTTTTTTCAGCTCATCTTTAGGGATTGCTTGCCCAGTAGGGTTTCTTGGATTCGAGGTCAAAATGGCTGAGACACCACGAGCCAATTCACCCTTGATGATCTTCAAATCAATATCGTAGTTGTCAGTCTCGTACAAGGGCACAGGAATTGGTGCAAAGTTCTTGAATAAGGACAACATTTCCGCATAGGCTGTGTAGTCAGGCAAGAAGAACGATAGATAGGCATCACCCAGAATCGCAGCAATACGAGTAAGAGCAGCACGTCCTCCTGGAGCAACATTCACATTCTCCCAGGTATACTGTGACTTCATTCCCTTTCTGTATTGAACATTGTACAAATTAGCAATGGCTTGTCTCAACTCCTTAATACCCGCAGTTGGACTGTACTCTCTGCTTTCAATGGTAGTGCTGACACTGTCCGGTCTTTTAAAGCAGCCTTCAATTTCCCCTGTTTCAGGCATACCTTGACCCAAGTTGACCCAGTTTGGGCCTGGGTAACCACGTTCAGAGGCACGGTCAGTGCACCAAATCACACCAGTGGCCGCATTCTGCTTGTTCAAGGCAGGAAAGTGTACGTCTGGGTGAGCCAATGGACCCGGGATGGGCATTGGCGATGATGAACGAGCAGCATGTTGTTCACGTTGGCGGAGACGTTCAAGTGGGTTCTGATACTGGCCACCATTGTGTACTGGTGGTGGTGAAATAATGTCAGCCTGCGCTTGGGTTGCTTGGGCTTGACGGGCTTCCAGTTGGAGCTCTTTGGTGAAAAACTGGGAAGACGAGGCCTTGATCGGCTCCGGAAGGGTATCCTCCAGATGCTGAAACTCGTTTGGCGTTGAACTCATTGCTGGCTAAACTTCAGAATCAAAGATTACTGATCCTGTTCAGACATGGAAGAAGCAAGAAGCATTCTGACTTTTTTTAAAAGACTTCCATTCCCCGAGAACGCTTGATGACCACCACCGCAATGTCTCACAGCAAACAGACCGATGTGGAAATAGAGTAGTTGATTTACCAAACTTGTAGAGAATAAGAGAATAAAATCACATAGACAAGATAAGGATTTACTCCCTAGGTTCATCTAACGTGTCATGCAGTGTGGAACCCAATTAGTCATTGTATCCTAATTCCTAAATTGACTAAAAGGGCATACCGAGCTAAGTACAATTTTTGATTAGTCACATATCACATCACATACACATCAGTAATTGCGTCAAGGAGGAATACATAGAATTCGAGTATCTAGAAATTGGTTTCAGCATAGGAACCATTCTTCAGTATCGTCTTTGCTGCTGATCTCAGCACCTCCACTTGCAACTCCTCCAAATTATATCTCTCACCATCAACACTCAGCAATCCTTCACGGTACTTGGGCACCAATCTGAAGGCCTCCACTTTCGAATGATGAATCTCTGGCGCCTGTACATGTTTTCCATTTTCCAGACTTAACAAGATCGGCGTCTGTCTCGTAATGCTTGTTCTGGAATCCATCATCACAAGGTCTAGCGCACCATCATTGGGTAACGCAGCAGGGAAAAATTGCACGTCTTTAGAGACGTAGGGCATAGCTCCAGTGTAGAAAAGCCCAATATTATCTGCAAAGTCTTGGTTCACAAGCTCCCAATCCTCAGGAGCAGGCTCCATGGCATTATACTTTAATTGATATGTCTCCTCATTGATTGGCTGGTCACTGACAGACCCCGAATGCTCATTATATCTGCGTCTAACTTCATCCTTGGACTTGGCACAGTACTTAATGAAAATTTCACAGGGATACTTGGCTCTTGAGAATACCTTGTAGGCCACACCAAGGTCAAACCGTATTGCACCCATCCATCTTAAGTGTTCTGTCCCCAGATCAGAGTCTGCAATAACTCCAAATGTCTGACTTAGAAAACTTACAGTGGTTTCGCCTCCCTGAGTGACAGCCATCAGGTCAATTTTGACCACAGGTGACTTCAAGATTGACAATGCAGCATGGCTCACTTCAGATGTTCCCAAACAAGACTCAGACATGGCGTTCCCTGACCCACAAGGGATTTGAGTCACTGGCAACTTGTCAAATGCTTTAGCACGATCTTCACGTTGAAAGAACCCATTATAAACTTCATAAGGGATCCCATCCCCGGACGCACAACAGATCAAATCATACGCCTCTATATCTAACTCTCTCGCAATATCCACTGCATGCTTGTTGTACTCTGTTGCCTTGACTTCAATCAATGCACCTGCAGCAGTGAATATTGGTTTTGCATGTTTCAAAAACAATTTTAATGCTCGACCTTTTCCTCCATAAGGGTTCACAAGTACTAAAATTCGCTTGTTGGGTTTTGCATCATGATAGCTGCGTGCGTATATCTCTGCAGCAAGGTCTGGATAGACACCAACATCATCAATGTCCAAGGTAACAGTTGCGGGGTGTAAATGGCGGCCACGACGTTGTGCAAAAGTCAAGTCGATGATGCCTGGCTCCTCATCGTCTGGGAGTGATAGTGATAAAACATCCTCGTAAGGAATGCATCGAATGGTTTTGAATGCAGTGGCAGAGTCAGCAGATGCACATGAGATGCAACTCAGTGTAGAGCTGTTCTCATGGGAGTAGAACGAGGATGGCAGTTGGCTTTTGAGAGCGATACCTGTGTCTGTGAGAATAGCACGCGTCATTGTCATATGTGATGGCTTCATAAAGAGCCCCGTGGTGGATTCGTAGGACATTTTTAGTTTTGACTGCAGCACAAAATTTATTGTAAATTGTGAAGTGACGTGCAACGGGGTCTTCCTATTGTGAAATGCTACTCATTAGCTATACGATATTATTTATGTTTATCTTCTCGCTTTAAAACATCCGGACACCAATAGATAACTTAGCATGCATAAAAAGAAAAAAAATTATGTTGAGGCTTAGTAGCATAGCAGATTTGGCTTTAATCTAGGCTCTCCAATAGACTTACCGATACGCTAAACGATACTTTAAAAGATACTCTCAAAGTTAATTAATTTACTAAGTAAAACGATTTTGGAATTCACATGAATCATATATGACTCATGAGCCGTGACAAGTACACTCAGTTAAAGCATCAGCATCCTCAATCGATCTTCGAGTTTGGATCTGAAATTTCCTCGTATAACTTAATCATTGGCAAAAATTGGCAGTGTTAATTTGCCTTGGTGAATGTTTGGAAACGAACCTATATGTTTCAAGTCTATACATTGATGCTATTCACTATTTACAAGTCGATCTAGCTTGTGTCGATATCTCTATTCACTCACAACCCCAGCAGTGCCTACCAATTGATCAATTATCTCCGCCTGCACACCTCTAATCAACACATGTACGTGCGATAACTCGCTAACACTCTGCAATGCTGGAAAATTTCTAAACCAGATTACATCGCTCTCTTTCAACCCCAGCCCCAAGACAAATGTTTGATGAACATATCTTTCGATTACTGTTCTGGTCTCCTCTGACACGTCCCCAATCTCAGATTCTGGGTCAGAACAGATGGGTACTTTAGTCCAGACACATACGTGCTGAATGTCAGAGGTGAAATTATATGGGAAGTCATTTCTTATGATCTTGCAATCATTTGGATGGCCAAAGAGGGATAATGGTTTCAAAGGTGTCAGGTCATATTGCCCATCCGGTTTTACCCATTTCAAACGATGACGTATAATGTAATCGACAACAGATTCCCCTATAGCTTTCAACGAAGCCTTGTATGCATGATATGAGTTCGTAGTCTCATGCGAACGGTACAACTCACCAAGGGCATTGCGCTCTGAAGCTGTTGTTAGTGTTCCGCAAGTGTGTGAAGAAAAAAAAAAAAACTGTAACATACCTATGATAGAAACTGCGTCATCCCAGGAAATGGGGGTGTCTGATACCATAAAGATCTGGATCGGTGTGTTCTAAGGTTCGACACTTAGCACAAAGCTGAAACAGGAGCCATTTTTGGTTTTGTCTTGGGAGCCATGGATGGCCCCTTGGCGCATCGTTAGGGCCACGATAAAAACTTGATTATATAAGTCACCATGAAAAGAAATCGCCCCCACCCATTATGTCCTTTCTACAGAAACTTTATACTTAAGAATGTACAGCTCCTCTCAGTCTAAATTCTCATTTATTTGTCTATTTCTAGAAGAACAAGTTTGCTACTCCCACAACTGCAAGACCAGCATATATCATTCTCAAGTCGATGTCGAAACCAGGGCCAGCAGCATTCACCTTACCAGTACCCGTGTTCGTAGCAGAAGCCAAAGTGTCAGTGGTTGCACTCTTTGTAGATGAAGTATCAGAAACCCATTCGTTCACAGAAGAAGCACTAACGGAGCTGTCAAAAACGACGGCATCGTTGATAAACACAGTGGCTGCACCTTCAGAGCCGAAAATGACACCACCCTTCATTGTTCCGGTGTAATTTCTACTAATATAACCAGGGGCGACAAGACCAGTGCCAATGTCACCAGTTCCTTGGTAATCATGGACTGTGGAATATAGATGTGTAGCCTCAGTGGTGTTCATGACCTCAAAGATATCAAACTCACCACAACCAGTAGCCCAGCACGAACAGTTCTCATTAGTTGGGTATTGGGATGTTCTTGGGATATGGTCATTTAATAGCCAAATAGCTGGCATGTTGTAGAACTCGAAGCTGGAACTGTTGGCTGCAGTTTCTTCTGGCATTTCAAACTCAAAAAGGAACATCTTGGTGACACCATCAAACCCGTGGTATGCAGGGATTCCAGAACGGTAGACACCGCAATCATTTTTAAAGCCAGAGGACTCACAGGACACGTTCGAATAGAGAATAAATTCGTCGTCAGAGGCAATCAATGTGTCTTCGGCAAGGATTGTGTCTTGTGAAGCGGCTGAAATACCATCTGAGGCAGCAAATGACAAGGCATTGCCTAGACAGGAGGACTCTTCACCTGCAGCTGTTAAAAAAGTAACATTACTCTTGCTTGAACCGTCATAGAAGGCACGTCTTGTCCATTCGGAGGAAGATGAGTTGCCAACGCTGAACTGATCAGAGTTGTAAAAGGCAAAATTCCTCAACACTAGTGGGCCTCTGAAATGAACAGAGACACCTTTATCTAGAGGCGAGTTAGGACCGTCGAAAAGAGTTCTGTCACTGTTACCAGCCAATTCACATTGGCAACTGGATGACGAATCCAGGGTCTTCACATTTTTGAAGTATCCTTCAAATCCCAAATTATCAAACTCCAAAACACCATATTCGCTATACAACGAACTGCCTGAAGGTGATGTCGAAGGTGATGATGAAGATTGGGAAATTCTCTGGGCAAGTGCCAAGGATGTGAAAAGTAATGTGGACACAGCTAGTTGCATTATCTCTTTAATGTCTTGGGTATCGTGGTTTGCGTACTTGTGTATGAATCACTGTGGTAGCAAGCACACTTTTGAGTTTGAATTTTTTTTTGTAGATTCTTGAATTCGAACAAGGCAGTGCACGCGTCAACAATTCTTCAGGGGTGGCTATTTTTTTCTATTCAAAAATAGATTCTTCGATTCACCTCATCATACATCGGTAGGGCCACTAGCAGAACCTATATCTTGATTATGTAATGAATTCCAAATAGGAAATAAGATGAGATTCAATTGCTTATGTAATCTGATTGGTTAGGGGCGTATACTATAGTGGGCAATAATAATACAAGTTTTCTACTTTATTCAGATAACTATCTTAAGATCTTATAAAGAAACTGTGTGAGTTATAGATGTCATTATCATTACCAATAACCCCAAAAGAATTATCTCCACAGCGAAAGCCATTGCGCTCCAGCCGATCCATTTGTCAAACTCAACGCCAGTGCTCTTATGATCTCTGATTAGAGATGCAACTATCCCTTCTTCATCCTCTAGATTCAAAGTCACTTCGTACTTGTGTTTCCTGATGATGCTCTCACTTGCCTGGTATGAACTGTTCAATCTAACACAGGCATATAGATAAATGTAGAAGTTATATAACCACAGAGGCATAATAAGGAAACCATAGTAAAAGTTCTGAGGGTGAATTTGTATTAGTATCATGTATCTGCGAAAATATACTGTGCACTTTACTCACGTTTACAACTCTTTCAAGGTTTTCCTGTTTGTATTGGCAAACTTGACAATAACATTTGGTGTCGATGGAGATGCCCATCTCTTCATCATAACCCAAATGGTGTTCCACACCCAAGTTAATCATTTCCGAGTTCTTATTATTGCTCTGGCTTCTCAGACTACCGTCTCAGAAGCAAGAGGAGAAGCAACTTGTGATCCTTCACTTTTTATATAGTGTTCCTCAGGTTTTTCTAGCTTTGCCAATATTTCCTCTTCCGGACAGAACAATAGCCATCTT
The DNA here is from genome assembly GCA_023627795.1 of Barnettozyma californica. Lineage (NCBI taxonomy): Eukaryota > Fungi > Ascomycota > Saccharomycetes > Phaffomycetales > Phaffomycetaceae > Barnettozyma > Barnettozyma californica. The sequence goes on along the minus strand of JAMAIE010000002.1, from coordinate 264,926 downwards.
GTCACATTTCTCAAATCGAGACAAACTGACACTAGAAGCATCGATCAGATACATTGTTCTCATATGTTTGACTTCAATCGCACTTCTGGAATACGCCCACTTGCTTTAAAAGAAATATTACTTTTTTCACCTATATAAACGTGGAGGGGGACAACCTGTGTGATTTACTCCCCCGATACTCTCTGTTCATTGGTGTTGCTTTTTACTGTCCGGTGTTTGGCTTGCGATTTCACCCTCCAAACGTCTCTTCCCCTTGGCCCTATACTTTTCCAAGAACTTACCCATATGTATAGATGTAAACTCCTTGATCTTCTTGTACTTTTCAGAATCAAGTTTGGCCGGAGGCAGACGTCCCTTCTTCATCTCTTTGGAAACTAATTGAGCAGTAATCTCTCTGGCGCAATTCTTTACATTGTCTTTTCCAATCTCCCCAACATATTGCTTGAGTAAGTTCGGAACTGCACCGACAAAGAAAACCTTCCATTGGGCCTCGATCCCTCCAGGAGACGCACTTGCGCTAGAATCACCCTTAGATTGAGATTCACTTTGTTTTGCCTTTGCCTTTTGTTTTTTAAGAAGAGCTCTCTTAAGTGCTTCCTTCTTTTTCGCCTTATAGGCTTCCGCTTCCTTAATTTTGGCTTCTTCCTCCCTCTTCTTACGTTCATCTAATTCTTTCGCCCGTTGGATAATGCTGAAAAGACTAGATTCCTTCTTTTGCTTGTCCCTCAAGAGCCTTTCCTCTCTGCGTTTTTTATCTTCCTCTTCTCGTCTCTTTCTGTATTGCTGCTTCTGCTCATCAGTGTAATGAACAAAACTTGGATCATCATTGACGGAGGAGTGACCATTGCCGTTATTGGCATGACCATTATTTGAAATGGTCGAAGTCTTTGAGATACTTTGTTGTGCAGATTTCGCAAGAGGCTTTTCCCATGATGTCTCTTGGGTCGCTTTATGATAGAAATAGTATTTTCCAGTTGCCTCCTCCTTTGCAACAGTCCATTCTGGATCTAGATCGCGAAGTGCATCTGCTTCATCATAATATTCGGTTCTCTCGAAAGTTTCAGGTGTAGATCTTGTTATGCCAGTACTATGTGAAGTGGCTCTTGTCGGTGAGCTGTTTTGTTGCCTCACTCTTCTTCTTTCATCAAACAAGAACTTGTTCCCTAGTGATGGAACATCTGTCTTCTTAATCAACTGTCTATATTCAAACTTTGACCATCTCTGAAGCAACTCTTGACATTTATATGTGATCTCTTCATTAATATTCTGAGATTTTAGGTTGCTAATAATTGGGATGATTTCAACTTTCTCAATGTGGTTTTTTGAAACAGTTGGCCATCTCAGCATGATGTTTAATATCCTGAGAATCAAATTAGTCTTTAATTCTCTGACCTCGTCATCGTCGCTATCAATGTTTGCAATTAATCTTTGAATAACTTTGCCCATAGATTGATAACCATGCGCAAAACTTAATTTATGCTGAATCACTGGTGTTTCTGTAATCTCAATCCTTTCCAACAATCTTTCAACTATCAGTAAGTCCTCTGATTGCATCAAGACACCCATTAGCTTGTTAATTTCGAATTTCAAAATATCCCTCATTACCAAGCCTCTAACAAATTCGACATTGATGTTGTTCTCATTCTTTTCGATCTTGGTAGATGTCTCCTTTTTGGACAAAATAAATGCTTGTTCATCCTCAACTGAAGAGCCCAACGCCTCAGCTACTGATTGTGGTAACAAAGATGCGCTTTCAGTTTGAGTCTTACCACCAATGAAACCAATACAGTTGGCTTCCCCACAATAGCATGGCTGGGCGTTAGCACCATATCTATCCACATTGTAGTTGAATGTCAGTTCTTCATTGGCAAGGATCTTTCTCTTTGCAAAAATACCCATTCTAAATCGGTCATCAACAATCCATTTTTCCACATAACAGTTTGGGTTACACGAATGGTTCAAGAACCTTCCTAAGGAACCCTTCTTTGTGGCATCAATAAATGCATCACTGCTCAACATCATAAAGTAAAAGTGTTTAATACCCTCCTGATCATATTCGACCATTCTCTTCTTAAAGCTTTTCTGATCAATGACCTCACCAATATACTCATAAACAAGTGAGTCAGGCTCAATATCTTCTTCTAGTCTAACACCAAACCCCTTCTTCTCCGTCTGAATGACTGAAATCAAAGCGTACTGCTTGTTCTGGAATCTTTGATTCGCACAGTTGTCACCGCATGATGTATTCCCATTTACACACTCCATCTTGGTACCACGATTGATACAGTCGTCGTCAAAACAGGCATAGTTTACGCCGTCTTGGTAATCTTCTGTACACACACAGTGCATTGGCTCACCAGGAGATGATCCCAGGTTTTTATTGGCATATGTTGTGTACTCAAGCTGTGTGAATGTTTTCAGCGCCTCTTCTGTCTTGTCCTCCAGATGGTCGAAGAACTGGACTGTATTGGGTATCTCATTCTTCTGTTTTGTCTGCTCATTGAGCTTCTCTTGAGACTTCAGCTGATCCGTTTCGGAGAGCTGTGGTGACTCCTCCTGGTCCACCTCTTCCCCAATTGGGTCGTAGTCAAAGTCTTCATCCTCACTGACACGGGTGGACATTGTTGGTAGTAGCGATCGTGTAGAATGCAATTCTGTTGTAAACGCGCTGCCCTTTGTTTGTTGGACGAAAAGAAAGATGAAATTTTTCGCGATTGTCAAGAGCGAATGAATGAGTCTAATGAATTAATTGGAAGGATGGTTGAATGGGTTGATAACAGGTGATGAGCTATTGATCTCTTCAAACTTATATTTAAGACATTCACAAAACGCTTCTGGACAGTTTGTGGTTTGTAGCTATAATAATCAAATTAGAAGAATCAAGTATTAAGAATAAAGCGTCTTAAACTATACATGCCTAATCTTGATAACTCAGGAGAGCATTGAATGCTTCTTCTGAAGACTAACATAGGTATGTTTGCAGTAACATATTGTACTGTATTTATCAAGAATAGTCGCCCCTATAATATGAATAAATGGTAAAAGAAGCAGGTCTGCACTCACGCGTGTCCGTGGATATGGCTGGTTGGACTTTACTCCTCAGACTTGACTTATCAAAGATTAAGAACATTAGTTAGCATTTGCTGGTAGTCCTCGAAGCTAGACGATCCTATTGATAAAGGGTGGACATTCAGTTGAATCCAAGGTACTTGAATTAGGAGCCTTTTGGATATCAAGGTTACATACAGCCAGTTGGGTGGTCAAGCCCAGCGGGGTTCAAAATTGTTACTTCAGAGAAACCGTACTGAGTCTTGTTATGGTACTGTGATATAAGATATAAGAGTTCTTTTTTTATTTCATATTGTAGGAACTATTTCTTATAGAGAAAAGGGCTCATTGTATTTATTTTTAGATCTGGCTCAGTAATTGTTTAACTCTTACCAAGTCAAAGCAGTCATTATCATCATTTTGTTCATCGGTTACAATCTTGCAAATCTCCTTCACGAGCAGATCAATCTTGTCAAAAGCTGATCTCTCAATCCCAAACGGATGGCCGCCTTGGTAAAACCTTCTTGATGTAGATCGATACTCCTGGTAATGACCGTGTGAATGACCAGTTTGATCCCCATTAGTAACAGAACTATTAGGGCTCCTTGTCATAGAGATCTCTTTTACCTCTCTCGCTCTTAAAGAGACAAATAGTGTCTTTGTCTTTTCATACCCACCATTAGCCAAGTCCATCTTCATCGAGTTGACAATCTTGGATTCCAAATCAGGCGCTGTTTGGCAAGCCTGCAATTGAAACTCTGGAAGATATGCCTGCGTATATCCAGTAAGCTTTGGCAACGACTGGATGCGATTTGTAGAATGTGATGGCTTCACGTCATGTTCAATGTTTAAGATACTGACGTTTTTAGACTGGTATGAGGAAATATGGGTGATTGGCGCTATGGACGAATTCATCAAGTCGAGAAGTTCAGCTTTTGTAGAGATGGAATCAGGCTCTTGCTTATAGAAAAATGATGTGGTTCTTCTAATGCGCGGTAATGTAGGTATCTTGGCCTTTCGTCTCGAAAGCTCCAGGTTAGAGCCTCGTCTGGGTAGAGAAGTGGGTGTGTGAAGACTAGAAAATGAACTGTTGCGCACATGCTGATAATGATGATTGTTCTGACTGTGGCTAGCTAGGCCATCCCAGGGGTATTCGTCATACTCCAACGCCGGGGATGGTGTCTTGTTATGTGAGGAGTTCGATGAGTTTGATTCTTGTGATGGTGAAATGCTTGTCAGGCTAGCCAGGTATTGGAAAGACCGTGAAATGTATGATGTTGAGAATGAAGGATGTGAGTATGAATTGGAAAGTGATGATGATAGATATGACACTGAGTTCAAGTTTGAAACTGAGCTCGAGTGGGAAATGATAGATGGTGTAGTTACAGACTTTGAAGGGGTATTAGGGATCTCCCAACCATTGTTGATGATTGATGGTTGCTTCATCTCAATGGGCATAGCACTGGCCCGTGTGGCTGTACTTGAAGTTGCAATCGTTGATGAGCTTAGTGGTAGTTTTGGCATCTCAATGGCGAGGCTCTTCTCTTTGAAGGTCTCCTCCTCAGTGGAGAGATTGATATCTAAACCGTAAGATAGCAGCCCGGATATTATGAAAACCAACTTCTGGGATACCACTGGATTTGCGGTCATAATTACCACCCTTAACAACTCATCAGTAGGATTAAGTATCTTGTGTTTGCGTTCATTGATCAACGTAAGTAGACTGACCAAAAATTTGCATCCGGAGTTATGATTCTTGCCACCATCCTTGATTTCAATCCAGTTATTAACTTCTGTACACCAATTTACCAACACATCATCCACTCTGTTTGTGAGACCAATCAATAACCTTGGGGTATTGAGTAATAGTTCCAGGCTCTTTAGAAATCTCTTGAAGATAGAAACCACATCGATGAAGTTTGAAGTCAATTTGGATCGTGTGGTGCTGTCTGTACCTTTAGCACTGCAGTGGTTTTTGATAAATGAGGCCTTGAGCAACTGTAGGTGACTCCTTATATACGACCAGTTTGATAGTATCTGATTGGAGAAGTCTGTCATTCCAAGAGGTAGAACCAATACGATGGCAAAGTTCCAACGATGCTTAAAATGGAGTGACGCCATTACAGCGTTCCCATCCACCTTGATAACTTTGTAAGCATCATTGGCGTCAAAGTCTTGATATATCAAATTTCCAAATACCTTGGGTATTAGCTCAGAGACATCATGAGTATCAGAACTCAGCTCCACGTTATTTGAATCAAATAAGGTTCGATAGTTGTCACGTTCATAGTACCCACCATTACTCTTAATAATCAAAAGCCGTATCTTCTCAAGATCCAGGGCTTGCATCTCCAAATGATGTGATGATCCATAGAGTACAGTGCGTGAGAAGGCATCGTCGCTGGTAGTCGCTTGATTAGATCCCGCAGCCACAGAACTGCCCAAAGTGGTCGCCATAACCCCGTTGTTGGTAAGAGTGTAGCCCTGAATGGGCACTGAACTACCTATGGATGAGTGTTCACCCTGTCTGGCAAACAGTCTTCCCAGCATCTTCTAAATGTTCTTCCCTTTTTAACAACTCTTTCCGAGATAGACACCGGTGCTCTTTTTGTTTAGACTTCGACTTTGGCACTAAAACAGTGACCTCTGATTATGTCATATATTAGGTAACTCCATATTTCGCGAAATCAGGAGTATTTGGTAATCTGGGGGCAATTCATATCTCGGCGGAGTTCGGAGATGGAAAAGATAAAAAAAAACGGATCTGTAATTTGGCACCTCTATTTTGGATCTTGTGCTCATAGAGACCACAAAAGTGAAATATCCCTGAGAACGCGCCAATGGGAAAGGGAGATTTCAGGTTCGAGGATCCCTTCTTGAAGGATAGAGACCTGATATACAAACACATTGGGTTCACTAAGGCAATAACGTGGCGCTATCAAGACGTCCTCTTAGGATCAGTGGTGTTCCTGATCCTAGTACTTCAAAGCGAGAGGCTTGTAAAAGGTCGATTCAAATGTCCTAGATCCTTACAGCGATGGCTATTGACAGACTCGCTCATATGGAACTCCTACTTTCAGTGCAACATGAACTTGGTGATCATTGTGACCCTCTACGCGGCGAATATCGGTGTGGCTTTTATCAATCTTCCAATGAATGATTCGTTTAATCTAGCGTTGAGATTTGGATTGGTGGCGATGTCCAACATCCCGTTGTTATATTTATTGCCCTTGAAGGCCAGTGTGTTCTCTTTGAGCCTCAGTTATGAGAATCTAGTAATCTACCATAAGGCAGTTGGCGTATTGGTGCTGGTCACCTCTTTGATCCACGCAGGCGCATTTGTCTATTGCTTGAGTTGGCCGTATTTGCTTTCGGACCTTAAAGCATTGACAGGTTGGTATATGATTGGTTCTTTTTGTCTTCTTGGGCTGGCTTCCTTGTTCGTTGTGAGAAGGTATATCTATGAACTTTTCTACAGTATCCATGTGTTGGCAAGTTATACATTTCTCCCAATCTGTTATAGACACCATTATGTTTGCAAGCCCTTTGTCATTCTTGTTACTGTGAGCTTGATCATTGATAAGTTGGTAAAGTTATCCAAAACTTATTCCACCACTTGCACAGTTAGATCCTCCCCTGAGAACCCCAACGATCTAATCATAGTGATCGAGAAGCCATTGAACTTCTCATGGAGGTGCTCCAACCACATTTACATTAATATTCCAAGAATTTCATTATACCAAACCCACCCATTCACTATTGCCAATCTTCCAGATGACGGAAGCAGTGAAATCTTAATCATCATTAAGATTAACCATGGCTTCACCCAAAGACTTTATCAGAGATCACTTGAACAAAAAGAGTTCTCTTGCTTCATTCATGGGGCATATGGTGTCACACATACACATATCCACTTGGAAGATACCAACCATCATCGCTACTCCATAACACAAGAGTCGCAAATCGTTGAAGCTCCAATAACAGCTGTTGATGAACTGAGTAGTCTGAATTTGAAAGATGCTAAGACACAAGGGTTCAGTTACGGTAGCGTATCGTCAAGCCTGGACAGCATAGACCTATCGCATCGTGGAATCAATGATCTCTTAGTGAGTTATATGCTGGTATCCGCTGGTTCAGGTATCACCTTCATTCTACCCATCCTCTTGAAACTTCTTAAGTATGAAAAAGATAACAATCTTAAGCTTAACTTCAAGTTTCTTTGGATTGTTCGTGATGATACGATCATGAAACTTTTGCCAATTGAGATCACACAAATACTCTCCAGACAGTCAGATGAAGAAAGGGTTGAGCTTTGGTACACATCCAAACAGGGCCGCCCCAATCTGAATGATACGCTCTATCGAATGTCCAACAGTGATCAGATGGCAAGAACACGACATCTCAAGGTTTTTGCATGCGGCCCAGAAGCACTTGTATCTGGTGTCAAGGACTTTGGGATTGAAAAGGGAAGCACAGACTCTGAGGTGGACCTGATTCTTGAAAAGTTTAGCTTTTAGACTGGTCGTTTGTATATTGGTCAAACAGGAATATATTACTTGAGGTGGTTCTTTGTTAGATAGATTCCTTAAGCCCTTCCGAATTTGGTGCTCAAACCCAAAACAATTTAATATGGAAATCTTAAACTTGACTCTCACTTGCGACAAGCTACAGTTGATATCTCTTCCTCTAGTATTTAAACCATGATATATGATATGATATATGCTCCACTCAGGAATCCATTTGGCAAAGTGGTCCCCAGTGGGTTGATGAGTTTTCACCAGTTGCAGTTGTTGAGTTTCAAGACTAGCAGAAACCTCCACAGTCTAAGGTAACAAAAGACAAGCTAAATTAACAGCCTCTAGATATAAAGTAAGCTTTGAACTCAAGACTGCACAGTTGTGCCTTCAAATTGATGTATTACCGGGGTTCAAAGGGCGTTCCACCAATACAATGTCACTCATAAATTGTTCTACAATACGTTAAGGTATAGGTTTTAAGCTGGAGCTAATTAAAAGTTACCAATATTGGAGATTAAATTATAATTTGAGATTAAGTGTTTCAGTGATGTACGGGGGACGAGTCAAGATAGCGACTTTTTTTTTCTCTCACAGATCCTGAATGGGTAAATCCTATAAACTGACCCACCTTCAAAATGAGAACGTACATTCCATACATCCTAAGAAAACGTACCAATAACATCCATTTTGGATATTTCATTATAGCCTTTTTGTCACTAACCCTAAATTTCCATATTGAATGACGGCTATTGAAATCCATTTAGAGGCCACCAACAAAGATAGATACATTGTGCCAATCAAGGTTGCTCAATTCTCAGGAATTCTCAAGAATATGATTGCAGACCTAATTATCCCTTTTCCTGAAACATCATTCACAGAGCCAACAGTCATTTCACTTGATGTCGACTCTGAAATCCTCAAGAATATCATTCTGTGGTGCAAACACCACATTGAGAACCCTGGACTTATTGATTTTGATGGGAGAAAGAGGTTTAAGTATCTGACTGACTGGGATATGAGATTTTTTGCACGGGACCAAGTTCAATTGGGTGAACTCTTAAAGGCTGCCAATTACCTAGATTTGAGATGTTTGATAGATTCTTTGCTCATGTTCCTTGCATCTCGTATTCAAGGCAAGACCACGAGAGAGATTAGAAGTATTTTTAACAAGCCTGAGTTGTCCTAGGTTCCAATGAAACAATCAAATAGCTAATTTTGTAGATTTTCATCTATGTACTCTTTTTTGAAATCAGGCCTGCAAACATATCGAATGAGTTCCCATCAGGTTGCAAATGGAATTTTTGGCCAGTTGCTCTTCCATTCCTGTCAACCTCCTCTGCTGCTAGCAAACCATAATCACTAGTAATGCCGGTGATCCTCACTTTAGCATTACCATGATCCTTCAAATGAACAATCTGGTCCGTGTGCAACCAGTGCTTGTAATACAATGGCAATAATGGCGCAAACCCTTCAGCTTTGAAACGGGCAAAAAGATAACCCATGTAATACATGTACTTAGCCAACAGTAACTCCGGAGAAATCAAGTCCAATCTGGTCTTACCTTGTCTGACTCTCTGCTCATTCAACAGTGCGATGGTGGAATTGATGGATGTCGTTGGTTCCGCATTGGAGAGGTTAATACCTGTACCGACAACCACTTTATAATTGTTCTTTAAAACATTGGTATTAACCAGAATTCCACAAATCTTGACAAACGTTGCCTCAGTGGAAATGTTTGACAGATCTTTGCCAAAATGCTCAGGCTTGATGGCGTAGACATCATTTGGCCATTTCAAACGAATAGGTAACTCTTCATAACCTTCACCCAAGTTCTTCAGTGCCTCTAGTACAGCCAAACTGGTTAGGTATTGAACAAACACCACTGGAGCATGGGGCAACGCAGTAGGTAAGTCAAGTACCAAAGATGACGCAACAACACCTGGCGGATTGATCCAGATATTCCCACCACGACCTCTTCCAGAAACTTGAACAGTAGCTGCACATACCAAACCTGAAGGGATGTTGCTCAAGATGTTGAAATTCTTGTCCAGCATACCAGAAGTTGAAGTCACTACTTCACCATACAGTAGAATGGAACCAGCTTCTGTCCCATTAAGTGATCCATAACTCTCTTGCAATAGTCTGAAATATTGCTTGATATCAAAGTAAGGGGTGAGTTTCCTGTCAGGGACGTCCTCGCTAAACGCATAAAGTTCCTTGACAATGGTGTCTGGATCTTCAAATTCTTCTTGCTTGGACAGTTGATGATGAGGCGATGCTTCTTCACCTCTGTGCAAACGAAAGCTATCCTGGCTTCCCTTGATAATGTCACCACCAGAAAGACCGACCTCAGAGACGATATTGTTGATAATCTCAGACACAATACCTGGCACAGGAGATGACAGCATTAAAGGTGTCAATCTGGGTCTAACCAATTCATTCTCATTAACCTTGAGCCCTAATTTCTGTAAACAGGCTCTTAGAAACTTCTGACGGCCCTCGTTGTGCTCTTTCAAACCGTTGACAATTGCAACGTACTCTGACGAAGATCCCTCATGTGACATCAGTTCTGGAACGTATTCTGGATGAGAACCAACAAGAACTGCAGCTCCTTCGCCAACGACACAGTGAACAGCTGAAGCTGGAACAGTTCCATATTCAACATCCGGCTGATCCAAGTACTGACCCAAAATGGTCACATTATCATACTTTTCAGCATCGACAAACACAGCTCCTCCATTATAATAGTGATAAGATACATCAATATCAATCCCCAAGGCATCTTTATTCACTGCAATAGGTGCCAATTTGGCACCTGATTCTGTACCATATTGGAATCCACTGAACGCACCACCACGGGCAATGCCAGGGAAAAACTTCAACTCACGTGAACCACTCACCTCCATCACCGGGTTACCCACTTCAAACTCACAGCGAGCAGATCCATAATACCCACCAGCACAGAACCCAAGGAATCTGCCACCTTTGCGAACAAATTGACGGATGATGTCGTTTCCAGGACCATTTAGCTGTCTGCAAATAGGAAGATCAGCACCACCGGGCATGACGAGCAATGAAGTCTTTGAAGGCCATGGTTCGTTAATTATTGTACGAGAATCTACCACAACGACAGCGTAATGCGGAGAGAGGAACCGTCTGAGCGATTCGAGACAATGTTTGACAGAGTCTGGGGTGGTTCCTGGACCTTTTGATGAATTGTTAGTACATGATCAAAAGAAAAAAACACGAAAAGAAGATAACTCACCTGAGTAGACGAGAACGTTCATTGCTTGAATTGATTGAAGGAGTCTATGTGGGAATTTGGGGATCGATGCCCTTTTGAGCATGAAATTTCTCTCAAAGTTTGATGATTGAGTCAACGAGTCTCTTCAGTCAGCAGCTTTTCAGTGGCAGAGATGACTCAAGTGACTCGCATAAAATACTCTTTTAGGAAATTTGTTATAACCCGACGCATACCTTTTTGTCTTCTTTGTGCTGTGGATTTCACGGTTTTGTTGGGTGATCGCTTTTCAGTAGGTGAATTTATTATAAAGGAGTTAGACCATTTGTATGTAATGCAGTTATCTGCTTGTCTCTTTAAATGGGGCTGATGGGAATGTAATTTCGATGCCCAAAATTGATTCGGTACATCTGGAAGAGCTTTTTGCTATGAAAAAAAAAAAGGAATAGATCCATTATCAACTGAGCTGTGATCGGCCTACATACAAGATCTTAGTAGAAGGCTCGATGGTGTTACGCATAGTTAGCCCCATTCATCCGTTATGGCGAGCAATAACACCAATTACAACTAAATCTGTCTTCAGATTGCCACTAAAGTCCACATCTATCTTCCAGTCAACCACCATCACTCTTCGCCTTCTTTCATCCACACGTCACCCACAACTACCTTCAAAGAGGAAGACGATACGAGACCAACTCGATGATATCAAACACACCAGAGATACCATACAGCAGAAAATGGCGGACTCTAAACAAAAGATGGACCGTCTGGCTCAGCCCATCAAGGACCTCATTCCAGAACACGAGAACATTTACACCATTCCCAACATTCTCACGTTTACTCGTCTGATCACCGCCCCAATTATCGGATATCTCATTGTTCAGCAACAGATATGGCTTTCACTGGCACTTTTCACCTACTCATGCATCACTGACTTCCTCGATGGCTTCATAGCCAGACGATACAAGATGCACTCAGTTGTGGGCTCAATCATCGATCCAATGGCTGATAAGACACTCATGGTTATATGCACGTCGTGTCTAGCACATGCTGGTGGCATGCCATTGTATCTTGCTGCATTCATCCTCGGAAGAGACGGTCTCTTGGCCCTCAGTGCTGTTTACTACAGGTATATCTCCCTCCCTCCACCAAAGACTTTCATGCGCTACTTTGATTTCAGTATCCCTTCAGCAGAGGTGCATCCTACGACGATCTCTAAATGGAACACTGGTTTCCAGATGTTATACATTGCTGGAGCTGTTGCGAAACCTGTGCTTTTGACCCTGATCGACCCAGCTCTCATCAGTACATTGGAGACAGGGTTTGATTGGTTTGGCTACTTTGTTGCTTCAACGACTTTCCTAAGTGGAATGTCGTATGTCTTTTCTAAAGATGCAGTCAAGATCCTTACAAAGCCAAAAAAGTAAGACACCATTCTGTACATATACACACGCAATAGATAAGTATTAGATTCTAGTTATAAACCCTCACTGTCTTCACGTAATACTAATCAATTAATCCCTTTTTATAGTTAACATGCGATTGGCTTAATTAGTACATAGATGGTTGTACCTTCTGTACTGGATATATTCCTTCGCAGATTCAATGTCCTCAGATACCAGGCTCAACCAGACCCCACTTTTGATTCGAGCAATCATAGATTCATATAACTTCTCGCACACCGCTCTTCCAGAGTTTGCAAATCCAAAGAGATTCCTCAGTCTAGCGTGCAGCACACCCAACAGCTTCTCCTTTGTGTAATTGGTGTGCCCAAGCGGGATATATCCTGTCGTCACAGCGTCAACAAACAGCCAATCAGAGTCAGCTAGCTCAACCTCATCCATGTTAGCCACCAACAACATGCGCAGTATTATTTTAGTCATTCAAGGAATTTGTTATTGAACTAGACACCCAAAACGGACAAAACATTTCTCTCCATTATTCCCCTGTAAAAAAATAGATAGTAGACCCCTTTAGAACTACCAATGCTACAAAACCACGACGAAATTTTACTCTTTGGGCACTGGAGGATCACTGTGCAGCGGCAAGATGGATGGAGGATTGGATTTGAGTAGACCTTTTGTAGCCATGAAAAGCATTTTCAAGCTAACAATAACGCGGATGACAAATACCGTACTCTGTAAAAGTGTGGAAAAGTTTGGACGTGTCCTGAGAAGTATATCTATTGACACGAAACATGCGGTCCACAAATATATTTTTGGGGGCTGCGATTCATCACTTGTTTGTGTCTCTGGCTGTTGTTGTTTCTCTTCTATTTCAGATGATGGCATTTTCCAAAACTGTTACTGTTGATAACTTGGTGTGCAACTGTGCTTATTATTATTGCAAGCTATTATGAATTTTATAAGAAAAGATCCCTTTCTACTTTGATTTCGCGATTTTTATTTGTGTCTGCCTCTGCCCAAGAATCTGTTAGGTCAGACAGTTCTAGCTGAGACAGGTGCGTGCAGCACCGTGATTATTGTATGATGATCTGAGTATGACGTTTTTATTTATTAAACACCTAGATGATTTTGTTCCCATAACTTCCGGAGATACTTCCCCTCTATTATGCATCCAGTGACCGTCTGAAATGCGTCAAGGGCATTATGTATGGGAGGAAAAACGTTTTTACAAAACCCTCGTCTACTGAGGTGTGGTCTAGACCTGGGTTGAACTACTACTCAGTATCCAGACGGTATCCATATGGGATGCATGGGTTCGATCCTAGGCTTACCTAGTCTGCGGACTCATTGATTACCTTCAAAGGTGGGACGGTTCTGTCTACACAGAATTTACCCCCTCAAGATACATTACAAATCAAGTTTACTAAATAATTATATCAAAGGTGCATCAGATATTTCAAGTTCCTCGCACTGTATATCGTTCTCACCAAAGTAGCACGAGAGAAGTGAGTTGAAAATGCATTTGAAGCTTCGAAGATTGGGTATTGCAAGCAATTAACTATAGCCTATCGTGTCTTGCTATGGCTTGACACCTACACCTGTGGTCAGGATTAGTTTTGGTTTGGTGTTCTCTATCTACCTACTGATGGTGATGTCATCAATTCTCAGAATGGACTTGACAGTCTCTGCTGCCAGCGTGATGGCACTCGTACTCACTAGAACAGGCTGCAAAACATGTTCCTCATAGGTGTTAGAGGCACCAGCTCTTCTGGCAGAAATACCTGCATTTTTCTCACCGGCTTCGTGTCTGTTTCTCAAATCAGTGACAACATTGATGCTGTTCAAACCAGAGTTTTCAGCAAGTGTGGTTGGAATCACTTCTAGGGCCTCAGCAAACGCTTGGAAGATGAACTGTTCTGTGCCTGATAGCTCACGGGCTTCCTTCATCAAGACACGCGATACTTCAATCTCTGGGGCACCACCACCGGCAATCAAAGCCTTCTCCTTCACTAAGCATCTAATCACACACAAAGCATCATGAAGGGATCTCTCAGTCTCATCAAGAACCAAATCATTGGCACCACGGCAAACCACTGAGGCTGTAGCTGTAGCTGTCTTGATACCAGTCACTTTCACAATCTTGGATCCACTGGACTCAATCTCCTCAACTGAGTCTGCGGTAGCTAGCTTGTCCTCAGTGAATAGATCAATATCAGAGATTGGTTTACATCCAAGTGTCTTGCTCAAGAATTCAATCTCATCACGCTCAATGTCTCTAATCACCATGATACCCAACTTGGACAAGAAATGTAGAGCCAGGTCATTCACTGCGTCTCTCAAAATTGACTTTTGGATTAGCAATACATTGCACTTGGACTTCTTGATCTTCTTACAAATGTTCAGCAAGTACGCTCTCTCTTCTTTCAAAATCTTATCCATCTGTCTATAATCGTTAACAACGACATTGTTTTCCATATCTGGCTTTGGTGGTGAGATCTGGAACTGCACAAGGGCAATTCTGGCCTTCTCAATTCTAGTTGGACCTCCGGCAGACTTGACCACATTCTGGGTGAGAACAACACCGTCAACTAGCTCTGTGTCGTCAATTGTGCCTCCAACCTTCTTGATCAGACGGATATTGGAAAGGTCAACGTTGGTATCATTAGCTTCAATCACCTTCAGCACAGAGTCAACTGCCAATTGAGCCAATGATTGGGAATACTGACCCACAATTTTTGAACTTAGAGAAGTGGAGGCAGCTCTGACGAGAGCCTCTTTGTCATCAAGTGAAATCTTAGTGGACATATCGAGAAGAATTTCAACTGATCTCTTCGCAGCTCTTTGAAATGCTTCAGCAATCAAAGTTGGATGGATTCCTTTATTCAAAAGCTTTTCTGATGCTCCAAGCAAGGCTCCAGTCAAAATGACAACAGAAGTCGTACCGTCACCAGCCTCAACATCCTGAGCACCAGAAACATCCACCAGCATCTTAGCAGCAGGGTGAAGCACAGCCATGCTCTTCAAAATGGTGTGGCCATCGTTGGAGATGATGATCTGCCCATTTCCTGTCTTGATCATCTTGTCCATACCCTTTGGACCAAGCGAAGTTCTAATGGCATCAGCGACAGCACGAGCTGCTAGAATATTGGCCTTACGAACCTCCTGAGGCTTCTCACGATTCTTGAAAGTGGCGTTTGATGGGAGAGTAGCTGTGGCCATTGTTGATTCCCTTAGCTTTCTTCGTACTTCTTAGGTGGCGACTTGTGTGTGTTTTTTTTGGCGTTTGGTTGACGATTTTTTTCAGAAAACAATGTGTATTATGTAAGTATTATGTAATGTTCAGCCCGGGTAAACGATGACTTATATTGATTTAGGATTTGTCAACTTGAAAGCGAAACCTGACCTCTACACTTTATCAATCTGATATCGATGACTGAAGCAGTGTTCAACCAGATCAGTGTGTCCCGTCAGCACATTTTGAATTGTGCATTCTCAGCATGGTACCCGAAGTACAAAGCACACTGTCCAAAGTCCAGAATCATCAAGCCTTTGCCTCAAGCCTTTATTGACTACCTCATTAGTGACGGTATCGATCTACCAGATGATGGTCACTACGAAGTTTCTATGGGTGATGGTGGTGGCGATTACAGTGATTGGGAGGATGAAGAGGTGGACTTTTCGTCGGGCAATGAGGAAGAGGAAACCTCATATGTGAGAGAAAAGAGACCAGTCGCAGAGATATTCAGTGAGTTTCAAGATATACACTACCAGATCAAGGAAGTGATCAAAGAATGGGGTCCAGTGACGCCCAAAATGAACTGGTCAGCCCCAAGGGATGCCACATGGATTCTAGCCACCAACACGATGAAGTGTGACAATGCAAGCGACGTTTATTTGTTGCTCAATGCCTCCAATTACATCATGCACGATATCAGCCATTCTATGGATGAGGTTACTGAAGAAGACGATGGGGATGTGAAGCAGCAAGGCTTGGACTATGAGTTGGTCTTGAGAAAATGGTTCAGTGTGAATCCAGCTCTGGAATTTAGGGTATTTGTGAAGTTTGGAAAGATAGTGAGTGTGAGTCAAAGAGATTTGAACTACTATGAATACTTGGAAGGGCTCAAGGACACATTTCAAGACTTGATTGAAGACTTCTTTGATGATGTTCTTGCTGATACATTTCCTGATCCAAACTATGTGTTTGATGTCTACTTACCACGTCCATTTCAAAAGGTTTACCTCTTAGACATTAACCCGTTCTCTCGGACCACAGATCCGCAACTCTTCACGTGGCATGAAATCACAGAGATCAAAGAGGAAGATAATGATGACTACGAGTTTAGACTTGTTACTGAAACGAACAAGGGCAGATTCGCCGTCAAGGAGCACACTGAGAACCAAGTGCCTCGTGATGTGGTTGATGCCAGTCTGGACTCTACTGCGATGGCGGAGCTGGCCAGAGAATGGAAGGAACTACAGATGAAAGAGCAACAATAGCACATGCGTGGCCCTAGTTTAATCTAAAGCCTGTTTTTTTTTTTGATTAAACATCTATGGAATGGCCCAAAATATAAAATAAAAGAAACTTTGTCCCTCTCTCTTGTCCAATAGACTGGGGAAAATATAGAAGACCGTAGCCAGTTACAAATTTCTTGGATAAAAACTCTGTTACCACATCGCTGAATCTTAGACTCTCGGTAATGGAGATAGATAGTATTGCTTCCCTCACAAGCAAATTCATTCAAAGAACAAAGCATAGGTAAGGTCAATCCGGCAAGAGCTAAGATTCTATCTTTTCCTCTATTTTCCCGGTAGCAGCTGATAACTCTATCTGGTTCGAACCGTGTACTCTTCAAATTAAACCTCACAGGAAGAAAAGCACATCGCTAAGTAATCATCGTCATCTTTATAAAACTTTCTTTAGAGCGGAGGTCCACTTGAAACTAGCTATCTATCGCCAGTTAGTCCAGGTATGAGAATCAAAGTGAAGACTAAGCTGGAAACCGCATTTACGACAAACAACCCCACAGTCTCATCAATATGTCATTTATTTAATCAACTTGAAAACAAACAAAACACTTATCTTTTTTTTTGACGCAACTCTAAATATACAATTAGTTGACAAAAACGCGCATTAGGAACAAAAACATCACTCGCTTTATTAAATATAGCACAGGGTAGAGGTCACACACACTTCTACTTTCACTAACTAGTTGGCTCCTTTGGTGAGTACTCAGCATCAGAATTGGAGTTCTGAGAAGTTGGACTGTACGATGGGGATGTTGGTGAGTACTGTGGTGATGTTGGTGAGTAAGATGGAGATGTAGGAGAGTAGGATGGGGATGTTGGGGAGTAGGATGGGGATGTTGGGGAGTAGGATGGGGATGTTGGAGAGTAACTTGGAGAAGTTGGTGAATATGATGGTGAAGTTGGCGAGTAACTTGGAGAGGTTGGGGAGTAGGATGGAGAAGTTGGTGAGTAGGATGGCGAAGTTGGGGAGTATGATGGTGATGTTGGACTGTATGAAGGAGAAGTTGGTGAATATGATGGTGATGTTGGTGAGTAACTTGGCGAAGTTGGGGAGTAGGATGGAGAAGTTGGGGAGTATGATGGTGATGTTGGACTGTATGAAGGAGAAGTTGGTGAATATGATGGTGAAGTAGGCGAGTAACTTGGGGAAGTTGGGGAATAGGATGGCGAGGTTGGTGAGTAGCCAGGAGAAGTTGGAGCACCAAATGCTGGGGAGGTGGCAGAAGCGCCATATCCATAACCACCGTATGGAGAAGCAGCAGCCAAACCAGCAGCACCAGGGGATGTAGCATAGCCATAGTCAGTAGCAGCACCACCATACTCTGTGAACCCACCAGCATTACCTTGTCCTGACTCACCAATTGGGGAGAAAGCACCATCAGCAACACCAGCAAATGAGCCGTAACCTGGAGTGGCATTGGCATCAGACTCATACGATGTAGCACCACCATTAGCAGCGTATTCAGTGCCTGGAACATCAGTCATCTCTTCAATGACGCCATTGTGGTTAGCAGGTAACTCCTTCAAGATGTTCTCGTCAACCATCACGTCAAAAGCACCAGTACCGATTGGTGCCAATTGACCTAAGATAACATTCTCAGAAACACCGCGACAGTCATCCAATTCAGCAGCTGCACCAGCTTCAAACAAAATTTCAACAGTCTCTTCAAAAGAACAACGCATCAAAGCACCAGTATCGTTTCTGTTAATACCATGACGAGTAACAGCCATCAAATGGCCTCTTGAAGTCATGACATCAACCAACAGAGCCATGTGACGGTAATTAACATAAGAACCATCAGAGGCAATAACATTGTAAACTTCCTTGTACAAAGCAGCACGACCAGCTTCAATACCCAAAACAGTTAAAATGTCGATGAAGGAGTTGGTGTAAATTCTAGAAGAATCAACCCCTGGAACACACATAACCTCTTGCAAGTTGACACCATCGGTTTCCAAAACCCATTCAGGAACCTTAGTGTACTTACCAGTTTCATCAGGCACTTTACGGTCATATTTCATCATAACCACACGAGTGATGTCTGGGACACCACGAAGAGTGATAGCATCCAGCATATTACTCTCGATGCGTTTCAGCATCTGATCTTCTTCAGCTTCTGACTCCTGATCTAAACTCTTTGGATCACGAATAACACGACAACGGATGATCAAGTTATCAGCGTTATCTTCAGACCAAATGACAAACAGATCATCCTTGAATGTTTCTTTGATCTTCTCACCAACTTCAGCCATCGTCAAATCCTTATCGTTCATAGCTGCACGATCTAATTCGATACGCAGCAACCATGGCGACTGCTTATCAATCGACGATTCAATTTCTTCGTCCGGAATTTCAAAGTGTAGGAAAACCATTTCCTCATCCTCTGGGATAACGGTGGAACGTGGATCAGGGTCATAGTAGATTTCAGAAGCAACAGTAACACTCTTCAGAGTAGTATGTTCAATAGCGGATCTGATTTCCTTTGCCTTTTCTTGGTCAGATGCATATTCTGGGTCCAAATAAACAGTCAAAGATGGAGTCTTCATGGTCTTCGCAACGTTCAAAATCTCTTTTAAACGAGGAACACCAGAAGTGACCTTCTTGGATGCAACACCAGCAAAATGGAAAGTATTCAAAGTCATCTGAGTAGCTGGTTCACCAATAGATTGCGCAGCAACAACTCCGACCATTTCACCTGGGTGAACAACCGATCTCTGAAACTGCGCCTCAATCTCACCAAGCACCCATTTAAAAGCTGTTCTGTTCAAACGATACTCTTCAACAACACGACGAGTAGTCAAACGGGAACGAAGCAAACATTGGAACAATGTGGTGGCATTCTCCTGAGCTTCTTGCACCAATGGATTCTCACCACGCAAAACGAATAGCTTCTTTGAAAGTTCCTGAACACCTTCAACAATCTCAGTCAATGTCAAGTCAGAGGCCTTGTTACCATCAATATGGAAAATTTTCTGAGCATTCTGAATCACACGACGGATATTTACCGGCAATGGCCAGTTATGTTCACCATCGGCAAAAACCTTTCTCAAGAACTTACGATCTTCCAACAGCTGGTTGTACTCTTCATCTAGCAAGTCTTGCAACTCAGTGTTCCCGATGATCTCACGGCCTGTCTCCAACAAAGATGGCTTAATAGAAGTCTTTTCACTGACCAAGTCCACTCTATAACGCTTCTCAAAGGCTGCATCTTCACCTGGAATGGTATCAATAGTTTGTTTCTCAACATGACCAGCATCTAAACCATCTTCACCGTAGATGAATTGAATGATGTTACCTAGAGAGTTTCTCGTAGTACCATCATAATGAACCATAATGTCCTCTAGCGCCTTCACTAAACGACGCTGGATATAACCAGTTTCCGCAGTCTTTACAGCAGTATCAATCAAACCTTCACGACCACCCATTGCGTGGAAATAAAACTCTTGTGGAGTCAACCCTCTCAAATAAGAGTTCTCAACGAACCCCTTGGATTGTGGAGAGTAATCATCCTTGGCAAAATGAGGCAAGGTACGATCTGCAAAACCGAAAGCGATACGCTTACCCTCCACAGATTGTTGACCAACACAGGCCGACATCTGGGCAATGTTAATGAAAGAACCCTTAGAACCAGCACTAACCATCTGCTTAACGTTGTTTAAGCCCTTCAAGTTAACTTCAGCCGAACGACCAGCCTTGTCTCTTGCCTCATTCAGATAACGAATAACATTGTCCTCAAACGATTCTCTCAATGTCATACCATGCTTCGCAGTCAACTTGTTCTGTTGGGCCTCATCAGTAACTTCTTCCACCTTCTCCTTTGCAATAGCAATAGCCTCCGTAATCTCCTTCATTGTTTCAGCATCAGCAATTGTATCACCAATACCAATGGAAAAACCGTTATGTAGCAGCCAGAAATTTACGACCTTCTGAATACTACCAAACAAGTCGGCACACTGTCTCGAACCTTTTTCTCTCATCACAGTATGAATCAAACCACCATTGGTAGCACCCACAGTCTTCTTATCCACCACACCAAACATAATCTCACCATTGATAACTAACATACCATTGTCCTTTGGTGATAAAAGTGTTGTTCCTTCGTCGAATCTCTGAAGGTTGATACCCTTTGGAATAGTCATGGACATCATCTGTTTACCAGACCATAAAGGTTTTGGTTTTAAAATAGCGGGCTGTGGAATGACTCCATCCCATTCTGGAATCCAGTACAGAATGTTCATCATTTGATCATATTCAATAAATGAGTCACGGAGAGTCATCTTTCTGACACCACACAAAGTATCCTGCACAATACCCATACATGGCTTGTTTGACTGAGGAGAAACAATCTGCAGCGGAACCGCTGCAATATTCATCAGTTCTGCCCTAGTCTCTTCAGATTGTGGAACATGCAAGTTCATTTCGTCACCATCGAAATCGGCATTGTATGGAGAAGTAACAGACAAGTTCAATCTGAAAGTGGAGTATGGCATAACCTTAACTCTGTGCGCCATCATAGACATTTTGTGCAACGAAGGTTGACGATTGAAAAGAACCGGATCATTATCCATTAAATGACGCTCCACTTTCCATCCATACTGAAGAACAATGTCACCAGCACGCTTGTTATATCTCAAATCAAGACGATCACCATTGTCACGGATTACGTATTTTGCACCCGGGTGCTCATTTGGACCATTGCGGACCAATTCTGTCAGTTTCTGAATATTATACGGGGTAACTGTTTCGGGATAGGTTAGAGTACGCGCTATACTCTTCGGGACACCAACTTGATCTAACTCTAGGTTTGGATCACCTGAAATGACGGTACGCGCAGAAAAGTCCACACGTTTACCCATCAAATTACCTCTGATACGGCCTTCCTTACCTTTCAAACGAGCTCTGATAGACTTGATAGGACGACCAGACTTCTGCAGAGCTTGTGGTTGACCAGCAATATCGTTATCCATGTATGTCGCAACGTGGAACTGTAGTAGAGACTCAAATTCATTGATAACATGCTGCGGCGAACCATCCATTTCTAATTTTTGCACATTAATATTTGCTTTCATAATATCAGACAGCTTATAGGTCAAATCATCTTCACCTCTCTGTGTGTCGTTGAAAGAAATAGAAGGTCTGACAGGCGGAGGTGGGACTGGCAACACCGAAATGATAAGCCATTCAGGACGGGCATAGTCATTGTGGAAACCCAACTTCACACAGTCTTCTGGAGAAATATGCTTGAAGACATTCAAGATTTCGCTTGGAGTCAACAAACGTTTTTCGGGTTGTTCATTCTCATCTAAGTCTTTACCCTTTCTCCAAGTACCCCACAGTTTTAAACCATCACGGCGGACAGATGGTTGCGCATTACCACAACCACCCCTAGACACAAGTTGGCCATTCTCTTCGGGTGGATAGTTTGGTTCACAAACCATCTTCGTCTTGGATAGATTCCAGACGGCATTGAATCTCTTCTTCGGGTCCTTGATTCTAATCACTTGCTTGAACAAGTCATTAGATTCATCCAGAAGGAGTTTACCACAATGCATACACACACATTCACAAACCTTTTTGATCTTGTTGATAAAACCAATGTGGAAGACAGGTTTTGCAAGTTCAATGTGACCAAAATGACCAGGACATTCGTTCATATCTTCACCACAAGTTTGACACTTAAAGTTACGATCAATAGAACCCAGTCTTGGGTCATTGAGACCACCAACTCTTGGCTTCGTCTGGGTTTCATCCATAGTCTCAGGAAACTCAATCTTAGCAACGGAGATGGCGCGCTAGAAATATGTTAGTAATCGAAATATTAATCTATCCATCTGCTTCTTTCAAAACTCACGATTTCATCAGGGGATAGAATACCAAATTGAACTTCTTTGACAGTACGGAGAGCAGCACTAGAGTAGGGAAATTGAACCATCTTGAGTAAAATCTATAATCAAATGCGCCTCTCAAAAATGCGAATCGTTCTTTTTTTTGTTTTTGTGTTGTTTTAATGCTTTAATCAATGCAATGGGATCTCAATGTTCCTATTTTTGGTCTTTTTGTTTATGTGGAACGGATCTAATGAACAATCTGGAAATGGTATTAACTTCTCTCACTTGAAATATCAAAAAAAAAAGCACAGCAGCCAACGTTAGCCAAATATATACTGCAGAATCTAGTGGAGTAGTGTTTCTCTCTCAACAGCAACTTCAATCAAATGAGTTACCGATCTTTAATGAGTAGTAAACTGGGCTGAATCCAAACCAAACGTTACGTTCAAACTCGGTGGCAAATTCGCAATCAAAAGCAGCTCAGAAGCACGGGATCAACAGGTGTGTGTGTGTTGCTGGTGCTAAGAGTGTTCAAGTTTGACAGGAATAAGAGATGAGTTATGTGGAACTCGGTTTTGTTTCCCTGGTTTGTGGTGTTGTTGTTGTTGTTTGTTGTTTTTTGCCCCCGTCGTTTTTTCATTTTCTCATTTAATTTTCACTTTTTTCGGGCGATATTTCAAATGTGGTGCTGATATTTACGCGCGAGAATGATCTTTACTATATAAAAGCGGGTGCTGAAAATTACGCTAAAGATCAAAACATACCATTGGCTCTTTATTTGAACATTTTGCTAAATGCCTTCTTCTCCTTGGCTTTACGTTCTGTCTCTGCCTTGGTGACATCGTCCAAAGCCTTCTTGATACCGCCGTCTGTTGGCGCCAATTTTAAAGCCTCCTGTAGGTCCTCCAAGGCATCGTCTGTGTTCTTCAACTTCAAATAGGCGGATCCACGACGGAAGAGAGCCTTGGCCTTCGACTTGTCATCAATGGCATCAGCTTCTAGCGCATCTGTAGAAGCTTTGATCACTTCATTGTATTGGTTTAGCTTCAATCCAACCAAGGCAATGTTCAAGCTGATAGAGACTGTCAACTTGTTCAACTCTTCTTTTTGCTCTTGAGATAGACCCTCGGCATGGAAATCATTGATATAGTTCGCAGATTTATGGTATTTAATAAAGGCCCTCTCTAAGTCACCTTGCTTGAATAAATTGGTTCCAATCTCCTTCAATGTATTCACCGCTTTCAATACAGCTGAAGGGTCTTCAACATCAATGGTATCATTGTCAGCCAACACCTCTTCAAAGATATCACCAGTACCATCATCTGCAGCAACAGATGGTTCAATAATGTAGTCAGCTGGCAATTCGCCACAATCAGCAATAACAATTGGCCTCAATGGCTTATCGCCAGAATCGGTTTCAGATCTCTCGACTCTTCTAATGACAGACTTACCAGATAACAGTCTACCAAACACAACATGTTTCCCATTCAAGTGAGGAGTTGGCACAGTAGTCACAAAGAACTGAGATCCGTTGGTGTTAGGGCCGGCGTTCGCCATAGATAGTAAGAATGGCTTGTCATGAGTCAACTGGAAGTTCTCATCTTCAAACTTCTCCCCATAGATTGACTCACCACCAGTACCGTTATGGTTAGTAAAATCACCACCTTGGATCATAAAGCTCTTGATAACTCTATGGAAAGTGGAGCCCTTGTAAGATAATGGCACACCAGAGCTTGTGGTACCCTTTTCACCAGTGGCGAGCGCCCTGAAGTTTTCAGCCGTCTTCGGTACGACGTCACTAAATAGCTCGAAGACGACCCGCTGTGGCTGCTCATCACCAATTGCGATGTCAAAAAAAATCTTTGGACGTTGTTGATCACTCATTGATTGCTACGGTTTGTTTGCAAGCGAACTTTTTGGCTGGATTCCAAGTAGTATATGGTTTAAATACGCAAATTCGTGATTTTTTCTAGAGCATTCCAACGCCGCTTACACCCTTCATCCGTGCCTTAAAAATCTTAAATACTATATACAAGTAGTGGAAATTCCCTAGTTATCATCCGTATTATTTACAGTGGAGGTTCTAATGTTGTTCTGGTTTCTTTCCCAGCACTTTTTGAATTCCTCCATCTATAATTGTTAATTTGAGTCTTTCGGTAGCACAATTTCACCAGGATACATACCTCTTTAGTGCACTGGCGCCAGTCACCTGTATCAGCATGACACAGTGTCAGCTTAAGGTTCTCATCTGTGGATCATTAGCGAATTTTACCGGTGAATGGAAGAGTAGTTATCACTTACCAGCACAGCCTGTGTTGTTGATGCGCTTGTCCCTATTCTTGTTAGTCAAAGGGTCGACCCAACAGATCAATTTTACTTGACATACCATTCATCTGGCTCATCCTCTTCATCAATCTCATTATCTCTCTCTTTGTTGTTGTTCATGATTTGTTCAAGCAATTGACATTAGGTGAACAGAAGCCAGAGAAAGTCTGTCATTTTCGCATGGCAGAGGGAAATAGCTCAAAAACTTCTAAATCGGGAATCTTACTTAAAACGTAGCAATTCGCGTCGAGTCGTCCAAAACCAAAAAAAGACACGTTAATTTCCAACAACAAAACACAACCAAACAACTCCAGATCCTGTGCCATTGACCCCTTGTTAAGCAGCCATGGTTAAGGTCAACGAGATTCACTCTACTGCCACTTTTGCGTGGTCGACAGACAGCATCCCGGTGCTTGCTACAGGTACAGTTGCTGGTGTCATTGATGATAGCTTCTCCTCCAGTTCCTCATTGGACTTCTACTCACTGTATGACAAAGAGCCATCCGTCTCCCTAACGGCGGATGCTAAATTCCACGATCTGGACTGGTCTAAGGATAATACACTGCTTGCCGGTGCTATGGAGAACAACACCATTGAGTTCTGGAATACATCCAACTTAGCCTCAAAGGAAGTGAAATCAGTTGCTAAAGGTGAAAAACACACTGGTGCCGTCAAATCTTTGCAATTCAACCCAATTCAACATAATGTGCTTGCCTCTGGTGGTGCTAATGGCGAGATCTTCATCTGGGATACCAAGAAATTGGCGCAGCTCTCCCCTTTTGCTCCAGGTACAGCAATGTCTCCAAAGGACAGTGTCGTCCACTCTGTTTCCTGGAACAACTCTGTTCCACATATCTTCGCCAGTGCTGGTACTGCTGGATACGCCTCTATCTGGGATTTGAAGGCTAAAAAGGAAGTCTTGCAACTAACCTACACCTCCCAAGGTGGTAACAGAGCCATCTTGTCCACAGTGGCATGGCACCCAACCCAGAGCACTAAGGTTCTTACCGCTTCTGAGTCTGATGGCGAACCAGTCATCTTGACCTGGGATTTAAGAAATTCTAATGTTCCTGAAAGTATATTGACTGGTCACAAAAAGGGTATATTATCTGTTGACTGGAACACCAGAGACTCCTCGCTACTTCTATCCAGTGGGAAAGATAACACTACTATTCTGTGGAACCCATTGACATCTGAAAAATTGGCACAATATCCAACCACCTCTAACTGGGCTTTCAAGACTAAATTTGCCCCATCCACGCCAGACTACTTTGCCACTGCTAGTTTCGACAAGAAGATTGTTATACAATCATTACAAGACACTTCACCACCAGTCCCAAATAGAATCAACTCGACCTCTGAAACAGACTTTTGGAATAAGATTGGTGACACAGACACGCAACAACCAGAGTTCTTTGTCAAGCAGGCTCCTAACTGGTATGGTAGACCATCTTCTGTCAGTTTTGCCTTTGGTGGTAAGATTGTGAAATTAAGTAAGACTGGTGAAAAGAGCTCAATGATTACTATCGAGAAAGCCCAATTACCAGGCTCTGTTGAGAACGAGAATTTGAAATTGGCTTTGGAGTCCAAGGATTTCACCAAGATCATTGAGTCCAGAATCAAGGACTCGTTTGAAGGTATTAACAAGTCTGACTGGGAATTGTTAGATTCTCTCAAGGATGAGTCCAATGTGTTTGATAGATTCATTGCGTTGAACATTAAGGACGACAAAACCGTACCAGCTACTGCTGATAGCGAAGACTTCTTCAACAATTTGAATGACAAGCCAAAGACATTTACTCCTGTGGGTCCTTTTAGATTAGAAGAGGATGAATTGACAGATGCTTTGTTGACCAAGAACCTATCTAAGGCAGTTGATATTTCGCTTAAGAGCGATAAGTTGGTTGAAGCCCTTGTTATTGCCTTGAATGGATCTGAAGAGTTGAAACAACAAGTTTTGAACCACTACCTCAATCAAAAAGGTGACAATGATGCGACCGCCCGTCTACTATTTAGTGTATCCACTAACAACGTCCAAGATTTGGTTGAAAATGCTGACGTCTCCAGTTGGAGGGAAATCGGTAATGCTATCAAGACTTACTCCTCTGATGATGAAGAAGTGTACAGAAACTATTTCAACCGCTTGGGTGACAGAGTGTTGGTTGCTGATCCAGTCAAGAACCGTAATGATGCCATCTTGAACTACATTAACGCTTCTTCTTTGGAGAAGGTTGCTGATATTTGGGTTAGTGAACTGAAATCATTGGAAGAGAAGTTCCAAATTTCCAAACAATCATCCGCTTACGACGCTCACTTTGACTCTTTGACTGAATTTGTGGAGAAGTTGAGTGCTTATAGATCGGTTCTCAAATTGGATGCTCCTATCAAAGACACTGAGTCACCATTGTTGACCACTATTTTGGAGTACACCACTATCATTTCTAATAGTGGCCACTTTGACTTGGCGAATAAGTTTTTGAGTTTGCTATCTGATGAGATTCCAACTGTTAGACTGGAGAAGGAGAGAATCTCAAAAGCGTCGGGCGTTGATGCTAAGAAGGTGGCTACCGCTACTGGTCACACTAGAGGTGCTGGCCGTTATGGCACCTTACCAAATGCACAAGCTCAGTCATCTGTTCCTGGTGGTGCTCCTTCTGGTCCTACATCGCGTTTTGGCAGTTTGTCGAGTGCTGGTGTACCTGTTAGTACTCCTGGACTCCCACAAGGTTCAGCTAACCCGTACCAACAACAGCCTCAGGTCTCTGCTCCTCCAGCATTCGGTCAACAACCCCCTGTTGCTAACGCGTTTGTACAGCCTACTGTTCCAAATCCTTACAAGCCAGTCACTGCAGCTCAGAGTTTTAACCCATACAAACCTAATGCTGTCTCTCCAGTGGCGACCACTCCATCGGTTGTGCCTCCACCACCTTTGAAGAATGGCAAAAAACACACCACCGACGGTTGGAACGATCTTCCAACTGCTTTCCATAAGCCGCAAACTACACGTGCTACACCCCCTGCTGTTTACCAGCCAGTTGTTCAACCACAGTCTGCTACCCAGCCACCAGTTAGCCGTGTTGCATCCTTCCACAACCCACCACCTTTGGCCCCACCGCCAAAGAATGTGAGCAAGAAGCCAAGTCCAGTCCAGGAGGAGAAGCCAGCCTCTGTATCTCCACAAGTGAACAATCGTTACACGCCAGCAGTTTCAGCTCAGCAGTCACCACTTATCGCTGGTCCACCTCCACGCAACGGCCACGTATTGTCCCCACCACAATCCAATGCTCCTCTGGCACAAGCCCCTAATCCTTATGCTCCACCACCACAACAGCAGCAACCTTTAAATGCATATGCTCCACCGCCACAAGCGCAGGGACCACCACGTTCCTTCACCCCATTGACTAGTAATGGCCCCTCCCAGACACCAAAGAACCCATATGCTCCAGTTACCCAACAACAAGGTCCTCCACAGAGCCAGTATGGTGCCCCTCCTGTTAGCACACCATTGACTGCGGCAGCATCTTTGCAACAACAACAGCAACAGCAACAACTGTATCAACAACCCCCACAGTACGGTCAGGCTCCTCCACAAGGTCAATATGCTCCACACGTAGCACATGCACCTCCCCAATTAGCTCAATCAGGTACAGTTGCCCCTCCTCCACAGGGCCCACCAAAGTTTGCGAATGTTGTTTCTCCTGTTCCTAAATCCAAGCATCCTGCCGGTGACCGTTCCCATATCCCTGTTGAACAGTTGCCTATTTACGAAAACTTGGATTCCAAATTCAAACAAATCAAACCATTAATTCCTGAAGCATACAGTAAGCAATCTATTGATACTGAAAAGAGGCTTAACATTCTCTTTGACCATTTGAACAATGGTGATTTGTTGACTGAAGGTGGTTTGATTCTTTTGCGCAGGCTCTCTGATGCCATTAAACAAGGTGATTACCAAACTGCTTTGGGTCTGCATGTTGAGTTCGCTACTAACTATGGTCAAGAAGGTGGCCATTGGTTGACTGGTATCAAGAGAATGATCCAGTTCGCTGAAGCGGTGGAGAGTTAACGGTGAAAAGTTTTACAATATTTTGTATAGTACTTGAATAAGAGATATTCGTTATCTGATATAGTCCTACAGCTTGTATCTTAGTAAAGAAATTCAACTAGATCTACACATTGAGTCAACTGTGCTTCCTTCCCGCTAGCGAACCTGAAATATTCAAAAGAATTACCATTCTCTTTGTGTACCTTCAATAAGGGGCATTGGTCTTTTTGCTGAAATAACGAAGATGAAAGGTCCTCCCCCATCTAAAACTAATTAGAATTCCGAATGTCACTGTTAAATTCAATGAAAAGCCTATTCCAATTAGCTGGGGTCAAAGAAATATATATTTCCCAACCCTGTAATCTGAGTATTGCCCAACTTTACAGATAGTTCCTCTTTCATTATCAGGGTCCTATTTCTGTCAGAGACTCAAGGGCCAGTCTAAATCAATAACACGTAACGGGGTAAACTCAAACTGAATTTCAACCTTTGTCTCATACACTCTAGGTACCAATTATTATCCACCATTGAAGCCCTTCAGCTGTCGAACAGCTATGATTTTTGTGCTTGGTTTTACTATAATAATATCAGTATCTCTCATCATCAGTGATCTGTTTGTCTTGGTTGTACTGAAATAATTACGCCAGCCACTGTAGGAGATTGCAATACATCGAAACCAATTTGTTTTCTATTGTGTCGTTCTCATTCTACAATTCAGTTATGATGTCATTAGTCTGTATCATATATCTAGCAGAATGATCAGCTATTTCGCTGTTGTTGGAATATCTTTTTCTTTTATTGTTATCTCCTAGTTCATTAAGCAGCCTTTTTCGTCTTCAACTCAGCCTTCTTTCTCATTCTCTCCCCTCTCTCAGCCTTCGCCTCAGGACCAGCTTCAGTATCCAGGAAAAAGTCCCACCATCTGAAAGAGGAGGCATAGTTTCCAATGAAATAGTGGTGATGCAAGTCATGGTGCTCCGCACCAGCCCAGAAAGGCAAGAAGTGATGTAAAGACCATGGAAATTCGTAACCAGAATGAGAATCCACAGCTTGAAACAATCTCAAGGTGATCCATACACAGAGTGTGAACAGATGCAAGTCACGAGTGTACCATACGTATACAATTGGCATGCCGACAGTCCCGGCGCCTAGACTTAATGTCTCGACAGGATGAGCGTATTCTGCAGCAAGGCCAAAAGGAGCGGCATAACGGTGGTGTTGCTTATGAATATACTTGTAAAAGACACCATAGTGGAAGATTCTATGGAAAACGTAATGCCAGATGTCCTCAAGGAAGAAGAAGAGGCAAATTTGGAAGAACATTTTCGTGTATGATGGGAATGGCACTTGGACAGAGATTCCCAGCTTTTGGCACATTGGGTGGAAAGTCCAAATCGGCAGGGCCTCTACCAAGAAGTGTGAAGTGAGCACTGACTTTAGACACTCCCATTGCTCCTTGTTGGAAGGAACCTTTGTAGGTTGAATTTTCCACTTTTGGAAGTATGGGATCTTGCCAATGATGAACCATGGCAAACAACGGCCAAAGTACATAATCTCATGCAGGCAGAAAAAGAGCAATCCTGTGGCAAGAATATCATTTTGCATATAGTGATACCAAGCCGCCCATAGCTTCTCGACAAGTTGCAGCTCTGGCTGGCTGTCAGAGACAAGATGGAAAGAATCCTTGTAAGACACTGCGTGGGGCAAGCTGTGCTGCAGCGTGGCGTTGAGGTTTGCAAAGACCAGCGACATGGCAAAAAAAATGAGTGATGAAGGACCTTATAGGAGGCTAAACCTATCCTTCCAATGAATCAGCGGAACAGCACCATTTAAGTAGTGTCTGACCTGTGCACCTGCTAACTGTCTCGCAGTGGGCCCATCGCGAACGAAAACACGCGATTTTTTTATGGCCTATTACGTGGGACTCGTTTAGCTATACGAGCTGTACGACGGGCTGTCGTATTCGTTTGTTCGTTTATTTGTTCTTTGTTCCGGGAACTGACCATCTGAGGTGTAGAGATGGACAGGCATGGTTTTGTGTCACATTTTTTTCTTTTATTATTCTTCTTTAACGAGTTTCATTTCCATATGTTGGGTTGGCAGTTGTTTTGAAGGACATAGAAAAGTAATAGACCCGTTGGTTGAATAGCAATGGAAATGTTTGGATGAGTTACCCTTGTGTGTTTTGAACGCACTAACAGCCAAATAAGCCGAAATTTCGATATCGACGGGGTCTGAAATTCTAAAACTTTACTGCGCCTTATATTTATGTCGTATAGAGGCTTTTTTGCTCCCACGGCTATGATCAACCCCTGTTAGTCATTATCATTTTCCGCGGGGCTCTAGATATATAATGTTTGACTGTAACTCAGTGGTTGTGTGTGGCCTCTGTCCTATCTCATTTTTCACTTTGTTCTACCATGTACACAGACTGCCATCATCAGTAATCTGGATAACTGATTGGCGCTTGCAGCTCTTGATTTTGATAGCTAGTTGAACAAAAAACGAAGAAACCATAGTGTCAACTGAATAAACGTGACTATCATGTGACATCTAGCGGTTGTGTAATGGTTGGTTCTATTGCCCAATTGGTAATTCCGGTCAATTTTACAATTCCGAGAGTGTCCGCTCCACAGTTTTTCAGTCCAGTTACACAGCATTCTATTTCACACTTCAAAGTATTTTTACTATCAACAACACAGTCTTCACAAAAGCAACAGGTCAATTTGATCTCAGTTACATAATGTCATACGGTCGTTCTGCCCTCCAACGTCTAGCTAACAAAACTATATTCATCACTGGTGCTTCAAGTGGTATAGGACGTGCCACTGCTTTCGAGTACGCCACCGCGTCCAATGGTAAGATCAAGCTTATCCTTGCAGCCAGAAGACTCGAAAAGCTAGAAGCTCTTAAGACTGAGCTCAATTCCGAGTTCCCTGAATTGAAGACTCATATCGGTAAGCTGGATGTCAGCGACACAACTGCCATTGGTCCGTTCCTGGAGTCCCTCCCAGAGGAGTTCAAGGATATTGACATCTTGGTGAACAACGCCGGTAAGGCCCTAGGCACAGCCAAGGTGGGCGATGTTGATCCAAAGGATGTGGAAGAGACTTTTAACACTAATGTTCTTGGTTTGATCGCCATCACGCAGGCCGTTTTGCCTATCTTTAAGAAGAAGAACTCTGGTGATATCGTCCAGCTAGGCTCCATTGCTGGAAGAGAGGGATACCCAGGTGGTTCCATCTATTGTGCTTCAAAGTTTGCTGTTAGGGCATTTACAGAGGCCTTGAGAAAAGAATTGATTGACACCAAGATTAGAGTCATTGAAATCCAGCCAGGTGCTGTCGAGACTGAATTCTCTGTTGTGAGAAACTATGGCGACCAGTCCAAGGCGGATGCTGTATACAAGGGTAGAGAGCCATTGGTTGCTGAGGATATCGCTGAGTTGATTGTCTTTGCCACTACCAGAAGAGAAAATACTGTCGTTGCCGAGGTGTTGGTTTTCCCATCTGATCAGGCCTCCAGCTCTCACGTTTACAAGAGGCCTGAATAATGGGTTTTTTTTTTCAATAATAATAAAACGCTTAACTCTGATACTTACGTACATCTATTTGATAGCGTCTAATGCGAGATTGATTGAAATTGGAAGGTCACATTGTGATCTGAGACCTTTGGGTTGATTAAATCACAAAAACGTGGACAAACGTGTCTGCACCTACAACCCTTCATCTCCATGAATCCTCAACCCTAAACTTGAGAAAGCTCAAGAAGCAGTACAGTTCTGTTATAAACTACTGTTAGATCATTTGGATAGTAAAAATCATTGGACTTTTGAGGGGTATTTGAGTTGTTGAATATTTAAAAATCTGTTCAAAATCAAAGGGAGAAAAAAAAAGACATAAATTACAAGCTAACTCTTCCTATCCAGTCACCAATGAGGCAGCCAGTTCTTAATTGATATTCTTCAATATCACTAGGATTGACAAAAAGTGCTCCAGGAAGCAGCTCGAGCTACCAGTAAACTCTATTGCTTTAAGTGATCCATGAAGCAGCAATGATTTAAGATCTAAAATTATGTGTCGCCCAGAGCTGGATCTGACACAGCCAAGCATAAAACTTCAAGCAGTCTGGACCCCACCAACCAAATACTTCCTTTCAAACGAAAAGAATGGCCGGGCTTCCGAAGAACCTTAGTTAAATAAGTCCAGAATTTGTATCTTTTATGAAGGACGTCAAAGCAAACTCTCGATTCAACCAGCTGTGTGAGGATGCCTGCCGTGTTATCAGTTACCCATCTTTGCTCTCAAAAGGTACCCAGCACACCACCTCCAGAACTCAGCACACCACTTCCAGAACACACCACGCGCTAACTTTTATTTTCCACGGTGTTCCGGGCTCTCTGACTCAGTTGCGGTTGACACCCGGATTTCTACGTTTATATTTCTTTGACACCGGGAGTATTCTCTACGCTCAGAATAGGCGGTAAAGAGAGCAGTAAGGACAGTAAAAGCGATCAGTACTAGAACTTCCATCAGCAGCACCATATCGACCCAAAA
This sequence comes from Barnettozyma californica, assembly GCA_023627795.1. NCBI lineage: Eukaryota > Fungi > Ascomycota > Saccharomycetes > Phaffomycetales > Phaffomycetaceae > Barnettozyma > Barnettozyma californica. The sequence goes on along the minus strand of JAMAIE010000002.1, from coordinate 231,426 downwards.
TCACGGCTCTTTTTGTTTTCTTTTAAGTGTCTCCCACTCTAGAAATATAGAGTCATGCTGACTTAATCACCGGACATCGGGAAATCACTTTTCTTTTTCATTACGGAAAAACCCGCTTGAGATCTCCTAGAACCACAACTTTATAAGCTTTTGGGTTTCCCATCGTTTGAACGTTGAGATTTGAATCTGTAGACTAACCCAAGGTATCAACTCAAGAACAACATGTCATTTGCTTCGCTTCCCTTTGAGATACAACTCACAGTGCTCTCGCAGGCCGAGATCCCAATGCATATTCCCCAGATCGCACACCTTCAAGAGTACATCACGTCCAGAAAATTAGCACACTACCTTCAAGCTCCTCTATCATTATCACTTTTCTGCCCCAGTGCAAAGACATCCAACCATAAACTATACTATGCTGTGCATACCCGTGAAGTTGGTGGAGTAGTGGAGCTTGAACTAGGCGAATTGGAAAAGACAGAAGAGATCATCCCACTGTCGTCTAAAGATCAAGTCATGGGTGAATCCAGTGATAACCACCTTGATCTATTGATTGATGAGGAACAGTCAAGTATTCGTGTGCATGTCCAGCTTCGCCTTGACCACAAAATCATTAGTGAAACACCCTTGCTAGTTAGCACTGCCCCATGCCAGAAGTTGATCAAAAATGAAATGGCTTTTGATTTGAAATTAGAAAAGGGCGAGGCTGAAGACAGAGGTGGGTATGGATTCACTGATTTGATGAATTACTCTTTAAACATTCAAAGTTTGAAGATAAACAATGAAGACTTCTTGAGAAAAGTTGAGAAGGAAATGGGACAGTTAATTGTCAGATACTAAAAGACTTATGGGCACTGGGATTTATTGGAAATTAAAGGATAGAACTATAGAGTAATAAAATTAAAGGGTTTAAGATATCGAGAGCTTTACACATGTAGCATTTAAACCTCTGGTTACAGGCTCCGAGTTGGTTCAAATCGGTGCCAGTTGTCGTGTAAATTCGTCGATACTAAGCGTAGCAGCTATTATATGGTATTTTGCATGTATACACATAAACAATGCAAACTCACCTCTATATCTTCAGCTATTTTTATTCCGAACTATTTTCTTTTTTTTTTTTTAATTGCCGGTTAGAGGTCAGATTTTGACACATTTTTCAGGTCCTGCGCACGCGACGATTTTTTGACTCTCACGTGATACGACCTGCTTGCTCTTTCTTAACGTCACTTCTAAATTCTGATAGTCATGAAATGCGAACTCAGCAGAAGGAGAGAGAAGATGATCAATTTTTAACAACTGGCCGATAAACAGAACTCAATCTTAAATGTGATCCTTACCAAACCAACCGTCTGTATTTATCATGTAAGGCCACTCTTAAGAACGTTTTGATAATGGTGAGTATTCTTTTAGGCTAGGAAGAATCGAACCAATGACCAATGTAATACTTATTCATTAGGTTCTAGAAGTAATCCGACTGACATACCTACGGCATATATTTTATAGTCCATGTCTTCTAACTATAAAGACCTAATTTACAAAGAAAATAATCGACGCTAGCAGCTTAAAAACCTAAAAGCATACACACTCTCTCTCTATAGATATAAAGAATTTGGAGGGGCTTGATACTCCATATATGTTTCATATAGGCAGCTTCAATACGTATTGTAAAAACCACAAACTTTTACTTTCAGCGTTCAAATTCGATAACACAATTAAGGGAGTTTGTGAAGAGACCACCCTGAGTCTTGATGACTTATTGTGATACAAAATGGATTGAGTACGTTCTGAATGATTTGTATCAATAACTGAGTGTACATTAGGGCCTCTAGAAGTTTTTCCGGGACCACAATGAGTGGGCCCTGATGTTGAGTGGGGCTATTGCTGTGATCAAGCAACGGTCACAATCAACTATATCTTATCTCGCAAGCATGCTTCCGACTTCCGCGAGAGTCTGCATGACCCCCTAACGAGTCTTGGCTCTGTCATCACCAACGGCGAGGTCTACAAAAGTCCGTTCAGAAATTAGAAATGGCTGTTGGTTGATTAGCTGACCACCGCTTCGGGCCAAAGATTTGTGTCATGCATGCACTTGGCCGGATGAGCAGAGAAAAAGTCGAGGGTTATGGAGCTGAGTGAGGGAGAACGTAGAATACGTTGTAGCACCTACGAATGTACAATTTTGATTTGGCTTTACACATTGAGCTTCAACAACAATCCTTTTACAGTTCATTCCAAGACCGAGCGAACTTCCTCGGTCCAAAACCGTCTGGGAACAAAATAAACCGTTAACTTTTTGTTTATGCACAGTGGGGCAGTGGGTTTCGGGAAAAAGAAAACGATGATCACACACAGACAAACAGCATATAAAAAGCTTGGACTCCTGAAAAAACTAAACCCCCCTCAATTGAACCTATTAATTCAACCATAGAAAGTCAATTAGAATTATACAATGGCCGAAGAAGTCGACTCCCTCCTTGTTGAAAATGTCAAATCCGTCGTTGCTGGTGGTGTAGGTGGTATTGCCGCTGTCCTCACCGGCCACCCGTTCGATCTCGTCAAGGTGAGACTTCAGAGTGGCCAATACCCAACAATGTCCTCAGCTGTCAGCTCCATTCTCAAGACATCAGGACCACTAGGTTTCTATCGTGGTGTTGTACCTCCTCTATTTGGTGTTACGCCGATGTTTGCTGTTAGTTTCTGGGGTTATGATGTCGGTAAGAATCTTGTATCCTCATATTACAAGGTTGACACTGCCAATTTCAGCATTGGGCACATTTCTACCGCAGGTTTCATCAGTGCAATCCCAACCACACTTGTAGCTGCGCCTTTTGAGAGAATCAAGATTGTTTTGCAAACTCAAGATGCTAGCGCCAACAAGTCCATGATTAGTGCTGTCAAGAGAATTCTTAAGAATGGTGGTATCAGATCCTTGTTCAAGGGTTCTGTTGCCACTTTGGCACGTGATGGTCCTGGTTCTGCTTTGTACTTTGCCACATATGAGATTGCAAAGAAGGAGCTATCCAAGTTGTCCGGTGCTAAGGAAGGTGAGATGTCTCTATTGAGTATCTCTACTGCAGGTGGTTTGGCGGGTATGTCAATGTGGCTGGTAGTGTTCCCAGTTGACACGATCAAGACCCGTTTAACAAATAATGTCAATGAGAATATTAGTGCCAAGGAGGCTATCTCATCTATTTACAAGAAGGGCGGTTTCAAGGGTTTCTTCCCAGGTTTGGGCCCTGCTTTGCTGAGATCGTTCCCAGCCAATGCTGCTACCTTTGTGGGTGTCGAGTTGACTCACAAGTTCTTCAAGGAGTACGTGTAAGATTTTTGCATTGCCTGTTGTATTTTGAAGTTTTTTTTTGATTTATGGTTTATGGACTAGACCAGCTGTATTTATTAAAGGGTGCTGTTTGAGATGGCACATGTGAAATAAAAGTGATAAAGAGGGATAAATACTTGTAGATATTACACTCTAAAGAGCACACTGCCATTAAGTATTAAACGTTTACAAAAGATGTGTTCAGGCAAACACAGCCAACACAATGATGAGTACAATTACAACCAGAGCAATAAGGAGATAACAACTCCACTTTCCTCTGTTTTTTTGATAGTTATGAGCTTTCGTCAACTCATGAGCAGCAGTTTCCGTATTGTTTGCATATCCCGATAGATTATTCTCTATTGTGTCGACCTGAGACCCCTGTTGCTGCACAAGTTGGCCCAAGTGTTTGTAAATTGTATTGATCTCCTCGACACCACTATGAATCCTTTGAGTATCAGCCTCTCTCTCTTCAGCAAGAAGTGCATGAATATCCAATTCATGTTGGGGAACAGTGTATGTTTGCTGCTGTTGCAATTGCTGCTGTTGAAACAAGGGGGTGGTCTCACTGCTGGTCTCGCCTAGGAGGTTGTTGTCAATCAATCTGTTGTTCAAGATGATGGAGTTCTTACGGTCATTGAATTGACGTTTCAGGAGTATGAAGGATTTGTTTATACCTTCAAACTCTTTTCGAAGCTTTTCCTCACTGAACTTATCTGCACTCGTGGCATCCTTATTTGTAGTTATCAGATGGGAGATATCATTTGTTAGGTGCTCCAATTGTTGCCTGTACTCATTTAACTCTTTAATCTTAACATTTTCAATGTTCTCTCGGAGTTTAATAGTATCCTTCTTAGTACCCAATTGATTTATGAGCCTCTCAAGACCACTAACACCGTTGGCGAAGTCCGTAAGAAGGTTTGACGCTTTGTTCACAATCAATCCTGTTTGTGACTCGCGAGGTTCTTTAGCATGGATGCTGTCTCGCTGAGCTTCCAAGTCAATATTGAGGAAAGACATTGCAGTGTTTTATGGCCTAGTTATGTATAGCTAGTTTTCAATGAAGCGAACCGACAAATAGAGGGTAGACCCACGAATGGATTGATATCGTTGTTCCTTATTATATCTGCCAGAAAAGGTTGGCAGCCTTTTTGAACTCCGACCAGATGCACGTGACTGTACCCAATTCCGAGCAATGTCCATTACGCGTTTTTTTTGATTTTCGCATGAGGAACGCGTAACTGACTTGTTTTCGTGTATAGGTACACCACATCAAAGATTCAAGGTCTGTCAACATGGGAAGAAGTGATAAGCTAAAGGCTCTTAGAGATGCAAGAGCTGCTGGCCACAGCAAGAATGTGCTTGAAGATCAAGAGCCAGAGGATATCTACGATTTGATCGATGAGGATGACTATAGACAAAAGAGGCGTGAAGATTTATTACACGATGACTTTGTTGTTGGGGATAATGGCGAAGGATACGTGGATACCGGTGTTGACGAGTGGAATAATAAAGAAAACTACTATTCTGAAGAGGAAGAAACTGGTGAAGACCAACCAAAAAGGAAAAAGAAAGTTGTAAAGAAGTCTGCCACAATCAACAGTTTTTTCAAACCCAGCAATTCAGTGATCACAGCAGCTCCACTTGCTAGAAAGAAAGTATCTGCCGATTTTAGTGACATCCTTGATAACTTTAGTATGCCAAAGAAGAAGCCAAGTAATCCTTTTGGATCAGCTACTAAAACTCCATTGTTCAATTCCACCAAACGCATCAACAATCAAAGCCGTGATTTTTTTAGTTTAAACTCAGGAAATAGGACTGGTTCCAGTTTGAAAAGAAAAGCCAACGTTGGATTTGATTTTGACGATGAGTTAGCAATGGATAAGAGTGACAATTCTTTCACCAATGTTGATTCTTCGCCAACTAAGTCCAGGCCAACCACTTCCGTCTTGCCAAAGATTCAACCGGAAATTGAACCACAACCAGAACTTGAACAGGAGCAAGACACCTTAGAGATCAAAGACGATGATGAGTCAGACGATGACGCGATTGTTGTTGTGAAAAGACAAAGAACGACCACGGTAAGCCGGTCGATCAACATATCTGCCACTAAGTTGGAAGAGCCAAAATCTGATATTCCTTCTTCTGATGGTTTTATAGCGTCTTCACCAATGAGGACGATGAGCGCAGCCAACAATGTTCCAAAAATCGACAGAAATATGATCGTGGATGAATCTGGTGAATCATTCAAGATGTACTGGCTAGATTATGCTGAAGTTGACAATACTCTTTTGTTGTTTGGTAAAATCTTAACCAAAGAGAATACACTAGTTTCTGGTATGGTGCAAATCAAGGGGTTTAATCGAGAACTCTACTTCCTTCCAAGAGAATTTAGACGTGTTGATGGTGAGATCTCGGATGACAAAGTGACTGCGATGGATGTCTATGAAGAGATTGCTCCATTAGTAATGGAGAAATTTGGTCTTGAATCTTTGAAGACAAAACCACAAGTTATGAAGTATGCTTTTGAAGTTCCTGGTATCCCAAAAGAGAAGGAATATCTGAAACTGCTGCTGCCGTACCAACCACCTAAGAATGCTAAGTTGCAACTTCCATCTGAGCTTGAGGGTGATACGTTCTCTCGTGTTTTCGGTACTAATTCCTCCATCTTTGAGTCGTTTGTCCTTCAAAGAAACGTAATGGGACCATGCTGGCTCGATATTGCCAACGCCAATTTTGGGCAGATCCAGAACACTTCTCATTGTAAGGTTGAAGTCACCGTGAGCAATCCAAATTATGTTACTCCAATCGAAAGATCAACGGCTGATTTCCAAATCACCCCGCCTCCACTGACATCATGCTCTATTACCGTCCAGACTATGATGAACCAGAAGGAAAATAAACAGGAAATTGTTGCCATCACTTTGGCTACATTCAAGGATCTTCCTCAGGATGCGCCAATTGATGAGAATCTTAAGCCTACAGAGATTATCACTCTTGCAAGACCAATTGGCATTGCACTCCCCCCTGGCGTTGCACAGATCGCTGAGAAAAACAACTTGCCACTTCGTGTCTTCCGAAATGAGAAAACCCTTCTTAATTGTCTTGCTGCATTGGTAAAGATTGCTGATCCAGATGTGTTCGTGGGTCACAGGCTTGAGAATATTGCATTTGACATCCTAGTGCATCGTATGTATGATCTCAAAGTTTCTACGTTTAGCACATTTGGACGTCGTAACAGAAAGACCTGGCCGGAGAGATTTGGAAAGAACAGCTTCAACTCGTCTTTCCTTATTAGAGAGATCTTTGCAGGTAGATTGATGTGTGATATTGCCAATGAGATGGGCCAGTCCTTGACGATGAAGTGCCAATCTTGGGATTTGCCAGAGATGTACGAGGTTGTGTGCAAGAAGAGACATATTCCAATGGAGATCAACTTGGCCCAGCCACAATACCAAGAGAATGCAAACTCTTATTTCATGATGTTGAAGGAAAATGCCACTGCTGCATTGATAACAGCAGAGGTTGCTTTTAGAATTCAAATCCTTTCCTTATCGAAGCAGTTGACGAACCTCGCTGGTAATGCCTGGTCTCATACATTAGGAGGTACAAGGGCAGGTCGTAACGAATATATTTTGCTGCATGAGTTCACAAAGAACGGATACCTGGTACCTGACAAAGAGACTGCTCAATCGAGAAAGCAGCATCAGCAACAACAACATTCCCAGGCTGGTGGTGAGGATGGTGATGAGCAGCTATCTTCCAATAACAAGAAGTCTAAGTATCAAGGTGGTTTGGTGTTCGAACCGGAAAAGGGCTTGCATAAGAACTACGTGTTAGTTATGGATTTCAATTCCCTATACCCATCCATCATCCAAGAATTCAATATTTGTTTTACAACAGTGGATAGAAACTTGGAGAATATCGAGGAGCTGCCTGAGGTGCCTAGTAAGTCTATACAGCAGGGTGTCTTGCCGCGTTTGCTATCTACACTTGTGAATCGTCGTCGTGAAGTCAAAAAGCTATTGAAAGATCCAACCGCAACACCTGTGGAAAGAGCACAATATGATATCAAGCAACAAGCGTTGAAGTTAACTGCTAACTCTATGTATGGCTGTTTGGGTTACGTGAACTCAAGATTTTATGCAAAGCCATTGGCTATGCTTGTGACTAACAAGGGTAGAGAGATTTTAATGGATACAAGACAATTAGCAGAAAGTTTGGGCTTGAGAGTTGTTTATGGTGATACTGACTCTGTTATGATTGACACTGGTTGTGACAATTTCAAGGATGCAATCAAAATCGGTGACGACTTCAAGCTTAAGGTCAATGAACGTTATAGATTGCTGGAGATCGATATTGATAACGTGTTCAAGAGGCTTCTACTGCATGCTAAGAAGAAGTACGCGGCCATGAATGTTTCGTTTGACAAGTCTGGTGCCGAGATTACCACGCTGGAAGTGAAGGGCCTGGATATGAGACGCCGTGAGTACTGTCCTTTGTCAAAAGAGATCTCCACCTATGTCCTTGAGAAGATTTTGAGTGATCTTGACCCAGAAGTGGCCTTGAATGAAGTGTATTCATACTTGGAGGAGATGAGCGCGAAGATTAAGAACAACGAGATCAAACCAAGTCAGTTCAAGATCAACACCAAGTTATCTAAGGACCCATCTGCCTACCCTGGTGGTAAAAACATGCCTGCGGTGCAGGTGGCCTTGAGATTGAAGGAACAAGGTAAGGTGGTTAAGGCGGGCAGTGTCATCACGTTTGTGATCACTGAGGGCTCCGAGGGGTCGTTTGCAGAGAGGGCCAGATCATTGAATGAGTTGTTGGTAAAGAACTCAGAATTGAGACCTGATCCAAAATATTATCTAGATAAGCAGATCTTCGCGCCAGTGGAAAGACTTGTTGAGAGAATTGAGGGTGTTGATATCTCTAGAATTGCCAGTGCTTTGGGTTTGGAGTACAGACAGAGAATACAACATAACAGATCAGGAGGACAAAGTGACATTCTACAGCCTTTGGAATCCACGATATCAGACGCAGAGAGATTCAAGAATTCTACACACCTGGTGCTTCAATGTAAGTGTGGTCAGTTTTTCATATTTGGTGGCATTGTCTCTTCCCATGACTATCTGGTGACCTTCAATGGCATTCAATGCAAGAAGTGTTCCAACCAGATTTCTACCTTGTCAGTATCAATGCAATTGGAGCAGAGGATCAGATCCTTTATCTCACATTATTATCAGGCAGTTGTTCAATGCGATGACTCTACTTGTGGCATGACCACAAGGCAGGTTTCTGTTTATGGTAAGAGATGTTTAAACAGTGGTTGCAAAGGTGTGATGAGATATAAGTACAGCGACAAGGACCTTTACAACCAGTTGCTGTATTTTGATTCATTGTTTGATATTGAGAAAAACAAGAAAAGACAACTGAGACCGTTGTATGAGATTGACGATAAGGGGAAGCCAGAGGCGTTAATTGAAGGGCAAGTAAATGCCTTGAGTGAACAGAACAGAGAGGTGTTTGAAGTATGGCAAGGAGTGGTGCAGAAGTACTTGAGTGATTGTGGTCGTCGTTATGTGGACCTCGGTAGCATGTTTGACTTTATGAACAGATGAGATTTTGTACAATAGATGTTACTAGTTAATTTTGGGTTGAGTTCCTGCATTATACGTAACGGCTTTAAAGGTGTAAAAATAGCACACGGTTTTTTTTTTTTTTTTTTTTTTCCGAAATCAACTATTAGCTTTGTTTATTTTTCCGCGTTTTGTTCGTGTTTTGTGACAGTGGTCTGAAACCGATTTGAAAAGATCAAAAGCGAAAGGTGAAGAAGTCGGTATCATGGCCAGCACAGGTATAAGTGCTAGATCAATGCTTCATACCCGACAGTATATTGCTTATCACTGCCTCAGTTAGTCACTTTCCGGTCGGTTATTTTCACGTGAACTTAAAGTCATTTCCAGGGCGGAGCAGAAATTAAGGGGTCTCCATCTGCATGAAAGAGGGCTTGTCGCAAAGCCAATTATTTTATAAAAAGGCAGAAGAATTGGCCTGTTGGTTCACATTTCACATTCATAACGACAACACAATAAGTTAAAGTTATGATAATCCCACGCTCAATCGACTGCCCCTCTGCCACTATTCTGTCTCTCCTGAAAAGAGATGATGCGATATCTACTGCAGAGTCATTTAAATCATGGAACACCTGCATGGACAATACGACGTGTAAGATCGTGGCGATTGTGGGAATTGTCCTTGCTGTTCTGGTGATATTTGCCCTTGTTTCAAGTGTCTTGCGTTGTTTGTGCTGTGCTTCAAGGAGTTTGGTTGAACTCTTGTGCTGTTGTTGCTTGTGTTGTAGGGGCAATAAAGATGCGCCTCCACCAGCTCAGCAGAACGCGTACTACAACCCACATATGTATCCACAAGGTCCCCCACAAAACAACTATTATGGACAGCCTCAACAGATGAACTATTCACGAGGTGTCGTGACTGATGAGAAAGAGTACTACAGATAGTTTTTTAATGATTGATCATAAATGTTTTTAATTTCACCCGTATACTCTACTTAGTAATGCTCTCCCTAACGACACGCACACTTTCAATGAGTCCTTGCTCTGCGTCTTTGGAAAGTTGCTCAACGCTGTTCTCGGCCTCGATAGCCATCTTCTTCACAGATCTTTGAAGTTCCAGCACTTCTGGAAGGCTTTCAGCTTCGTAGTTCTTGATGGCTTTGAGGGTGTTGCAGAAGGTATGTGGGAGGAAAAATTTGAAGCCAGCGATACCAAATGCTACTGGAGTAATGAATCTGACAGGCAGGGATCTTTGGTTGACCAAAATGGAACCAGTCAGGGCACCTGTGAGTGCGTAGATGAAACTTGGCAGGAAGTGGTCTCTTGGATCGTACACTGATGTTATGGCATCAGTAGCATTGTTCCACTCGTTGGTGACTGCAGACTTGAGGTTTTTGTACTCTGCTTCGGCAATGTTGAGCTGCTCAATAATCTTGCTTCTCACAAGTTTCAAATGGGCTTCAAGGAAGCTCGATGTGTTGATCTTGTGACCTTCAACAAACTCTGCAACAACTTGCGTTGGCTCAGCTGCAGCTGCTTCAGCAGGAGATGTAACGTGTGGTTCAGTGGTGTCCAGGACAGGAGAGAAACTTAATTCCTCATCGTCACTATAGAAGGATCTGGATTGCTTCTTTGGGTCGTTGAGGATTGTCTTTGGAAAAGAGACGAGTGATAAACCAGCAATTAGCGGGAGACCAACCTGGATACCATGATAGTTAGTATTGGCTATATTCATGTGGAGTTATATGAAAACCTACCCTGGAAACAGTCAAGAAGGACATGGTTGTAAGTTCTGTACTTTCTTTCGGCGCCTTTTTCTTCTTCTTCTTCTTCTTCCAATCAGCTTTGGCTGTTTTTCAACAACCAGATTTTCACTAGTGGTAAGGCCACTACATCAACAACAACAAATTGCACCAAGTCATTCCATTCAGACTGTGAAACTTCAAAACTCTTCGTGATCATACCTCTAGCTTGTGATTTTTTTTTCCGTCACCTTTTTACTTAAGTAGCGATTTTAATGATTATAATATATGCATGGTATAGCTCATTTCCAAATCTGAAAAGGTTCATCTGGTCAGCTAGCGAGCATTTCAGTTGCTACAACCACTTCGAAATGAGTTTAACTTAGGCGAGTTATTTAATAGAAGAATCTCTATTAAAAATGTAGCCATTGGCGTCACAAGCCACAATGGTATTATTATCTTTATTATTTATTATTCATTTTGAGGATGCTACGAGAATGGATTAATTAAAGTATGTCAAAGAAATAGAAATATGTCCCAAAAAGGAAATTTTCTGGATCGAGCATGTACAGGCTTTAAGACACATGAAACTGGGACAAATTGTGAAATTTTGCAGTAAAAAAATCTTTGAGAGACACTTTCAGGCACGAGGCTTTTATTGACCTAGATACGAGTCTAAAGAGGTATACAGTGGTGCTATTCCTATTGAAAACATTGCTGTTTATTTCAGTAACGACGTCGGTCAATCCACGGATATTTTTGTTTTGAAGAGGTTTTTCTAGTTTGCTATAAGGAGCCACGCCTAATCATTCCACATACAGCACTGAAAAGACATAATGCTTGAGCCCGAGACCAGGCTACGCCAATCCATCATTGACGGCAACCTGCTCGTGGTGAAGCGGCTTTTGAAGCGGTTTCCTGATCTGTTGGAGAATATTGACTCTTCAAACGGCTGGAGCTCATTGCATTACGCTGCCTACTATGGTCGCTACTTGGTGTGTGTACACCTCATCAGTCTAGGTCATGACAAACAGGAGATATCAAAGACTTTTAAGGGCAACGCTTGTGTTCATTTGAGTCTTTCCAATGGACATGAACAAACCACACATTTGTTACTACAACACTTCCCCAATCAGCTTGACATGAAGGGCGAGGAAGGACACACACCGTTACATGTTTCTACGATAAAGGATTACTTCAAATGTATTGAGATGCTTTTAGGAATGGGTGCTGATATCAATTCTGTCGATGATGAAGGCAACAATTGCCTACATTTGGCCATGAAGTATAACAGTCTCAAGAGTTTAAAGATCTTGGTTAAGGCTCAAATTGACAGTAATTGCAAGAATAATGCTGGGCTGAAACCAGTTGATGTTGCCTCGAGTTTCCAAACTGTATCATTTTATGAAAGTGTCCTACAGGACCCCCTTACTAATACTATGGATGATTTTGCCACCCCTACCCTTAGTGGTGCGTCTTCTGGGACATTTGAGGAATATTCTGGATTTAGTACGGCGCTTTCTAAGCGCAGAACACTCTCTGCATCACTACCACCACTTCCATCAGTTAGTACCACGCGACGCCCTTCCACATCTTCTACAGCAACGAGATCACCTATTCCCAGAAGTGCCATATCCTTGGAATTCAGCGGCTCGAACACAAACTCCTTTATTTATTCGCCAACACAGTCCAAGAATCATCATCAACAACAGCAGCAGCCACAGAAGGTTGCTCTTGCTGGACTGAGTATAAAACCACCAACACTGGGAATGACTAAGTCATCATCACCGATTTTGTACTCACCAACAAACCCTGCATTGTATACTACAATCAGGGAAGAACAACGACAATCGACAGATCCGAATGCATCCATGAGCACTAGCAATAGCACCACAGGTGTATCAAGACTTGCCTCTTTCCCATCAATGTCAAGTCTTAACAGCTTTGGTAGAAAGACACCAACAGAGGGTCGTACCAGAGCAAGCTCATTACTAAATGCCACGCCTCAATCAATCAATTTCGTTTCTGTGAATAAGACGAGATCTAATAGTGGAGGAGAACCAAGAAGAAGTGTGAGTTATGCGGAAGAGACAACCAACACGCCACCGCAACAACAGATGCCTCAACGGAAACCCCCACCGCCACTCAACGCTATTTTACCCTTGTCCAGAACTTCAACGAGCACGTCAACAGCTACAGTCTCGACTGGATCTGAAGACAACAGCAATAGCTCGCCTAACTTCAAAACTCATTCCAACACCTCACTGAGTTCTGTTAAAGAGCTTGTTGCTCTTGATAACGACAATGAAAGTCTGAGAAGTCGACTGTCTAGCAAGTTTGATTCATACAAGAACCGAACGATGAGTTTGTCGTCTGCGACATCAGGCGGAAGCACATCGGGAAAGTCATCTAGACGAAACTCGATACTGAACATTCACATTTCGAGTCTTGGGAGGAGAAAGGAGGATAAATGAGTATCACGTACAAAAAGAAACTTCAACAACGCATCTCATCTATTTTTGTACCTTAGTGTAGGAATCTTCAAGTATGCGGTGTATGAATGAGCACTAATAGATGTAACATAGCCAGTTAGTTAAGTCCAAGCAGGGATGGATGACTTACAGGAAAGTACGAAAGATATCTCTTGATATAGCTTTATTGGGTTATACAAAGTAGGATGGGACAAGGATTTTTCCGTTTGAAACATGCGTAATTGGCTAACTGTGGAGTCATAGATGACCAAAGTCTAGAGCTATCAAGACAAGATCGGCATCAATTTCAGTGGAATGGTCATCTATACAGCATAGTCGTCCCTCCAAAAAAGAAAACACACACAAACACACAATCTTAAAACTCATAAGATAGACTTCATTGGCAATAATCTACTCGTTATCTAGTACTTCACCCGAAGATCAACTAAGTCTAGTGCAAGTTTTAATGTTGTCTCTCCTAGCTTTCCACCATTCACGGAGATTGCGTGTATATAATGTGTCTCGTACCAACTTCATTGGCAATTTCTGTTTTTGAGAGACAGTTAAATGACATAACCGTGCATGAAAAAAGTTCAACAGCAACAACCATCAAGAAGTCAACAGACAGCGGAAGAATGGTTGGGGATGTTGAAGTCTGGATGAGTAGAAACACCTCTGTTGACAACTCTGTTTGGCATTTAGAGTGGCTAGAGTACTGTGGGGCTGTTAGTCCCACTCACGTTTTGATAGAGAGTAAGGTTTTGACATGTATTCTCTGAAGCTGGATATTGTTTTTTGTCACCGTACATACCCCGGAGAAACTCTCGACCAAATAGAGCACTTTTTAACGCAATCCTTTAAACCAAGTTCATGCGATTTGAAGCAGGTCCCCTGTCGAAATGATGTAAGCAACTTGGGGCAAAAGATGCCGTACACCATTCATTCCCCCACATTCTAATACAATCGGTTATCTGGAGTATAAATGTCCCCCAGATTCCTACATGAGAATTTATCTCCGTACCACATATATCAGTGAAAACACAAAATGAGTGCCAGTAGTGAACATTCAGCAAATGAGAAGGATCACTTCAGCCATGAGTCCAATCCAGATCTTCCAAATAGTGTTGACCAAGAGCACTTGAAAGACAAAGCTGCCAATGGTGGGCTTTTTGACAACAATTCCCAAACCATTTTGGAAGATGATCTGGAGGCTCCAGTTGAGACGCAAAATATCCTCACGCAATACGACGAGGACCAGGTGATGAGTATGGGTAGACGCTTTGCACAAAAGCATCAACTTGGTGACCCAGAACTGTTTGCCAGAGCTGCAGCCGTTGCGAGGGATCCAAAGGGGTTCAACAGAATGGCCTTTTTGTCAGAGGAGGAGAAACAAGGACTTTACAATGAAATCCATCACCCATGGGATATTCCCGGTAAGCTGTGGCAGGTTGTCTTGACTGTATCTCTGGCTGCTGCGACTCAAGGAGCGGATGAGTCTGTCATTAATGGTGCCATCTTGTTTTATCCAGCCTATATGGGTATTGGAAATGGTGATGACAGATCTAGATGGCTTGAAGGTTTGGTGAATGGTGCTCCATACTTGTTCTGTGCTGTTGTCTCTTCTTTCATTACTGACCCATTAAATAAGAGATTTGGTCGTAAATTTGTTATCTTCTGGTCCTGTTTTGTCTCCGCAATTACCTGTTTTTGGCAAGGTTTTGTGGACGACCATTGGTTCCATTTGTTTATTGCTCGTGCTTGTCTTGGTGCTTTTGGTCTTGGTCCTAAATCAGCCACTGTTCCTGTCTACTCTTCTGAAGCCGCTCCTGCAGCCATTCGTGGTGCATTGACTATGTTGTGGCAGTTTTTCACTGCTGCTGGTATTGCCCTTGGTTATGTATTTTGCATTGCATTCTACTATGTTCCAGATCGTGGAATTGGGGGTGGGTTAAATTGGAGATTGATGCTTGGATCAGCTATGCTTCCTGCCGTTCTTGCCCTTTTCCAAATTCCTTTCATTCCAGAATCCCCTCGTTGGTTGATGGGTAAAGGTCGTTATATCGATGCTTTCGCGTCTCTAAAGTCCATCCGCAAGTATGAAATTTGTGCAGCAAGAGATTTGTTTTATCAGCATGTGCTCTTGCAAGAGGAGGAAGGAATGGATGCTCCAACTTGGAAGAAGGTTAAAGAATTGTTTACCATCAGAAGAAACAGAAATGCAAGCATTGCATCTGGTATCGTCACATTTATGCAGCAATTCTGCGGTATTAATGTCATTGCCTACTACTCTTCCTCTATTTTCATTCAGGCAAACTTTGCAGAGATTAATGCTCTCGGTGCCTCTCTTGGTTTTGGTGTTTTGAACACTGTCTTTGCTCTGCCAGCATTCTACACCATTGATAAGTTTGGAAGAAGATTTTTACTGCTCTTGACTTTCCCACTGATGGGGTTGTTCTTGCTAATGACCGGATTTTCCTTCTGGATCAACGAGGACGAATCTCCAAATGGTAGAGTTGCTTCCATCTCACTTGGTATTTACCTTTTCACCATTTTTTACTCGTTCGGTTCTGGTGTCGTCACATTCCCATATACCGCAGAGTGCTTCCCATTGTACGTTAGAACTCTAGGTACTTCATTGGCTATTGGTAACTTGTGGTTCTGGAACTTTGTTTTGGCAATTACATGGCCTTCTTTACTAGAAGCCTTTAAGCCACAAGGTGCATTTGGTTGGTATGCTGGTTGGAACTTTGTTGGCTTCTTTTTGGTGCTGTGGTTCTTACCAGAGACTAAGTCTTTGACTTTGGAAGAATTAGATGAGGTTTTTGATGTCCCATTGATGGAACATGCTAAATACCAGAACAGAGAGTTTGTTGACTGGATTAAGATTCACATTTTTAGAAACAAGAATGTTGTTAGACAGCCTCCATTATATGAAAAGCATAGATTGGCAGTCACTAATGCTGAGTGGAACAACAAGACTGAAGAGAAATTTGTCGAATAAATTGGCAAAATACTTCGCATAGAATTGTGCTATATAAACCTCTTGCTATAATTTGATTTTAATTGGAAATGGAGTACTAGTAGATTATAAACAAAGTCATGAATCTTGAGGGTGAGGAGCCGCCATATGCGTAATTGGTTACCCGGAAAAATGTATTACGTAATTGCTGAGTAATTTACTTCGTTTCTTTTCACAAAAAATTTTTTGGCACTAGGAAAGCTCTAAACACTCTGTGTGCGATACCATACTCCATTAAGAATGCCTGCTGGTGATAACATCGTCAACATTGAACACGATCGTGTAACCAATACAGTCTCCACAGACTACCCAGGCTACCACAACTCTACTGAGGACTTTGCCTGGGATCTGGAAAAGTTCAAAAATTCGTTTGACATTGACATCTCCTTCATCAGTGAAAGAACTGCCAACTTTGACCTGGTTAACGTTGATACTTCCATCGCCAATGCATTCCGTCGTATAATGCTTGCTGAGGTCCCATCTGTGGCTGCGGAGCAAGTGTACATCTTTAACAACACATCTGTCATTCAGGATGAAGTGCTGGCACACAGAATAGGTATGATCCCATTGAAAGTTGACCCTGATCTCATGAGCTGGGTTGACTCCACTGTTGATGAGAAGGACCGTTTCACTGATTCGAACACTGTGGTGCTAACATTGGATATTGCGTGCACCAGAAACCCACACGCATCGAAGAATGCCACCAATCCAAAGGAACTTTACAGAAACAGTAGCGTATATGCCAGAGATTTGAAATTCGAACCACAAGGAAATCAACTCGAAAACTTCAAGACTCCAGTGGAGCCAGCTGATCCAGATATCTTGTTGGCCAAATTGAGACCAGGTCAGGAGATTTCACTTAGAGTTCATGCCGTGTTGGGCATTGGTGCCGATCACGCAAAGTTCTCTCCAGTTTGCACTGCCTCTTACAGACTACTACCAGTCATCAACATTACACAACCAATTACTGGCGAAGATGCCAAGAAGTTTCAACGCTGCTTCTCCAATGGTGTCATTGGTATCAATGAGCAAGGTGGAGCTTATGTGAAGGATGCTAGAAGAGACACTGTTTCTAGAGAAGTCCTGAGACATCAGGAATTTGATGGCAAGGTTAAGTTGGGCAGAAACAGAGATCATTTTATCTTTAACGTTGAATCTTCAGGTGCCATGCCACCTGAAGAAATCTTTTTCAAGAGTGTCCGAATCTTGAGAAATAAGGCTGAATATTTACGCAACTGCCCAGTAGGCAGAGTTTAAAACATAGGGGAGCAGGGGTCATGAT
Source organism: Barnettozyma californica (assembly GCA_023627795.1). Taxonomy (NCBI): domain Eukaryota; kingdom Fungi; phylum Ascomycota; class Saccharomycetes; order Phaffomycetales; family Phaffomycetaceae; genus Barnettozyma; species Barnettozyma californica. The sequence goes on along the minus strand of JAMAIE010000002.1, from coordinate 214,014 downwards.
GCATTAAAAATGGTATAAAGTGTAATATAGAAATGGTATCTTTTTTGCCTCGTTTTGCAGATCATTGATAAGTCATATCACATTCACATCATGTTTGTGAGACTGAATCTATCAGCCATGAAATTGTTGTAGGCTTCGTCACTAGTAGTTGCTTCTTCTGGGGTCTCATTCCAATCATACCCGTGAACTTTATTATAGATCTCTATTGGCTTGATCTTGGTGACATTAGTTATTCCGGTGTAGCCATCACCTTCAATTTGGTTCATCGAATAAGAGCATGTTTCATCAATTGGAATATTCGTTTTTTCAAGTTCATCCACAATATTCAAGATGGTGGTGAGATATATCAAAATCAACTGACAAACTGCAATGATTGTGTTGTAGTAGATATAGGACGCTACCGACACTGGGGGTCTCTCACCGATAACCTGAAGAGAAATACTGCCGTAGAGATAACCCATGTCATCAACAGTACCTGGAACTCCTGAGATCATGTCCAAAAAAAGAAACAATCCATTTGTGATGGCAGCCATGGCGAACATTGACTTTATAAGTCTTTTCTTGGTGACTTCTGTGAATTGTTGTGTGAAAGATTTGGGGAAAGGGTCTGTGTAAACTCCATGAAGCACAAACCTTACAATGAACCTAAGAAATGATGTGCTATGCAATTCTGTTAGTTTTGTGCTGCACATTAGAGCATAATGAAAATAGAGCGACTTACTCCTTCAGATACAACACCACAATGAATACGAACCCTGCGAGTGAAAAGGCGCCAATTACATCCTGCTTAAATTCCTTCTTGCGCTGTTTCAGAGAACTTATGTTGTTCTCATGCAACTGTGTGGAACTAATCTCTATAGTGACCATGTCTCCAGAGGATGGAGCGAGTGAAATACCGTTATGAACAGAGATGTTGAAGAGGTTAGTTGGCTTATTATTTCCGGTTGTTTATATCAAGCCTGCTTATATAAGCCAAATACTCCACACTCCCCATTTCATTCAGTCTCACATAGCTCTCGATAATTCCAGGCGAAATGCTCAATATATTTGAGCAATTGAATTTAAGCTAATCTATTATCTTCATGATATGTCCATCCAAACTTTTTGCAGAGCGTAGTTATTGATTTAAGATAATAATCTCATAAGATTGCAGCCTCTGTTACCCGGCTGTCAACGACACATTCTTGGTGACATAAGCAGGCATTAGCGATTCGCGAAAGACTACGCACCACCGTTTTTTTTTTCCCTCTACCATAACAAAAGGCCAACTAGCATTCTTCTAGGAGGGAGAACACGCCACTCAGCTTATAGCCACCCTCATGCCCCAGTACCCGGACCTTTCAATGGCTGGTGCTCCAGGAACTGCTACTAGCACCGCCAATAGCCTGAGTAACTCCTTTGTCAGCTCCGCTAATGGCTCTGCGTTCAATCTGGGCCCTCCAAATCGTACTGCCTCCAGTAACACAATGCTGCTACTCAACAAGCAGGTTGACGCCCAAGATTCACTTTACTATGTGTGTCTCAAGTTGAAGAAACGCCTGGAATCTGTATCACAACTGAAACCATACCTTAACCTTGCGTACTCATCAGCAGAAGTGCTCTGCGAAAACCAAGCGCTCTCCTTATCCCAGAAATCTCCAGCATCATCATCTTCAACTCACCGCAGTTACAGTACATCGTCAACAAATATGCGCATAAGTGCGATGTCCAACTTTAGCAACCTCAGCGAGGACTCATCTAACAATGCTGGCCCCATTGGCTCTCCAGTGCCTCTCCCCTTGAACACTTTTCATGCAGGTGTTCTACCAGCTAGCGTAAGCTGTGACCCAATAACACAACTTTGGGCTCTTTTTCAACAAGGATCTCCTCTTTGTGTCATTTTCAACATTATTAAACCTGCATTCGCACTCACTGTCATTTCTTCTGATGATCTCAAGACATGTAAAAAGTCCATCTACGATTTTATTTTGGCGTGCAAGAACCATCTGAATTTTGACAATTCAGACCTGTTTACCATTTCAAACGTGTTCTCCAATGACTCTGAGGACTTAATTAAGATCGTGAAGGTAATTAACCAAGTCATTGATGTTGCACCGAATATTTTCAAACCTTTGGAAGTGGATGACCAGATCAAGATTAGTGACGCGAAGTCTAAAGTTATGAAGGAGTTTGTTGAAACTGAGAGAAAGTATGTTTACGACTTAGAGACTTTGAGCAAGTACAAGAGACAGTTACTTGAAAACAATATCATTTCACCAGAAGACCTTTACATGCTATTCCCAAACCTTGACGACGTGTTAGATTTTCAAAGAAGAGTTTTAGTATCTTTAGAAATCAACAGTTTGGTGGACCCAAGCTATCAAAGGATAGGCTCTATATTCATTCATGCGCAGCCATTTTTCAAGCTTTATGAACCGTGGTCAATTGGCCAAAAGGCTGCTGTTGACTACATTCAACAGAGTCCACTGAAGACCCCTAACCACCACCTTATTATTGAAAATGAGTTTGAATTACAAAGTTTCCTTTTAAAGCCTGTTCAGAGACTATGCAAGTATCCATTATTACTCAGAGAGCTTGTGAAGAATACTGATCCATCACAACCCAACTACACGGAGTTATCTAAGGCTCTTGAAATTTCAAAAACAATTGCTGCTGATATCAATGAAAACCAAAGACGAGTTGAGAACGTAGAAGTACTGAAGAAGCTGTATGATAAAGTTGTTGATTGGAAGGGCTATAATGTTCACAGTTTTGGTGAGTTGTTATACTTTGATAAGGTGATTGTCAAGGATAATTCCAAGACGTCAGAAGAGCGTGACTTCCAAGTATATTTGTTTGAAAATATCATCATCTTCTTCAAAGAAATTTTCCCTCAACAGAAGAAGTCATCATCATTAGCGCTGAAGAAGAAGTCGCAAACAAGCATCATGAATCCGAACGAGGTGATTGGTCTGGAACTAAAGGGTAGAATTTCAATTGCCAATATTTACAGCATCAGTGCTATGAATACTCATATGCTGAATATATCATGGTCCGGATTGAAAGACACAGGATCGTTTTTGATGAAGTTTAGAAATGAGGAGACCAGAACAAGCTGGGAATCGTGCATAAGGAAAATTGTGAGTATGCTGCAGGATGATTATGCTAATTCCACCACGACAGCTATGAATGGTATAAGTATCTACGGCACCAATGATCGAAGAAGCAATGGATTTTCTATTGCATCAAAGCATTCATCATACCTCAACAGGACCAACTCTGATGTTACTCTGAATAGCAACGTTGGCAACTTGGATCAAAAGTATCAACAATTCCATTCAAGGCAAAAGTCAGAAGTGGGCACCATGAGTAGTAATAAAAGAGCTACGCTGGATTCAATCGCATCCAAGAGATCCATTTCTGAAAATTACAAGAACTCATTACCTTCTAATTCGTTCATCGTCAAGTTGATGTATGAGAAGGACTTATTTACACTGATGCTGCATTTGGAGATATCAGTGGATGAGTTTTTGGGAAAGATTGAGAAAAAAATCAAACAGTGTGGTGGCTCTATGAAGGGTAAGGTGAAGTATCAAGATGAAGATGGTGACTTCATTGTCATCCAAGCACATGATGATTGGGTCTTGGTAAAAGATATGATAGCAGAGAGTGGGGACAAGGTCCTAAATGTTTGGGCGTCGTAAGACTCAAATTAAGAGGAGGATAAAAAACTAGAGATATTTGTGATTTCGGTTCCTGTTTTATTATTTTAATGACATGATGATCTTCTATCAAATGTTTGTTGTAGATATGATTATTAATATTATTATACGAGGATCGTCTAGCAGTCTAGGTCATAACGTACTTTGGACCATCACCGCCTTCTGGGACTGTCCAGTTGATATCTTGTGTAGGCACCTTGATATCACATGTCTTGCAATGAATACAGTTTTGGGAGTTAATGGTAAATTTGACACCATGCTTGCTGCTCTCATCATCATTGTACTCGTAGACACCAGCAGGGCAGAATCTGTTTTCGACTCCCTTCCATTTTGGATATGCAATTTCTGTGTGCTTTTCCATGTCTTGATCTGGAATTCTCAAGTGGTTTCTCTCGCCTTCAGCGTGGTATGTACCTGTTCTTGAAACAGAAGTCAAAATATCAAACGAAATTTTTCCATCTGGCTTTGGATATTCAATCTTTTCGTACTCATCAGCTGGTTTTGTTAAAGTGGCATCGGACTTGTGATGTTTGAATGTCCAGGCAACTTGACCTTTTAACACCAAAGAGTCAACACCAGAGTATGCAATTCCAAGTAGAGAGCCAATACCGGAACCAAAAGATGGTCTCAAATTGCGCACCTCATACAACTCATCATGGACCCACGAATTTTTGTATGCAGTTTCATAGCTCTCCAAGTCAATTGGTGGCTCATTCAATTCATCATGGATCTCTGGATCATAACCTTCATCTTCGTCCGTCATTAGCTTCTCCAGAGGAGCAATGGCGCCAAAGATGTTCTCAGCAGCAAGCATACCAGTCTTCATCGCAGTATGTGTACCCTTCACTTTTGGAACGTTCATAAAGCCTGCAGAGGCACCAACTAGCACACCACCAGGGAAGTTCAGTTTTGGAACACTTTGGTAACCACCTTCATTCAAAGCTCTAGCAGCATATGAAATACATTTACCACCTTCCAATACATCTTTGTAGAATGGGTGATGTTTCATCTTTTGGAACTCTTGATATGGTGAAATCCATGGGTTCTGGTAGTCCAAGCCCACGACTAGACCAACTGCAACCAAACCATCACCAAAATGGTATTGAAAACCTCCACCATAGACGTCATAGGTCAGAGGATAGCCCAGCGTATGTCCAATGAAGCCCTTTCTGAACTTAGCAGGATCCACTTCCCAAACTTCCTTAATACCCAAACCATACGTTTGGGCCTCTCTTCCCTCTCTCAATTTGAACTTGTTGATGACTTCCTTAGATAGAGAGCCATGACAACCTTCAGCAAACACGGTCACACGCGCATGGAACTCCATACCTCTTTCGAAGGAATCCTTTGGCACACCGTCTCTGCCCAAGCCCATGTCCTTGGTAGCGACACCCTTTACAGAGCCATCCTCATTGTAAAGCACTTCAGACACAGCGGTTGCAGGATAAACCTCAACGCCAAGCTCCTCTGCCTGCTCTGCAAGATATTTGACGACTTCGCTCAATGATGCGATATAGTTCTTACCTTTATTCAGCATCTGTGGGGGTTCTGGAATAGGAATTGCCCAATCATGATACAAGTACCTTAGTGTCTCTTCCTCAACTTTGGTGACAATTTCAGCTGGAAGAGGAATACCTTCACCATTTTCATCATAGTGTTCACTATCTGGGAACAACTCTCTCAGTGATCTTGGCTCCAGTACTGCACCAGAAACAATGTGCGAACCCATATCTTGAGCTTTCTCCAAAACGACAACTCTGATCTCGCGGGATTCATTCTCTAGCTCCAATTGTTTGATCTTGATAGCAGTCGCGAGACCAGCTGGACCACCACCCACAATGCAGACATCGACTCTATCAGCAGCTCTCTCCTCTGTCAAAAGCTCTTGAATCTCCTCATCTAATTCTTCAAACGGCACTTCGACAGATTTGAGCATGGCTGGAGTGCTGCTCAATGATCTGCGAATAATTCTACGTGGTCGTGAGCGTGCCTGGAATAGTCGCTGCTGTGAACTGATGGTTCTCGTGGAGATCTTGAATGCATGTGTCCTGGTGATGAGTCTAAGCTCCTTCAGAAGGCTTCGTTGTAGTGACATATTTGTGATGTGATGGGGATTTTGTAAAATGACGAAATTAGTTAATAGATATTACTACCTGAAGTAGTTATAGTCAATTTCAGGCTTTTTGAACTCTCTATAACCTTTCGATTTGAGTCATAGCTTGACCTAATTTGGTACTAATTTCGTGGAAATTTTTCGAGATGTACAGTTTTCGCGAATAATGTGTCCGTTACCGAAAATATTGTCCAGCTCTGGCCAATGAGAGTTGTCAAATTTGCAATAGTACTTTATTAGAAAAACTAAGCGAGCTACTTGAATATGGTTACTACAGCTTCTTCCTTTATTATACCCTCTTGTGATATATTCGCTCGACACTGCTTTTCTAATACCAATTGATAAGAAAAAGATAGAGCTGTCTGATTGTTCTTCAATCTCCTACACATAAACTGGGGAAGTTGACAGCGAAAAAAAATGCCTACATGTCTTTTTTAAATAAATCTATCGCGTGAACATGTAAGAGCATTAGAGACTAGTGTATAAATATAACCTTATCAGTATATCAACTAGTTCGATCTGTAATTCAGTTCAATGCTTCAACAAAGATCTCAAAAAAAAAAAAAAGAAAAAATGGGAGGGTATTAATTAGTGGTCTCTCGAACACGAAACAAAAGGGAAAACAAATAACATTCACAAAATCAATAACAACAGTCTATAACTCAACATGTACAATATGTTGATCAAAAAGCTATAAACAAGAGACATCGTCAATCAATTAATCATCAAGTTAAAACACAGGGAAAAGGAAACATGGTATATAAAACAAAAGGAAATGAAAAGAACCCAGACAAAACCAATCACCAAACATTCGGTTATGGATTTAATAGGCCATAAATAGGTAAATGCGAAATATCAAGCCAAAAGAAAGCTCCAGTAATAATATTGTAATCCTTCTTATTCACGAGGTGGTGAATAGGGAATCAAGCTCAGCAAGAGAGATATCCTCCGGTGTACCAATATCCTGAGTCAGGAATCCATCTCTAATAGTCTTTAACCACCTAATAGAGACTGGAGGTTCTGTGCTAAACGATTCTCTGCTTTGGCTGTCCAAGCCAGAGGTTGCAACAGAGCCAGCTGGTGACAAACCCTCGATGGAAATGTGAAGTGCAGCGGCGGCAGCAGCAGCAGAAGGTGATGGTGTAGCATTGGATGTCGATAATCTTGGTGCAGCAGCAGCGATGGTGAGGGTTCTGCCCTTCTTGGATGAAAGGTACGACATCGACTTAGATCTCTTGTTGTTTCTATAAGTGATTTTGATCTCATTGCCAAATTCATCCTCATCATCTTCGAAGGAATCATAACCATCCATATCAAAGTCTAGAATGGCATGATTCGAAGACTTTTGTAAGTTTTTCTTGCCACTGGAGCCTAAACATGCAGTCACTGGGGCAGAAGCATAAGGAATATTAATCTGTGGCAATACCAAGTCCAATGGTGGATCAGAAAAGCTGTTTTTAGTGACACCCAAATCAAAAGCAGTGGCACGTCTTTTCATCTGAGGATCTGAGGACATGTAATCGTCCTCCTTCAAACTGTTGAAGAACTTCTGCTTCTCCTCTGCGGTCACCAGGGAATTGCCATCTTGCGTGCTGTTTGTTGCACCATCTTGGCCATTACCACTCTCGGCCTTTTGCTTCTCAATAGCAGCAAGCGCATGGATATGATAGTCTTGTGCAAGCAAGCCACGGTAGACGTAGACCATTCTTTTTGGAGATGCATCTGCCCATTCCCTGGAAAGAGCGTAGACTAACTCCTTTTCACCTTTTTCAACACGTTTGACGTATGCATTTAGCTTAGCAGAAACCAAATTGGATGTCTTAGTAGACAAAGTGGCCATCTCAGGATGCTTCTCCACGAGGATATCGCAGATCTGTTTGACAGTCATACCTTGACCTTCAGGATCCCTCTCGTACAGAATCTCAAATATAGCGTACAAGACAGTGTCATCCAGCGAGCTATCCTCTTTTGGTTTAGGTCTTTCACCAGTCACAGGAATTGTAGTGGATATACCAGTAGCGATGGGAGCTCGTGTGGACTGCTTCTCCTTCTTTTCCTTCTTCTCCTTTTTCTCCTTCGGAGGCTTCTTCTCCGCCGTGGGTGGCTGTGATAAGTTGACTGATGTAACTGAAGTAGCAACGCTTGTTGGGGAATGATCCATGATGTCATCACTAGGACTGGCGGTTCCAGTTTCTGGTGTCATCTCCTTGATATCTTCTGGACTAGAAGCAGAAGCGATAGAGCTCAATTCTTCGTGAACTTTATCACCTTTCTCATGGGAGATCGATGCCATGGAGAACTCAGAGGCCAGGCTCAACCGGCGAGGCTTAAATGAAGGTGAGGATGTTGCAGTGTCAGTGACGGCGAAGGCCACTGGTCTTCTGTTAGCTAGTGCCATAATAGTGCGATAGACTTGAAGCTCAAAAGAATTAACTAAAACCTTCTGAACAGTAAAACAAGTCTCTATCTCCGATCTAGCAGTGGTCCATGCACTAATAGGGTCAGATGAATATATGTACGTGTGGGACAAGTTGGTCTAGGAAATGCCAACAGGTCAAAACAAAAAGATACAAAAAAAAGGGGGTGGTGATCAAAAGATGCAAATGAACGGAAAGAACTCAGAAGTTGTGCGGGATCTGAGGTTCACTGTATTTGTATTAGTTTCTGGTATTCTATCTAAAAAAGATTTGTGCATGGCTGCGGGGGCCTTGTTGTCCTTGTTCCCTATTATGTGTCACAAAACAAAGCTCCAACGTGACACACAGCACGGAACATTAAAAATCAAGTGATTAAGAAAACCCTTCCAACCAGTCAAATTGCATAAAAGCTCAACTTACATTCGTATCAAAGTATCTTTGCTTTTGTGCGATTTGCTCTAGTTTTCTCAAAGAGAAAGTATCTCTAGCTTTGTAGAAATGTAAAACATTTCCCTGTATTTTTTCACTTTTTTTCGGAGTCGGTTTGATTTTTTGGCGTGTGAAAAAAGACGGTTGGGGCAGATTTCGGTAGGTGCCACAGGTATAATTTTACACAGAAGCCTTAATTAAAACTACATGTTGCTTTCCAAATCTATCTGTAAGTGAACTAGTGTCTATCAAACAACATGTTAAAATTCTATGAACCATCTTCTCGAGAGAAGTAGTCTTCAAAAGTGTCAAAAACAGTATAAGATGTGTACGCTTCTTACACTGGTTGGGGCACGCACTTGTTTCTTTTGGCGAAAACAAAATGGCAGAAACGACCGAAAACGTAGAAATATGTCAACTTTCACTATCGCTCAAAATCGTTATCACACGGTGTATCTGTATGGGGGTGATAATATCAACTATACTTTACTTTGTTCAGAAACCTCATTATTATGCTTGTATGAGTGGTATTCTTATTGATACCGTGCTTACTTGTGACTGCTAGATCACGTCCCCACACCTGGTCTGATAACAACGCGCGATTCGGGGTCCAAGCCGGTCGCGCCACCACTGATAAGAAACCGTGGGGCTCTTCAGTATGATGGATGATCTAGTGTTAGCCAATGCCGGTTGCCGGCTGCCATTTTATGTTATATATCGATTCTGACAAAAAGCGAAAAAAAAAGACCTGTAAAACCTTTATAGAATGCGCTATCAATCCTTTGAAATACGCTTCTTAACCTTTGGATTAACCATCGTTCACTTGCTGGCCAGAAGTTTCAGCTTTTTTTTTTTGTAGTTAGTATCTGTCCAATGGAACGAGGTATTTCATTATTGGGTGTGTCTCTACCGAGATTCGAATGATCTATCACGTGCCGGTAATTTTTTTCATTTATCCACGATGTCTCAAAGTCTGAGTCAGGTGTGCTGCCATGTGTAAATTGTAGCATGGCCTGAAACTTCCCTGCCTTTTCTCCACCTTTTGAAGGAGTCCTGTGACAGAAATGGTGTACGGGTGTACATGTGATATGACTACATAGGTTTAGGGTTTCAGAATTCACAACAACTATTCAGGGCTGCAACGAAAAGTGTTGACAGGATTTCATAGTTCGCTCAAAGTCCTCCTCCCAGTACTTATCTTTGTAGACGTTGTCTTTGTGGTTAGGAGGAGAGTACCAGTAGTTCAGAGCGATGTGGGTCTTCGATTTTTCGTTGTCGCCAAAAGAAGAGACTTCATGGAACCAACCAGTCGGAAGGTACAACATTTGTCCTGGCTTCAGGTATCCAGTCATTCTATTTGCCTTGAAGAACTGCGGCCAATTTGTTTCTGCGAATTCCACCAGCTTTGAGCGAAGTTTTTCATCTTTGATCTTGTCAATGTGAACAATGGATGCAGGGACTTTGGAGAAAGATGGTGGATCCCGTTTGATACCGTCCCCATCAATAACCTTCTTCTCGAAATCCGTCAATATCTCTTCTTCATCTTCAATAAGCTCGATCAGTTCCGCTCTTTCGTTTTCATTCAGGGATCCATCATCATTGTCAAGTCTCCATTTGGCCACCTCGGTGATGATGGCACTATCTGATCTCAACTCTCTCCAACCAGGAGCATTCTCGTTATTCTTATAATCTATGATACCTGAATCATAGATATGGTTAATCTGACCAACGGTGTACATCTTATCAGCATCGCTTGGTGCGAAGACAGTGAACCTTTTAGAGCCTTTTATAGGAATGTACAAGTTATCAGCGTGATCATGGTGCAAACCCGACGACACACCACCACCAAATATCCTTCTCCCAAGACCATAATCATCTTTTTCCTCTTTGATTTTGAAACAGCGGTCATCTATTGGACTGGCAGAGCCTATCCAGAGGTTGATCTGCTGAGGGAACAATTTACTCAGGAGAGCAGGTTGTAGTGGTAGCGAATCAGATCTGATCAAATTAGTCAATGGTTTCTGTACAAGTTCCTGGACTCTTTTCTTCGCTTCCTCAATTGATAGCGCGTCGCCTATGACGTCACTAATAGCAATCTCAGCGTCTTCAAGCACATCATCATCATCATCATCGTCGTCACCATCATTATCGCCACGTTGCATTGGAGTCAGTTCTCCATCCGAATCCTCAAAATCGTCGTGAAGATTATCCAGATCGATAGATTCAACGTCTGAGAAATCGCTGAAATCACCTGCAGCACTCAATTGCGGGAAATCTAATGCAGCAGCTTTGGCATCGCTCTCATCTTCTAAATCACTCTCGTCTAAACTCTCCTCCGCCAATGTCTCCCTGATCGCATCCGGATCATCTTCAGTGTACTGAGTTGTGAGGTAATATTTATCTCCATCTTCATTCTCGAGCTTTTCCATAAACTCCTGGAACGTCATCTTGACTCTCTCAGTACCTGATCCGAACCCACCTTTGTATCTCTTTTCAACCAACAACAATTCGCTGGACTTCAGGGTATTTAGAATCTCACTTGGTTGAAATTGATCAAGTTGAATACCAGGTATCACACCTTCAATGATGACGGGCTTTCTTTTCTGGACATAGTTCTTGTAGAAGGTTTCTGGCTCTATATCTGACAATTGGATCGATTCAATGGTGTCAACATCAGGATAGTACCCGCTATATTCATTCTTGAACTTTGGAGCCTTGAGAGCTGAAGTAGCTTGCTTTTTGGTCTTTGTTGCTTTTTTTATATCTAATGTTCTCTTTACCATCCACAAAATAAGAGCAATCTACCTTCTGATAGTAAATTCACTTGAAACATGAATCTAAATGTTTTTGTCAAACGATGGTGACCGAAAATTTTTGACACCAAAAATGTGGCCTGACCATTTTTTGGTGGAAGTCGACATCATGCTCTAAAATCTAATGTCGTTCTCATTCTATATATATTATACCCAAACCATTATAGTTCATAGTTTCACCATCCAAAAAAACCATAAATAGATTTTTTGAAATCTACAGGGTTATCCAAGTAGATGTGGTGACCAGCATTATCAATCACCTCATAATCAGCTTTAGTGACAGCCTTAGTATTGATGGCATCAACGATGGTCTTACCTGCTTCCTTGCTCATCCAGTCATGGTCGCCATATAGCCATAAGCTATCAACTCTCAAGTTCTGGGGAATTCTGCTCAATAATGGATATCTTGCTAGAGCACCTGGCGCAAGAAGTCTAGTCAAGGCGTACTCACCACTACCCTTGGCAACAAATGTATTGTAACTGTAGACATGCATCTTCATAACCTCGTCTGGGTCTCCAATGAGGCCAAATCTTCTGAATGACCATCTGGAAGATAACCGTGGGCCTAGTGGACCCGCAGTTCTCAAGATGCCGAATGGGGACACATTTTTCTCCCAGAGATACGTAAAGTATTTAGGAATGTTTGGGATTCTCTTGACATATCCATTCTCATCTGGTACATGGAGGGATGAAGACTTCTTAACTGTCGAATCAGTAACTTCATGATGAACACCAACTTCTTGCTCGATATCAGGACCTTCTGCCAGTCTATCTGTTGGTTTATTTGCTTCAGTGAGGTCATAAATACTCTTCTCAACACCGACAGGACTGATCAACACAAGTTTTGAAACGTGCTGAGGGTATTTCAAAGTGTAGAGTGAGCACAGGTACCCGCCTAGCGAGTGTCCAACAAGGTAAAACTTGTCTATCTTCTTATATTGTCTCCACTTCTCGATACTTTCAATAAAAAAGTTCTCAACCTTTTCGATATCTTCTACTGAGTTCCGTTTGCCATCCGGTTTTGGGAGGCTTGGTCTTGATGATAGCCCATAACCTAGGAGATCTAGAGCATGAATATTGATTCCGGGTCTCTGTGACAAAGAATCAAAGTTCTTGTAGAAGAAACCCAAAGCAGCACCGTATCCGTGCACAAGTACCACATGGTCCTCCTCTTCAACAGGTTTGATGTTCTTCACGGAAAATTCGTGAACGTGGTTGTTATCTCCAATAGGTACATTGATGGCCTCACCCGTTCTTATGCCGTCAGACTCAGGATAAAAGGGTAAAAGTGATAATATCTGCTCTTCAGCTTCTTGTAAAGATGACCTGTGCCACCAGTGGCGGAATGAATCCATGTAACTGTACTCTGGAGTGCCATCATCATTGAAGAGACGTTGTGATTGGGGCTTGGCAGCGGCAACTGACATTATGTAGAGTTGGTCAAAGTGTTATTCTTTTCTCTGATTCTAGCAGTGATTATTAGCTTCGTATACAGGTTTTATGAAACTAGTTATCACCTGTCAGTGATGGATAGAACTTGCTTGGATCTTGAATTTGCCACTGTATTTATAATTTTGGAAGGCACGGAATTTGCGGTTTTAGCATGAGCGGATATAGCAGATTATAGCCGATAACACATTATTTAACACGTAATGATCTCTCTATCTACAAAAAGAATCCGCAAAAGCACATTTTCTTCATAAATGATTAAACAGATTTATCTCAAGTTAACTGCATTATATAAACCATACCAAAAGAAACCCGCTCCAGCAATATCAAACAAGCTGCTGATGAACTGGACTTTCAACCAACTCTTGATTTCTTTTCTTGGAGTGGTACCTTCATCACTTTTATGCGCGTCCTTGTAATTAGCAATTTTGGCACTCTTATATCTGAAATATGGAACAAACAGTAGACATCCAAAGGACGAGATAGCCCCAACTAAGTAGTAAAACCTGGCAAACGACTTGAATGGAAGGTGTAGTGCGGCATTAATACCAAAACCGATACTAGCTAACAAGGTTACCAATTCAGTTGTGCCAGTCAGTCTGTTGTATTTAGACACCCAGTAACTGATACTAAAGTTATCTATTCCAGTTTCCAGTAGTGATGGAATGGACGCCCAAGTGGAAAGACCATGTGTGAAAACCACAGTACCTAGTGCTGGAGCAGCTAATTGAGAAAACCCGACAACTTGTGAAACAATATTGCTTGAAGACATTATTCCGTATCACTGTACGTAGGTAGTTGTCTGCGCGCACTTGGTGCTGAATCAGAGGTTTTATATGTCATTAATGGTTATTCTTGCTCTCTGAGCAATCGTGCGCAATTGATGCAATGACGCCAATGACTGCATTAATCGGCCCGTAACTACAATTGAAAAAAAAGTGACGTAGAGAAACTTGAGGTTATTCTATCTCAATCTCCTCCATAGTGGTTCGAAATGGTATTGATGCTGGAAGGAGTATTTGGGATTGCTCTAGTATATTTTATCCGTTGTCATGGCAACTTCTCTCTTTACCTTTTTTGTTTTTGTTTTGATTTCCAAGGAAAAAAAAAAGCGAAATCAGAGATCCACTACGCAGAATCATAACGACGTAAATAGAGACGCGAATCTGTTACCCAGATCTGTTCCAATCGCAGTTGTCTGAAGGATCTTTCTTCTTATCTTTGCTTATACTGATTCAGTTTTAGTTGAGCTACAAGGTTTAACACACGTCGTTATTGGTACCTCCACCAAACACACAGAAACAGACGCCCCTCATTGGTGATGGCTATGACGACACAACAGCCTGGGAATCCAGGAGCTGCTGCTGCAGACTTTGAGAAATGGATAAAGATGGCCAGTGACAATAAGATTAACACGTCTAACAGTTGGGATCTTGCCTTGATTGACTACTTCTACGATTTGTCCATGTTACGAGATGCTGGAGGTATCAACTTCCAAAAGGCAAGTGCAACATTGGATGGTTGTGTTAAGATCTATTCATCAAGAGTCGACTCAGCAGTGACAGAAACAGGAAGGTTGTTGAATGGGTTGTCCACAAGCAAAGTTACTGAAATTGAGGACGAAGATGAGGACGAGGGTGAGATAGATGCTGATGCGCCAACTAGGCAAAGAAAGAACAGGATAAGTTCAGATAAAGATACACTAGTGGATTTTGGAACTATCAAGGCAAGAAAGGTAGATTTAGAACTACATGTGGATCCTTTATTCAAAAAAGTCTTAACCGATTTTGATGAGGGTGGAGCGAAATCATTGTTGATGAATCTCTTATCAGTGGACAAGAACCAGAAAATTATCTTCGGAGCAGCAGACATCACAGATGCTGAATCAGGACAGAGTAAGAGAAGAAACAGTATCCTTAATGAGCTTGAGGATGATGATGGTATGGACATTGACAATGGAGATTTGGGCGCAAATGATACAGTGCTAAGCACTACAGACCCCACACTGGATGTGAGATCTTTGGGCTCAATGTTCTTCAACAGTTATTCGGACTTTGAAAGTCTCTCTGTATGTCCTTCTGTTGGTCAGTTAAAGGCTGTTTTGAACTCAGAAACAACGCCCACTGATCTTTTGGCAGGTTTGGAACAAGCAAATGTCCACAACTATTATGCTGAGGCAAACCAGATGGAAAAGTTCCAAGAAGATGGGTTTGGCGACGATATTTCATTTGGAGAAGCACTCGATGATATTGGACCACTGAATTCGGAAGATCCTAACGGGTCAAAGTACCCCGGCAACAGGAGTTCTATTTTCTTTAATGATTTGGAAGATGACACAGATCACTATGGTTCGACTATTAGGGATCTTTTTAATGAGGAGAAGTCATTCAGTGTACTGAATGAAGAGGGAGAAGAAAACGCATTTCCCGCTGATGTAACAAGTATTCCTGATGAAAACTTGATGGCATATTTTGATCAAAATGTAAGGAACAATTGGGCTGGCCAAGATCACTGGAGAGTAACTAGGTTGAAAGATTTTCTCAGGAAGAAAGAACAGCAGAATTATCTGCCTTCTCCTCAAGATAACGAGACACCCCTTGCCAAGAAACCACGCAAGAAGAGAGAGCCTACAGAGAAATTCTGTATTGATTTCCTATCTGATGAATATCCAGATGAGGATGTGATATTTGAACCGGAGCACTATAGTATTAATCTACCCAAAAGGGAAAGAGAGTCAACAGATACTCATGTCTTACCTGTCGATCTCCATTATACTGCAAGATACTTCGTCAACTTGTTTCAGAAGGAAAAGCTGATCAATAGTATCTTCAAGAAAAGCACTACTCGAATGGACGATATCATTGATCAATCCTTATACGCTGATCTGAACACTTTCAATGAGCCCCAGACTGCAGATCAAGATGATAACCAATACGATTTATCGTTTGGTGATGGTGATGGATTCGAAGATGCCGATGATTTCGGTCCATCCATACCAAGCTCCACTCAAGCCACCCAATTTTCTTCTCAGTTCACTCAACGCAATGGCTTGAACTACTCAAGAGTTGCAAAAAAGGTTGATATCAAGCTTTTGAAGGACAACATCTGGGAAGCATTGAGTGAGGAGGTCAGTTCCAAGAAATCTATTATTCCTCCTCCTTTGGCAGACTCTTCAGCGATGTCTGAAGACTCAGTGAAAAGTGGCCTCCCCGCACAAGAGACATTGAAGTTTAGTGATATCGTTCACGATGTTGGTGATAAGTATGGCCCTGAGTCAAAGAAGGATCTATCCACCAGTTTCTGTTTTATTTGTTTGCTACATTTGGCGAATGAGAATGGTTTCACTATTGACAACAATTCTGACAATACGGATTTGATAATAAAGTCCGTCGACTTATAGACTTTAATGATTTAATGGACAATCTTTAATTATTGTATCTCCAACAATATTTTTTTGTGGGAGCTGTGAACTCAACGCATTTGACTACATCTTACAGCTTCCCCTAAGGAATACTCAGAGAATAGTGACTACCATTCGTTATTCCTGATAGTCAGATAGTCTCTGATGCGGATATTAATGGTAGCGGCCGCGCCGCATCTATTGGAACACAGAAAGATTATTCAAGGAAGGACAAAAAATGATTCGTGTACATTACCAAGTGTACTCGCCCAAACAAGGTGATTGAAACCAAAAGATAAACACCTGTTACAGAGTCATAGTGTCCGAATGTCTCAGTACGCACGCACAGCGTATTTACTTAAATAGAAAACATCGGATGTTTACAGTCTGCACCTGCATGTTGACAAGAATTTTACCTGCGCTGCTCAAAAGCGAAATTCCAATTTGTTGCAAAGGATGCCAAGTGTTACACAGATCTCATTGAATGAGATCTCCTTTTGAAGACTGTTACCAGGCCCTTGTTTACAAGAACTTCCACCAAAAAGTGGTGCTAAATGGGAGTCAATCTAGCGATGATGTGACCCACAAGTGCAACTGGCTATAGGCTAGAGTATCACAAACCTGCACTTTAGAAAAAGGGGTTCCAAGGGGACCATTTATCAAGTAGGAAAAGCCTCTCCATCAGTGACAGATAGTCAACAATCCCGATAGCTGTAAATCTGCTACTTAATGAAAATATGCATCAGTAGTTAAGAAGTCAAAACAAAGCGTTCACTACAACCATCCAAACATGGCAACCTCTGAATAACCACCACCGTTAATGTCTACCTAGTCCTTTTATGCAGGTTGTAACTGGTACATGAGTCATGTATATGTTCTGTGCGTATCTTGAAATTATCATGTGCGTATCTTGAATTTTGCGCGGTATTGCTTTGAGGTGCTGCCATCTCGAACTTTGCTAATTCTTTGCACTTTATCGTAGTACTACAGAAACTACACGGGCTCTTGTGGCCTATATGATACGATACTTGGGGTCACGTGTGCAACCAGAATTGAATTCCCGTCCAGCTGCTGGACAAATAATTATGGCCTTGTTTATAAGGCAGTGTAGCCACTTAGCGTCTCGAATTCTGCGTTCCTCAATCCGCACTGGACGAGGGGACAATTAGAGGCAAACGGACTCAAGACTCAAAACTCAAGACTTCCATTTGCTGTGTATTACCTCAAAAGTCTGGCAGTTAGTAGAAGAGAAATCAACAACTCCGAAAATCTAGGGATCAGTCCTTCAGTCCTACATGGCGTATGGCTACAGGCCTGAGCAACGAAACGGCAACAAAACAGAATTTACGCCTGTTCACTTCTCAACAAGCGCGGGGTCTAGTCTTGATTCTCCACCGCGAAAAAAGGAAAAGAAGCCAGGGCCTAGTCCTGTGAGCCTAAAAAAATTGATTGGCACGCCCGCGCTATGTACGGGGAACTGCGTCTAGACTCACTTTAGATTGAATCAGTAAATTTATTCTGAATAAAAAGTCTCAATAAACTCTTCTTTTTCCCAGTTTGCCACCATATCAATCATTGTCAGTACCAGCAAGTGTCCACTATGACCTCTATGAGCACACATGCCATTATCCAACAGATTGAGCAACTAATTGCACAGAACCAGGAAGTGCCCCGTGATTTGTTTGAAGAACTCAGGACAAGTGCAGGCAACACAAGCTTTCTTCTTGGATTTGATGCAGCACAGTTCAAAGTGCTTGTGTCGCGTATATTTATGAAGCTCACCAATCTCCAGGACCAACTTGATACCATCAGAGCCATTTCAAATATACTGCTTGTCAATGAAGACCTCAGGAACAGCAGCAATGATGAGATTGTTTCAGTTGTTAATGATGCGATTCCGAGTCTGACTGATCTCCTTGATCAAGTTAGCGAACGTCGTATTAACTCGGAGTCACAGTACAAGGACTTTCTCCCAATCTTTAGACTCTTCTTCCTCTTATCACATAACTCACGCATCATTGCCAATCTCAGGACCCCAATTATCAAAACTTCCAATAAATTACTGAATTTTGTCTCGTTGTCATCGGCTGAGTCTGTGAATCTTAATATTATCATTATTGAAATCCTCAAAATTATTTATTCTTTTGTGCATCAAGTGGAGGATACCACAGGAATTGATTCTCCATTTGTGCTATCGTTTAACAAGTTCCAACTAATCTATGCCAAAACCATCCCTAACACACAATATGATGAGATTCTCCAACATTTTGGCAATGTATTAATGGCTATTGATCCACAGGTATCCAACTCTTATATGATGAATACCCTCAAGTTTTGTGTTAATGAGATAAACTTTTTGAACAGAATTACAGAAGCACCGACATCCATTGCCAATCTCAATATTCTAACAAACTCACTGTTAGCACTACAAGTGGCGATTGACATATCTGATGATTCTGAAGTGAGGAAGTATATTAAGGAGAACCTTGACTTGTCGAGACTTGAGTCATTCCCACTCCCTGATCCAAATTATCCTATTGTGCTGAAGAAGCTCAAAAGCGAATTGTCCAGCACAACGTCAGATACTGATGCCACGGCTGCTGCAGAATCACCATTATATGGATTTGATAGAACTCTTCGAGAGACAGTATCCTCCTCGCAGAATCCTAAGTATGTTGCTAGTGCTGACGGTGATGAATCAGTGCCGAGATTTCAAGATTTGACACATGAAGAACAAGAGGCTGAGCTGGACAAGATGAATGACTTATTTGACAAGATTGAGAAAAATGGAATTTTCAAACTGCAGATGAAATGATGATTTAATTAACTTAACGGATATATTATAGAGACTTTTTAATTTTAATAAGAGGATACTTTGTACTTACTACCTGATAAAGTATAATAATATAACAAACACCATATTATTTGAATAAATACAACCAAATAAATAAAAAACACAATGAACCAAAAAATGCAATCTCTCTTACTCTCTATTACTTTACCATTCCTGGGCCTTGACACCATGTTTGGACTTCTTTGTACCTCTGGCTGGTTTGATCAAATGGGAACCACCTTCCAAGAAGGAGAATCTATCTCTTCTCATGGCCTCGAACTTCAAAATGTATTCCTCCTTTTGCAAGGTCAAGCCAATGTCATCAAGACCATTGACCAAGCAGTGCTTTCTGAAAGGTTCAACGTCAAAGTTCTCAACAAGAATGTCGCCATTAGGACCTAGGATTTGCTGGTTTGGCAAGTCAATTGTCAACTTTTCGCCAGCTTGCGCAATTGGATACAATTTCTCCAAGATAACCTCCTGAGGCAATCTGATTGGCAACAAGAAGTTCTTGAAGGAGTTGTTGTAAAAAATATCACCAAAGGATGGGGCAATGATGGATTTGATACCAAAGTCCTTAAGAGCCCATGGAGCGTGCTCTCTAGAAGAACCACAACCGAAATTGTCACCAGTGACTAGCAAAATCTCTGCGTGTCTGTATGGCTCCACGTTCAAGACAAAATCAGTCTCAACATCTTTACCATCAGCACCTTTCACAAATCTAGACTCATAGAACAAACCAGATTTTAACCCTGTTCTCTTGATAGTCTTCAAGAACTGCTTTGGGATAATAGCATCAGTGTCAACATTGGCTCTGTCCAATGGAGCAGTGATGGAGGTCAAAGTAGTGAATGCATTAGATGGTGCACCACCAGTTGCCTTTGGAGCACCAGAGGCATCCTTTGCAGGAGTCTCAACGGCCTGGTGTTCAGCTGGAGGGATGTCCTTTAATTGATCCTCAATCAATTCCTCTTCGGTCTCACCAGCCTCCAATGGCTGCTTCTCGTGCTCATAGACTGCCTGTTGTAAGGCCTTGTCCTCCTCCTCTTGCTGAATGGAAATCTTTGGTTCGTCAGTCTCAACGTACTCGTACTCTCTAATGTCTGTAAAGTAACCAGTAACACCAGCAGCAGCAGCCATAGCTGGGGACATCAAGTGAGTTCTTGAAAGAGCACCTTGACGACCTTCAAAGTTTCTGTTAGAAGTGGAGGCACAACGCTCCTCCGGGTCTAGAATGTCAGGATTCATACCCAAACACATAGAACAACCAGCCTCTCTCCATTCAAAGTCAGCAGCCTGGAAGATCTTGTGCAAGCCTTCCCTTTCGGCCTGCTTTCTAACCAAACCAGAACCTGGAACGACAAGACATCTCTTTACATTGGCAGCCTTCTTCTTACCTTTCACGACTCTGGCAGCTGCTCTCAAGTCCTCAATTCTAGCATTGGTACAAGAACCAATGAAAACCTTATCGATTGGAATCTGCTTGAATGGAACATTTGGAGTCAAGCCCATGTATTTTAGAGCACGCTCCATACCGGACTTCTTGATTGGGTCAGTTACAGTTGATGGGTCTGGGACAGATCCAGTAATTGGTAAAGCATCTTGTGGAGAAGTACCCCATGTGATGGTTGGCACAATGTCACTGGCCTTAATGGTGATGTCATAATCAAAATGAGCACCTTCGTCAGTGTGAAGAGTCTTCCAGTAGGCAACAGCCTTGTCCCATTCTGCACCACTTGGGGCCAATGGTCTTCCCTTGATGTAGTCAAAGGTAGTTTGATCTGGCTTGATCATACCGGCACGAGCACCAGCCTCGATAGCCATGTTACAAATGGACATTCTAGCTTCCATAGACAAGTTCTCAATTGCCTTACCGGCAAACTCAATGACGGAACCAGTACCACCAGCAGTACCGATAACACCAATCACGTGAAGGACCAAGTCCTTTGAGGTGATGCCTGGAGACAAGTCACCATCAATGAGAATTCTCATGTTCTTGGACTTAGCCTGGATGATTGTCTGTGTGGCTAGAACGTGTTCAACTTCAGAGGTACCAATACCGAACGCTAAAGAACCAAAGGCACCGTGAGTCGAAGTGTGGGAGTCACCACAAACAACAGTAGTACCAGGCAATGTGAACCCTTGTTCTGGGCCAATAATGTGCACAATACCCTGTCTGTCATCAGTCATTCCAAAAAAGGTGATGTCAAAGTCCTTGACGTTCTGTTCAAGAGTCTGCACTTGCAAACGAGAGTCCTGTTGGGAAATAAAAGTCTCAGTAGACTTGAAGTTGGCTCTGGACTCGGTTGGGATGTTATGATCCACAGTGGCTAAAGTACAGTCTGTTCTTCTGACTTTTCTACCAGCATTCTGCAAACCTTCAAAGGCTTGTGGAGAGGTGACTTCGTGAACCAAGTGTCTGTCAATATAAAGCAAGTATGATCCAGATTCATCTTTGTGAACAATATGGTCTTGGAAGACCTTGTCGTACAACGTCTGTGGTTCGTTGATTGATGGCATTTTCGGTCTTTTCCTGTTGTTTGTAGAATCTTTCTTGTAGAATTTTGAAGATTTGTTGGAGATTTTAAATGAATCATAAGCTTGTCGACATTGCGGGCGATGCCCCGGTACCGGCCACCGGTACCGGTCAAATAACATTCTGGCCAATCAGATCTAAATAATTTGTAACCGAGCTGTCAAAGGGATTTTGAGTCACTTGTTATGCCACATTTGTTAGCCGGGTATAGGCGTAGAAGACTGTGGGCACAAAAGTGGAGCATGCGGGTATGGTGTGATGCTGAGCTCCCAAATAGAGGAATATGCAACCCATCTAAATATTTCAAACATTTTCATTAGGTCCTGTTAGTACAACATTTATATACCCTTTTCCATTCAGTGAGTTGCGTCAGGAATTCAGGTCTCTCTAATCAGCCATAAAAGCCTGATTGTCAGTTTTGAAGTAACACTCAACAGATGTCTATATATCCACTTCATGCGAGAGCTGTACTTATGCTCTTAATTTAGGGTTACCCGGATGTTCTTATTGATTAGATCATTGCTTATGTCATAATTCCCTTCGTAGAATCGAAAAGGACAAAACTCTGCCCAAACAACCCCCCACATACCACAGACAAAACAGCCCAAAAATGCTCTCCAGAATCCTCGCCAGGGCTCCATTGAAGCACTCTTTGAGACCTTCGCTTCTTGTCAGAAGCCATCACATTGTTGGTGTCCACAGAAACACCCCAGATAACAACCCAAGCAACAAGTTCGCCTTCAATGAAACTAATCTTAAGGAGGTTGATGTCATTCTTTCGAAGTATCCAACACAGTACAAGAAGGCTGCTATTATGCCTCTATTGGACTTAGGACAACATCAACACGGCTACTGCTCTATTGGGGTGATGAACGAGGTGGCTGCTATCTGTGAGGTGCCTCCAATGAGAGTCTATGAGGTTGCCTCGTTTTACACTATGTTCAAGAGAGAGCCAATTGGTAAGGTGGATATTGGTGTCTGCACCAACATTGCCTGCTTATTGAGGGGTGGTGAAGAAGTTTACGGTGCTGCTAAGGAGTACATGAAGGAGAAGAATGCAGATGGATTTTTCTCCTTGGAGGAGGTTGAGTGTTCTGGAGCCTGTACGAATGCTCCTGTTGCAGAGATTAACAATATTTATTACGAGGACCTGGACAAGGACTCGATCATTAAAGTGCTTGACGATGTGAGGGCTGGTAAGGGTAAGCCAGGTCCATTTGGAGGTAAGAGAAAATCCTGTGAACCTGAAGGTCCAAAAACCACGCTATTTGGTGAAGAGGCCTTTGATATCAGAACTGTTACCAGAACTGACATTTAAATGCTTCCCCTCCCTTTATACCTATAGTTATTATTTATTGCCTTATTTATTCTATTTATTCATTATTTATTTATTAACCGTTATATACACGTCCTTCGCACGAGTTTTAAGTAAGATTCTCTAAATTAGCGATTATAGTGATCAATAAGCTTATCAACGGCCAAACTTCTTTAGCTCAAGGTATCTAGCAAAAGGATAGACAGCACCAGTGAACCCCATTGCTAGCCACATACCCAAATCACCACCGTTTGAGCCAATCTTTGCAGCTATAGGACCAATGTAGTACACTTGACACATACCAACAATGGCACCAGCGACACCGCACAAGAATGCAAAAATAGAAGCATAACCATTTGTCAACACATTGTAATCGTTCCAAGCATCCCAGTTGTAGTTTTGCTTTCTACCTCTCAATCCCATTGGCACAGCACCGCTTGGTCCACTGTGAATAGATTCGCCATTATCAGGGAACTCCTTAGTGTAAAGGCTCAAGAAAAACTTTCTGAAGATTATGTTTTCTTCTAGCAACATGATAAAGTACATAGAAATCCAGTAACCAATCATTGGTAAAAAGTTTCCCAAGATAGTACTGAACTCGTTTCTACCGACAAGTGCACAAACAAGGTACACAACGGTAACCAAGATGGCCCAAATCCATCTTGGAATCTTAGCTAACCATACACCAGTCAATTGAAACGCAAAAGCGGCGGAATAGGTGTTGACAATATTGTTGGCAATTAAGGACAATAACAAGATAATGGCGCAAAATTTACCAAATCCGTTCCAACGAGCGAAACCCTCAGTTAGCAAACCACCCATACCATACTGTTCAAATGCAGCACTATAGTCTTCGTCAGACATGGCGATTGCACTCAAATTTGAACCCAGGACACCGACAAAGGTTGTTGGGCAGGCAATACCAAAGAAGGTCAGCCAAAAGACTTGGTAAGATGGCGTGGACTCTGGAAACAGAATGTAGTAGTCAGAAGTGATGGTGCCCCAAGTACCAGTTAAAGAATAAGTCAATGCAAAAAAGGAGAGAATCTCACCAGTAGTAGTCATACTGTCAATGTCATCATTGGTGAACTCATTCAAAAGGTGGTACTTATTGGATGAAGAAATGTACAGCAAAGTGAATGAAATCATCACCGGGATTGAAATTAACTTTTCCACTCGAAGCAGCTGCTTGATACCGAACACAGACACGAGGAAACTCAAAACAGCAACAATCACAATACCAACGGTCACAGGAACCCTTCCATTCGAAACACTAGCCAGAATCTGACCACCAACGACAGAGTTGACAATACTCCAACCCAAAACTCCCACACAACCAATCATGGCAACAAATTTGACAAACCACCAGCCAAAAAGATATCTGGCAGTAACCATTTGTCTGCAACCAGACTTTGGGCCCATTGTAGCACAGTAGCCAGCTACTGCACACCCAATTAGTTGTGCGATCAAGCCGTACATCAACGACTGCTTATAAGTCAAGCTGAACACAGTAGAGGATAGTGTAAATGCGGACATTGAGGACAGCCCACCAGCTGCAGCAATCCAGAATCCAATCACGCTGATGAACTGTTTCCATTTGCTGTGTGATCTTTCCCAAGGCTGAATACGCTCAATACCTCTCGTCTCAACTCCCAAACTGTCAAGTTTTTCGGACCATTTCTGGAAGTAGCTCCATGGAGTGATACGCTCTGGCACAACCTCAACCTTCTCTGAGTACTTTTCCTTGTCCATAATGAGTACCCCTATTTGTGAGTGTAAGCGAGATATATGCTTATCTGATCTCAACCGGCAATATTTGCATTTATAAATCAAGCTGCATACGCGTGAGTCAAAAAAAAAAAAAAAAAATAATAAAAAGGAATATGCCTTAACGGAAACCCTTGGCGATATGTTTATTGACTCTGGACTGACTCCGACCAAAAATAAAAGCCCACGTTGGGGTTCGAACAGAGGACACTTACTACTCTATCGGGAAATATTTGCTCATTTGTGTGTCAATGCTCCCTCGCTTGGAAGAGCTCTCTCGATTGTGGTTACGCGAAAACATTGGCGCGCAAAACGACAATGGAAATTTGATCAACACTATATACCGCCCCTTGGAGGTTATGGTCCTTTGAGATAGATCTGTTCTTTACCCATTCGTACACAACTGCAGAAGAGACAGGTCAATATGATCCTCGTGGACGGAGAGAAGTACGCCTGTGTACAATGCATCCGTGGTCATCGTTCCTCCACATGTAAGCACTCTCAAAGACCGTTAGTTCAAGTCAGAAGTCGGGGAAGGCCCTCACTGAATCAGCAACACAGAATTGCAGTGACTGAATCAGAAATTGTGAGGAGCAGGGATCAAGTCGAAATCGCAAGCAATAATAAGCCCGTTCCTTCACCTACTCCTCCCCTTCCAGTTAGCTCCCCAAAAAAGTCTTGCTGCTCGCAAAAGAGTATTACCACGACCCAAGCCAAGATCGAAGATACACAATCAGGCATCTCTTTATGCTGCTCAAAGAAGCCAGAGCCTGTGAAGCAAAGTTGTTGCTCATCTAGTAGCACAGGTTGTCACTGTCAATCAAACAGTAATGGTGTGATTCTTCTTAAAGCATCAAAGAGACAGTACGTGAATATGGTTGATGGCAACTTGGACTTTTGTGGCCCATATAAGGGCTCATCTATCACCAGCTTCCAAGCGAAGGGGTCAAAGAAACCGAAACACGACAAAAGTATATCTTGTGGAGCTTCCAAACTTAAGGCATTGAAGACACTTGCTGTTAATGAAATCAGACCAACTCAAGAGACTGGCTCCTTGCTTGCTGTTAACACCACCCATCCATTTCACAACAACAACAGCAATAACTATCAGTTTCAACCTAGCGCATATGCATTTAGCTTCAATCCTCCTGTTCATAGTATATCATCTAATTCGTTCCCAATCCCAAAGAGAAATAATTTCCACCAACCATTACAGCACATTCCACAGCAGATGCAACCTCCCAATGGGGAACAACTACATTACGATCCATCGTATCTTTTTAAACAATATTCAGAGGGCATCTCCACTGAAACACAGATGTTTGATATGTTTCAAGGAGAAGGCTGTGCTGATGAATGTAATTGTGGCTCGACATGTTCATGTCCTGGTTGTTTGATACACAGAACTAATGAGGAATTGAGATCATACGGTATTCTTGATTCATCATCAACCACTGTATCGACACCAACAGAATACAAACTAAGTGAAGCCCTTTCCAAATCCAATGATGTTGCCTCTCCTCGAGAATATGAGAAGAACGAGGTTAATCAGAATAGAAGAGAAGACATTCAGGAGGTTCACACCCCTAATGGGAGCATTGTGGTGCCACCCGATCAGATGATTAACTTTGAGACTATTGATGAATTGTTGATTCAGGAATTTCTGGAAGATGATTGCTCTTGTGAGGAGGATGCTTGTTGTTGCTATAACTGTATTAAACACGGCATCACAAATGGTATCAGGTTAAGTGATGGTTTAGAGGTTTGTAAAGTAGATGGTGCCTTTGACAATGGTGTTGGCTATCATGACCCCCAGAATTCAGGTCAAGACCATCAGTGTGGATGTACACCTCAAGAATGTCAATGTTTCCACTGTCCTGAGCACGGAATCTACAACGGTGTAAGAAATGAACCAACTAATGATTTATAAAGAAGTATAGAAATCTCATAATACAATTTCTTGTGGAGTTGTAGAGGAGTCGTCGATAAGAGATTTGTCAACTTTTCAAAACGAAAACAAACAAGTCGCCACCCAAATCTAACCTGCACCAAAATACCAAAACTAGAGGCAAAACAGATTCAATGGCTGAAGCTGAACTCTCACTGATCAATCAGGTAGAACTCAGAATTGCACTGGCTGACACAGACGTAAAATTCGAGTCAGCCCTCGATATTTACTTGGCTCCCCTTCTCCTCAAGCTCGGCTCCAAGCATGCAGTTGTACGCCAACAGATCCTCAAGTTCATTCAAAGTGCAATCCCACGGATCAACACAGCTTCTACATTGTCTTTACCCGTCCAAAAGCTTTTAGATCAGGCGAAGAACCCACAGCTACCCAATGATGCAGCAGATGGCTCCTCTGTCCAATTGTACTCGTTACTGTTCCTTTCCAAAGGTATTGACAGGCTCAACAGTGATGAAAAGAGACGACTAATACCCGAAGTGCTGAAGGATATCCACAAGTTCTCTGGTAGTGTCGGGGCGAGATTGTTTCATATCTTCACTAAATTACTGAAGGGCTGGAAGACCCCAGACCGTGGCACTGATGAGTTCAAGAGCTTAAAAGCTGAATTGTCAATTGCAAATGCTGACGAGTCTTTCATCATTGACAAGTTTGAGAAGCTCTTCCTTCTTGTTCCTGTCATCAACAATGACGGTGTGATCCCGAGAGGTTATACTTGTCCTGGTTTGTCTGCTGTAGATGTGAGTTTCCTCACTTATGATGCTGGTGTGTCTTACAAAGCCGATGAGTTGGCAGCAGCTAAGATAAACATTGCCTCGTTCTTCCCACTCTTGAATGATGAGAAAATGTATGCACTACTTCTGATCGGCTCAACTGATTCAAATGATAAGGTCTCTAATGCGTCAGCGAGCCTTCTTCGCAAGATTTCAACACCTCATGAAAATGAGGATTTGGTTAACCATTTGATATCTTTGTTTCTTGGAGACACAAATATCAGATCTCCAGTAAAGTCTGAACAGCAGGAGCGATTCTTGACTGTCCTAATCGGTAGTAGAACTGCTACAAAATCGCCGTTTATCCCAATCATCACATCCATAGGATTGAACTCCGCTAGATATCCTAAGCTGAAGGCGGCCACAATTCAGTTTATTCAATGGGTTGCCCGAACAGATGGTTCTGCATTAGTTTCAGGTAAATATTCTGTCAGTGTTGCAGCTCAGTTGAGAAATAACTTGCAGTCAGAAGGTTGGCCCAAATTCCAAGTGGTGCAAGGTACTAACTATTCAGCTGAAATCAACCACAGAAGAATGCAATATGAGGCTCTAGGTGATATCCTGAAAAATGATAAAGTCCTTTTAAACGATTTGTCGTTCATTGAGTTCCTATTTGACTCTCTATTGGGGGATGTTCATGAAGTGAAATCTACCATTCAGGAAGCTTTGGGAGGTTTGGTTATACATTTGCCAAATTTGCCTGATGATGTCAGACCTAAGCTAAAGACCTTATTAAAGCGCTTCTTACAGAATGATGATTTTTCCCATGGTGACAAGGATGCTGTCCACGCAATGAGGTACACAGCATTGAAATTTGTAAATGCTGCATTCCCATTTAAAGATGCGGAAGCTAGATTCTTGAACATCTTGGGAACTTCTACTCAGAACAGATCGGATGTCATTGAAGAGGCTCAGAAGGGTTTACACCCTCATTGGTTCAATATAATGGCCTCCTCCAATACTAGAGAGTTCAAGGCAACTAATGAATTGTTAGGGATTGGCAACATTGTGGAGTTCCCCAGCTTTCCTTCTATCGTGGGTGAATTGCTAGTGTCGATCGATTACGCAAAAGATAGGAATGATGCCACCTTGAGAACATCATTAACCACTGCTATTGAATTTACTCTAAGAACTCTAGTAACTGAGGCCATTGGAAACAACAACACTGTTATTGTACAGGATTCCGAGTGGATCACTAGACTTGACAGGGGTTTAGAGTATGACCCTACTATTCTTGAGCTTACGAAGAACCATTTGAAAGGTCTTTCACAGCTGGATGAATTCCTGAGCATTTTACTTGTCGAATTCACTTGTCATGGCAAGGAGTCAGCCATTTCTGCTACCTCAAGTGTGATCTTTGGTAAGACCTTTTTAAGATTACTGTCTTTATCCTCTTCAAAAACAGTCGAATTGTTGATTCCACAGATCCCTCATTTCGTTTCTATTATCGACAATGCTCATGCGCACAGAGACGACGTTGTTCAATATGCTGGAAATTCAATCGGTATTATTGGATCTCATCCTTCTGCTCCACGTGAGATTATTACAAAGTTATTTGATGACTTCCTGGACTCCATTACTGATCCTCAGTCAAAGTCTGTAGCAACTAATGGTAAGCTATTGACGCTCTCATTTTTGGCTTCAAGACTCATGTATCGCCACAGTGACAATGTGCTCTCCACGAAGGCAATAAACAGATTGCATAAGTCGTTGGTTATGGCGCTGAAATCTGCAGATTTGAAGCAGAACGAAGCTGCAGTTTTGGCTATATCCGAGCTTTCCAAATTTGGTGGGTTTGGTCCAGAACTGAGATCTGATGAGAATGAAACCTACAAGAAGGACATCCTAGGTGCGTTGAAAGCAAGAGTCAAAAAGTTAGATGAAAAGGCCATCATCTCATTAGCGCTGCTCTCGCTTTCCGAGAGAGAATCGGACACTGAAGAACTTACTGAATTCGAGTCTGCATTGTATGGTACTCATGTCACTAAGCAGGTTGAAACATTATTTACCTCCGGTGAGGCGTTCTCAATCTTGGCCGTCGGTTGGAAGTCCAAATTCTTACAGCTAAAGATTGACATTCAGGAAGTTGATGCTACTGTACGTGTTGCCTCCAGAAATGAGAGATCCTCTTTCATTCTTAAAACCGTCCTTACAGCATCAGCAAACACAAAGCCAAGTCTTCGTAAGGCGGGCTGCATCTGGTTGTTGTCACTCGTTCAATTTTGCGGAGACCTTCCTTTTATTGTTGAAAACTCAAGTGCTATACATATTACTTTCATGAGATTCCTTGCTGATAGAGACGAACTAATCCAAGAAGCTGCTTCAAGAGGTTTGAGTTTAATCTACAATTTAGGTAATTCCGACTTGAAAGAGACTTTGGTCAAATCTCTATTGAAGTCCTTTACCGATTCAACTACTTCTACCAAGCTAACATCCGGTTCTGTTGATGCCGACACGGAGTTATTTGAACCGGGTGTCTTGAAAACAGATGATGGCTCCATTTCGACTTACAAAGATATATTGAGTCTGGCTTCAGAAGTTGGTGATCCATCCCTTGTTTACAAGTTTATGTCATTAGCCAAATCTTCTGCCCTTTGGTCTTCTAGAAAGGGTATCGCTTTTGGTTTGGGTAACATTTTGTCAAAATCCAGTTTAGATAAACTATTGTTTGAAAATGTGAAATTATCAAACAGATTGATTCCAAAATTATACAGATACAGATATGATCCAAACCCATCCGTTGCTAAATCTATGAATGACATTTGGGCCACAATTGTTCAAGATTCTTCCAAGACTCTGGACAAGTATTACAAGCAAATCTTAAAAGAACTTCTGACTAGCATGGGTAGCAAGGAATGGAGAGTTAGGGAGGCAAGTACGCTTGCTTTGACTGATTTGCTGCAAACCCTGCCAGCTGATAAGTATAAGGGTGACATGGAGGATATTTGGACCATGGGTTTCAGATCCATTGATGATATCAAAGAGAGTGTCAGAAAAGCTGGTAGTTCTTTGACCAGAAGCTTGTCTCAAACCTTGGTTAACAGCATAAATGTTGAGTCTGGATCCTCTGAAGCTCGTGCCAAGGAAGTTCTGACCCAATTAATTCCATTCTTGCTTGGAAACAAGGGTATCTTGAGTGATGCCGAAGATGTGCGAAACTTTGCGCTAGAGACAATTTTAAACTTGGTCAAGAGATCAGGGAAGGCAATAAAACCATTTATTGCTGAGCTCATCGATCAATTTATCCTACTGATGTCTACTTTGGAACCACAGATCATCAATTATCTTGCTTTGAATGCTGATAAGTACAAATTGAGCCATGATGATATCGATGCAAAGAGAATTCAGAGCATTGGTTCATCTCCAATGATGAACTCTCTTGAGAAACTAATAGGCTTGATTGATGACAGCACTATAGAGGAAGTGATCACGAAATTGCAATCAACTGTAAAGAAGTCGGTTGGTCTACCATCAAAGGCAGCAGCATCCAGGGTTATTGTGACATTAGTGATCAGACATCTTCAACTGATCGGGCCATATGGTGACCAACTTCTAGCGATCTGCACATCCCAGCTTAAAGATCGTAATAGTACTGTCTCCTCCTCTTTTGCTACGGCGGCTGGTTATGTATGTCGTGTGTGTCCGGTGGAAACTGTGGTGAAATATGCATCCAAAATCCAGAAGATTTACTTTGAGTCAGAGGATGATAAAATCAGAATGATCTCTGGTGTTGCTTCCGAGGCTGTCTCAAAGTACTCTGGTGATAGATTTGCGTCGGTTTCTGCAGCATTTCTACCATTGGCATTCATTGGTAAAAATGACCCATCGGGGGATGTCGCGACTCCTTTCAGCAACGAATGGTCAGAAAACACATCTGGCAATGGCGCAATCAAACTTTATATCCATGAAATCTGCAATTTGGTCAAGGAAAACATCAACTCCCAACAGTTTTTCATCAGACAAGTCACGGCAAAAAGTATTGCAAAGGCGTGTAATTCCATTGATAGCAGCTCCATTAGCGGAAGGGTTGCAGATGAACTTTTTGATGTTTTAATCAACGCATCGCAGGGAAGATCATGGTCGGGTAAGGAGGATGTTCTGGCTGCCTTAGTTTCGTTATGTGTCAACTCCAAAGCACACGTTCAACACAATCCAGACCTATTCTCCAAGGTCAATAGGATTGTCATCACTGAAGCAAAACGAAGAAACAAGGACTATCAAAAATACGCAATTATTTCCCTTGGTGCTTACTTGCATGAGTTCCCAAACGAAGAACTCTACGAGGCTGCAGTGGAAATTTTTGAAGGCCTTTTGTCTGAAGATTTTTATGAGTCAGAAGATGAGGATGAAGAAGAACAAAAGGCCAAGAACTCAGAAAAGACGGTTAATCTGAAATCAACAAAAAAGAACTTGACAAGAGAAGCAGAGCGGGTGAGTGTGCTGGCCAGTTTGACTACTTGTTTCCAAGTCTATCCTGATGGCACATACTGTTCAAATATCCTGAAGTTCATAATCAAAGTCCTTCAAGACACTTTTGAACCAAAGGTTTACATTCCGACGTGGAGATCCCAACTTGCAATTGTGGAGGGAATTTCAAAGGTGGCAAAAGTTTTACAAAATTCTAATGAACTGGATTCCAACCTGATTGAACTACTTTCCCAAACTTACAGATTAATTATGAACAACAACACCAAAGAGGAAGATGTTGAAAACATTAAAGTCCACAGTGTTAAAGCTGGTAAATCTTTGATTGATCTGAAGAGTGAAAAGCTAACTAATTTTGTAAGAACAGAATTGATTGAGTATAAGGAAAGAGAGAAGTCTACCATCGTTCTTGTTGAGATAAATAACGCATTA
The DNA here is from genome assembly GCA_023627795.1 of Barnettozyma californica. Classification (NCBI taxonomy): domain Eukaryota; kingdom Fungi; phylum Ascomycota; class Saccharomycetes; order Phaffomycetales; family Phaffomycetaceae; genus Barnettozyma; species Barnettozyma californica. Next base: position 181,648 of record JAMAIE010000002.1, on the reverse strand, counting down.
AAATAATCTACATAGGTCACTGTCAATTGATCAGACACATAGAATTTCCGAATTGGATCATCCAACTAACCAATAATAAAAATCTTGAGAAGAACATTGTAGCAAAAAATTCATTTCATAATAAAAACATAACTTCGTAGATATGCAAACGTCCATTCATTGAGTGAGCAGTTGCTATCATTCAGTTGACAATACATCTACAAGCAACCACCTCTCAATCTAAGAACCAAGTGAAGAGTAGATTCCTTTTGAATGTTGTAATCGGAAAGAGTTCTGCCGTCTTC